>CM053589.1:202952914-203006159 GCA_028646515.1 Pseudochirops corinnae
GGGACTCAGTCTTCTGGTATTTAAATGAATGCACTATCTATATTTCTTATGTAGAGAGCCTGTTCCATTTTATGATTAATAACTATATCAGCATATTTATAGTTACTGTAGGCATTGTGAATACTGCATTGCTGATGCATTTGGACATGGAGGACTTGGGTTCAAATCCAGGTTGTACAACTTCTGATAATTTAGAATGTGAATGATCTTAGCTGGGTTCTCTTTGGACCTCAGTGTCCTGTTTTATAAAATAAAGGCAACAACTTATAATATCTCCAGGCTCCCTTCCATTGCTAAATTCTATAAAGTTCCTGACTATATCTACTTTGAAAATGTTTTAGCAACTTTTTAGCAGGAGTTAGTGTTGGTTGGAGGGGAGTTATGTGTGTGTTTGTGTGTGTGTGTATGTGTGTGTGCACGTGCCTGTATGAAACTAGGATGGTTTCTGCCATCACTCCTATTCTGATCATGCATGTGACCCACTCATCCATCCATCATTTAAGATTTGGGAAAGAAAAAAACAGTGAAAGGGATGGAAAAAGCTATTTTAAAAATCCCCAGGTGTTTCCAATTAATTTCAAAGAGCATTTGGGATTAGGTATGCAATGCATTGTAGTAAATGACTATAGCAATTTAGTGTTTTATAAACCAAAGATCCAAGCTTTCAGGACAAAAACTCAATATTTGACCAAAACTTCTGGGAAAACTGGAAAACAATATGACAGAAACTAGCTATAGACAAACAGCTCGCACCATATACCAAGAAAAGGTTAAAATGGGTTTTGAATTGAACATAAAAGGTGAAACTCTAAGCAAATTTGGAAAACACAGAAGAGATTACCTGTCAGAACCATGGAAGAAGCTAGGACCAATCAAGATATAGAGATTATTTCAAAATGTAAAATGGATAATTTTGATTATACAAAATTAAAATTTTTGCATAAACAAAACCAATGCAACCAAAACTACAAAGAAAGCAAAAACAGAAATACATTTTAACAGCCAGTATGTCTGATAAAGGCCTTATTTCTCAAATATATGGAGAAGTGAGTCAAATTTATATGAATACAAGTCATTCCCCAATTGATAAATGGTCAAAGGATATGAACAGGCAGTTTTCATACAAAGTAATCAAAACTATCTAGAGTCATATAAAAAATTCTCTGAATTACGTTGATTAGAGAAATGCAAATTGAAATCTGACATAATACCTCACACCCATCAGATTGGCTAATGTGACAGAAAAGGAAAAATTATAAATGTTGGAAGGGATGTGGGAAAACTGGAACACAACTGCACTGTTGGTAGAGTTGTGAATTGATCCAACTATTCTGGGGAGCAATTTGGAACTATTCCCAAAGGACTATAAAACTGTGCATACCCTTTGATCCAGCTATACCACCAGCAGGCCTGTATCCCAAAGAGATTTTAAAACGGAAGGAGAGGAGAAACCTATTTGTACAAAAATATTTACAGCAGCTATTTGTGTGGTAGCTAAGAATTGGAAATGAGGGGATGACCATCAATTGGGGAATGGCTGAACAAGTTGTGGAATATGATTGTAATAGAATAATCTTATTCTATAAGAAATGAAAAGCAGGATGATTTCAGAAAAACCTGGAAGGAATTACATGAATTGATACAAAGTGAAATGAGCAGAACCAGAACACTATATATAATAACCATAATGTATAATGAACAGCTATAAATGACTTAGCTATTTTCAGCAATACAATGATTCAAGACAATCCCAAAGGATTCATAATGAAAAATGCTATCTACCTCCAGAGAAAGAACTGGTGGTATCTGAATACAGATCAAAGAATACTATCTTCCTTCCTTCTTTCCTTCCTTCCTTGCTTCCTTCCTTCCTTCCTTCCTTCCTCTCTGCCCCTCTGTATTTCTCTGTGTCTCTCTGTCTCTCTTACTCTTCCTTCTTTTTTTTGTTCAAGTTTTCTTCCATAAAATGACTATTATAGAATTTTTTTACATGATTTAACATGTATAACCTATGTCAGATTGTTTACTGTCTCAAGGAAGAGGATGGGGAGGAGGATGGGATAGAATTTAGAATTCAAAATTTTAAAATCCAACAAATGTTTTAAATTATTTTTCATGTAATTGGGAAAAATAAATATTATTTTAAATAGAGTGTTTGGGGGATTAAGGTCTCAAAAAGAAGCAACTTCCCTTAAGTTTCTTCTATTTCAAATGATCATGCTTACTCTGTGTGTGCATTTGCACATGTGTATGTATGTGTGAGAGACAGTCTGAGATGGAGAAGGATGGATACAGAAAGAGAGGAGAGAGGAGACAGAGACAGAGAGAGAGAGAGAGAGAGAGAGAGAGAGAGAGAGAGAGAGAGAGAGAGAAAGAGAGAGAATTACTCTAATTCACCATCTGACCATTCTAAAGATTCTATTACAGGTTTGCAATTACATCTTTTGCTTTCTGTTGAACTTCCTGGTTAGAACGTGAACTTCTCAAACACAACCCCATCTTTGCTGTTATTTCCTTCCTTTCTTCTTAACTCCCCAGAGTGCCCAAGCCAGTGCTCTGTATCCCTCTGGCCCAGAATCAATGTTGTCAGTCTTCTCATTCAGCAGTGCCCTCCACTGTTCCAGGCTCTCTTTCTCCTCCTTTCTTGGAGCCCTGCAAGGAAGATGCCCTTGACTTTCACACCATTCTAGATGGTTTCTAGTATGAACTTCTTGTGCCACCTGGAAGACATTTTTTAGCCCCTTACCAGCCAAAACCAGTCTTTGAGTCACATAGTTTTCCATGGGCCAAAGGGATCTTGGGGTCAGTTGTCACCTCTGTACCAGGCTGAGTTCTGGATCAACTGTCTCAACTTCTTTTAAAATTTTCAGTTTTATCTCATCAAAGAAGTGTCTCCTCTGCCCATCTGTTTGTTGCATCCTGCAAATATCCCAAGACATGAATAATGATTGGCCAGTAAATCATTAATACAGGTCTTTTAGACTATGCCTCCTCTCCCAGGTGAAGGGGGGGGGAAGGATGGGAATGCATGAACAGAAGCAGCTAGAATGACTGATGAGTCCACAGGAATAGCCTCTGAGGCCCAAGAACTTATACCAAGTTCTTCTTTATCCTTCTCTGGCTTGCTTAACACTGGAATAGCCAAAAGGGCCTTGGGTTTGCCTATCACAGGTAGATGGCTGCATGTGAAAGCGCAGGCTTCCTTTGTCAACCTCAATATTAAAAACCCACAGATGTCAACTGTGCCAGGCACCTCCAAATCAGGCCATGGTTCTGGACAGACCCAGTTTCCTGTGCCTACGTTGGGGTTGTGGTTTCCTTTTTAATAATTTGTTTCTTTTCTTTTCTTTTTAATTTAGGAAATAAAGGAGCATTTCTATAAGATAGCAGAATTAAAATCAAGATGATTTCAATGAAATTGCAAGTCTATTTTGTATAACTTGCTCTTCCTTTTAAATATATAATAAAGTTATCATGTAACTTTCTTTTTTCTCCCTTTTTTAATCCCTGTTAAGTGTGGCAGGGAGGTAAGTGGTGGCATGAGGTTCCTTGAGATCAAGAACTGAACTAACTCAGAATTTACTAAAATTGGGGCTGCTAGGTGATGCAGTAAATACAGCACCAGCCCTGGAGTCAGGAGGACCTAAGTTTGAATCCAGCCTCAGACACTTAACACTTTATTAGCCATGTGAGCTTGGGCAAGTCACTTAACCCTAATTGTCCAGCTTTCTCCCCTTCAAAAAGAAAAGAAAAAAAAAAGAAAGAAAAGAAGAATTTACTAAAATTATGAAAATGAACTTTGGTCATTTCTCCCAAGTTTGGAGCTTCTCCAAATGCTAGCATATTTATTAGATTCAAAGTTGAGCTTTTCTTTTCTAGAAAGCTCTTCTCCATGTAGAGTATTTGTGCTTTGGACATATCTCCATGAAAATAATAGAATGTTGGTGCATTTTCTGTGTCCAGGGCATAGTGGCTAAAGAACCACCTCAAACCTAGGAAGATCTGTATTCAGGTTCTACCCCCCAAACTGACTGACTATGTGACTTCTCAGGGCTCTTGGAAACTCTCTAGTATTGCAGAAAAGGTGCTGATGTGTGTTGGTACAGAGTTTTTTAGCAAAGCTGATAAACTACCCAAATTAGCCTACAGAATTCATGTAATACCAAAGAAATGACCATAGAATTAGATTTTATATACATATGTGTATATGATTTTACAGATTTATATATATATATATATTATATTCATATGCATATATATTTAATAGAAGTCAATAGTCAACAGACATTTATTTAAAATGTCTATGTGCTGGGCACTGTGCTCACAATAGGGACACAAAAAAGAAAAAGAAAAACAATCTCTGCCCCCAAAGAGCTTACAATCTAATAGAAGAAGACAGTAGACAAAAAGAAGCTGGAAAGGGGGTGACACCAGAAGGTAATCCAGGCCCACCATGATGTATGTAGAGTGGAAACCAAGCCTATCATTGTATGGAAAATGAAAAGTTACCTGGAAAGTTCCAAACCCTCTATGAAGGAAGACTTTGGGAGGAGTTATCCATCTACCCTTTAGCCGTCCAATCAGAAGGGAGAGCCAACTAAGGGTGCTGAGAAGGTACTGAGTATCAAAGCTGAATCAATCTCCATGGTGATGAGATTTTAGGAGATGAGTTTATATCCTGGGGAAGGCAGGATGTTCATGGTGTCAAAACCATGGAAAATGAAGGAAGACAGAGGGCAAAAATCCCTCTCCTTCATCCCACATTTGAGCAATCATCAGATCTTGTCATTTCTGCTTTGACAATCTCTCTCCACTTCTACTGCCTCCAGCCTAATTTAGACCCTCACCACCTCTCACCCAGACTCCTACAACAGCCTCTGATGGGTTCATCTGCCTCAAGTCTCTCTCCACTCCAGGAAATACACACACACACACACACACACACACACACACACACACACACCTGCCAAAGTAATTTTACTAAAGTGCAGCTTTGACCTTGTCACCTACCTCATTAAAAAAAAAGTTTCAGTGACTCAATAAGTGTTTTTTTTCCAGTAACTGCTATGTGCCAGGAGAAAGGGATGAAAAACACAAAAGAATGAGTCTGAATTTCAAAGAGCTTACATTTTAATGGGGCACACTACAAGTTTCATTCTAATAACTTAGTGAGCTTCATGAAGTGAGGATTGCAACTTTTCCGACTTTTGTATCCCCCCAACCCCCAATCCAGTGTTCTGCATACAGCAGGAGTTTATTAAGTACCTGTAATATTTTATTGGTTTTCAATTAGACCATTGAACAAGGCTTTGCTTTTATCTGTTGGTAGTTTTGTCAGGGAATCCAGTGGTGAGAGCTGAGCTCAGTAATGGGACTTCAGTTGGAATCCTGGTTCTGCCATTCCTATCTGTGTGACCTTGGGAAGGGCATGCTACTCTGCACTGTCCTTTTCTCATGTGTAAAAGGAGGAGGCTGAGATAGCTGTCCTCTTGTGACTCTCCCATTTCTGCTTTCTCTGATGGTATTATAAAATGCCAATGCTTTCTCAGCCTCCTTACACCCCTGATACATCTCTTGCCTGTTATACAGGGTGGGAGACATTTCCTTGCTGCTTTACGTGTGATGTGCATCATTAGTTGCCTTGCTGTTTACTCACTGTCTATCGAACTACTAAAGGGCATAAAAGAAGTCTGGAGCATGGAGGCCATTATACATGGTGTTCTTTTCAGATTTATAGCCTAGTTCTTCCTTTCCATTTTCAGCAGGAATTTGGCATTCAGAGACTCTGCCTGGGAATTAACTGGGTAGCCAAAGAAGACACAGTGTTTTCTCCAAATAAAGCCACTCTGAAATGAAAATTAATAGGGGCCTCAGTTATTCCCTTCTCATTAAAGGGTAACTTTTCAGAGACTTAATAATCTAAATTTCAAAATGAAACATCCTGCTGTATACTAGCTAGCTTTCTAGCCCCTGAACGTTTCATAAAGTACTAAATTCAGGTGCCAAAAACAAATCCAAGGTGGAAGGGAGAGGAACAGAATGCACAAAGACCAATATTGAATTGGAATCATTAAATTTGGATTGATCAGAGAACGTTAAAGATCATAGAACTATGGGCAGTGTAACAGAGCTTCTCAATACTGGCATCATGGCTATGGAGCTTTAGGGCTCTCAGTTGTCAACTTGTACAATTTCGTCCTGTTACAGATGAGAAAACTGAAGTCCAGGGAGCTCAGCTCATTTGATTCCAAATTCAGCTTTCTACCCCCTGCCTCACATCATTGACTCTCACTCCCTACTTTGTAACAGTTACACCAATTATCGTCTGCCATTCTATAGGCAATAGAATGACCTCTAAGCTCCATAAGGTTTTCTCTTCTTTGGATTTAGACAATTTATTCTGGATAAAAATTCATGAGTTCAACTACAAATTGCTCCAAGTCCCCAGTAAGGAAGTTCCCCACCTTAAGGCAGAGGTTGGACTCTGCTTAACTTGAAATTTGTATCTCTTAATTAACCCAAAGCCTCTTTGCAGGTGCAACAAAATTCAGTTGACTAGGAATTGTAGTAACAAAATATCAGTCCACATTGTAGTGGTGATGTCTACATAAGCACCAGCAAAGGAAATTGTAGAATGAGCTATCCTGTTCTTGGGATGTCCCTCAGCCTGCATTTTCTATGGGAGAATTCCAAGAGCAAATGACCCTTCTAAATCTTTCCCTTCTCTGCTCTCTGCTCATCTAGTATCATTGGATCATGAACCCTTGAGATGGAAGGGATTTCAGAGGCCACTAAGCCTGTGGAGGTGGGGAAGTGGCAACTCAGAGGGGGTCAGTGACTTTTCAGAGATCACAGGAAGTGGCAGAGCTCAGATTCATAAAAGGTCCTTCTACTCCAAGTACAATTATCTTCCCAGTGCAGAGCTACAGCTGCTCTGTGGAGGAAGGAAAGAAACATGGGTTTATTAAACACCTACCTTATACCAGCCACTGCACTAGGTGTTGATTCTCATAACAACCCTATTAGGTAGGGGCTATTATTGTCTCATTTTATAGTTGAAGAAACTGAGGCAGAAAAAGATTAAGTGACTTTGCCAGGGTCACACAGCTCATCAGTGTCTGAGGCTAGAATTGAACTCATGTCTTCTAGTCTCCATGCCCTGTGATCTATCCACTGTACCACCTGACTGCCCTAGCAGCAAGTGATTTGCCTATTCCTAGAGATCTGCCCCATCCTCCCTCCCTGGAAAGCCCCTTAAATTACTGGACATGTGGTTCCATGGACTGCAGTAGATTGAGTTATAAACCTCCAAGAAATACATCTCTGCTTCCATTTGAACTGGAGGAGGATTCTTCATCTTCCACTTGCCAGCTATGTGACCACTAGCAATTCATTTAACGTCTCATAGCCTCAGTTTCTTATTCTATAAAACGGAAGCAGTAATACGTGGAGTGCCAACTTCACATGGTTGTTGTGAAAATTAAACATGATCATTTAAAAACAAATTTTTTTGTTACATTCTAAATTCTATCTCCTTCCTTCTTTCCTCATACCACACTAGAGAAGTCCACCATTACACACACACACACACATACACACACACACACACACACACACCCCTATATGTGTATTTGTATCTCTATATCTATATGGATACACACATGGATATATGTAAAACCAAATTATGAAGGCTTCTGTTTATCAGCTCTTTCTCTGGAGGTGGAGAGCATCTTCCTTCACAGGTCCTTTGTAGTTGATCTGAGTACTGATAACACTCAGAATAACCTGGTCATTCACAGCCATTCTGTGAAAAACGTTGCTGTTACTATATAAATGTTCTTTTGGTTCTGCTCATTTCATTCTTCATTATTTCATGCAAGTCTTTCCATGTTTTTCTAAATCAACCAGCTTATCTTTTCTTACAATGCACCAGTATTCCATCACAATCATGTATTACAAGTTCCCCAATGATAGATATCCTCTCAACTTCTAGCTCTTTGCTATCACAAAGAGAGCTACAATAAATGTTTCATAACATACTGATTCTTTTCCTTTTTCCCTGATCACTTTGGGAAACAGTAGTATTGCAAGGTCAAAGTTTTATAATTCTTTGGGCGTAATTCCAGATTGCTCTCTAACATGGATTGGATCAGTTCACAACTCCACAATGATGCATTAGTGCCCCAGTTTATCAACATTCTCTCTAACATTTGTCACTTTCTCTTTCTATCCTTTTAGCCTACCTGATAGGAGTGAGATGATATCTCAAAGTTGTTTTAATTTGCATTTCTCTAATCAATAATGATTTAGAGCACTTTTTATATAATTAATATATAGTTGAGATTTCTTTATCAGAAAATTGCCTGTTCATATCCTTTGATATGAGTGGGGAATCACTCATATGCTAATAAATTTGACAAAGTTCTCTATATATTTGAGATGAGATCTTTGTTTTAGAAATTGTCTATAAAATTTTCTCCATATTTTCTGTTTTTCTTCTAATGTTGGCTACATTGGTTTTATCTATACAAACCCTTTTTTAATTTAATGTAATCAAAATTTTCCATTTTACATCTCACAATGCTCCTATCTCTTGTTTATTCATAATTTTTTTCTTATCCGTAAGTCTGATAGGTAATATATTTCATGTTCTTCTAATTTTCTTATGATATCTCCCTTTGTATCTAGATCATGTATCCATTTTGACTTATCCTGGTAAATGATACAAGATATTGTTCTATACAGAATTTTTCCTAGACTGCTTTCCAGTTTTTCCTACAATTTTTATCAAAGAGCACACTTCTGGGGTAGCTAGGTGGTGCAGTGAATAGAGCGCTGGCCCTGGAGTCAGGAGGACCTGAGTTCAAATTTGGGTTCAGACACTTGACACATTAGCCATGTGACCTTGGGCAAGTCACTTAACCCCAATTGCCCTTCATCTCTTCCCCCAAAAAAAGCAAAGAAAAGAAAGCACACTAATCCCCAAAGCTTAAATCTTTACATTTGTCAAGCACAAGGTTACTATGATCTTTGCTAGAGTGCATATTATATGTCTACTCTGTTTCACTAATCTAACTTTCTGTTTCTTAGCCAGTACCAGATACTTTTGTTGATTACTGTCTTATAATATAATTTGAGATCTGGTACTGCTAAAACTCCTTCCTTTACATATTTTAAAAGAAAATATTTCCTTTAATGTTCTTGATCTCTTGTTCTTCCAAGTGATTTTTATTAGTTTTTCTAGCTCTAAAGTAATTTTTTTGATAATTTAATTGGGATGGCATTGAATAAGATATTATAAAAATAAATAAAATATAAGTAAATATATATAAATAAAAATATTCTTATTATGTTGTTCCTGCCCACCCATGAGCAATTAATATTTCTCCATTTATTTAAATCTGACTTTATTTTTATAGTAATATAATTTATATAATATAATATAACACAACACAACACAACGCAATGCAATGCAACGCAACACAACACAATACAACACAATATAATATAATATAACATAACATAATATAATACAATATAATATAATATAATAATTAATACATAATATAATAAGTATTTTGTAATTACATTTACGTAGTTCCTGGGTTTGTCTTCACAGGAATTTTGTATTCTCTACAGTTATTTTAAATTTTATATTCTCTATAGTTATTTTAAATGAACTACCATTTATCTCTTCCTGCAGGGTTTTGTTAATGATATATAGAAATTCTGGTGATTTTATGTGGGTTTATTTTATATCTGCTGCTTTGCTAAAATTATTGTTTCCACTGACTTTTGAGTTCCATCTCTAGGATTTTCCAAGTATATCATCATACCATCTGCAAAAAGAGGTAGTTTTGCTACCTCACTGCCATTCTGATTCCTTCAATTTATTTTTCTTATTGCTATTGCTAGCATTTCTGATGCAATATCGAATAATATTGGTGACAGTGAGCATCCTTACTTAATTCTTGATCTTATTGGGAAGGCTTCTAACTTATTCCCATTACAAATAATGCTTGCTGATTTTTTCAGGTGGATGCATCTTTTCATCTTAAGGAAAACCCCATTTATACCTATCCTCTCAAATGCTTTTAATAAGAATGAGTGTTATATTTTGTTAAAAGCTTTTTCTGCATCTATTGATACAATCATGATTTTTGTTACTTTTCTTATCGATATAGTCAATTATGTTAATAGTTGTCCTTATGCTGAACAATGCCTGCATCCATGATGTGAATCTCACTTGGTCAGAATGTGTAATCCTTGTGATATATTGTTATAACCTCCTAGCTAATATTTTACTCGGGATTTTTGTATCTGTTTTCATTAGAAATTGATCTAGAATTTCCTTCTTTGTTTTTGCTCTTCCTGGTGTAGGTATCAGTATCTTACTGTTTTCATAAAAGGAGTTTAGTAGAACTCTTTCTTTGCCTATTATTCCAAGTAATCTATTTACTATTGTAATTAGTTCATTTTTAAATGTGGGGTAGAATTCACTTGTAAATCCAACTGGTCCTGATGCTTTTTTTTCCTTAGGAAGTTCATTTATGGCTTGTTCAATCTCTTTTTCTAAAATATATTTGTTTAGATATTCTATTTCTTCTTCTGTTGATATGGGCAATTTATATTTTTTCTGATTATTTTTCCATTTCACTTAAATTGTTACATTTATTGGAATACAGTTTAACAAAATAGCTCCTAATAATTGCTTTGATTTCGTCTTCATTAGAGGTATATTCACCCTTTTTATGTTCAATACTGGTAATTTGGTTTTCTTCTCTCTTTTTTTAAATGATGACTTATTTTATTTATAAAACCAACTTCTAGCTTTATTTATTAACTTAATAGTTTTCTTGTATTTCGCTCCAAATGAGATATCTCCACTCCAAATGTTCATGTGGACTATCCATACCTGATCTGTGATAGAGCCTTCTGAGTTCATTTTTTGTTGATTAGCCACAGTTGGACATATTGTACCTTAACTTCAGCATAGTGATGTAATATTTGTCATCTTCAACCAACTAAACTACATTCTGTTTTATTAATCTCAACTTTAATTTTTAGGATCTCTATTTTGATGTTTAATTGAAGATTTTTAATCTCTCATTTTTCCAATTTTTTTACCCAATTCATTGATTTGATCTTTCTCTATTTTATTAATCTAAGTATTTAGAGATATAATTTTTCTAATTGCTACTTTTGCTGCATCTTGTAGGTTTTGGTATGTTGTCTTGTTATTATTTTTCTTTAATAAAATTATTCATTGTTTCTATGACTTGTTCTTTAACCCACTTATTCCTTAAGATTAGATTCTTTAATCTCCAATTAATTTTAAATCTGTGTTTCCATGGTCCCTTACTAAATATATATTTTATTACATTATGATCTGAAAAGCATGCATTTAATTTTTCTGCTTTTCTGTATTCAACTATAAAGTTTTTATGCCCTTATGCAAGGGCAGAGAACCTGTAGTCTTGAGGCTATATGTGAGTCCTCAAGTGAGGCCTTTTGACTGAATCCAAACTTCACAGAACAAATCCTATTAATTAATTGATTGATTGATTGATTTATACTTGAGGACATAGAGAACCACATGTGGCCTCAAGTCCACAGGATCCCCAGCCCTGCCCTAATATGTGGTCAATTTACCATATACCACTGAGAAAAAAAAAAACAGGTATATCCATTTCTATTCCCATTCAATTCTCTCCCAATATCTACCATATCTGGCTTATCTAAGATTTTATTGATCTCCTTGGCTTTTTTTCTGTTAGATTTATCCAGTTCTGAAAGAGGAAGGTTAAAGTCCACCACTATTATAGTTATGCTATCTATTTCCCCCTGTAATTCCTTTAGTTTCTCCTTTAAAAATGTGGATGCTATAGCTTCTGGTACATATAGGCTTAGTATTGATATTACTTCATTATCTATGGTACCTTTTATCATAATGTAGTTTCCCTATTTATCTCTTTAAATTAACTCTATTTTAACTTTAACTTGGTCTGAGATCATTTTTGCTACTTCTGCTCTCTCTTTTTTTGCATTAGTTAAAGCACAATAAATTCTGCTTCAGCCTTTTATTTTTACTCCTTGTGTCTCTCATTTTAAAATGTGTTTCCTATACTGAACATATTGTCATATTCTAGTTTTTAATTCATTCTACTATCCATTTACGTTTTATTGGTGAATTCATCCCATTCACATCTGAAATTATCGTTATTAGCTGTTCATTTCCCTACATCCTATTTTTCCTCACTGTTTATCCTTCTCTCCTCTCTTTTTACCCTATCCGTCTTCAAATGTCTAATTTACTTCTAATTGCCTTCTTAAGCTGAACTCCTTATAAAAGTCCTTCCCTGAGAATGACATACACACTCATTTGGGTATCTTACCCTACAGGAAAGTAAGGGGGGAAAGGGGATAAGAAGGGGGATGATAGAAGGGAGGGCAGATTGGGGGAGAGAGTAGTTAGAAGCAAATAATTTTGAAAAGGGACAGGGTTAAAGTAGAAAATAGAATAAGTGGGTGGTGGGATAGGATGGAGGGAAATATAGTTAGTCTTTCACAATACAACTACTATGGAAACATTTTGCATAACTACACACGTACAACCTATGTTGAATTGCTTATCTTCCCAGTTGGAGTGGGTGAGGATGGAAGAAGGTGAAGAATCTGGAAATCAAGGCTTTAAAAAACAAATGTTAAAAAATTGGGTTTTTTTACCTGCAACTAGGAAATAAGATATACAGGCACTGGATTATAAATCCATCTTGCCCTACTAGAAAGTTAGAGGGGATATGGGGGAGGATATAAGAGAGAGAAGATTGGGAAAAGGGGCATTCAGTATGCTTTCTATCTTGGGGTGGGGGTAAGGAAAGTTGGGGAGAAAATTTGTATCTCAAAATCTTGTGATAATGAATGTTGAAAACTAAAAATAAATTTTAAAAAAATCCCTCCCTTATCCTCTCCCCTTACCCTCTCATTTCTTGATCTGCATACCTTTCTAATGTGATCATTTATCTCAAGCACTTCACCAACCTTGAAACATTATGCCCAAATCGATTATTGATATTCACTTTAACTTGCCACTTTGTAAGTTCTTCCTGTCCTGTTCATTGGTCATTTGCTGTCCAAGCTGGTATTGTCTTATAGTCATTGAAGAAGTTAAGAACTCTATCCCCACCCTAAACCCTAAAGCCTAGAGCCTGAGAAATGCATTGACTAATGCAGAGCTTTTGATTTTCTTATTTGATGTAGAAAGGAATCTTCTTGAGGGCAAGGACTGTTTTCTTTTTGTCTTCACATCCCTAGAAGCTTCCACCCTTCCTGGTATTTGTCAATTGATGGAATGATGGGACACAGTAAGTTTCTATCAGAAGCTGAAAGATAGGCAAAACAGACTATGTGAGGTCTTTGATGGTCCCAGAATATTTGAGTATTGACTCATTCTCCTGCTGCTTTCTGCTGACACCTGTCCTTCAATTTCTTAGGTCATTCATTCCCTATATTTAGACCCAAGACCCTCCCCCATTTATTTCAAGGAAATTTTCCATTTTTACCCAATTATTGCCCAACTGTGCTTATGTGAATAAACAATTTTAATAACCATTAAAAATAGACAGCCTTGCCATAGCACACCTTTCTGTAGGCAAGGCTCTGGTTGCCAAAGACACTAATTGCCAAGAGCATTCAAATGCGTAAAAAGAATAAAAGGAAAGCCCAGAAAAGAGAACAGAAAACAAAGGCCCCACGGTGGAGGGCTGCTCCTGGGCTCATAGACTTTGGCTTGGCACCAGTGGGGAAAGCCAGCCGGGAAGCTGCCTGTTCTGCCCTTCTTAGCAGACCCCACACGCCAGCTCTAGTTCCCTGATCCTTTCAGGTCCCAGTTTTCTGGACACTTACATCCTTTGTTGATGTCATCATTGTCTCTGTTTGCCTCCTTAGAGCCCGAGTGATCTTGCCATTTATTTTGGTTTTACTTTTTCCTTTTTGAATGACTTCAAATGAGTTTTACCAAATTATATTATTCATTCATTTATCCAATTAACAGCTAGGTAACACAGTGGGTAGAACACTTGGATCAGAGTTAGGAAGACCTGAGAGCGAATCTTGTGGCTGTGTGATCTTGGACAAAGCACTTAATCTTGTCTGCCTCAGTTTCCTCATCTGTAAATTGGGGACAATAATTGTACCTACCTCCCAGGGTGATTGTAAGGGATCTAATGACATGTTTATAAAGTGTTGCACCACCCTTAAGATGCTAAACAAATGTTAACTGTTACTACTACCATCATTATTTTGTTAGGCTGAAATAATACTTTATTCCATCCATAGGCCACAATTTGTCTGGACATTTTCTGATTGATATAGGCCTAGTTTGTTTCTCTTTTTTTCTATTACAGATAGTGTCACTAGAAATATTTTTGTTTGAATGGATCTTTTTTTCTCATCGATAATATCCCTAGGGTAGAGTTCCAGTCAGTAGACCATTAGATTAAATTGAATACACTTTTATGTAATTTATAACTTAATTTCATATTGCTTTCCAAAATGGTTGAACCATTTTCAAGTCCACTAACAATGCATTAATGTGCCTCTTTGTTTACATAGTCAGATCAACATTGAATGTTATTGCCTTTATTATCTTTGCCAATTTTGAGGATTTCAGGTGGAAGCTCAACATTGTTTTAATTTTATTTTTAAATCATTACTAAAGATTCTGAAAAAAAAAAGTCTTTATGAGACTGTTGATGGTTTGTGTTTTCTTTCTCCAAAGTGACTTGTTTTATATCTTTTTCTCAATTGTCTCCTAGAAAATTTCTTGGGAGAGGATTCTGGGAACATGGTGGAGTAGGTCAGAAAATTCTAAACTCTCAAGATTTCCTCACACGAGAGATAAAACAGCCCCTTAGAGAAAACACAGAACAGGAAAACCAAATGAATAGGGGCAGAAAGGAATCCTGGGACAATCAGAGAAGATCTGAAGAAAAATCCCAGGATGAGGTTTGGTCCCTATAAAGAGTAAACACCTCCAGGCTAGGGACCCCTTAAACAACAAGCAGCAAGCCCTGGGGGTAGCTAGTTTGGGAGGTTGCCTTGACTTCAGCCACAGGAAATTTTACCCCTCCCCCTGGACACTGAAGAGAATTGATTATCTGAACCAGGGAAAATTGAGGAAACCTTTGCTGACAAGGAATTCTAGACCCAACTTCCCTTGTAACTGAGGATGATGTCCAGTGAGTGCAGAAGCAGTGGGGTGAAGATATAGCTGGCTGTGGGTACAAGAGGCTGGAGGGCTTCGTTCAGATTCTAAGCCAGAGAGGAGAACTAAAGGAAGATCTGAGGCCAGAGACATCATTCCCCATACCCCATGACTGGAGGCAATTACCAAAAAAAAAAAAAAAATTAAGCTACTATGAAAAAGAACAAAACACAAGTAAAGGATAAAATAATTCAACCATAGAGAATTACTATATGAATAGAGAAGACCAGGGTTCATTTTCAAAGGAGGATAGTGAAGCAAAGAAACCCTCTTCTACCCCAAAGAGTAATGTCAAATGGTCACCTGCCCAAAAAGACTCATAGAAGAATTTTTTTAAAAAGACTTTAAAAATCAAATCAGAGAGATTAGTGGGGGAAAACACAATCCAAGGAAAACAAGAAGATTATGAAAAGAAAGTTAACCATTTAGAAAAAGAGATCCAGAATCTTAAGGAAGAAAACAACTCTTTGCAAATCAGAATTGGGCAAGGGGAAGCCAGTAAAGTTACATGAGATCAAGAAATAATAAAACAAAATATAAAGAATGAAAAAATAAAAGAGAATGTGAAACATCTCATAAGAAACATAGCTGATCTGGAGAACAGTTCAAGAAGAGAAAACCTATAACAATCAGACTACCTAAAAGCTATGATAAAAAAAAAAAAGAACCTTGATATAATATAAAAGAAATAAAGAAATTTGTCCTGAAGCATTAGAACAAGAGGGGAAAATAGAAAAAATTCCCTGATCACCACCTAAAAGAGATCCACAGGAATATTATAGTCAAATTCTGAAACTCCAAACTCACAGATAAAGTATTAAAAGCAATAAGAAAAAGACAATTTAAATATGATGATGTCACAGTTAGGCTCACACAAGGTATAGCAGTGGTGTCACTAAAAGACTGCAGGTCTTGGAACATTATATATCAAAAAGCAAAAGAACAGGGGTTCCAGCCTAAAATATCATACACAACAAAGTTCAGCATAATCCTGAATGAAAAACAATGGATATTTAATGAATTGTAAGACTTTCAGGACTTTGTTAAATACACACACACACACACACACACACTCTCTCTCTCTCTCTCTCTCTCTCTCTCTCTCTCTCTCTCACACACACACACACACACACACACACACACACACACACTATCTGAACTTAGTAGAAGATTTGACATTCAAGAACCATGAGAAATATAAGGGTACATAAGAAAAACTTGCTGTAAGAGACTCAGTAAGAACAGAGTGTTTACTTTTTATGTCTGTAAAATGTAAAAAATATGTCTAAGATTGTTGTTAGTAATTGGGTAGTTCTTAAGAAAGATTGGGGTAGACCTGAGCATGATAACACTTCAAAAGGTAAAACTGTTTAGGAACAGCTAAAACAAGTAATTATCTTAAATGAATGAGATGAAAGAGGAAGAACCGACAGAGGAATTAGATGCAAGAGGAGGATTATTAGTTCTGGTAACCTACTTTCATTGGGAATGAGTTCAAGAGGGAACAATATGTATGTATCTAGAAGAATATAAAAGTCTTCTAGATTCAGAAAGAAATAAAATACTAAGGATGGGGAGGAGAGGATAAGGGAGAGATCTCTAGAGGGGAGGGTGAGAGAATAGATTAAAGGGGGTTAGATAAGCATGTTTAGATGAATGGGAATGGGAGAATAAGGAAGGGATTTTTAGAGAAAAGGGTGAGGGAATAGGTCAAAGGAGGGGTACAAAAGGGAGGTTAGATTTATGGGAATGGTAGAATAAGAGAGGGATCCTTGAAGGAGGGGTAGGTTATAGGAAGGCAAGGTAGAGAGCAGAAGTGAAGTAGAAGAGTCAGGAAGGAGAGGAAATAAGAGATATGCACAAACATAAAACAAAGATTAGGAGTAGAATTTGTTAGGGAAAGTGTATGTTTACGTATGTACATATGTATGTATGTATGTGTATATATGTTGCTATATATAAATATATCCATGCTTATTTGTAGCCTTCTGGAGGGGGGACAAAAGAACAAAGTAAAAAGTGTACAGCAGAGAGTAAAACAAAGCTCACAAGAAAGCAAAGATGGACAACTCTCAACACAACTCGCAGTGTTTATTACACAGACTTCCTTGAAATGGAAATTTATTGCCATATATTTTGAATCCTCTCTGTTATTCTGTTGTGCACATGGCATTTTCTCTTTTCTTATTTTGTATTTAACTTTTAATGCAGAATTTTGTAGTACATTTCTTTTTCTTATTGAATATTTAGGTTTTAGAAAAATGAAATTTTAAATAAATAAATTTTTAAAAATTATCTTACCCTTAGAAATACATGGTAATTCCTTAACATATTGGATCCCAGACTGCTATCAGACGTATATTATGGAAAAAAAAATTCCCCATTTTACTTCCTTCCTCCACATTCCAACTGCAATACATTGAGTAGTCTACAGTTTTAAAGACAGATTATAATGAAATCATTCTATTTCCTTTCTCTGTCATGACATGTTACAAACCTGACCTCTCTTCAGAGTTATAAAAAAAGATCGTTTTCATTCCTAACTTTGTGGAGGCAGCATTAGCTCTGAATCCCGAGCATCTGGGTTCAAATCTTGCTTCTCTTGCTTACTACCTGTAGGGTAAGACAATTCACCTGCCTGAGCAAAGTTTTCCTTATCTGTAAAACCAATGGCTTGGTTTCATGGCCCTGGGGCTCCTTCCAATTCTGGAACCCGGAGTCTTGTTCTATGGAGCTTTATTTTTAATGATGTCTCTGCAAGTGTATTTAATACTGTTCTGCTACTGACACTTTGGATATTTACTGTTGAATACAGAGTGAAGTTCTAACTTATGCTCATTTTTTTGCCCAAAGCTGCCCAATCACCCTAACAATTTTTATTAAACAAGTACTTCCCAATGTTTTGTGATCCTAGATTTACCAAACGTTGCACTGTTTTATGTATCTGGTTATAATTCATTATAAATGAATTTATTTAAGTGGTTGATTTTTCTATTTTTAGACATCTAGCAATAGTTTTGACAAGAAGTTTAAAGCCAGATTTGCTACCTAATGGTGCAGGATCTTTCTCCATTTTCTCTTTCACAATTCCTAATAAGGCATGTTGTACTTCTCTCCTATTACATAGTTTTAAAATGTATTTCTCTAAATTGTTTATTATATGACTATGTGAAGTCCCATCTGTGCCTTGGTGGGCTCATGCTCATATACTCAGGGCATTTCCTCCCTGATTCAATATTATTTGTCTATTAACTTTTTCCACTTTTTGTTACTGTGAATGCTGGAGGGTTTCATGGGTTCCACAATTCTATAATTTTGCTTGGTTATTGCCTCAGCTTTGCCACTGTCAGTGCGGCCTTGAGTAAATGATCTCAACTCTCTGAGCCTCAGTTTCTTCCTCTGTAAAATTGTGACCAGTATGATTGCTCAGGTCTATCCTAAATTTGTTATTCTATGACTGTATTATTTGATTCCTTTGTTGATTTGGGGGGGTTTCCCAGATAAACCACTACCTCATCTACCTAGGAAGATATTTCAGATTCTTCTTAACCAATGATTATTCCTTTATTTGCTTTCTACATGTCCTATTGTGATAGTTGGCATTTCTAGGATTCTGTTTAATTAATCAATGCAAAAGGCGGTGCTTTGCCCTGTTTGTAATAGAAGAGGTTCTAAGGGTTCCCCATTTCATCTTTTGAATCACAGAATTGGAGAGACTCAGAGTAATTGTGATCTCATCAGCCAACACTGAGAAAGAATTCTCAGTATTACAAGTGGTCACCCAGGTTCTACCTGCAGAGCAGTCATGAGGTCAAACATTGACCATACAAGGCAGCCCATTCCAAGATTCCATGCAAGATAATACATTTCAGTCACTGCTTTTATTATGGCAACAAAAAAAATCCCTTGCAGTTTTTCCTCTAGATTTATAAAAATGTCAACATAAATGAGCATTGTATTAATGACAATTTTGCATTTATTGATATGACCACGTATTTTGTTTTAGCATTATTATGATTTCATTAGAATTGTTTTGAACCCTTGAAATCCTTTTGTACATATACATCTTGCTAATAATTATTATTTGTAACCTATAGAAGTGGTCTATAGTTACAAAAATCTCCATCATCCCAATTACCTAGAGATTGGTTGCTGGGATAATTTATATATCCAAGGCACTTTTGCTTCTAGAAATACTTGGAAAAAAGGAAATAGATCAAAATTACACTTTCTGTCTTTAAGCCTTACCTTATCTAGATAGAATATTCTGGAATGAAAATCTTTTTCCTTTGACTTTTGATAGATTCCATTTCAGCTTTCTTTATGTCTTTCCTCATATTATATGAACAACCCTATACATAGCTTATTTGCGTAGTTTACTTTTTTTCATATGATCTCCCCCATGAGACTGTAAGCTCCTTTGGTCAGGGCTCATCTTTTGCCTTTTCAGGTATCTTTAACATTTAGCATAGAGCCTGGAACATGCCAGCATTTCACAAATATTTATTGATGGAATAATTGATTGTGTGATTTAACAAAAGAGTTTCTCAATCAGTGACTTGACTGCTGGCAAAATTCTGTATCTATGAAACTTTGGAGTTTAATAATATGGATGGATGCATTGAAATTTGATCTGTGTTCTGTCGCTTAGTGTCAGTAATTCTAGGAACATTTTTAATGTGTTTCCCTAAAACAATGGTTGTCAAGCTCTCTGTCTCTGTCTCTTTCTCTTTCTCTCTCTGCCTCTCGCCTTTTATTTTTTAGAGGAAGTTCAATTACTTATTATCTCTCTAAACTCTACCATCTGGTTCTAACATCTGTACTTGGAACATTTTCTTTTTCTTTTTTCAATGTAAAAGCAAATCAATGCAAACATTTTAATATACAAAGAACAGAAGATTGTCTATGAAACTGTGAAATTATGTACAGTTTGTTTTTTTTAAATATGTTACATCTGACACATTAGTACGGGAGTGATGCTCTCCTGCTGCTCCGGGGTCCTTCTGACTTCCCTCTGCTTTCTTCTGTGTGTTTTGTAATGTTTCATTGATGCTATTTTCTCTTTTCTTTCTTTTTTTGATCTTCGTTACTACCCGCCAGGTCTCCAAATATCAAATATATACATATCCTCCCTTGTAATAAAAAGCATAACCAGATGAAACAAATCCACACATTAACCATATATGAAAATTGATGTCTCTTGTAATCCTAATTAATTCCTTACTCCTCTATCAAAAAAAAGGGAAGACATGCCTCATTACCAGTATTCTGAAGCCATAATTGTCACTGCATGGATCAGAGTTCTAAAATCTTTCTACAAATTCATGAATTTTTCTCTTGGTTCTTGCGGTTTACTTCATTTATATAAGTTCACATAAGTCTTCCCAGGTTTCTTTGAATCCCACTTTTCCATCATTTTTATGGTGCAGTTATATTCCATTAAATTCACACAGCATCATTTCTTCAGGACACCAATTGGTAGATACACATTTTTTTTTTTAATTTTTGCTTCAACAAAAAGTTCTGCCATGAATAATTTGTGTGTGTATGGATAGCTTTGTACCGTATGAGTTTAATTGGTATGGCGCTATATGTATAAATTAATTTTTGTGGTTCTGTCATTTAGTAATATTATCATGGTCCTAGC
Organism: Pseudochirops corinnae; assembly: GCA_028646515.1. Classification (NCBI taxonomy): domain Eukaryota; kingdom Metazoa; phylum Chordata; class Mammalia; order Diprotodontia; family Pseudocheiridae; genus Pseudochirops; species Pseudochirops corinnae. Next base: position 202,973,827 of record CM053589.1, read on the forward strand.
ATCAACAATTAGTATCTTATAAATTATTTCTTTATTTCTGTATAGATTGCTTTGTAAATGAAGTCATATCCTGCATGTGTGATGGTATTGGACTCACCGATATTTTGTACATTCAGTGGTTATGATGAGTAGGCTTTCATTTTCTTTTGCTTTCTCCTGGATCTTATTAGTAATTTAAAGGAAACCTGATGCTTTTGTGGGATTTTTTTTTTTATATCTTACTCTGCCAAAGTTATTGTTTCCATTTTTTTAGTTGACTCTCTAGTGTTTTTCATTTACAAATAGCTACAATTTTCTTTCTTCTTTGCCTTATTCATTCAATTTATCTTAGTTTGTTACAATAGCTAGCATTTCTAGAACTGTATCAAATGATAGCGATGACAATGACTATCTTTTTTTTATTCCTAATTTTATTAGAATAACCTCTAGCATTTCTCCATTAGAGATAATGCTGATTCTTGGTTTTGGATTGATATTTTTGTCATATGAAGGAAGAGTCCATTTATTAATATGCTTTTTAGTGTTTTGAACAAAAATAATTGTATTTTACATAAAAATTTCTGTACCTCTTAATATAATCATATGATTTGTATTATTTTTATGATTTTACAAGGTCTGCTTCAGTTGATTTTGAACTAATGCAGCATTCCTGTTAAAAATCCAACCTAGTCACAGTGTATAATCATTGGGAGAGTGTTCAAGATTTCTTTCAGATATGTTTCCTTTTGATCTTATAGAGCTGATTCTTCCCATTTGTCTTCTTCCATCATAACAATTTTCTTCTTGGTTCCATGTTTTTATTCAATTCTCCCTATAATTTCCCTATATTATTTATTTTCATTACTCTCTCATGGCCCCTGAAATAGAATGTAAGCTCCTGAAAAGTAAGACTTTTTTCACTTTTTAGAATTTCTATCCTCTAACTCTCTAGCATACTGCTTTTGGCCCATGGTAGACATTTAGGAAAGGTCTGTTGATTGCCTAGTGGGTCCCTTTTCAAATAAAGTCTCATCTTTCATTATTAGCACACTGCTTCCTACTTTATTTCCCAGAGTTACTGTTTGAGTTGATGTGTCTAATGCTAATTCCAGCTTTGTATCAGAAAATTATTAAAGTTAATTTGTTGTATTTTCTGTCTGATGACTTCTGCTCGTGATTTCTTAACCCATAACACTTGCTCATCTTTCTAGAGTGTATTTCCCTTACTTCCTTGTTTATTTTTTTATTTTCCTTACCTGAGAGATTTTTTTTCTTATGTTCATTCTTTTAAAGAAAATCAATTCCGTAAACCTTTATTAAGTGCCTGTTATGTGATAGACACTGAGCTAAGCACCGGGGCTACAAATAACAAAAAGAAATACAGTTCCTGCCCTCAAGGAGCTTGGAACTAATGGAGGAAGAGAATCCACCAAAGGAATCTTGCACAGGAGCATCATATTCGGAGAAGTTGAAACTCAGCAGAGCTGTACATGAAAAGTGGAGAAGGAACTGGAGGGCTTAGGGCCTGCCCTCTATAAAGGAAGACTTAATGCTCTACCCTCCAGCCCTTGGATCAAAGGTGAAAGGAGGCTGGGGGGATCTTTTTTTTGTGGGGGGGGGGAGGAGTTTGAGTATCCAGGGCTAGGGAGGCAGTGTGAGATGTGATTGGAAGTGGTCAGTTTATCCTAGGAGTGGCACCTTGTTCTATGGAGTTGAACCCAGGCAAAACTTCAGAGGACTGAGCTGAAAGCCCAAATCCCACCTTCTCTGAAGGAGAACTTTGGGCAGAGTTCAGTGCTCCACATTCTTCTCTTCCTTGCCTATTTTCCCCATAAGTTTGAGATGGTTTCTTCCAGTAGATGTTGGAGTACTGGACTTTGTTGTGTGACCTTATATTCCATTAGCTTGTTGGACTTGTTCTTGTGACTATTTTCGAAAGAAGCCCAAGTCTGTACTCCCTATTTGTAACTGGTGCTTGTGCTCCAATTGTTTCAGACTACTAAAAACCCTACTTCATGATTCCATAGGTTTTGGAAATCCTGAAAATACATAACATTTGCTAATGCTGCTGAGTGAATCATCTTGTATTGAAATTCTATCTCCTCCTCCTTAAGAGCTTCCCTGAGCACTGTATCGCAAAGTGTCCTCTTGCTCCTCTGAACTGGAGCAAACACTTGCTGTGCGGTTACTTCATCATGTGACATTCTTTCCCTGCCGTCTTCAAATTTGACTTCAATTTTTTTATTGATCTTTTCTCACATTTATATAATTTCCCCAACTGGATTGAAAATGTCTTGGAGTCAGGGATAACGTATTATGCTTTTTTGCATCCCCCAAACATCTGGTCCATTGACTAGCACAAAGTTCTATCACAGTTCGAATTGAAATGAATAAAAAGAATGACCTGAATAAGAGATTTTTGGAAGACTCACATTTTAAAGTGAATTTTAATAGTAACAGTAATAATAGTAGGTAGCATTTTCATAGCACTTTTAAGGTTTGCAAAGAGCTTTATGTGTACACTATTTGATGCTCCCAACAACTCTAGGAGATAAAGGCTATCTTTATAGATAAATGGGGCAGACAGAGGTTAAATGACTTGCCCAGGATCACACAGCTAGTAAGATATTGGGTCAAATTCACACTCAGATCTTCCTCACTCCACTATCACACTTAGCTTATGAGTAGTCTGGGAAATTGAATTGTCTCTCCTTGGAGTAGCCGTGAAACACTCTCATTCTCTCCAAAGGCCCCATTGGATTTAACACATAACATTTGATAAGGTTGACAATTACTTTGTTAATTATTCTGTTTTGGTAAAGAAACATTTTCATTGGGTCCTATTCAGTCCACTGCACTTTGTCCCATATATCTACTTTCATCATGCGGCATTGGGTGCCAGAGTGGCTTGTGTTGGGATCTGATCTCTTAGCCTTTAAGCTCTGTGAGGGCAGGAACTTAGTCTCAGCCAAACTTGGTCTTTCCTCCAGTGCCCACCAGAGAGCTCTGTACAAGGAGATCACTCAGAACTATTTGTTATTCCATTTCCTGAATTCACCAGTTGTTTTCCATCTCTCTGATTCTTCTTATACCTGCTTAACCAGTCTGAAACATGGATATCCAACTGGCAATTTATGAGTCCAAAGTCAAAGAAGCAGCTTTCCAATTCTTAGTCACCAACACATCTGATTATGGCTGACGGCTCACTGCTTGTTGACTATTGGCAATGGTCTCTGTTGTTTGTATTTTCTTATCATCTGACTTTTCTTAAAGATTGGTTTAACTTGTCACATCAGTTTAAACAAACAAACTTGTTTGTACTTGCCTGACATAATTTCAGCTCATTTATTGTGTTAAAATGGTCTTACTGGCTCTCTGCAGACCTCTGGTTCCTAACCTGTGAGCTGCAGAATTATGGAAAGGAGTCCACAAATCATATAGGAATCATAATAAGCAAATATATTTAGTAGAATGAATAAATGCTGTGTGTTGGACATTTGTCTTAGAGTTAGAGTTATGAGAAACTTTGCCTCAGTTTCCTCATTTGTAAAGTGGAGATAATGCATGCCTCCCAGCAGAGTTGTGAGGAATGGAGGTGATAATTCATGGAAAGCCTTGGATAAATGTCAGCTGTAGTTGTTGCTGTTGTTATTTCACTAATCTAAAGGAATCAGACTTTTTTACTAGTGTTAGGAACTACTGCTTTGGGAGCTCCCTCTGCCTCTACACATCACAACCTTTCTGTGACACGGCAGACTTTTCTGAGGCACAGAGAGCTTAGGTCACTTGTCCATGGTCACAGAAGCTAGTATGTGTGTGAGGAAGGATTTGAACTCAGCTTATCCTGGCTCAAAGCCCAACATCATCATCCCAGTACTCTTACTGTATGAGTTGCTATTGATAAAGGTTGGGAACCACAACTGTGCACAGAAACAGCCGATCAACTGATTGATTTATTTTTCTATGGTTGTTTCGATATTGGGGGGAAAATAGCTTCTATCTCAGTTCTCCCTTGATCTCTACTTTCAAAAAGCACTTTTCAGACAAATACTAAAGTAATTACTTTTTTTTAACCCTAAAGACATGATTTTAACACCCTAATTTATAACCAGTAAAATTCTTCTGCCACTGCTATGTCCCTAGACATATTATTTATGACTGACCTCATATAAAGTAAAACCTCGACCTTCTTCAACCCAGCAAAAATGGCAGCTGGATAGTATGTTGTATAAACTAGACTTATACAGGCCAAGAAGGGCTGAGTTCAAATCCCACCTGATACTCACTGTGTGACCAAGGAAAAATCATTTTACCTTTCTCAGCCTCAGTTAACTGATCATAAAATGGACCTGCTAGCCTCTAAGGTCTGGGCCAGTTTGGATCTATGATCTTATGATTCTGTGGTCCTTATTTACATTTTTTCAACATGCGCAAACTGAGCGATGACAAAGGGCAGTGTAGATTCAGAGTGCAATGTTTGCTTTCAAAACTCAATGTGGGTATTTGTTCCACCTGACAAATCAATGACAGGTTCTCTTAGGGGCCTGCCTTTAGGTGTCATGATCTGCTTTTGTAAAACTGAGTGTAGTGAGAAAAGAGTCTCTTTGGGACAGAATGAGCAGCTGAAAGCCAAAGAGCTCCCATTCCTTATAACTCAGGACTCCATTGTACCTTCCTGATTTTCTCACCATTGCCAAGGTAACAAAGCAGAGTTCGGTTGTCTACTGTTTGACACTGGTTCATCCAGGTGGCTGTTTATTGGAGAGTATTACACATCATAAAATATCCATTTCTATAAGCGTTCTATATTTATGCTTGCTGTCAAATGGAGAGACATAAAAAGAATGTTCTCCATGAAAGATCTACATGCAGTTGTTTATAAATACTCATAATGAGCAAATTAAAACTGTTTTTCAAGGCCACAGGTTGTTACAACTAGAGGGACTTTTAGAACTCAACTAGAATGTACCCCTCATTTTACATCTGGGAAAACTGAGGCCCAGAGAGGAAAAATTACCTGCCCAAAGTCATACGACTAGTAAGCAGCAGACCTGGAACTCAAATCAGTTGAGGAACCCCATGTCACTGCAAAATATCTTCAAGTATTTTTATTTTATTTTTAAATATTTTAATAATAGTTTCAGTTTCTTATATCACTATAGTTATCCCAAGTATCCAGTGTGACAAACAGTATTTTTTACAGAGGAAAAAATTCAGCACCAGTGAATAATACATTGAAAAAGTCTGAAACCATGTGCCATGTGTAACACCTGCAGACTTCCTACCTCCACTAAGGGGCAAATTGGAGAATATCTTCTCATATCTTTTGACTCAAATCCCACTTGATCATTATACTTTAGTCACATTGACTTTGTTTTGTTTTGGTGGGTCATTGTTCTATTTACATTGTTGTAATTATTACCCTGTATGCATTATTTTCTTGACTCTACTGACTTAATTTTGTATCAGTTCATATGAATCTTTCTATGCTTCTCTGAATTCATCACATGCATCGTTTCTTAAAACACAAAAGTTTCCTATGACATTTATGCACCACAATTTGCAGACATTTCCCAATCAATGAATATCTACTTTGTTTCTAATTCTTAGCTAGCACACACACAAAAAGTGATCCTATAACTATTTTGTAGTAGATGGAAACTTTCATTTTATCAGTGGCTTCCTTGGGTTATAACCCAGCAATGGAGTCTTTTGTTCAAAGGGTATGGACATTTTAGTCACGTTTTTGCATGATTCCCAGTTATTTTTCAAAATTGTTATATCATTTCACAGTTCCACAAATAATACATTGGTGTACCTATTGTTCCACAACCTCTTCAATATGGACTGTTTCCCTTGTTTTCTCATTTTTTTTTTCCAGTTTGAAGGGTGTGAGGTGAATCCTCAGGGTTGTTTTGATGGACATTTGTTATGAATTTGGAGAATTTTTTCCCATGTGGTTATGAATACTTTGTTCTTATTTAGAGGACTATTCAAATCCTTTGACCATTTATTTGGGAATGGTCTATTAGTCATATATATTTATTAATTATTTGTACAGCTTGGACAACAAACCCTTATCAGAGAAATTTGATATGCAGGAATTCCCCCCCCCCATTTGAACACTTTCTTCTTATCTTAGCTGTATTAATTTTGCAGAATTTTTCATTTCAGGTGATCAATGTTTTCTCTCTTATCTTTTGTAATTGCCTCTTTCTCTTGTTTGGTTAAGAATACATCTCCCACCCCAAACTGTGAGAGTTATATGATCTGATTCTCTTTTAATCAGATCATATATTCATTTAGAATGTACCATGGAATATGGTGTAAGATTTTGGTCTAAGTCTAATTTCTGCCAGACTGCTTTCTAGTTTCCCCAGAAGTTTTTATCATAGGAGTTTTTTCCTAGGTAATTTATGTTTTCAACTTTATCAAATAACTGCTTTGTTGGGTTCTATTGTTTCTGAATCTCCCTTGTCTAGTCTTCCATTTATCTATTTCTATATTCTTTAATCAATACCAGTTTTAGCAATTGCTGCCTTATAATATAGTTTGAGATCTGGAATTTTGCTTTCTTCTTTGTCCCTACTTCTTTTCATCATTTCCCTTGATATTCTAGATTTAGTATTTTTCCAAAAGAATTTCATTATTATTTTATCAAATTCTATAAGGTATCCCCTTTGGTAATTTAATTGGTATATCATTAAAAGTGTAAATTAATTTTGGTAACATTGTCATTTTTTTTTTTTTATCATACAGGTGTGACCTAGTTATGAGCACTGAATTTTTTATTTTTTTTTTTTTACTGAAGCAGTTGGAGTTAATTGACTTGCCCAGGGTCTCACAGCTAGTAAGTATAAATTTTCTGAGGCTAGATTTAAAGTCAGGTCCTCCTGACTACAGGGCCAGTGCTCTATCCACTGCACCACCTACCTGACCCTGAATATTCTTCTAATGATTTGTTGTTCTTTAAGGAACACTTAGTCACTGAATCTATATAGGACATTTGTGTGCTCTGGGACATTGAGTCCTGGATATTTTATGCATTTTTGTACTAATTTGTAACCGTATTATCCAAATAGTTTTTAAGGGAATAAGAGAACAGCTAATATATCCACATACATTTGATGGTTTGGGGGATGGATGTTGTGGACCCAATATTTTATTTGTGTGGAGAACTCTTAGTGTGGCAACACCCTCCAGAAATGCAAATGAATAACTTCTCTGTGAATTAGTCATTAACAAGCCATGCCAGCATGCATTTATTAAGAGCCCACTCTGTTCCAGGCACTGTGCTAAGCACTGGGGAGAAAAAGAAAGACAAAAAAAAATACAACAAAATAGTTTCTACTCTTGAGGAGCTCACAGTCTAATAGGGGAGAGAATATGAAAACCTCTAGGTACATAGAAGTTATATATAGGATGTTGGAGGTAATGTCAGAAGAAAGGCACTAATTTCAAAGAGGCATTAAGATTTAACAAAAGAGTTGAGATTAACTCTGGACCTTAGTGATTTGGGTCAAATGGTGAGAGCTTTACTGCTTTGTAACTTGTCCTACTCAGTGAACCACACTACCTTTCAGACACAGGCATGTTTAAATATGACCATGCTTAAATACAACCATGGTTCTACGGCTTCTAAATTTACTTTCCATTGGTGGAAATCACAACCTAGATCACAACCCATTCCTTCCTTTTCTGGGGGTTCTTATTCAGGTTCTCTGGTAAAGTTTTCTCAGATAGTACATTCAATATGTTGGTGACTTTCTACAACCTCAGAGAATGTCAAAGCAGTAAAGGATCTCAGATGCCACTTACTTCAATCTGCAACTATAAATGAAATCCTCTCTAGAGCACATTTGACTGGTCATCAAACTTCACTTGAATGCCTCCAGCGAGGAGGAAGCCATCACTCCCTGAGGTGACCCATTCTGCTTCTGGTTAAATCTAATTGTCAGAAAGATTTTCCTGATATTAAGCCTAAATTTGCTGCTTTTGAAATTTCTTCCATTGTTCCCACTCCTGTCCTCTAGGACGAAGTATTTCTCTCCAGCTGTTCTCAAACTCCATTGATTGCAACCAGCCATGCATGGTTCTCAATGTCCTCATACTCATCACACTGAGAGCCTGTGTTCTGTCACTGGAGACACTTTGGGCTCTGAAAGATGACATTCAACCTTGTCTTGCCCAGAACCAGGCTACCATATTGTTCTCTGGAAATTCCCAAAGGATGTCACACTCGCTACTCTCCTATCTTGCTCCCCTTTATGCTGTCTTCCCCGACTAGAACACAAACTTCTGTGTCATTTTCTTCTATTTGCATATCTATTGTTTAGTTTACTGTCCTAGATAGTAAGAACTTAAGAAATGCTCTAGTGTATACTCATTCAAATTCCTCTTCTGCTTAGAAGCCCTTGAGATATAGGATGATAGCTATCATGCCCCCCTCCCCCAAGCTTTATTTTATCCAGGATGAGCACCCTTGGCTCCTTTAACTGACTTTCATATGGCAAGAATGTGAAATTCTTCATGATGCAGGTTGCCCCTTCCAAACCATCTATAGCCTATTAAGTGTCAGGTTCATTCAAAATTCAGCAAAGACCTATTAAATTCTCACCATACTCATAACACTATGCTAGGTATTGGTCATACAAAGAAAACAAGGTAATTGTAGTCTTGCCTTCAAGGGTCTTATATTTTACTGGGGAAAAACATGATTGAACACAGATCTGTATAATACAAGACATGGAGTGATACGGGACAAGTAAAGACCCATCCAATTGCTCTGTCAAAGGACATCTGAGCCTCGAGGATGCATTAATTCTTACTGGTTCTCTCATAATGGGCTGTTCTTCCTTCTTTTCCTTAACAATTTCAATCCAAGAAATTGAACTTAGGTGACACTTAAATACACAATATGTCTACTGATGTTCAGGACCCTCTGAAACTAAGTTGGTACTGCTGAGTATCTCCTTCCTACCCCTTTCAATACTATGGATTTAGTTCCAGAGGCTAAAATGTCCAAGTGGAATGAAAGGTGCCTGAGAATGAAATGCTAGAGACACAAAGGAAAACAATTCCAAGGAAGAGGAAAGGGAGATTTCTCTGAAGAAACAAGGAATTCTCCAGACAAGTTGGATGTTTTTTAAAGAAATATACAGAAGATGGGAGCAAGGCAGGTAGCAGAGGATGTATGCAGAGAAGGGCAGCTAGCATGATGCAGGAACTTGAGTCCATATAATAGGAAAATCAGCTGCAGGAACTGCAAGCATTTAACCTGAAGAGGAGAAGACTAAGGAGGAGGGGAAATGAATGAGGTCTTCAGGCATCTAACAAGCTATCCTGTGGAGGTGAGATTAGGCTTATTGCTTGGCCTATGAGGGCAGAACCTGGGGCAGGGCAGTAAGGTAAACTGAGGCTGATATCAAGAAAGAATTTTTTAATCATTAGGAGGACCTGAGTTCAAGTCCAACCCTAGACACCTACTGGCTAAGTCATTTACCTCTGTCTGCCTCAGTTTTCTCACCTGTAAAATGATGTAGAGAAGGAAATGGCAGACCAGTCCAGCATCTTTGTCAAGAAAACTCCATATGGGGTCATGAAGAGTCAGATATGAGTGAAACAACTGAACAACAAGAACTCAGAGAGATAATCAAATGATTACACTGAAGTCAAATTAATGTAGATAAAATGATGTCCAGCTTGGGAGATTCTTTCATTTCCAAAATTTTCATGCCTTATAGACTGTTGGAAATCCTTTGTTTTTTTCTGCAATTTTTCTGAGAGATGGATCTGTCCCTGTACTCAGCATGTATTGTGACCTTGATTATACGCATGAAAGGCCTTTGTGTTTGCAGAATTTTGCCTGGGGACTGGACTAAAGTTTGTCCTGTGTCTGATGTGTATTGCTACTTTCATTAATAAAATTGTAGCTCAGGACTCTTGGATCCACATTGGTGGAGCTACATTTGAGGGCCCGTAAGGTTAGGACAAAACAGACTGAGGAGATGTGCTTTGTGGAAAAGATCCCAGGACTGAATTCAGGCAGCACACACATACACACGCACACACACTCACACACACACACACACACTCACACACACACACACACTCAAACACACTCACACACACACACTCACACACACTCACACACACACTCACACACACGCACACACACACACTCACACACACACACATGCACACACACACACACACTCACACACACGCACACACACACACTCACACACACACGCACACACACTCACACACACACGCACACGCACACACACACTCACACACTCTCACACACACACACGCACACACACTCACACACACACACATGCACACACACTCACACACACACTCACACACACGCACACACACACACTCACACACACACGCACACACACTCACACACACACGCACACGCACACACACACTCACACACTCTCACACACACACGCACACACACTCACACACACACACACGCACACACACTCACACACACACACACTCACACACTCACACACACACTCACACACACACACTCACACACACACACACTCACACACACACACACACATGAATACCCATACTAATAGCCTCTATACAGTACACTTCATAAGTGTTATCTCATTTGATCCTAACGATAACCCTGGGAGGTAGCTGCCACTAGTAACCCTAAATCTCTGTTATACAAATAAGGGAAATGAGGCAGAGGTTAAGTGACTTGGCCAGGGTCGTACAATCTATAAGTGTCTTAGACCAATTTGAACTCAGATTGCACTGATTTCTAAACCAACCTTCTATCTACTGCGTCACCTACTTGCCTCTTGATGAATACAGAAATATGCATGCATACCCATATATAGTCACTCATGAATATGGAACACAGATGCAATTTCCTTTAACAATCAGTTTTTAATTAGCTGGGAAAGCCCTGGCAACATTCTATTTTAGAATGCAGCAAGCTTTCTTGTTGAAATCAGCACAGCTTCATCAGGATGAACTGGAAGGAGACTGACAAAGCTTATATCCTCTTAGGCATCTTCAAAGCCAATGTTTTCTGCCAAGGAAAATTTGTAGCTGAAGTGAGACAAGTTTCCTGCATTTGGAAGCCATGGTTGTATAAAAACAATTAGAAATCTGCAGGAAGGTGGTAATTCCATCACATAGGAAAAGATTGCATTCTGTGCTGTGGAAAGGAAATACTATCTTATTGTTTTGCCATGGGTGCAACAGGCAACCCAAAGCATGCACCTGCTATGATAGGGGCAGATCCTGAGAATGCATTGTCATGGAAAGTCTAGCCACATTTTCTGTGTGCTGAATTATCCACTGATGATGCAGCCCACCCTATGGGATTAATGGACTAGCCTTGTTTGCCAAGGGTTGAGAAATCATAGACTAGGGATCGGAGGGAACCTTGGAAACCATTGAGTCAGAGCCTTCATCTTACAGCTGTGAAAGCTGAGGATCATAGAGCTTAAATAACTTGCCCACCTTCACCCAGCTCATATCAGAGGCATGATTCCAACCTAGAACTTTTCAGCTCCAATTCTAAAACTCTATTCATAACACCATGCCACACTGCAGAGGTCCTGGCAACTGGCTTCATGTAAGTTCATGAGGATGGGTTTCTTAGCTTTAAGATAAATGTTGTTGGAGGCTAAACCATGGCTAACGATGTGAACATGGCAGCAAGTGATAATAGAGAAAGGGCTGGCTATGGGATCAGGAAGCCCTGCATTCAGGTTATACCAGCTGGGTGACCTTGGGCAAGTCACTTGTGCTGGGAAATTTTCTAAGGCTACAAGTTGTACATTATTTTTTTTTATCCTTTTTACTGATGAAGTCATAAGTGTGACCAATTTTTCTCTTGCACCATCATCATCATCATCATCCTTGCTTAGGACTTAATGGTATAATATTTTTAACCTGGAAGTTTCCTAAAGCAGTTGCACAAATTTAACCTGAAACATTTGGAGGATGCAATTCACATTTTATCCCATAAAGATTAATAGCTCTTGTCAAAGCATTAGGCTTTGTTTTGTTTTGATTTGTTTTTTTAAGCCCTCAGGATTTCAATGGTGATGGTAAATTCCTGGTGGGGAGATTCTCTCTACCAATGCAGGGGAGAAATTCATCATCTTGGAGAATTGCTTGGAACAGTGGGGAGGTAACTGACTCATCCCAAATCACTCAGACTATCTGTATCAGAGGTAGGACTTGAACCCAGATCTTTGTGGTTGCAAGACTGGCTCTCCATCTGTGACATGGTATTCTGATAACCAAAAAAGCCCCTGAGTGCTAGACTGGTGGTGAAAAGTGTGGAAGATGCAAACAATCCCACCACTTCACAAAGGAGAGGCTATAGGAGGTGATCACATTGAACTGAGGCTCTTTGGAGGAGGAAATGGATGCTGTATCTCAATGTGTCCACTGCTCAGAAGTCTAACAAGATCCACTCTTTTGAAACCATGGCTTTGGAGTCTTCTTTTTAACCTGGATAGAATCCTACCTTCACTTTCCAGCAATAGCTGGGTCTGCTGTGCTCCAAGTCTACCAAGGACAGCTCCCACTTCCTCCAGCCCAGGGCCATGGGACAGTTTCCTCATGGAGGGACCACTGGAGCCAAGTATGTCAGGGCAGTTGTGATGGGCAGACCAGCAGTAAACCAGGTGTTCATTTGGTTTGTCCTGCCTCTCTGGAAGCCCTCTGAGATGGCTCCCTCTAGGCCTGGGATAGTGGCTGTTTCTAAAAATCCAAAGCAGCTGTTCTTTCCCTGCTAGAGTTGCGAGAGGAAGCAAGTTAGCCAGCCTCGGAGAAGTGTGTCATTTATTCCCAGGTGGCCTCCGCCTCTGCTTCCTTCCTCCCACTCAGGTTCCTCCATGCTCAGACTCTGCTCTGGGCAGCATCTCAAGTGGATCCAGCTTTTTTCCAACAAGTGTGCGCCAGACTTAGCAAAGGAAATCCAAAAGATGTTTGTTCTCACTTGGACCCTTTCTGTGCAAACATGCATATGGTGATTTTGTTCATCCCTGTATGCCAAGGGCCAAGGAACTTCCAAGATACTCACATTCATTCTCCTCTCTGTGTGCCTCGGTGAAACAGTGGGGGAAGTACATTCTCTCCCCTCAGTTCTCCTTCCTGAGTCCCACTTATAGCCCAGTAGATATCTAGGGGAGATAGCCAGTATACTGGCTCATCAGATTGTGAGCTCCCTGAGGGCAAGGGTTGTCTTTTTCCTTTCTCCATATCCCCACCACTTAGAGCAGTATTTGGCATGTAGTAGGTGCTTAAAACATTTGTATCGCCTATATTTGTGACTGCTAAAACTAGAAGAGCTCTATTTTCAAATTCAGAGTACACACAGATATCCTCTGTGTCCTGTAGGTATATTGTGATGTGAGCAAGGTACTTAATAAATGTTTATTAAATGATGGATTTTAATTGACTGATAGGCTGGAATTGAGTATGCATGCCAGAGATTTCAGCAGAGGATCTCTAACTCTTGTCAGTCAAGACTTTTAAATGAGAAGCATTGCTGTTAGGGAAGAGAAGAGGGCTGCCATCCTTCCCACCTGGAAGTCATGTGTCCCTGAGCACATGATGTCTCTGTCTCAATTATCTTTCCTTTTTCTGATCTTAGGAGAATGAGTACTCATTAATATAATGGATGAGGTTATGATCTTGTGAGCTTCTAAAGGTCAGAAGAGCATTCAGAAGTCCCTCAGAACCTAGAGTGTGTAGGAGAGACCACCTGAGCTGGTAGAAGCAGTATCTGAGTCTGGTGGAGGTCAGCCCTTAGGAACAACTTTCTTGACCCAGATGAGAAGTGAATTGATCCACCAACCACAACATTGTATCTTGCAAGGAGCTAGCCCAGCTAGGTAAGGAAGGAACTGCCCTTGGTGATGCTCATTTCAAATCAAATTTGGTGGATGTTCCTAAAAGGGAGAAAAGGATTCCTGAGGCCATGAGTCATGAGTTACTTCATGGCAGCAAGTCTTCCTTACATGTGTGCCTCAGCATCTCTGTACTTCAAGCTTGAACCTATTTTCACCAGGAAAGGAGTGGTTACTGGCTTTCGGCAATGCTTTTCACCAACAGCTTTAAAGTTGAGGTTAGTAACTCAAGAGGAGACTGCACCCCTTTACTTAAGGGGAGGAGAGTATTTTGTATTTCCACTCTTGGTATAACTTTCAGCAAATATTCATTTGTGAAAGCCAATTGATGTCAATTAGTTGCTTTATGCTTGGGGAGCTCACTAGATGAGGACTTGTGAGCAATAGCTTTAGAAGGCACAACCCCTCAAAGACCCCCAGAAACTGAAAGGGAGACATAGTGAGCTTCTCTCTGGGGCCTCAACCTGCCAGAAGGTTAGTACCAGAAGATAGCACATTAAGAGCTGGGAAGGACCTTGGAATTCATCCAGCTTAACTCTCTCAGGGTGCTGATGAGAAAACTGAAGCAAAGGGAGATTCCATGCTTGGCAAAGATCACACAGATGAGCAAGGGGCAGAGCCAAGGGATAAACTCCCTTCCCCTGGGACCAAATGCAGATTTCTCTCCATTCTAGCAGGCTGGAGCCAGTTTCTTTCTTATTTTTAAAGAAACAGAGACTCACCTAACCTAAGTCCTGGAAGGGGATGGAAGGGGTATGTCAGCCAACTTGTAGCTGGACAAAAAAACTCCTCTCCAGCAGATCTGACAAAGGCCACCCAGGCCCTGATAGATCTTCTATGAGGGATCCCCTGCCTCCCAAGGCAACATGAACCACTTGAGGCACATTTTTATGCTTAGACTATTTTCTTTAAATGGAACTGAACATTGCCCCTCCGCCAACTGAACATTGCCTCTCTGTAGCTTTCACTTATCATCCGTGGGACTGTCCTTGGGAACTAAGAAAAACAATCCTAATCCACCATCTACATGACAGCCATCAGAATGCTTGAATATGATTGTCCCATTTCCCCAAGTCTTCTCCAGGCTAAACACTCACATTTCTTTGAGTGATCTTCATGTGCCATGAGACTGAGGCTCTTCACCATCCTGGGGGCCTTCTTTTGGTTTATCTCCAGTTTATCAATGTCCTTCATAAATGTGGCACCCAGAAGTGAAGGGAGCACTCCACAAGTGGTCTGAGCAGAGAAGAGCACCCCAGGACTGGCATATTCTTGGTCCTAGAAGCTGTACTACTCTTAATTTAAGTGCCCATTAGCTTCTTCATCCCCACCACCAACCTCACCAGGCTGTGCTTCTGAGGCTACAAACTTCCATACCTCAGCGGGGTTCTCACCCTGGATAACCTCTCTTCTAGGCTATCTCCCTTCTCCCACTCACTGGTCCCCCCAGGGGCTGCATTTTGAGGAGGAGCCCATACTGGCCAACCTTTATTCCCTCCTGGTTCTGCTTTTGATTCTCTAGACTTTGACACCATGTCCCCCATTTTGTGTTGTCTTTCGCCATTAGAGTGTAAGTATGTAGAGAGCAGGAGTCCTCTCTCTCTTCTATTGTATTTTTATCTGGAGTGCTTTTTACAGTGCCTGGCACATAACAAGTGCCTAATGAACACTTTCCTTTCCATGTTGTCTTAATTCTTTGGAATGCCATGTCACCATTAACACATAGTAAACTTGCAGGTAATTAAGATCTCCAGAACAAATGACCTGCCATCTCATCATATCTCCCCCATCTTGTACTTGTAAATCTTTTTTAATATTAATTAATTAATTTTTAGTTTTCAACATTTACTTTTATATGATTTTGAGTTCCAAATGTTCTCCACCTCCCCTCTCTTCCCCCCACCTCAAGACAGTGTGCAATCTGATATAGGCTTTATATGTATACATGCACACACACACACACACACACACATACATACACACACACTCATATTAAATCTATTTCCACAATAGTCATGTAGTAAAGAAGAATTAGAACCAATGGGAGGAACCATGAGAAAGAAAAAAAATTAGAGAGCAAATAATATGCTTTAATCTGCATTTAAGGATCCATAGTTCTTTTTCTGATGTGGGTAGCATTTTCCTTCATGAGCCTTTTGGAGTCGTCTTAGATTCTTGCATTGCTGAGAAGAGCCAAGTCTATCAGAGTTAGTCACTGCACAATGTTACTGTTACTGAGTACAATGTTCTGGTTCTGCTCACTTCTCTCAGCATCAGTTCATATAAGTCTTTCCAGGTTTTTCTGAAGTAAATCTGCTCATCATTTCTTATGGAGCAATAATATTGCATTACATTCATATACCATAATTTTTTTTCATTCTTTCACCAATTGGTGGATATCCCCTCAATTTCCAATTCTTTGCTACCACAAAAAAAGTTGCCAAAAATATTTCTGTACTTGTGTGTCCTTTCCCCATTTGTATGATCTCTTTGGGATATAGGCCCAGCAGTGGTATTGCTGGGTCAAAGGGTATGCACAGTTTTATAGTCCTTTGGACATGGTTCCAGATGGCTCTCCAGAACGGTTGGATAAGTTCATGTTTACAAAGAATTAATCTTCCAATTTCCCCACATCTTCTCGAACACTTGTCTTTTTCCTATTTTGTCATGTTGAAGTTTTTGTTTTTAACACAAATGTTGGCCTTTGCCTTTATGCCTATTTCCCTTTAACCATAGGAGAGGGTACTCAGGATTTTTCAATCAATCAGTACGTCTCCAATCAAGTCCTACTGTGTGCACAGCACCATGCTAGTTTCTCAGAGAAGAAGAAGAAGCTGAATTAAGACCATTGGGAAGAATGGAAGTTATGATTTTCAAGAGTAAATCCCCCTGCCAGGAATTAAACTTTTATCCAAGGCATTAAATGTTTACCATCTGGATTGAACTTGAGAAGAACTTAATCAGGGAGTACTTCCTTATGGGATGTTAGAAAGAGAGAGAGAAGCAGAGACAGAGACAAAGGGAGAGAGAGAAGAGAGACAGGCACAGACAAAGTGAGGGAGGGAGGGAAAGAGAGACAGATACAAAGACAGAAAAACAGAGAGTCAGAGAGTTAGAAAGAGACAAAGGAAGAGGAACAAACAGACACACACAGAGACAGAGATGAGAGAGAGGAGAGACAGAGAAAGAGAGCCAGAGGGAGAGAGGGAGGGAGGGAAGGAAGGAGAAAGGCAGAGACAAAAAGAAAAAAAACAAAAGTAGAGAGATACAGAAAGTTAAAAAGAGGCAAAGGGAGAGACAGAGAGAAAAAAAAATCTTCCTTTCAATAAAACCTCTTAAAATTAACTGTTCTTCCTTCAATTAAAAATCATTTAAATTCTCTCTGACTGATTTAATTTAGTGTTTCATAATCCCCCTCCAATTGTTAGTTCTTTTCCCGTCTCCAAATTATATGTGTATGTATTTATGTATGTATGTATGTACATTTGTGTGTGTATGTATAACAAGGATTGGGGTCACTCACATGGGTGAGGCGGTCACCTCTGTATCTGCTACTGGATCATTTTCCTTATTCATTCTCATCATTCTTGTTCTAAAGCAATCAGAAGGGATATTTTGATACTGTTATTAATTACTGAAATTAGGAATCTCTGTAAATTAGTCAATTAGCTCTGAACCTCCATGAAGTTTATTAAATGTTATTTTTTAATAAGTTGGACAAACCAATTTCCTCATAAACTTTTTCTTCTTTCTATGTCTCTGTCTTTGTCTCCCTCTCTTTCTCTCTCTGTCTCCCTAATCTCTGACATGTAAATAAATATCAAGATTATTGCCTATTCTGTTTATTGACAGTGTAACCAACAATTAAACTGGCATGAATGATTATTTACAAAGTCCCAGTTATGGGGTGGGGAGAGGACCTTAGCCTAAGTATCTTTTAACTATCACCACTACTGCTGACTTCTTAAATTCTGGTAGCAAATCCCATCAGGCCATTCTTTCAGGATACAAATTATGGTCTCTTAGGAATTTCTCCAGTTTCTTTACAAGAGTTCTCTCAAATTTCTCTCAGTTCTTTCAGGAAATAAGTTGCCCCAATCTTTTTTTTTTTTTCTGTCCTCTTTTCAGCCATCCCTATTTAAAGACTTTTCAAAAGACATTTTAAACTCTATCTTCTCAAGAACTTCTCAAAGCATCACAGCTAAATGGTAACTGTCCAGAATTCCATGTTCTAAGGGGGGAAAGGTTTCTAAGCAAATTAATAATGTAAAGAAGATGAGATAAACAATGCTCACACCAGCTAGCTAAGCCAGCAAAGCATCTGCAAGCAGCCATTCATATAACTCAATTAATGTGTTAATTCAAGTCTCCTAATTTATTTATTAGGAAGCAAATCACCTAAAGAGATGACCTCTGAGGTCCCTTCCAACTTGGAGTGACTCCATCCAGAGTTCTAATTTCTACTGAGGAGTCCCAGTGGGCAATC
The DNA here is from genome assembly GCA_028646515.1 of Pseudochirops corinnae. Lineage (NCBI taxonomy): Eukaryota > Metazoa > Chordata > Mammalia > Diprotodontia > Pseudocheiridae > Pseudochirops > Pseudochirops corinnae. Next base: position 202,992,199 of record CM053589.1, read on the forward strand.
CACAACCTAGCCTAGTTCCACTCACTCTCAGTCTTTAGAGAAGGAAGAGTAAATTTATCTTCACATATTCTGTAAGTGATCTTGTCTTTCCTCTGTCCTATCCTTTCCCCTTCCCTCACAGTTACAATTTTTAGTTTTATTATTCATTATTATCTTCCTACCCTCACTCCCACCATGTTTCCTCATATGCCATCACAGGTGATCTTGGATTTGGGAAAGTTCTGCTGGAGGTTTGGAAGTTCAAGCAGCTCTCTGCTGGACAAATGTCAAGTAGGGGCCCAGTGATGGATTAGGTGTTTCTGTTATCCAAAGATCAGCCTATGAAGGGAGGAGAGCTTCATCCTCAGATGACAGGCCAATAAATGGTCAATCAGTCACAGCTGCTGATACAGACTGTCTGCTAAGGTGTACAATGGTCTTGGAACAACCCTTCTGAGAAAACCATAGCTTTCACTATATAGACCTGATTCGTCAGCAAGGTGATAATCTGCTTTTCAGTACGCTTTCCAGATTTGTTATAGCTTTAGGAAGGGTATTTTAATTTCATGGCTGCAGTCACTCTCTGCAGTGATCTTTGAGCCCAAGAATATGAAATCTGATACTGCTTCCATTTTGTCTCCCTCTATTTGCCAGAAAGCAATGGGACCACTTGCCAATTTTTTGTTTTTCATTTATTTTTTTTTTTATGTTAAGCTTCAAGTCAGCTTTTACATTGTCATTTTTACCCTCGTAAGAGGCTTCTAATTCTTCTTCACTTTCTGCAACCATAGTGGTACCATTCTGCACATTTGACACTGATGACATTTTTCCCAGTAGCCTTAATTCTGGCTTTTGATTCAACCTACCTGGCATTTCATGTGACATACACTGCATATAAGTTAAATGAATAAGGTGACAATATACAGTTGTGTACTTTTTTTCCCAATCTTAAACCAATCAGTTGTTCCATGAGCCATACAAACTGCTGCTTCTTGGCCTGCATACAGGTCCCTCAAGAGACAACGAATAAAATCTGGTGCTCCTCTCTCTTTAAGAACTTGCCACATTTTGTTGTGATCCACACAGTCAAAGCCTTTAGTGTAGTCAATGAGGCAGAAGTAGATTTTTTTTTCTGGAACTTTGCTTTCTTGCTTTTTCCATAATTCAGTGAATGCTAACAATTTGGTTCTAGTTCCTCTGCCTCTTCAAAAACCAGTCTGTTTTTCTGTTAATTCTTGGTTCACATATTGCTGAAGCCTAGCTTGCTGAATTGTGACCATAACCTTGCTGGTATGTGAAATGAACTCAGTTGTTCCACAATGTGAACATCCTTTGGCTTTGCCCCTCTTTAGGACTGTGATGTAAACTGATCCTTTCCAATCCAATAATCATTGTTTAATTCTCCAAATCAGTTGACACGTTGAGTGCAGCACTTTAACACATCATCTTTTAGGATTTTAATCAGCTGGAATTCCTTGACTTTCATTGGTCTTGTTGTTAGCCATGCTTCCCAAGGCCCACACGACTTCATTTTCCAGGATGACTGGCTCTACATCAATGACCACAACATCATGGTTATTGGCCATGTTAAGAATTTTTGTGTTTAGTTCTTCTATGTATTCTTGTCAGCTCTTCTTAATCTCTTCTGCTTCTGTTCAGCCCCTACCACTTTACTCTTTTGTCATTTTTTCATGAAATGTTCCCTTGATATCTCTAACTTTCTTGAAGAGATCTTGTCTTTCCCGTTCTCTCATTTTCTTCTATTTCTTTGCATTTCCCATTTAAGAAAACTTTCTGATTTCTCCTTGTTGTTCTCTGCAATTCTGCATTCAGTTGGGTGTATCTTTCCCTTTCTCCTTTCACTTTTACTTTCCTTTTGTCCTCAGCTATTCGTAAAGCTTCTTCAGATGCTGTTTTTCTTTATCACTCTTCTTTCTCTTTGTAATGTTTTTTTGTTGCTGTCTCCTGTACAATATTGTGAACTTCTGTTCATAGCTCTTTAGGCATTCTATCTACCAGATCTAATCCATTAAATCTCTTCATCACATCCCCTTCATATTCACAAGGGATTTTATTTAGGTCATACTGATAGTTTGATGGTTTTCCCTACTTTCTTCAATTTAAGTCTGAATTTTGCTATAAGAAGCTCATGATCTGAGCCACAGATAGCTCCAGGTCTTGTTTTAACTGACTGTATAGAACTTTTCCACCTATGACTGCAAAGCATAGAGGCCATCTGATTTCTATATTGACCATCAGTGGTATCCATGTATAGAGTCACCTTTTGGGTGGTTGAAAAAGATTGTTTTCTACGACCAGCAAGCTGTCTTGACATATGAATCTCTCCCATGCTTCATTTTGCACTCCAAACTCAAACTTGCCTCTTGTTACAATTATCTTTTGATTTCCTACTTTAGCATTCCAGTCCCCTAAGAGAAATGTGACATCTTTTTTTGGTGGGGGAGAGTATGTATAGAAGGTGTTGTAGGTCTTCATAGAACTGGTCAACCTCTTCAGCATCAGTGGTTGGAGAAAAGACTTGTATTACTGTGATGTTGAACTGTTTGCTTTGGGTTCAAACATATGTCATTCATTCTGTTATTTTTGAGATAATATACCAATACTACTTTTCTCACCCTTGCATTATGAAAGCTGCTCCATTTCTTCTAAGGGATTCTTGCCCACCGTAGTAGATACAGGGATCATTCCCATCCATTTAAGTTTGCAGACACCTGAGCTGTCAATGTCTAGTCTTTCCATCTTCTGTTTGTCCACCTTCAGTTTACCTTGGTTGATAGATCTTATGTTCCAGGTTTCTGTGCAATATTGATATTTGCAACATTAGATTTTCCTTTTGTCACCAGACACATCTGCAACTGAGCTTCCTCTTGGCTTCAGCCCTGATGCTTCATTAGTACTAGAACTACTTGGCGTTTTCCTATACTCTTCCCCAGTAGCGTATTGGACACCTTCTGACCCGAGAGGCTCATCTTCCGATGTCATCTCTTTTATGATTTTAGTTCTGTTCATAGGGTTTTCTTGGCAGAGATACTGGAGTGGTTTGCCATTTCCATCTCTAGTGGATCACCATTTGTCAGAACTCCCCACTATGGTCCGTCTGTCTTGAGTAACCATGCATAGCATAGCTCATCATTTCATTGAACTACACAAGTTCCTCTGCCATGACAAGTCAATGATCTAGGAGGACCAAGCATTCACATGGCCTACTATATTTGATCTCAAAATTTCTCATTCTGTTCTGTTGCTTTAAAAGGTAATGTTTTCAGAGGTCCACATTATCAGTGCATTTATGTCAAGGGAACAGAAGCAGTTACAGATTTCTGGAGCCTGTCCCAATTGGGAGATAAGTACAGATACAAGGAATTGATAGAGAACATTTCAAAGTTTTGGCCTTTTCCAGTTTTGGTCTCTTCCCTTTTTCTGGCATCCAGTTCTAGTTGTTCTCTAATGACTACGTGTAACAGTTAACCACTCAGCAATAATGTCTGGGGGGTGAGGGGATGAGAGAGATGTAGCCATGGCATATATTCAGCTGCCTCTTGTCCACCAAATCCCTGGTTTTTGAAGTATTCTGTCACATTGAATTTGGAATCAGATAATTTGGCTTCAGTACAACTCTGCCACATTTTATTAATCAGTCTGGCCTTGGATAAGTGCCTTAAACTCCCTAGGTCAGGGTTCCCATGTGTAAAATGATGAGTTTTGACTCAATGGCTAAAGTTTCCTTCAGTTCTGGATCTAGGATGTGAAATCACTGGATGGCCACTCTGGGCCTCAGTTTTCTCCTCTCTAAAAATAAATAAATTGGACTAAATAGTCTCTGAGATCCCTTCTGGCTCTAGATCTAGAACTAAGTTCTAGATCCTGTGGTCCTCTTATACATTCTGTCTTATTTTATATCATGTATTTTCATTTGCATGGGCACCAGCCTTGAGAAAGAATTCCAATTCTTAGCAGCAAAAAGCACTTTAAAAATTGGACCTCCGTGTCTCCTTTCTGGATATATTGCCCAGCTTCAATGGCTCTCTAGCCCAGATTTGTTCTGTAGCAACCAACAGAACTGAGGTGAGCATAACCTGCCATCTCTGACCAAAGTTCTTTCCTAATCATGGTAACGTGTCCAAAGCCTTCACTCCCTTCAAGGCACCATTTGATCACCCTTGCTTCTGTAAAGCCTCCATTCTTTCAGCAGAACATTAACTCTGAATTTTCTGGGAATACTCGGTGTCTTCACTCCTTTGCTGGCATTACTTCCTGGCCTTTACCATGCTGATTTGGGCATGTCATATTCCCCACTATTCAAATGAAATCTCCTTGTGGGGCAAGCACCTTATTTTGTTTATCTCTTGTATCTGTTACCTCAAGCTGACTTGTCTGTCCCAGGTACTTAAAGTGTGGTAATGATAGATTTAGTCATTCTGTACTAAATTGAGTGGAGGGCTGAGGAAATCAAGTGGGACCAGAGTTTAACTTTAAATAATAATTGCTCCTATATTAGATGGGGCTTCAAAGTTTGCCAAGCAAATTTCTCCAAATTGATCCTGGAACCCCCATTTTACAGATAAGGAAAATAAAGTTCAGAGAAGGGCTCTGTGGGCCCAATATCACACAGCTAGTCAGTTCCAGGAGCAGAATTAGGACCCATGACTCTCCAGCCTTCTGGATCAGCACCATTTTCCCCCCAGCACTCTTTCCATCATTCCAAACTACATATTAAGAGAATTTAGATCTAAACTCATCCCAAATTGGTGATCTAGAAAAAACAGGGAACAAAGAAGATGAAGGCTTAGAAGATGACTCCAAAGCTTTGAAAGTGAAACCATGGCCTCTAAATGACAGTGTGCCAAAGGTTGGGGAAGGTCTGAGTTTGGAGACAAAGCGCTCCTCTGATTCCTCGTCATGACCTGGAGCTGGCCTGGGATTTGTCCACTTATGCCAGAGCAGAACTAAAATTCAGCCCCCAGTCCTCTGACACCAGCACTGTTGTTCTTCCTCCTGCACCGAGCTGCATTGAGAGAAGGGATGAAACAAGACTTGGTGGTAGAATAAGGAAGGCATTTTCAGGGAAGATTGGGATTTTTGAGGGTTTTGTTTAAAAGAAGACAATTTCACTTCTGGGAAATAAGTTGACCTAGCTGGAATACAGATGTTGTGGAATATAGGTCAAGACATTGAACTAATTTCACTCACTATATATTCAAAGTATACATCCAGAATTAGACCCTTGATACTTCTAGACAAACCAACTTTTCTACCCTTATCAACACCAGATCACATTCCTCATGGTGACATCACTTATAGCCCTCCCTCCCCATCCCTGATACTCTCTGAGAATACTGGGACCATCTGCCATAAGCTGCTCAAGTCCTGTCCTCCATCGCTCCAAGTGCCTCTGCCCCATCAGCTGTTCTGTCAGCCTCCCCTCTATTGTATTGCCTTTGAGCAGAAATAGAAGAGGCCCTTTGCGTTTTCACAGAGGCGGATGACTCTACTACCTCTACCCTTGATCTCATTCCTTTCATTGTAAGGAAAGTTTTCCTTTCACAGATGTAAGGGTCACAAATAGGTGACAGATTGCAAGTGGTAATGTTGAGGCACAGGGATGTGTTGGAGGCCCGGGAATTAGTTGGGTCACATGGAAGTCAGAGCATATTGCTCCGTCCCTGGTCAGGGGATATTGCATTGCCCAAGACTTTCTTACGTAGGATACCTGAGGTTCCCAACTGATGTCTCCACACCCTGGGGTCTTCATGCCCTTGTGATTGCAATTCCCCTCTCTCAATCCCGCTCAGCTGGGCTGTGTCATGTGAGATGTGTGGATCTGGGATAGATAAAAGGATCCAAGCCTTGGAGGGTCTGCGGCCTTAGAGTCCTGCTGTAAGGCTTCCAGGGTGTAACATCAATAAACCCTCTTCACATATACCCTCCAGCGTTACTTTCTTTAAAAAGAAAACACCAGCGTCTTCTCCTTTGTAAAGGTAAGTACCTGCTGCCCCTTCGGGCAAGGCTTCGAACCCTGACACACAGACGCCTTTGCCACTTAAATAGTGGTATTCCTAATTCCACACCTTTGGAACAAACAGAACAAGTCTAATCCTGCTGCTTTGTGACATTTCTTCAAATGTCTGAAGACAGTCCTTGGTCTTTCTGTATCTTCTCTTCTCCAGGCTTGTTATCCTCAGTTCTCTCAAACATTCCTCATTTGGCATGAACCCAAGATCATTCACCATCCAGGTAGCCCTCCTCTGGGTACTCTCAAATTTATCAGATCCTTCCTAATGCATGAGATCCAGCCTTGAGCATATCGCCCCAGATTCAGCAGGGCTACCACTGACCTAGGCCTGAGTACCAAGCTTTAATGAATCAGTTTATAATTGCATTCACAACTGGGGCTACCATATTACACTTCCACCTCATTCTGAGCTCACTAAAGCTTCAAATATTTTCCAGGTGAACTTTCTCTGGCCATGAACCCAGCTGTACAATTTTACATTTATTCCTATTAAATTTCATCTGATTAGATTCAACTCAATGTTCTTGCTTGTCAAGATCTTTTTGAATCCTGACTTTGTCAGTCTGTGTGCTAACTATGCTTCTAGACAAGTATTATCTGAACATTTCATAAGTGCCACAGGGAGAAGAGAGAGCTTGGACTTTATAAAGTAGAGGAATGGGGTGTAAAAGAGCCTGGCCCTCAATAGAGGTTCTTACTCCCACTGAGTGGAAGCACAATGCCCGAGGAAGGAACAAGTTACCTGGCATATGTGTGCTGGTCATGGAGATAGGACGTGAACCATCTGATAGTAGTTATTTTTCCAGCAAGGTGGCAACCTCAATCATTCATATCTGCTGAAGGAATAAAAGTGCACTTAGTTAAATTGTGCTAACATTTCGGGTTCAGTGCCAAAGTCCTGATCATGTTGTTCTGGTTGTGGCTTTGCTAATAACATAAAAAGTGAAAGGCACTTAGCCTCACAGGAATAATAAAGCTAGGCTGGCCCTTTCTGACTAATCTCTGCTTCCTTTTCCAGGTGTTCACCAATTGTCCCCTCAGTAAACTCTAGAATTTTGCTTAGAACTGAATTCATGAATCTATACTTTTTAAACTTCACTCTACTCTTCCAAAACAAAACAAAATGAATCCAGGCCATCATTTGCCCTTCTCCAATTACATGGCATCTCTTTCTTTCTGCTGGTCATTCAGAGTTCCTCTTATCCCCTGGGCCAGGTGACTGGAACTCAGCTGGGGACTTGCATGCTGTCTACCCACTCTTTCTTGTTTCAACTTTCTGTTAGCCAGTTTTGTTCTGTCTTTTCCAGTCCCAAGATTATCCTCCACAGAAGAGAAAGCAGGCAAACATGAGCGCTGCTGAGGCCAGTCTTTTCCCCTTGTTCTCCATTGCCGTTGTCCTGAGTGGTCTGGGCAGCAGCCCCTTCTCTGCCTTCTTCTTCTTTTCCCAAACGCACCTTGAAAGCTCATGTTAATATTCCTTCCTTTCCTCAACAGCCTCAGTTCATTCTGAGCACCCAGATGCTCTTGTAACTGAGATTGTGTCAGAGTCGCCTTCCTCTTAGGCTACCTGACCTTGCTTTGATCTTCTGTCCCTGTCATCTTAACATCTGGGGCTGTGAATGAGTTCCTTTTGCCTTTGCGTTGTTCTCTTGGAACAATCCACCTTTTGCTCCTCATCAAAATTGTTTCTTTGTGGCTTCAGAATTTCATTCCATAGCATACTCTCTACCTCCAGGCCTGGTTTTCCCCATAGAATGGTGATTCATGGGATCCTGGCTATATTTCCTCTGAAAATATTTCTCCCAAACTCTAAAAACTCTTTTCAGATTTCCTCTCTTCCTCATGATCTGCATCATTTCCCACCTAGGAATCAGTTCATCCTCACTGGTAACAGCCAGGTCTTGGATAGCAGCTGTTCCTGGGGCAACTTGACTTTTTGAAAATCAAATTATCATTAAGCACTCCAAGAGAGAGCGGTTAGTCTGGTCTGACCTGTATTTAATGAAGGCATATTGGCTCTTTATGATCACTTCTTCTAAACGATCAGGGTTGTTGGGGGCAGGGGAAGAAGAGAGGCCGCAAAATTGGAGAAGGGCACCTGTTGCCCAAGCCTCGTTTTCTTTTTTTTCTTTTTTTTCAGAGGGCAATTGGGGTTAAGTGACTTGCCCAAGGTCACACCACTAGCTTTTTTTGTGTGTGTTAAGTGGCAGCCTTATTTTCTAAAGGAGAAGAGCACAATCTGAAAAGTATAGGCCTATGAGTTCAAATCCTAGCAAAATTCTGGAATTCACTGAAAGGATGGTGAGCGAACATTTAGAAAAGGAAGGAGCAATGCGTCACAAAGTCAGGGCGGTGTTGTTAAGTCCCCATCACATCCAACTTTGCACTTTTGATGTTGTCACCAGCAAAGACGGAACTAGGGCAACATCTGCTCTAGCAAATGACCCAATGTTTGAGGTCGGGCATCACTCCTACGATGTCCCTCTAAGCCAGGCTTGGGAACGCTTTCCCAGACTCCTCGTCTCTTTCCTGCCTTGTGGATTGCAGCGTCCTCGGATAACCAAATTGCTTTGGCTTCTGCCACCTTGATTTGAACTCAAAGATGCCCACGCCCATGTTTGTCCCTTCCCATGTCGTATTTTGTCCTTGAGGATATCTCCCTAATACATGACTACATTCCACCAAAGCCCACGCGATTTTGAGAGTGAAAAGAATTCAAGGCAAAAGGATCCTCATGGGAATATTCATGACAAAAGCATTTGCCTTCCCTTTTGCTGACTGTCATTGCTTTTAGAGTCCTTCACCTTCTCACGCTGACCTTTTTGTATTGGCAGCGATTTCCCTTTGGCTCTTCCCTATTAATAATAACTCACATTTCTCCGTATAGTGCTTTGCCCTTTCATCACTATTGCCTTGTGAGGTTGGGGGTACAACTGCTCTGCTCCTGATTTTACACAAACTCAGAAAGGGTAAAAGACTTGTCCATGACCACACAGTGAGGAAGTAAGCGTTAGAGTTTGAACTCAGATCTCTGCTGACACCCAATCCAGCTCCCTCCCCTGTGCCGCTGGACAGAACTTAGGCCATCTATGACCTTGGTAGCCATGTCCTTGCTGAGATTCCGTCCTCTCGTTGCAAATCCAGCGTCCTTCCCACGGGCTCACACTGCCTCCCAGTTATTTACATTGGCATGTGATCCTCCCATTAGATTGCTACCTCCCTGCCTCCAAACTGATTGGCATCACCCTTCAAGGTCACTGAAACCTAGTCATCAGCCCTACCCCAGTGGGGAGATACTTGTTTTTCATTATGAATATTCAGGAGGCTCTGAAAGCCAGTGAAATGGATTCTTCTTATGTATGTAACAAAGACTTGTGATAAAGGTGATAAACCGGAGCGATATGCAAGGGAAGATGATGTTACCTAGCAAATGCAAGAGTTGGATTAGATGGTTGCTAAGGTCCTTCCCAGCTTCAAATCCAGCCAGCTCTGTGTATGTGTGTGTGTGCATGCATGCGTGTGTGTGCATGCATGCGTGTGTATGTGCATGAATGTGTGCGTGTGTTTCATTCTCCCTCTTCTTCCCTCACTGACACCTTCACGCAGCTCTTGCAAAGGGGAGGTGAGCTTCCAATTTGTTGTTTGAATCACCGTTTCCTGCTTCCCCACCCAAATCTCCCTCTGATATCTCATCATAGGTAAAGGTCACCCTATACTTTGGAAGGCTCTCCTAGCAGAGTCCAAGCTTTGGCCAATTCTGCCAAATTAGGAAGCTCTGAGCCGATGCCTCACGTCTGTGCACCAGCCTAGGTGAGTTCGGAAAGGCTCAGCCCTAGTTTTACCTTGAGATTGGCCTTTTCAGCCACAGCCTTTCCTAAGAGTCTGGCCTGGAGGCTCAGAAGAGGCTGGCCTCTGGGTCAGTGGAGGACAGCTTGGGGTGAGGATGTGACATTCCCTGAAGTGAGGGAATCTGACTGTCCTTGTAGCTCACATTTTGTTTCTTTGCCAAGTGTCATTTAAGTCTTCCAAGCTGGAGCTACAGCATGATGGCAAGTACAATGGGACTTCCCTTGGGTCAATCCTAGCTGTGTGACCTTATGTAAATTCACCCTTCATCTCCCGTTAGATGAAGGGGCTGGGCTGGATGTCAGTGGAGGTCACAGCTGTGATGCCACGAGTTTTATCAATAAGGGGCAGTTTGGTGGAGTGGATGGAAGTCTGGACTTGGAGAAAGAGATACCTCAATTCCAAACCTTCCCCAACACTAGAGGTAGGACCATCTCTTAGTCTCGGTTTCAGCCTCTGTAAAGTGGAGATGATGATACTGCCTTCCTCTCTTGGAGGCCCAGAGAGATGACATGTAGAAGCCTTTACTTCACAGAACTCTAAGAATTGTAGAAACATCAGCCATCCTCATGCACCTCTGCCCTGGGGAGACTTGCCAAGCCTCCACTCTCATGACCAGTCAGGTCTCCAGAGCTGGGCTGTCTACTTCCTATTCCCTCAAATCCTAGGGGTGGCCCTGAAGAGTTGGAAAGTGTCTTTCCAGTGCTAACTGAAGCAAAGTGTCTGTTCTCCTGCTAACACTTAAGCCCCTCTGCTTCCTGCCATGATTATCAGTTGATATAAATTAACAAGCCAGACTTAATTAGCTTTTAGAAAGGGGTATTTACTGTGGTAGCAGACTTGTTACAAAGCATCCCCAACAGTCTGTAATAATCTATCATTCTGGGGGAAAATGAGGAAACTCACATGGCAGTCCTTTTGCTGGAATCTTCCAGATGTTCTCCTTAGAGAATCTGTAGCTTTCTTTCTGCTGGGCTCTTTGTTGAGTTTGAATCTCTTTTCTCTCATCACGTCCCAGTCTGCTTTGGCTCTCCACCCAGACACTGTTATCTGCTATGTGGTGATATTGCTAGGATGCTGAGCAAAAAATCCAAATCTTCAAGACCCTGGAAGTTCACAAGGTAACCCTGCCTGAGGGGAGGAGGTCTTTTTTTTTTCTTTTTGGAGGGCGAGTGGGCTTAAGTGACTTGCCCAAAGTCACATGGCTAGTAAGTGTGTCAAGTGGCTGAGGCTGGATTTAAACTCAGGTCCTCCTGACTCCAGGGCTGGTGCTCTATTCACTGTGCCACCTAGCCACCCCTGAGGGGAGGAGGTCTGTGACCAAAGCCAAGGTCTCTGGCTTTGCTCTTCCTCCCAATTGAAGCCTTTTCAGGGGTTTAATTGAAATACTCTCTCCTCTGCTTCCAGGCACATATATCTGCTCTTCTATGTAATTCTCTTCTTTTATATAAGCTCCAGATTGTATGATCCCTCCCCTAAGCCAATATCCCTGTTCATATGTAGAGAACAATTAAGATATGTTCTCACCTGCTAAATGGTCAAGGCTTGCTTAGCATCTTGGCATTTACTTTAAAAGGTTTGAGGTGACTTGATTGATTAACTCAATTGGCCCCCGAAAAACTAAACCTACTTTGACTTTCCTGATTTCTTCTACCATACACCATAGAGGTATAGGCAAGTGACAGTGGGATGACAGTGAAGTTTAGATATTACCATTCTTACAGCCTTTATAACGTTTGGTGAGGGAATAGCAGCAATATCCACCGGGTCAGAGAATACTCCCACTCTTAAGAGTCCACAGCATTTCTTTTATTACACACGGAACCATGGTGCCAGTTCCTTGAGAGCCTTTTTAAAAGTTTGGGGGAAAAAACAGTCCTTTCCTTTTCTTTCCTTTTTGTCCTTTGCCTCTTGGAGATTCTATCTTTAAAAGGCAAATTGGGGGACTTCCAGGAAAGAAATAATTCCAGGTGTACTTGGAGACTCCTATTCTAGAAGGAGGACAGGTCCCAGAATGGAGTACATAGCACACAACATTTCCAGACCTACTTGTGATGTGTTGTGCTCTGTGGCAATATAGATGAGAGCCAATCACTACTGCCTCTAATTTGCCAATGACCTTGGACTCTTGCACTGGGAACAAATCAGAAGAATTTCCTGTGTCCACTCAGTAAGATTCCAGAAAGTGTCTACATGGGAGGGATCCTCCAGACAAAAATCCATGCCCTTTAATGTCATTAAATGGATTGGGGAATTCAACAAATTGATCTGAGGCTCTCCAACCAACTCCCCTTATATTTATATGAAATCTAAATATCTTTGCAACTGTAAACTATTTTTCCTAGTTCTGGCCTTGGAGACCAAGCAGAACCAAGCTTAACCCTGCTTCCACACGCAGACCTTTAAAAACTAGATGAGAACTGACATACCCTCACTAGCCTCTGAGTCCTCAGGCTTACCCTCCCTGGTTTCATCAATGAACTGGGTCTCCAGACCCCTCTCTATCTTGGTTATCTTCTCCCAGACATTTTCCAGCTTGTCAATGTCCTCCCTAACATTGGAGACAGCACTCCATATGTGTCCTGTATGTACTGGATAATTGACCAGGGCAGAGGAGAGCCTAGAGGACCTTTTCCCTCCTTCATTCTAGGTCCTGGGCCTCTCTAACTGCAGTGTAGTATAGCAGTGGTCTGTGTGGCTCCTACATCATCACAAACTCTCAGATTGAGCTTGCAGGCTACTAGAATTCCCAGATCTTTTTTTCAGATGACCTTCTGGCTAACCAAAGTCTCAACATTCTTGCCTTTGTGCCATTGATCTTTTGCCCAACATAAGCACAGGATTCTGGGGGGTCAGAGTCAAGATGGCTGCATAGGAAGCAGGAGAACTCCGTGAGCTCGCCCCGTAATTACCTTCATTAGCTATAAAATATGACTCTAAACAAATCTTAGAGCTCCAGAACCCATAAAATGACAGAGTAACAAAGCTCCTACTGAAGGCAGCCTGACTGGTAGATGGGAACGGTTCATTTCAGCATGTTGGGAGGAGAGCCCAGCCCCATGCGGTTTTAGCCCAAGGGTTTCCAGGAGAAGCCATGGCTGGAGCTTTCAGGAGAGCAGATCACCAGCAGCTGTGACAGTTTACAGAATTACAAACCCATAAGAAACAAGGACAAAGTAAAAGGTCAGTGGAACTCAGATAAATTCAGGGGAGAGGGTCCGGCCAACTGCCAGAGAGCTAGGAGTGTCTGATGCAGCAGCCCTGCAGCCACCTCCACGTGGCTAATTCAGAAGTTCCCTGCAGATTTCAGGGAGGCCAAGTGATCATTCAGAGGCTAAGTGGTCTTGCCTTGAGCTACCTGGATTGGGATGGCAGTCTTAGGTGGTCCTGAGGTGTGTTTTCAGTGAGCCAAAGCTAGTAAGGACTGCAGAGATGTGGCCTCCTAATAGCTCTAGCAGCTGCAAAAACCCCAGCGATTTGGGACAGACTCTCCCTTCTGAAAGCAGAGTTCTACCAAGCCCAAAACTCAAGTAACTGACTGACAACATGTGCAGGCAAAGGAAGCAAAGCAAGTCCAACAATCCAACTTTAGATTCCTTTTCTGGGGACAAAAAGGATCAAAGCATAGAATAGGAGGAAGACAACACAGTCAGAACTCCAGCACCAAAAGCTTCCAAGAAAAATGTAAACTGGTTACAGGCCATAGATGAGCTTAAGAAGGATTTTGAAAACTAAATAAGGGAAGTGGAGGAAAAATTGGGGAGAAAAATGAGAATGATGCAATAAAATCATGATAAGAGAGTCAACAACCTGACTGAAGAAAATAACACCTTGAAAAACAGATGAACTAAAACAGCAAAAGAGGCCTAAAAAGCCAACGAGGAGAAGAATGCCTTAAAAAGTTGAATTTGCCAGATGGAAAAATAATCTCAAAAGCTTTCTGAAGAGAATAATTCCTTCAGAATTAGAGTGGAGCAAATGGAAGCAAATGACTTTATGAGAAATCAAGATACTATTAAACAGATCCAAACCAATGAAAAAATAGAAGGCAATGTGAAATATCTCATTGAAAAAGCCACTGACCTGGAAAATAGATCCAGGA
>CM053589.1:203006659-203033002 GCA_028646515.1 Pseudochirops corinnae
CGGGAGGGGAGAAAATCTGAAACCCAAGTGATTGTGGAACTGAATCTTGTAAATTAAAAGTAAATGAGTAAATAAAAAATAAACTAAAAAAAAAACAAAAACCAATATCATCTTTTAGGGTTTCAAATAGCTCATTGGAATTCTGTCACTGAAGCTATGGATTGGATATTGTGGGGGTGGGGTCAAGGAAGACCAAAGACTAGAGGATAGCGCTGAAGTTGTAAACCTGAGTGATGGGAAGGATGCATTGTTCTTTACGGAAATAGAAAAATTAGGAGGGGTTTTCAGAGTTCTGGGGCATGGAGTCCGAAAGGTCTTTGGTGAGGGTAAGATCAAGGGGATAATCATTCCTGGGCATGAATGAAGTGTAGTGAAGTTGGAGGTCCAGGTAATTGAGGAAGCTGAAGAAAGAAGAAGATAACGTGTTTGAGGGGACACCAATGAGTTCTCTAAAGTCACAAAGTATGAAAGTTTGGAGTTAAAAGCTTGTGAGTCAGGTACCCCTAGAGAAAGAAAAGAGAATGAGAATAGCCAGAGGCTGGCAGGTCACAGAAATTTTCAGATACAGTATAGGTTGTTAAAGCCAATTGGGTGACCTGGGGAACGACTAATGGGTTGGCACTCTACCCTTTACTGTTGGAGAGTGGTGTTATTTCAGAGTTCTCTCTCCAAACACTGCAGGATGGGGAGGAGAGGTGAGACGGAGAGTCTCCCAAGAGCAGAACTGAAGTCACCCATGCAACAGCTAAATAGGTACCTCCCAATGCTTGTTAATTGATTGACTGATGTGAATTAATGTTGTCAGTATTATTTCACTTTAGAATACCATTGGCACTGATTAGAAATGCTAACCCTGAACTTTTCCACCTGTACAGTCCTTCTAGGTGTGAAGGCAATTAACAGCATGATCTTTATCCTCTCAATTCTGAAGCCCAATCTTTTGGCCAATATTCACTACTTCACCAGGCAGTTCTCTTTAGGTTAGGAGAACTAAATGACTTTCCTGGGATCCAAAGCAATCAGTTTGTTTCCTGATTGTGTCTCTCCTAACATGCATAATTACCAAGGTTATTAGTCATAAAATCACCCAGCCCTTGAAACAATTATGCTCAGGAACTGAGATCCTCTGACACTCAAGGTGATGAGACTTTCATAGGAAGAGCTTCACTGCCCTCCAAAGGCTTTACTAGTAGAATATGATTATTCAGGAAAGCTCAGGCAGTGGTTAATTGTATTATTGCTAAACTGCTGGGCATTTAAAGTGATCTCCCATCTCCCTGCTGAGGTGATTTCAGATCCTGTTTATGAAAATGGTATGAAAATGTTGAGTATTAAAAAAAAGAAAATGTTGGGGACAATCAATCAGAAAGTTTTTCTGGCTGACCAGTTATCCCCAAGAGGACCAAGAAATATTTCAGAGGCCACACATCAGGCGTTAGGATTCTCTTCCTTTGCTTGTTTGATGAGGAGGCAGGAGAAAAAAGAAATCACAGCCTTTACCTTTGTCCAGTCACTTCTTCAAGTACAGACGATTGAACATTGGTGTCTTCTTACCGATTCCAGCAGATGACTCCTCTCACTCCTGCAGGATACAGCAAGTTAGCCCAAATCCTGCACAGCTGCTTCTGTGGGGAAGTAGTCTTTTTCCTACTGTTTTGTTGTTAGAAATATGTAGAGTATCTCATTTTAAAATGAGATTCTTAAAGATTTTGGACTTTAGAGTACATTTGGTCAGGAGATTGTGAATCAGACAGAGACAATGTGGCACAGGAGAAAGAGTATTGGATATGGAATTTTAGAGGATCTGAGTTCAGATCCTGCCTCTTACTCCCATTGTGACCTGAGAAGTCACTTAACTGTCTAGCATTCAGTCTCCTTAGCTATAAAATGAGGAGGTTGGGCTCAATGGCCCCTGAAGTTCCTTCCAGCTTTTAATTGGTGATCTTGTGATATTCAGATCCTTGGAATCCCTAATCAACCATACTTCCCAGAATCTCAGAGGACTTCTGGGGCCATTGAGTCCAGCCTCTCTTTCTGTATATTTCTCTGTCTCTCTCTGTCTCTCTTCATCTCTCTCTCTCAATCTCTCTCTCTGTCTCTCTCTGTCTCTGTCTCTATCTCTGTCTCTCTCTCCACACACACACACACACACACACACACACACACACACACACACACACACACACAAGAATGAGAATCCTCATTATAAAGTTCCTAACAAGTAGTTGACCAAGCACAACTTAAAGATCAATAGTGGCTTAAAGACCACTACTTGGGAAGAGCCTTCTTGTAAGGGGGGCTCTGCTAGTGAGGAGGAGTCCACTCTAGTCCATTGCACTTTGGGGCAGTTCTTAATGGGAGGAAGTGATTTCCTTACATCAAGCCTAAATGTTCATTGTGCCAACTGGGGGGCCAAGCAGAACAAGTGCTCTTTGTCTTCCACATGCTGTCCTGCACTGCTATGCCCCTGACTACTGACTTCTCCAGGCTACTTCTCCCTGGCTCTCTCCCCAGAGCCTCACCTCACTGGACTTCAGGACACATCATTTTGATTGCTCTCCTCTAGACACTCTAAAGCTATCAGTGTCCTTTAAAGACTAAAGAGAAGTGAAGTGGTCCCATTATTTGAATCACACCATTTGAAGTTATAGTTACATGGAAAATGTGACCATTGGTTCCAGCTCAATGGAAAAAGTCAATAAGAATAATGCGACCCCTTCATGGGATTCATTATTCTCATTAATTGGGATTTAGCTATAAACTCATTATTCCAGGCATGGTACTTGGGGAACTCCTCTCTTCCTGGTCTTGAATATCACGCCTCTCTTAATAGAGCATTCCTATAAGGCTTTAAGGTTTGCAAAATATTTTAAATCATTTTTCTCATTTGATTCTCACCACCCTGTGAGCTAGATGCTATTATCAACTCCATTTTATTTTTAATTTTTTTAATTTTTATTTTTTTCTCAGCCATTCACCCAGCTTATGGCAGCCTCTCAAATTCTCGTTCTTTATTACCTCAAAAAGAGCTACAAATATTTTTTGTATATTCATAGAGGTTTTTATTTTTGCTCAGGACCAATCTCTGTATTAATGTACTCTCTTAATTTACCTTTCTCCTCTTTCCTTCTTTTTTAAAAAATTGACTTGTTTATTTACTTTTAGTTTACAAGGTTCAGTTCCACAATCCCTTGAGTTTCAAATTTTCTCCCCTCCCTCCCCTCCCCCATGGCGGCATGCAATCAAGTATAGGATCTGCAAATACTTTCACTTTGGGCATTAGTCTGGTTGTATAGAAGGGCTGTAACCAATGGGTGAACTCCATTTTATAGACAAGGAAACTAAAGCTTAGAAAGATTAAGTGACTAACCCAGAGTCATACATTTAAGAAATGTCTGGGGCAGTAACTGAACTTGGGTTACCCTGACTGCAAGTTCAGTTCTCTCTACACTGTCCTACCCAAGATCACATTAGCTGCCATAATTCACTTCTTGCTCAGATGGGGACCTCTAAAATCACAAAAATTATTTTTACACTAATTATTTTCCAGTTCTACTCACTCCTTTATATACTTGTTATGTCTGAACCCAACTATAGGATTAACTTTTTTTTTTCATTTTCCATTCTGTCTTATCAGATTCAACTCAATGTTCAATGTAAGAACTGATTGGGTTGGGTTGTGACTGTCACCCGGTATGTCAGTTCTCCCTCCCAGATTTGGGACATCTGCACATCTGAAAAGCATGTCATATGTGTTTTCATCCAGTTAACTGAAAAAATTAATGAAGAGCCCAGGGTCAAGCACAAATCCATGGCACTCTCCATCATAGACCTCCTTAGAGGTTTACATGGAACCAAGCACTCATGGCTATTCTCTGGGTCTGGCCATTCAACTAGCTCTGGATCCCCATATTATACCATGGTCTAGAACATGTCTTTCTACATTCTCCCCAAGATTAGCATGTTTGTATGGATGTGCGGAGTGGGAGTAGGATGGGGAGTCTGTGGCTTTTTCCCTAAATAATGCTGACTTCTATGACACCACTTTATATATATTGTATCATTTAATACTTCCAATAGAGTTAATGCAAGTGTTATAATTATTTTATAATTGCAGACATTGGGAATCAGAAAAGGGGAAGTGACTTGTCTATGGCTACATAGTTTATAAGGGTAAGAGGAAGGGTCCAAACTCAGATCCCTCCCAATTCCTGGTTCAGTAATTCTTGATTATTGTTTGTGATACATCCTCTATGAGGCATCCACCCAGTGCAGTGGAGGCCTAGCTCTGTTGTTGCTTTCGGCCCATGGGGTGCCTATGTGCCACTACAGCTGTCTAGTTGTTGTACCTGTACTTTCCTTCATTTTTGGCCCACCTCCTCTTCTGGTCACATGGGTCCTTGGTGTCTTCTGATGCCTCTCATATGAAAGAACCCAGAAATTCCATCAAACTATTACCTAATAAAAAGCTGTGTGAAGAAGAAACAGAGTGAAAACTATACATAAAATAAAAGTTTCCCCATTCCCTACCCACAAAGTAAACATTTGCATATCTACAGCAGCAGGAGTGATCTCACCTCCATCAGTACAGCCGAGTGGTACAGTGGACAGTGTTGGATCTAAAGTGAGGAAGCCCTCGGTTCATATCGTGTCTCAGATCCTTGAGCTCTATGACCTTGGGAAAATCCCAACCTCTCTAAGCGTTGGTGCTTTAGCTATAAAATGGAGGTGATAACAACCCTTACCTCACACCACTGTAAGGATCAAGTGAAATCATGGATGTAAAGCACATTGGCAGTCGGAACATGTTATTTAAGAGCTTTTATTCATGTTATTCAGGCATTTCAATTGTGTCTGACTCTTTGTGACCCCATTTGGGTTTGTTTTATTTTGTTGTTGTTGTTTTTGGCAAAGATGCTGGACTGGTTTGCCATTTCCTTTTCTAGCTCATTTTACAAATAAGGAAACTGACGCAACACAGCGAGGTATGTATCGGAAGCCAGATTTGAACTCAGGAAGATGAGTCTTCCTGACTCTAGACTCTATCCACTGTGGCACCACCTAGCTGCTCCATTTAAGTACTAAGTATTACTATGAACTATTCTTGAGGATCCATGATTTTGTAGGTATAATACTTCTCCATAAGGGAGCCAATGGTAGTACAACACCGATGGTATTGGAAAGTGCATTGGCTCTAGAGTCAGGGGAACTCAGTTTGAATGCTGCCTGGGACACTAGGTACTAGGGCACTTCATCTCTCTGAACTCACTTTTATCGTCTCTAAAATGAGGCACCAAAGTAGCCAGCCTCTAAGGTGCCTTCCAGCTATTGATCTGTGACCCAATGATACTAATTAGTAAAATATACAGGGAGGAACTTGCTACAACACATGAGATAAACTGATTTCCTCATTTTATCAGAATTTTAGTAAAATAGAAATAGAGAGCCATCTCTGGGGGGAGAGGGAGGGAAAAAATTTACATGATAATTTTGCTGTATTTTTGATAGTACATTTGAGTTTTTCTGTACAATCATCTTTTTTTATTGTACTATGTTACAGGAATGCTTGTTTTAGTCCATAAATTAAAAATAAAATAAATAGAAATAGAGAATCGATCCACCAACATTTACTAAGCACTTCCTATGCACCAAATACTGTGCTAGGTACTAGGAATATGAAGACCAAAAAGGAGAACAAACCCTGAAGTAAGAACTGAGGAGCCCCTTGGAGAGGAAGCTGAGACCCAGAGAAGTTGAGGCTTAGTGGGGGAGCAAACCAAGGGAAAGGATAGAAGAGGTGAGAAGGCCCAGGGTAAAGCCTTGGCCAACACCCATGTCAGGAAGGGGCCCAGGAGCCAGCAAAGAAGAGAAAGGAAGGGCAGGCAAGGAGCATGAGGCCATTAGACTGACCAAGGAAGTGCTGGCTTTTGGGAGAGGCAACATGGCTGGACTGAGAGCCAGGAAGACTTGGGTTTGAAGCCCACCTCTAATACTGCTGTGTGGCTGTGTAAGTCACTTCTCTCCAAATTTGTTTCTTCACCTATAGAATGGGGTAAGATTGTCCATAATCTCTACCTCACAGGGTTGTTGTGAGGCTCTGGGAGATGCCATATCTAATCTATTTGGGACATTTAAAAGTTTCATATAAATGTCAGTTATCATCACCATCATCATCAACAACATCATCATCATTTTCTCCACTACTTATTTTCCATTTAAAGTCCTTCGCCATTTGGCTCCAGTCTCTCTTTTGAGACATTAAGTAGACCTTTCAAGTGAATGCTTTTGGTGATTATTCTTTTTAAAAATAGTATTTTATTTTTCACTGGTTACATGTAAAAACAATTTTAAACATTTGTCTTTGAAACTTTGAGTTCCAACTTCTCTCCCTTCCTTTCTTCCCACTCCGCCCTCAGTGAGAAGGCAAGCAATTTGATATAGGTTATACATGTTATACAAAACATTTCCATACTAGGCACATTGTGAAAGAAAACATAGACCAAAAAAAGGCCCTTAAGAAAAATAAAGTAAAAAAAAAGTCTCCTTCAGTCTGTATTCAGACACCATCAGTTCTTTATCTGTGGATGGAAAGCACTTTTCACCATAAGTCCTTCAGAGTATCTTGAACCTTCATATTGCTGAGAATAGATAAGTCATTCACAGCTGATCATCCTATAATATTGCTATTACTTTGTACATAGTACATTTCACTTTGCATCAGTTCATGTAAGTCTTTCCAGGATTTTCTGAGAGCATCACATTTCTTATAGCACAGTAGTACTCCATCATAATCACATATTGCAATTTGTTCAGCCATTCTCTAATTTTTTAAAAAATTTTTTTATTCATTTATTTATTTTCTTGTTTACATCATTCATTTCCATGAGATTTTGAGTTACAGATTTTCTCTCCATCTTTCCCCCACACCAAAACAGCCATTCCACTGTATAACCCCTCCCCCAATCTGTTCCCTCCTATGTCCTCCCCCTCACCCCTCTGACTTTCTGGTAGGACAAGATGGATCTCCCTACCCCAGTGCCTGTATATCTTAATTCCCAGTTGCATGTAGTTAATAATAATAATAATATATACATTTTTAAACATTTGATTATAGAACTTTAAATTCTAGATTCTTTCCCTTCCTCCCTCATCACCCACTCCCACTGGAAAGACAAACAATTCAATACAGGCTGTACATGTGTAGTTACACAGAACATCTCCAAAATCAGCCATTCTCTAATTGATGGGCATCCTCTCAACATTCAGTTCTTTGCATTAGTTATTATTCTTCAAGCAAAGATTACTGCTTCCTTGGCTCATACTTTGTCCCAATTTCTCCATTTTTTCTTCCTTAATGCAGAATGTTACCAGCCAGGATATCTACATAGCTACTTGCTGGAATATACCATTGAATCCCTTACTTCATTGATGTGGACAAGGTCTTTCCATTGATGTGCATTTTAACCTTTCATACTTCTTTTTTCTTACTCCTGTCCTTCCATGAAGGACCCAGCTAGGGCTCTGATACTTTCAACATGTTGTGGTTGGTGGTGCCACACTTAGGTTGCTCATTCATTATTTTCTACCTTCACTCAAGCCAACTCCTTATGTGTCTTCAGTATTGTCTTTGGCAACACTTCTCATGTCCAAATCATCACTGGGAATATGTTACAGCCTGCTGCTGATACTCATTAGGTGCCCACCCTGTGTTACTTGTGATTTTCATTTTTGGAGCTGGTGGTGCTATATGATTCCCAGCCATATAGCATTTATTGGATAACATTGGTGTGAAGAAGATGGAATTTGGTGATGGTCAACAGCCTAGAGTCAGAACAGGTGCTGGGTGGTTTTCTGAGCACTCTCTACTCTGCCCTCATGCCTTCTATTCATTTCTGACCCCAGCTTATGGTTGAGCCATTGTGTGCACAAAAAATAAATATACTGAGTAACTTAATCAGTGAAATGCTTGTCTCATTGCATTCATTATCTGGACAATATGCATTTTTCATCCCCTTTGTTTTTCCTATATGGATGGGTAAGCATAACTGTTGTTTAACAATACTTAGTAGCAACATCAAGAAAGCTGTGCAACAGGGAGACATGCCCACCTTACTGTCAGCCATGGATATGGGAATATCCTTTGCAAAATGAAAATATATGGTGGATACCTTACTGGCGGCCACATTTTTTTTGTGTTTCATTTTTTCATTCAACAAAGAATTATTAAGTGTCTATTATGTACCAGGGACTAGGTTAGGTGCTTCTGTTTACAGATAACTTGGGACTGACTGCACCAGACCCTGGATCACTATAGGATCTCTCCAATGAGAGGCATATTTACTCATATCTATTTAAACATTTCAAAAACAAATATCCTTCAAACTTGCCTATTTCTCTCATATGCTGTTCTATGATAATGCTTATATACCAGATTTCTCTGCTCCTCCTCATCAACTTGTGTTGCTTCTCTCCACCTTAATCTGACTTAAAATTTTTGTCCTCAAAGAAGAGCCAACAGTCTGGACTATGTCAGTCTTGGATGTGCAAGTGGAAAATGAGCTTGAATGACAGCTCAGTTATTAACTTAGTGCCGTTGAGCAAGACAAGTAACTTTTCTGATACTTAATGTATGCATTGTTAAAATAAAAATGTGGTTTCATGGACCTCTGATGTTCCTCCAGACTCTAAATCCTGATTTTTCTCTGATTTAATCCCAATCCTCAATTAGAATTCCACTCTTCATCTTCTCAGTGGGTGCATATTCATTGCTATTCTGTTGTATAATTATTCCTAATTTTTCTGGTTGTAGGTGTTTATAGTCCCAATTAGATAATTAGATACTTTAAAAATATTTTCTCACTTTTTTCAGTTAACATGCATTTATTTTTTTCTCTCTTGTCCTGCCCTCCCCTTGAATAAAAGGAGGAAAAAACCTAGACACACACACACACACGTCAATCAAAACAAACTTAGACACATTGGCCTTGTCTAAAAATGTATGTCATATCCTATATCTTCACTCTATCACCTCTTTTTCAGGAAGTAAGTAGAACATTTTATCTCTGATCATTTGGAATTATATTTATTCATTGCATTAATCAAAATTTTAAAACATTTTTCCAAATTGTTCATTTTTATAATATTGTCAGTATTATAAAAAAAATTCTCCTGATTCTACTCACTTTACTCTGTATCAGTTCATACAAATCTTTTCAGGTTTTTTCTGAAATCATCCCTTTTGTATTTTCCTAGGCACAATAATATTCCATAACAATTCTGTGCTATAATTTGTCCAGCCATTACCCAATTGATAGACATGTCCTCAATTTCTAGTTCTCTGCCACTATGAAGAGTTACTTAAGATATTTTTGTGTATATGGATCATTTTCCTCTTTCTTTGATCTTTTTGGGTACAACCCTAGCAATAATAGAACTCTGTCAAAGGGTACAGAGGCTTTATTCACTTTTGGGATGTAGTTCTAATGGCTGAACCAAGTTACAAGTACACCAAAATTTCATTCATGTGCCTTTTTTTCCTGTGGCCCCTCCAACTTTTGCCATTTTCTTTTATTCTCAACTTTGGCAATCTGATGGGGATGAGGTAGAATCTCAGAGTTTCTTTAATTTGCTTTTCTCTAATTATTAATGATTTGGAACATTTTTTCCCATCTGACTATTGACAGCAGACGCTATTAGAATGTAAACTACTGAAATGAGAAAATGAGTCTTAGGTGTTCTAGCAGCTCATTAGTACCAAGGACAGCAGCCTGCTCAGCCTCTTTCCAGCACCACTAAGGGCTGATTTACTATCTCACTTGCCTGCAGAGCTTTTCTGACTGACTGCCAGGACCTGGATTCCTTTTCAAACTAATGGTCTTACCTGAGTTTTCCTGAGCACTTAAAAAAATCTGAAATAGTTGTGGATTCTCTCTGTCATTTGGGTTATAAACTAGCACTCACTGTCCTTTTTGCCTTGGCAGAGTTCCTAAAGATTTATTAGAATGTGAATGTCAATACAGATTTCCATGCAGGGCAAATAGCTTAGCTAAGAGACATTTTGCATTGAACAAAAAGGTACTTCAGAGAAAGTAAAGAATGTGGAGAAAAGAATAACCCATTTAGCCTCCAGGTGTCTGATTGTCAAAGGGTGGGTTTCACCCCCTGGGGTTTGAAGAAATTCCATTCTTACTTTCATTAAGGACAATTGTATAAAGATGGGAGAGTGGCACAGAGTGATCTCAAGTTGCCACAAGCATTCTGACAGGTTCCAGAAAGCTTTGTCCTTTTCTCTCCAAGGTCAAAGAATAAAGACACATTCCTCAGAAGTCTTGTCTTTGGAAAGCTAGTATCGTAGCCTTTTTGGACAGAGACGTCCTATTTCATGTCATTGAGACACAGCCATTTGTTCGAAGCAGATAAATAACTCTGAATTTGAAGTGAGCGTAACCAGAGAACTACCAGAGGAATAAATCATCTGTGCTCAAATGTTACAAATAACCACAGCAAACAAAATGTATCCTTCTAGGAGGTGGTTCTGTATAGGCATTGCTGGGTGACCGAGGCTATTTTTTTTACACCAAATCTTCAAGCAAAGGGCAGTCTAAGATATTACATGGACTAAAGCCAATATTTGGAAATCCACCTTTTAAAAATGACCTCGTTGACTATTTCCTGGGGTGAGTACCACATGTGGTCAGAAAGTCAAATAGTTCTTATTTCTAACTGCTCATTATAGTGACTCACTGCTGTAATGGCCACCCAGACAAATCAGCCCCATTTCCAGTGCTGTACCTCCCATCTCATTAGTTAGGTTAAGACTAAACACAACTGATTGCTCGGGTTGCAACCCCTCTTTAAATGGATGCATACTATCCCAGACAACCCTGCTCTGAATTGTGTATTACAGAAAGACTGGAAGCAACATCAGCCAAGCAATGACCCCACTAATCTCTTCCAGGGGAAGAAGAGCTGTACTTCAGCTGGCCAGGGAATTATGGCAGTTAGTTCCTGTTTTACTGCCAGGCTGCTAACAAACCACAAGATGGATTGGACACTTGGGCATCTTTCAGAGGGAAAACAAGTCAAGGACATTACTTTCCAGAAAAATATTTTTACATGAGGCTGCATCCTTCTGTGAGGTTACAGAGACACTTGCACCTGACTTGTGCACTCCCCAAAGGGCATTTTTTCTTAAGAATTGTTTCCTTTCTTCTTTGTCGTTCCCCCCTGTGCCCTGAATAAGGATTATAGATGGTGGGGTGCACACGATAAATATATGTTGATGGACTGACTGAAGGCCCGCATTGCTAGATGTGGGAAAAGAAGACATATGGTCACCAGACTTCTGCCTCTCCTCAGTCCAGGGGTCACAAATCAAAGCAAAGCAAGGGGATTCCAAGGGAGAAATGGAAGATCAGTTTTCAGGCCCATGGAATCCTTGGCTTCTGTGTTCAACGTGCCCATCCTGGGTGGTGGAACCATGATATACCTGGAGACATTTTGTGTCAAAAAGTCTCTTGTCTACAAGATCATGACTGGGTTCAGACAGGGGCCTGGACTGTCACCAGGAGCAACTGTCTGTCAATGACAACTTGACCTGAATTTCAAACAAAGGTTTCTACAAACACAGGAGAGAAAAGAAAGCTCCCTTCTCTCTCTCTCTTTTTTTTTTTTTGCTTTTTTTTGGAGGGCAACTGGGGTTAAGTGACTTGCCCAAGGTCATATGGCTAGCAAGTGTGTCAAGAGTCTGAGGCCAGATTTGAACTGAGATCCTTCTGACTCCAGGGCCAGTGCTCTATTCTCCTTCTCTTTTAACAAATTGAAATTTTAGCCTGAGAAGGAGATAGAGTTTATAGAAAAGAAGTCATAGACACAGCTGAAGGAGACTAGGCTTTAGTTAGTCTAATTACCTTAATATATAGATGAGGAAGCTGGTGCCTTGAAGAGGTGAATGACTAGTTCAAGATCAATGATAGTGAATAGGGACCAAGGATTCAAACTTGGATTCTCTGATCCTACATCTGAAGTGGTCCAGCCTTGGGTACCCTGATAATGATGATCATAGAAATAACATCAATCACTCAATTTGTATGTTGCCCTTTACAAAATCCTGTCCTTGTATAATCCAGCAAGGGAAGAAGGAAGCATGGATTGGTCCCAGATAGCAGCTGCAAACACTTGTAAGGCCTCTAGCCCAACCCTAATTCTGCAGCTGAGGGAACCAAGACCCAGAGAAAGGCAGTCATTTGTTTAAGGTCACACAACCAGGAAGTAACAGAGCCAGCATCTGAATTCTATCCTTCAGTCTCTTTTATAATTGAGTTCTCCACCCTGGCAGCCATTTGGTCTCCCAGCTTCCACTCCCTGCTTGGGTTATTTGTGACCAACTCTAATCCAAGAAGCATTTATTAAGAGTCTATCATGGTAGTGGATAGAGTGCCAAGCCTGGAGTCAGGAAGACCTGAGCTCAAATCTGGCCTCAGACATTTACTAGCTGTGTGATCTGGGCAAGTCACATCACCCCCATTGCCTCAAAAAAAATAAAAAAGGTCTTCTATGGGCAAGATACTGAAGCAGATAGTTGAGAAATGAAGAAAAAAATGAAAGATAATAGCTCTTGACCTCAAGGAGCTAATATTTTACAGAAAGACTAAAACATGAGCACAGAGAAGCAAATGTGTGACAATGTGAGGGAGGGGAAGGAGCACTGGAAGGGAACAATACAGAAACTAAGCCTGTAAGGAAGGTCAGGCCCCTAAGGAGCCTAGGTGAGTAGGACAGGCATGTGGACATGAAATGCTGGGGTTTAAAATATTGAGGTTTAAGGGTGCTCAGGACCCCAATATAGCAACACATTGTGTCCTGCCTGAATGAATTTGACTCAAGTCTTCTTTCAGCCAAAGTAAAACAAAGTAATAAGTCTACACCATATTGGGTAGACTCTTAAGGAACCTCATATCACTGGCTCTTAAGGAATCTGAGCATTTGTGACATTTGTATTGACAGGCGGGCCAGAATTAATCTGAGCACCTTCATGGAGGCAAGATGGATCTTATATACAGAAAGACTGTAGGAAGGATCTGAGGGTGGTTTAGTAGCCTGGGGTGATGGGAGGAGGGGTCCAGGGAAGATCTTGAGGAGGAGTCTAAGGACGATCTTGATGGGACTGGGATGGCTAGAAGTCAGACACTGGGAACCTAGAGAATGGAATTGAGGGTGGGAAGCAGCTGGAAGCAATCCAGAGGTAGACAATGGAGAGGACAAAGGAGGGCTAGGCTAGGTTAAAGGTAACAGAGATGCCTGCATATTGATAATGGAAGACTTTTTGGTCACTGGGGAATGCCAGATCAAGTGGGGAGATTCAAGGGGGTTCCCAGAGCCTATATCCCATCATTCCCCCCTCAAAAAAATGGGACCCAAATTCTTTTGGGGGAAGAGGTGAAGGTCTTGGCTTGGGCCTGTACCCCATCAGTGAGAGCATATGGGGAGAGAGAAGGCAGAGTGCCAAGGTCAGGGTATGGCCAGTAGGTCCATTCAACTGTAACATCTAGTATGGGAAGCAGAATAACAGGAAATAAAACTGGAAAGATTGGTGGGAGTCAGATGAAGATGGGCTTTGGATGCCAAGCTCAGGAGTGCCTAGTTTCTCCATGTGGTGAGAAGCTCTTTGCTAACATTTACCCTTAGGAAATTCTTCAACATTTCTCATCCCATCACTGCATTTTTTCAGTGGAAGCCTGTTTTTCTTTTCTTTTGTGTGATGGAGAACAGATGATTGAGTGAAGTGGAGAGGATGTCAGGAGACCCAGGCTCCGGTCTCAGTTATGACACTAGTTAGTGCTATGACCTCGCCCAAGTCACATTTTGGCCTTCTATCCAATTAGGGAACTGACTTTCATTGTCTGCTCACCCTAAAGTGCCCTCCAGTTCTGCCTTTCTGGGTTTTAATGGTTGACTGCCCTTGGGCAGGAAAGTTCTTCATTGACATGGGGGGTTCTGGGTGTTCATCTGGTTTACCTGACATTCATACATATTTACGTGACTTATGTAAGAGCAGTATTCTTTTTGGTTAGAACATTAAGTTAAAAAGTTTCTTCCCCTCCCTCCTCTCCTCTCCCTCTCCCTTCCTTTCTTTCCCTCTTCTTACCTGTAAAGTGGGGATAATAATATCTTCCTTTCCTCTCATTTCCTTTCTCCCCTCTCTCATGCACACACACATACACACACAGATACATACACAATGTGTATATATACACATATACACATATCCACGTTTGTGTGTATATACACACCCTTTAATATGCACATACCTCCACCAACAGAATGTAAACCCCCAGAAGATGAGGACTAATTCATTTTTGTCTTTGCATCTCATGCACCCAGTACCATCCCTGGCATACAATAGGTGTTTAATAAATGCTTACTGTCTGTTTCATATTGTCCTGTCCCCTCCCCTGCACTGGTTAGATGTCACTCTGTTCTGTTCCTACAGATCTAGGCCAGCTCTCTAACAATATGCTCAAAAGAGGGAACTGGGATGAGAATGTGGATACTGTGGTACTTTAATGGATACAAGATCTCCCAAGTGTGGACACTCTATCCAGAGGTACCGATTGTGCCCTTTCTCTTTTTGTGGGTGGTTCTTGTCGGTGTCACTGTACCAGAGGCTTTGGGTTGGTTCTTCTCCCAGTCTCTGGAAGCCTGTGTGTCCCCAAACTACAAGGGCACTTAGACCATTCAGTCCTATACCTAACTTCCTCTGCCTCACCGTATGTTGCTTTGCATAGAAAGCCCTAGAGAATCTGCCAAGAGATGAATTAAAATAATTAAAAACTTCAATAAAATAACTGGGTATGAAGTAACAACCAACCCATCCCATGTAGGCATATTACTCAAAAGAACCATAATAAAAATATAGAAAAATTCTACTTCAAAATGACTTCAGAATGCCTGTCCAACTTGAGGACTAACCTATCAATTTATACACAAGATTTATATAAAAACCAGCAGCAAAATGGCTTACAGAAACATAGGAAAACCTAAGTAATTGTGTCACTGTTCAGCATAAGACATCCCCCAAGGACATGTGTGGTCAGGATTGGAGACGGGCTGTGAACTCGGGCAGAGGGAGGGAAGAGATGGGAGAAGCATTTAGTGAGAGTGTGTTCCAGGGCAGGCACTCTGCCAGGTTCTTTACAAAGTTTATTCCCTTTATTCATCTCACAACCTTGGGAGGTGGGTGCTACTATCATGCTTCTTTTATAGATGAGGAAATTGAAGCAAATAAAGGTCAAGTGACTTGCCCAGGGTCACCCAGTTAGTGTCTGAGGCTAATTTGATTCAGGTCTTCCTGAGTGCAAGCCTGGTGCTCTAGTCACTGAGTCACCCAGCTGCCAAGCTGGTCAGTCCAAATGCTCCTCTTCATGGTCATCATCCCTAGAGAAGCTGGGGATGGTTTCTAGCCTATGCTGAGGCCAGGCCTTTTCCCATGAATGAGAGCAAGTACACACCCCAGTGACCATTAATGCAGAGGGGTCAAAGCCACCCTGGCTCTTGCCTTGTCTTTGCTCTGTAGTCTGTCTGGTTTTGGCAGACAATAAGACTGCATTTTTTCAAGACCGCATTTCATCTCTGAGCCTTGAATATCTTCTTATAATTTATAGGCCAAAGCATGATTCACCAATAGCATTGACCTTCGATAGTGCTGCAGATTTTTCAAAGTGTTCCGTATCCATTATCCTACTTACATCTAAGAACAGTCCTTGAGAGAAGTATTACCTGGGTATCCCCATTTTACAGATGAGAAAATAAGCCTCAGAGAGGCAGTCTGACTGTCTGGTGTCCACACAGCCTGTGAATGAGTGCCCATATCCAGAATCTAGCCACCTCACCAAGCTTTCTCAGTATTTCCAGGCCAGTGGCTTCAGATCCTGTTTCCTCAGTGCCCAGTCTCTCATAAACCAGCTTTATTAAGATCTTCTGGCAAAAAGTCTCTTTGTACAGGATGTGTTGTTTTGTTTTGTTTTTTTATGGGTCTGCTTTGTCACTGTGGGCCTGTGCCTTGACAAAGAGCTGGGGTGGCAGTTTGGGCAGGGCCTGCCTGCCAAGACAGTTTGAGTCCCCCTCCTCCCACCAGTCTCCCTTCCTCCCTCTTGGCCACCTTTGACCTTGGTTTTGCCCAGCTCAGATGGCACATTGGCATCCCTCTGCAGATGTTATCCCCACATGGTCACGTGGCTATCTTGACTCTTCCAGTGGGGGTTTTCCATGCCCTATGACACTGATCTTGTCCTTACTCCAAGTACGATGACCAAAGCAAGGAGATGAGGTGAAAGTTGGTTGTTTTCAATCACGTGATTTATGTACAAATACATTGATTGTAATGCTTCCCTCAGGCTCATGGAGAGCCTTCAGCTAACTGAATGAGTACACACTTGCAGCCAGTCATGATGATTAACACCCAGATGTGCAGGGGGGGGGAGGGGGGGGAGAGCCTGGACAGACAATGCTCTGCCTTGAGAAACGTGAAACATTTGGAAGAAGGCAAACCAGAGAGGATGACATAAATCTAGTCTGATAGGACGGAGGAGCAATGGCATAAAGTGGGAGAAGGCAAAGTCGTGGACTCAATTATGATCACTAATAAGAGCTGACGTTGAGAGAATGCTCTAAGGCTTGCAAGGACTCTCCCAGCATCTTTGCATTGGAGCTTCACCTCAGCCCTGGGGGCTAGATTCTATAGGTCATCTCATACCCATTTAACAAATGATAAAACTGAGGGGCTGAAAAAAAATGAGGTATGTCACGGTCACTGAATCAGGAAGAGTTGGCAATGGGATTCAAACCTCTCTCCTTCCAGACTTCCAAATGCATCAGAATTTTCCATTCTACCATGCCATACTTGCAAGGCAAAATTTCAATCATTTTCCACTATTTGCAAATTTCCTGAAGTCTTTTTCACTGTCTCTTTGACTTCCTGACCAGAAAGGCAGCATGTTTGCTGTTCCCTATATGTGACATCCACTGCATCACTTGCAGGGGTATCCGGGGTTTGAACGAGATAATGAATGAAAAGCATTTTGTAAACTTCAATGCCAGCTGCTGCTGCTGTTGTTACTACTACTACTGCTGCTGCTGCTGCTGCTGCTACTACTACTACTACTATCGTTATTACTATTAATCTTACAGTCCCCAGGCCTCCAGTAGGGTGACAAATCCATTCCCTGATGCTTCTACTGCCCTCCAGAAGAATTCAAGCAGTGTTTATAGAGTACTAGAGGGGTGGGAGTACATATTTAACAATTAGACTCAGGGGAAAAAATGCACACTTACTTTTAAGTTTCACTTGCTTTATTATGACTTTCTTAAGTTTAAGACAATCAACAAAGTCACAAATCAAGCTCTGAGTTTTAGTGACTGCTGTTTTCTGAGGTAAAAATACTCACACTGAAAATTTAATAATCAACTCTCCTAAGTGCATTGGTGTTGTCTCCTTCCCATCCTGGATCCCCTGCCCAGTGCCTGCAATGTCCCACTCTGTCTCTTGAAATCTCCAGCTCTCTTCAAAAGGCTTCGCTCAAGTATGTTTTCTGATCCTCCCAATTGTTAGCATTGCTGCCACCAGTCTATCCAAACATTATTTTGTTTAATTTTGCTTTTACTCAGCTATAAACATATTGTTTCCCATTAACAGAATGATTATATGAAATAATAAATGAGTGAAAAGGCACATATTAAATGCTTGTTACATGTTTGCTAAGTGCTTGGGCTAAAAATATACGAATTAAGACTATTTTTGCTCTCCAAGAGCCCATACTGTAATTGAGACGAGATATGAAAGAAAGTTTTGTTTTGGGACAGATGGAAAGACCCAGGAGTCCTAAGGGCTTCAGCAGGTTGGATGGCAAGACTCAGGGATCTTTATGTTATACAAGAAATTGGGGCCAATGGGACATAAAGTCAGGGTGGATGGAAAAGCCTGAAGGATGTGAAGAGGCAGGAGAACAGACACTGAAGCCTGGTGGTCTTCCATGTCATTGGAAGAAGAAGAGTTAGATCATGTAAGCCCCTTGAGGTCAGGAGTCCTTTTGTTGTATTGGATGGAATGGAATCATGGGTGTGGGCAAAGGCAAGGCATCCTTTGATAAGGGATATGAGAAGGAAGTATCCTGGGTACACCATGATTGACCATGACAATCCCTGCACATTGGAATCATCTCAGGCCCTGAGGTCAAATGGGGTGGCCAAGTTGTCAAAGGTGGGCAAGAAAGTTAATGAAAGCCAGCCCTCCTTGCTGGTGCTTGGACAGGAGCTGCAATGGCGTCATGCGCATTGGCTGACTTTCTTTCCAGTAAAAGTCATCCAGCAGCCCATTCCAGGCTTGAGTGTCTTCCTGGAAGCAGATTCCCTTAAGCAGTGCCATCTTTGGAGTCATATATCATTAGTGGGCCCTGCTCAGATTATTATGCTAATATATCATTAGGGCAACAGCTTGTTGGGGTGATAGATTACATAATGCGGCTCAAGAGCTCTAGTTCATGCTGATGATACATTACACTTTCATTCTGATCTATAAGCATCATATTGTATATCAACAGGAGGGGCCATGGTGATGAGCCATTCCTTAGCTTAAAGAAAAATGAATTTTATGTTTTATGGTGGGCTGCACTATCACAAAAGGTGACAAATATTCCAATCACCAGGTGACAAAAAGAGGAATGGAATAAATTCCAGATCCAGGGAGGACACCCTCATGCCTCCATGAGCTATCATAAGCCATATTTAAAGACTAGATGATGGAACCTGATGGAGGAGATGGATGTTTGAATTTCTTGGGCCAAGAAAATGACGGTGTATAACTTGTAAAAAAAAAAAAAAAAAGGTACACAGCCAGGGCAGGAATCAAGCTGAGGGAAGTCCTTGGAGGAAAGATCCCAGTGAAAGCAGACTCTTACATTGGGCGGAGTGATACATAGAATTCTCTCCTGAAGAGGAACTGGGGTGGGGGGGGAAGGAGGAGGGAGATACTGGGTCTGAATCCAACAAGAGAGTTTAACTAAGGTGCAGCAGTCAGGGCTGTGTGACAGGACCAAAATTTGGAAGGTGCTTAGAGCACTCATATTCCTTCAACAGGTAAATTCAAACCAATTGTTCTATCCTGCCAAGGTCTTTTTAAATCCAAACTCTCCTCTTATGTGTTAGCTATCCTTCATATTTCTATGACTTTTTAATTTGATAAACTGGTCACCTTAGACCTTCATTTAAATCATTGATACTAATGTTAGGTATAGACAAGTG
Source organism: Pseudochirops corinnae (assembly GCA_028646515.1). Taxonomy (NCBI): domain Eukaryota; kingdom Metazoa; phylum Chordata; class Mammalia; order Diprotodontia; family Pseudocheiridae; genus Pseudochirops; species Pseudochirops corinnae. The sequence continues at coordinate 203,025,956 of CM053589.1, forward strand.
ATAACTGACATGTGTATACAACAAATTCTCCTTTTCTGTCTCTCCAGGACTATCCTTATATGTCCAAGACTAAATTGGTCATCAAACAGTCATTGCAATCATATTTTAAGTGACTCTTCTGTCTTCTCCAACAGGCTGATGGGACCAGATTAAATATTTGGGTTTCCTGTAACTTGTTCTGGTGACAGGTCAATATGAATCTTGAGAGTTAGTATAAGTGTGCCATGGAGGAAAGAGGACCAGCATGGAATGAGTTGGATTCAAGTCTCATCTCAGTTATCAATCAATCAACATTTATTTATTCATTTATTCATTCATTCATTTATTTATTTATTTATTTGTTTATTTATTTATTTATTTATTGGGGAAATAGTATTTTATCTTTTCCAATTGTATGTAAACATAATTTTCAACATTCATTTTTAAAAATCTTGAGTTCTAATTTTTTTCTCCTTCCCTCCCATCCTCCCTCCTCAAGATGGCAAGCAATCTGTTACAGGTTATAAATGTGCAATCATGTAAACATATTTCCATATTAACCATGTTGTGAAAGAAGAAACAGAACAAAAGGGAAAAGCCATGAAAAGAAAGTGGAAATAGTCTGCTTTCATCTGCATTCAGACTCCATAGTTCTTTCTTTGGATATGAATAGTATGTTCTATCACAAGTCTTTGAAATTGTTTTGGATCATTGTATTGCTGAGAAGAGCTAAGCCAATCATAATTGATCACTGAACAATGTTGCTATTATTGTGTACAATGTTCTCCTGGTTCTGCTCACTTCACTCAGTATCAGTTCATGTAAGTCTTTCCAGGTTTTTCCGAAGTCCACTTACTCATCGTTTCTTATAACACAATAGTATTCTGTTACATTACATACATAAACATAACTTGTTTAGCCATTTCCCAACTGATGGGCATTCCTTCAATTTCTAATTTTTGGCCACCACAAAAAGAGCTATTATAAATTTTGTACATGTAGATCCTTTTTTCCTTTTTAAATGATCTCTTTGGGATAGAGACCTACCAGTGGTATTGCTGGGTCAAAGGGTATGCACAGCTTGATTGCCCTTTGGGTATAGTTCCAAATTGCTCTTCAGAATGGTTGAATCAATTCATAACTCCACCAACAATACATTAATGTCCTAGTTTTCCCACATCTTCTCCAACATTTTTTTTCCTGTTTTGTCATGTTAGTCAATCTGATAAGTGTGATATGGTCTCTCAGAATTGTTTTAATTTGCATTTCTCTAATCATTAATGATTTAGAGCATTTGTTTCATATGACTCTAGATAGCTTTAATTTCTTCATCTGAAAATTGCCTGTTCATATCCTTTGACCATTTATCAATTGGGGAAAGACTTGAATTTTTATAAATTTGACTCAATTTTCTATGTATTTGAGAAATGAGACCTTTATCAGAAACATTGCTGTAAAAAATTGTTTCCCATCTTTCTGCTTTCTTTCTAATCTTGGTTGCATTGGTTTTGCTTGTACAAACCCTTTTTAATTTAATGGAACAAAAGTATCCGTTTTGCATTTCATAATGTTCTTTATCTCTTGTTTGGTCATAAATTCTTCCCTTTTCCAAGGATCTGACAAGTAAAGTATTCCTTGCTCTCCTAATTTGCTTATGACATCACCATTTATATTTAATTCATGTACCCCTTTCTACTTTATCTTAGTATACAGTGTGAGATATTGGTCTATGCCTAATTTCTGCCATACTATTTTCTAGTTTTCCCAGAAGTTTTTGTCAAGTGGTGAGTTCTTGTCTCACAGTCTGGATTCTTTAGGTTTATCAGACAGTAGATTACTATAGTTATTTACTACTACCATGCTATTACAGTCATTTACTACTGTGTCTTGTGTACCTAATCTGTTCAACTGCTCCATCACTCTATTTTTTAGTACAAAATAGTTTTGATAATTGCTGCTTTTTAATATAGTTTTAGATATGGTATGTGGTGAGGTCACCTTCCTTCACATTTTTTTTTCATTAATTTCCTTGATATTCTTGACCTTTTGTTCTTCCAAATCAATTTTGTCATTTTTTTTAGCTCTATAAATATTTTTTGGTAGTTTGATTGGTATAGCACTGAATAAGTAAATTAATTTAGGTAGAACTGTCATTTTATTATATTAGCTCAGCCTGTTCTTGAGTAATTGATATTTTCATATTTGTTTAGGTCTAATTTTACTTGTGTGAAAAGTGTTTTGTAATTTTTGTTCATAAAGTTCCTGGGTTTGTCTTGGCAAGTAGACTCCCAAGTGTTTTCTATAGTCTACATTTTTAAAAAAATGGAAGTTCTCTTTCTATGTCTTGCTGCTGGACTTTGATGGTAATATGTAGAAATGCTGATGATTTATGAGCATTTGTTTTATATTTTATGACTTTACTAAAATTGTTAATTATTTCAAATACTTTTTTAGTTGATTCTCTAAGTCTACCATTATATCATCTGCTAAGAGTGATTATTTCCTCATTGCCTATTCTAATTCCTTCCACTTCTTCCTTTCCTATTGTCGTAGCTAACATTTCTAGTACAATATTGAATAACAGTGGTGATAATGGGCATCCTTGCTTCACCCCTGATCTTATTGGGAAGGCTTCAAGCTCATCCCCATTACATATAATGCTTGCTAATGGTTTTAGATAGATACTGTGTATCATTTTAAAGTAAGCTGCATTTATTCCTATGTTCTCTAGTGTTTTTTTTTCTTTTAAATTTATTTTTAGCTTACAACATTCAATTCCACAAGTCTCTGAGTTTCCAATTTTCTCCCCCTCCCTGTTCTCCCCCTCACCCCCAAGATGGCGTGCAATCCAATATAGGTTCTACAGATACCTTCACATTAAGCATATTTTCACAATTGTCAAATGTGTTTTTTTAAATAGGAATGATGTTGTATTTTGTCAAAGGATTTTTCTGCATCTATTGAGATAATCATATGATTTCTGGTTTGTTTGTTTTTTATTGATATGGTTAATGTTAATAACTTTCCTAAAATTGAACCAGCCCTGCATTCTTGATATAAATCCCACCTGGTCATAGTGTATTTTCCTGGTGATAAATTGCTATAATCTCTTTGCTACTATTTTATTTAAATTTTTTTCATTAATATTCATTAGGGAAATTGGTCTGCAATTTTCTTTCTCTGTTTTGGCTCTTTCTGTCAATCAACATTTATTAAGCACCTTCTATGTCCCAGATATTGTCTCAATACTGTCCCATACTGCAATGGGACCATCAGCAAGTTGCTGAATGTGTCTGAGTCTTGGGCAAACCTATACTACATAGACAGTATGTTACTTACTGTAGTATGCTGTCGCAGTGGAGACAGGTTCAATATTGATGAAATCCCAAGATCTTGATGTCTTACTGGCTTTTTTTTTCATGTGATCCATGGTTTTCTGAACAAACTGTGGGAATTGTTTCTCAATGGATTCATACTTTAAAGACACTAAGGGGCATGCCACCAAATCTCAGCATTTTAGATTTGAAAGTTATCTCTGGAGGCCTCTAGTCTGTCTGACCCATTTGAGAAAAGCAATCCCTATTTATAACATGTCCAACAAGGTGTCATCTGGCCTGTGACTCAAGAACTATAACGAGATGGGCGAAAATATGGCTCTCTTGGGTTTCCACTTAGAGACACTCTATAGCAAACCTGATCCAGGGAACAGTCAGCCCCCATTTTTTCTGTTTTATGTACTTTATATTTCAAGAAACATGGTTTTCATTGGTATGGGTATTTCCTTTACTAACAGAACTCTGATTGCCCTCTGGTCCCCTAGACAGTTATCTAAAAAGGTCCTGTGGCTAAAAAATTCACCATCCTGTGACCATCCTGGTGATAGGGGCTCTCCTGGATGCTTGTGCTGGGACAGCAGAATTCCTGAGCCTATTGCTTCATTCCTCAGAGAGAAAGGGCCAGGCCTCAGGATCAGAGAACATCAAAGCTGAAAGGGCTTCATAGGCCAGCTGGTCCAATCTGTAGCCCAATGAGAATTCCTTCTACAGTGTACCTGGCAAGGAGTCATATAGCCTCTGTGTGAAGACCTCCAGTATGGGATAGCTTACTATCTCTACTTTGGGACTATTCAAAGAAGTGGAAATGTTTCTTTATAGTAAGCTTAAATTTGTCACTCTGCCATCCCTACCTCTTGGTCTTCAGACCAAGCAGAATACTTCTGTGAAGATCTGCCTAGGTATTGACCCAGAGAGCTCTGGGCAGGTGGAGACTGCTAAACAAAGATGAGGTGGGGAGACAGAGAGAGAGAGAGAGAGAGAGAGAGAGAGAGAGAGAGAGAGAGAGAGAGAGAGAGAAAGAGAGAGATGGACAGACAGAGACAGAGACAGACAGACAGAGAGACAGACAGACAGAAACAGAGAGACAGAGACAAAGACAGACACAGAGAGAGAGAGACAGAGACAGAGAGAGAGAAGGTCAAAGAGACAAAGCCAGAGAGACAGAGACAGAGACAGACACACACACACACACACAGATACAGAGAGAAAGAGAGTCAAAGAGACAAAGCCAGAGAGTCAAAGAGACAAAGCCAGAGAGACAGAGACAGAGACAGACAGACACACACACACACACACACACACAGATACAGACAGAGAGAAAGAGAGAGAGTCAAAGAGACAAAGACAGAGAGACAGACACAGACAGAGACACAGACACAGACAAAGACACAGACACAGACAGACACAGAGACAGACAGACAGACACAGATAGATGAAAGAAAGAAGATAGAAAAGAGAGACAGAGTAGAGAGAGGGAGAAAAAGAGAGGAAGGGAAAAGGGTTTGGGATTCTTTTCTAAGACTTCTTATACTGTTCAGACCTGAGGGATAAGGGCTAAGTTATTTTGCTTCTTCTCTGTCCAAACTGACACATGCTAACCTGAATTCAAGAAATATTAAGTACCTACTATGCACACTGTACTTCCCATCATGCTTTAACAAACAAAGATGAAATAGCCTCTGTCCTCAGATAGATTACACTCTACTGGGAAGATAAAATGTGCCCACAGAGAAAGAAGCACATGAAAAGAGGGAGGAGAACAAGCTGGTGTCATCCTCTACTGTCTGCCAAGCACCTCACATATGTTGGCTTATTTGAACTTCATAATGACCCTGTGAAATTGGCACTGCATCTATTATTATTTCCATTTAACAGAGCTGAAACTGAGGCTCAGAGCCCTAGTGTTTCTTGCCTAGAATCACACACTTGTCTATAACTACACAAATGTGTAGTATGTCTTAGAGGTAAGAACTCAACCCAGTTCTGGCTAATTCCCAATCTAGCAGGCTATGTATGTACCCCACCATGATTGCTCTGGATAAGACCAGCTTACCTCCTTCATGGGGCTCACAGTCTACCCAGGAGAGAATTCATGTGGGACACAGGTATATAATACTCTATTAGAATAATTAGTTCATTTTAAGTCACAAGGCAGGGCTAGGGGTGGCGGAGGCAATACAATGACCCCTCGAGTCCACATGGCTCTCTCCTCTTCAGATTTAAGGAGTTTTAGACAAACAGTAATAAATGAAGCATAAGTGATCTGAGCCCCAAGTTAGGAAATCTCCCAACATTTTGGCATGGATTGGGTTGGGGGTGTCTTCCTAACTTTACATTTATGTCTATATCTAGGTAACCCCTGGATCTTTGTGGTGGAGATAAATTCAGTTTCCTGGAAACATGTGACTAACAAAATAGCAAAGTATATTATGGTATCTGTGGATAGATAAGCATCAGAAGGGAAAGTTGGGGAAAGAGTTGAACTTTTCTTGGGACTTTCCCCAGCATGGGTCTTTTGCTCTAGTTGCCTGGAGAACCAATGACGCTCTTTGACATTTCCCTTCCCTGACATAGCTCAGTCTGATTTTTACTCCTCAAGGGGATTATGGAATGTCTTATATTACAATTTTTGGAAGTCTCCTTTATTATAGCTAACTTAATGCTTATATACAAAATTCAGAGAGCACAATGCAGCTTCCCAGCCTAATGGAATAGATCTTTTGTCTGCATAATTTAAGTTTCTTCAATGGCTTTCAAAGACACCATACTTCATGTAAGGTCTTTTGATTGAATAAGATATGTTGTAACCTATTTAAAGTGCCCAGGGGTATATGTGTGTGGGGGTGGGGTGAGTGGAATTTATGGCATACTTACTGCATGTCAGGCAGTGTGCTAAGGGCTTTACAAATATCCTAGTCGATGCTCACAACAGTGCTGTGAGGTAGGTGCTCAAATTATTCCAATTTTACAGCTGAGGAAACTGAGGCAAACAGATTAAGTGACTTGCCCAGTCCCATTGAGTCAGAATTTGAAGTCAGGCCCTCTTGACTTCAGGCTGGTGCTCCATCTACTGAGGCACCAGCTACATAATCAGAGCTCTAATGGGCTGGGGTGATGCCAATCTCATTCCTACATGTGCATCAGAGATGTACAAATCAAAGGGGGCTGGGAAGGAAAGAGCATCAGACAGGTCTCCTTGAGGAAGGGGCTTTTGAGTTGAGCTTTAAAGACTGCAGAGGAATTTCTTAAACAACAAAGGAAAGAGAGGATCTCTTAGAGATGAAGAGGTAACATTGGTTGCTGCACTCCCTGGACTGTACCTGTGATTTCAGCAGGATTGGGGAATTTCAGTAAGAAAACTTCCTTTCCCAATGGAGATCTCCATGTGCTCTGTAATTAAGCATCACAGAAAGTTGCCTGAGTCACTGAGAGGTTAAGTGACTTATACAGTCACACAGTGAGAGAGTGTCTGTCAGAGACGTCACTTGGTCCCTGACAGCCTGACCCTCATTCAGTCTCTGTCCCTGTCTCTCCCATCTGTCTCTCTGTTTCTCTGTCTCTTCCTGCCCCGGCCTGCGGGGCACAATGTGGACCCTAGAAGAGAAAGAGGGACGGGGGACAAGAAACACGAAGAATGGAGACAAGACAGGCTTTCTGATCAAGTCTCGTTTATTAAATGCAAGGGCATGAGTATATATGGAAGTAGGTAAATAAGCTACAGGATGCTTCAGGG
>CM053589.1:203033502-203071710 GCA_028646515.1 Pseudochirops corinnae
AATCTCTTTGGGATATAATCCCAATAGTGGTATTGCTGGGTCAAAGGGTATGCAATTATTTATAGCCCTTTGGGCATAGTTCCAGATTGCTCTCCAGAATGGTTGTATCAATTCACAACTCCACCAACAATGCATTAGTGTAAAAGATGGTATTGTTAAATGTTGCACTTCATATGCCAACAAATTTAGAAAACACAACAGTGACCATTGGATTGGGAAAGATCAGTTTATGTCCCAATCCTAAAGAAGGACAATGCTAAGGAATGTTCAAATTACCAAACAAATGCACTCATTTCACATGCCAGCAAGGTTATGCTTAAATTTTTGCAACTAGGCTTCAGAAAAATGTGAACCAAGAATTATGAGAAGAGCAGGATAGTTTTCAAAGACACAGAGGAACTGGAGATCAAATTGCCAACATTTTCAGGATTATAAAGAAAGCAAGGAAGTTCCAGAAAAAACATCTACTTCTTCCTCATTGACTACAGTATCATTTTGATAAAAGGGTTTGTTCTATAAAATTTGTATTCAATCAAAAGTCCACACTTAAGGATCTAGAAGGTCACATGTGACCTCAAGGCTATAAATTCCTCAATCCTGGACTAAACTGAAGCCTTTGACTGTGTGGATCACCACAAAATGTGACAAGTCCTCATGGAGATGGGAGTAATGGATCATCTTATTTGTTCCTGAGGAACCTGTATGTGGGCCAAGAAACAACAGTCAGAACCAAACATGAAAAACCGATTAGTTTAAGATCGGAAAGGGAGTATGACAAGGCTGTATACTGTCACCTTATTTAACTTATATGTGTTGTGCAATATGCAAAATGTCAGACTGAATGAATCGAAAGCTGGAATTAAGAAGTCTCTTGATGAGAGTGAAAGAAGAGAGTGTAAAAGTTGGCTTGAAGCTTAACATTTGAAAAAAAAAAACAAGTTCTTGGCAACTGATCCCATCACTTCCTGGCAAATACAGGGAGAATAAATGGAAGCAGTGTCAGATTTTATGTTCTTTATTTTATACTTATATTCATCTGCAGTTGACCACTGTAACCACAAAATTAAATGACACTTGTTCCTTGAAAGGAAAGCTATGGCAAATCTGGACAGTGTACTAAAAGGCAGAGACATCACCTAGCCAACAAACGTCCATACAGTCAAGTCTGTGGTTTTTCCAGTCAATATATGTGAGAGTTGAGCTATGAGGAAAGCTGAACATCGCAGAATCAACATTTTCAAATTCTGGTGCTAGAGAAGACATTTGAGAGTCCTTTGGAAGGAGGAGATCAAGGAGATCAAATCAGTCAATACTTCAGAAAATTAATTTAGGCTATTTACTGAAAGGTCAAAGGTCAAATTGAAGCTGAAGCTTAAATCCTTAGTCCACATAATGAGAAGATGGGACTCATTGGTAAAAGCCCCTCATGTCAGGAAAGATTGAAGGCAAGAGGAAAAGGGGACGGCAGAGGATGAGATGGATGGAGAGTGTCATGGAAACAGCAAATATGAGCTTGGACAGACTTTAACAGACAGTGGAGGAGAGAAGGGCCTGCTGTGCTTTGGTCCATGGGGTCATGAAGAGTCAGGCAGAAATGAAAGACTGACCAGTAACAAGTTGCGTCTTACTGACTCTGGCTCCGTAGCATTTCTTGCCTTTGCCCCTTTCTCTTCACTCAAACTGCATCTACATTGCTCATAACTTTTTGCTTGTACTATTGCAATGCCCTCCAAATCAATCATTCTGTGCTGTTCTTCAATTTGTCCTCCGTGTAACTGTGAGACTGATATTCTGAAAACACAGATCTGACCAGCTCACTCCTCACTCAAGAAATTTGCCTCTAGGATGAAACACGAATTCCTTCTTTTGGACATTTTAATCTCTTCGATGCTGGGCTGCAGCTTCCTTTGCATATTATACTCCTCACACATTGTGTTGCAGTGACACTAGCCAACTTCGCAGAATTATAGGATCAAAAGGGAACTTGGCCTCCATCCATCCCCACTATCACATACTGCACCAAGTGGTCGCCCAGGCTCTGTGTGAAGCCCTCTAAGGAGGCTGGCCACTCCAGTTTTCGACAGCTCTTGTTGTTTGCAAGCTTTTTCCTGACATGAAGTCTAAGTTGACCACTCATTTCTCCTGGTTTTGCCATACTTGGCTTTTCCTTCAACAGGACAATCCATTCTCCGCATCTGTTCCTCTGAACAAACTGCCTCCCTTTCCTGGGATGCCTTCTCTCCTTACTGGCCCCTCTAAAACAGCTTCCTTCAAGCCTCAGCTGAAGAGCTGCCACCTTTCCTGGTTCCCCCAGTCCTTCTTGCTCTCCCCACCCTGAATTACCTTGTGTTTGCTTTCGATATACTCACATAGGAGGCAGCATGACATAGTCAGTAGAGTCAGCCTCCAAGACAGTAAAGCTTGGGTTCAAGTCTATACTCTGACACATCCTGACTAGGTGACCATAAGCAAATCACTCACCCTTCTGGTGTTCTAGACAACACTCTCAGACTGTAAAGTGCATAGAAGAGATAGCCCTGCATTAATGCAGAGAGCTTTCTCAAAAAGGATTTCCCAGTACCAATGAAACCTCCCCAGACACATTCAGTTCATATTCTCACACACACACACACACACACACACACACACACACACACACACACACACAGATACTCATGCACACATACAGGCACAATACTCCACACATAAATACACATATGCATTTACTCTCAAATGTATGTGCACATTTACATACAAATAAATACTCATGCACACATACATGTACCCACAAATATGCATATGCATTTACACAGAAATACACGTGTACCCACAATACACATCCGTATGTGCACATGCATGCAAATGCTTGTGCACATATACAAGCACAACACATATATACATACATACATGCATTTACACACAAATGCATGTGCACACATATACATACATATATTCACTTACACAAATACTCATGAACATATACATATACAACTTGCACACACAAATACACACACATGCATTTACACAAAGATGTACATGTACCCTCAATACATATATATATATATACACATACATGCATGTGAAAATTCACGCACACACACCAACACAACACACACACAAATACCCATGCATGCACCTATCCACAAATGCTCATGTACACACATGGCACTTATCCCAAATGCTCATGCACACACACAAACACACACACATGCACTTATCCACAAATGCTCATGCACATACACATACATGTACATAGATACTAAGCACAGCTGAATACCTGTAGGCTTCTTTATATCCATGTATCGCCCCAGTAGAAGGTAAACTCCTTGAGGACGGGACTGTTTCATTTGCATCTTTGTGGCCTCCAAGACAGTTCCTCAAACACTTGGTAAATTCTTTTTTTTTTTTATTTTTTATTTTTTGCTTTTTGGAGGGAGGAAGGTAGGGCAATGGGGTTAAGTGACTTGCCCAAGGTCACAGGGCTAGTTTTTGTGTTAAGTGTCTGAGGCTGGATTTGAACTCAGGTCCTCCTTACTCCAGGGTCCAGTGCTCTACTCACTGCACCACCTAACTGCACCCACTTGGTAAATTCTTGCTCAACTGGATCAAACTGAATTAAGTCTCAGGCTTCCTAGTCTCCCACTGCACTTTGGACCTCTGAATACTAGAAGCACATTTTTTTACAAGCTGGTTTTGTTTTTTAAACAAAATCCTGACCCCCAGTTGGAAAGGCTTTTGTATCTTACTCCCCTTCCACTAACTTGCCCAGTGCAGCTGAGTGTTAACTGCACTCAAAAGCCTCCCTGTTCAAGACCTTAGGCCCTCATCTCATGGGACAGGCCACAGGGCACCCAATCATTGCTGACAAGATGTTTCAAGAAGAGGTGATCCACGTCAGGTGAGTGTCAGGCCTGAGGGACTGTCATCATCCTAAGCTTTGAACTCTGTCTGAACATGTTGGCCCTGCCTCCATCTGCCACTTGGTGTGAGACACAGGGCTGGACTGGATGGCAGCAGGTTGGATCCCACACCAGTGCTCGGCAGCTGAGAGACCCTGAGCCACTCATTTTGCTTCTTTCTGACTCAGTTTTCTCATCTGTAAAACAGTGCTAATAATACCAATAGTAAACACTTCAGAGGTTGTTTTTATACACACACACACACATGTACACACACATATATGGTTCTTGATCTCAAGGACTTCACACTCATATACACATATGTGTATGCATACATACACATGTGTATACATATATGTGTGTGCACACAGCTTGGTGGTGCAGTGGTTAGAGCACCAGGCCTAGAGTCAGGAAGACTCCTCTTGCTGAGTTCAAATCCTATCTTAGATACTTAGTAGCTGTGTGATCCAGAGCAAGTCACTTAATCCTGTTGGCCCCAGTTTCTCCATCTGTAAAATGAGCTGGAGAAGGAAATGGCAAACCAGTCCAGTGTGTTGGCCAAGAAAACCCTAAATGGGGCCATAGAGAGTGGACACAACTAAAAACGAGTGAACAAAAACACAGCAAAGATACATATGCACGTATGTATGCATATGTGTATACAGATGTTTGTATGTAGATGTCTATGCACACCATGCGTGTTTTTACTACAGAATTACATAGCAAATTCTTTTTGCTTCCCCAGACAGCCTGAGTACTTTCTTATTCTATTTCTTTACTATCTCACCAGACCATTTTCTAGAACACTGTCCAGGTAGCTGAAGGTCAGGTAGCTCTCTCCTCCAGGAAGCAAGTGAACCCTTCTGAGGTCCTGTGGCATCAGTAAGCCCACAGTGCCACAAGACAAGGCTGACCATCATCTCAAGGGGCTGATGGAGTCTGCCTGCTCACCTGTGACCTTAGGGAAGTCAGAGTCAAGATAGCCCTGTGTCTGTCATTTGAGGTGACTATTCCACTGAGTTCTCCCCGGGAAGGGGTAGCCTGCAGCCTCTGTAAGACTGTACTGGGGAATGAGTAGCCTTGACTTATTCCACATTTATTATTCCATTGGAGTCCAAACCTGGCTGCTTTTCTGACATGGGCTGGGTCAGAATTGAAACCAGAACTGTAAATATCAACAGAAATCCCATTGTTCTTCATTTCCCTCAACCCCCTGCCTTGTTAATAATTTTAATCAGTTCTAACCTTTATTTCTCTAATTATGTTTTCCTTCTCAATTTCTCAAACTTGGTGCATAAATAGGTGGATTTCTTTGCAAAATAAAATCCAGTTTCATGAATGTTGATGAATGATTGAGCTCTTTCTTCGCAGAATTCAGTCCAATACTTTCCTTCAGCCACATTTGCTATTCAAATGTCAGCAAACAGCCAAACACCTTGGGTGGCTGTGAAGTCTAATTCTCCTAAATGTTCCTAGGAAGATGAGGGGAATTTTGGAAAGCCCATAACCTTTTACACATTGTTTCTTTATCTCATCATGTATCTCGAACTTTGAGGTTGGATTTCTGGCCCCCTTTTCTGTGTGATCTTTTCCTATTAGAACAGAGGCTCCTTAAGAGTAGAGATCGATTTGCTGGTTTGTATCTCAGTCCTCAGTGCTTAATACAGTACCTGGCATGTCAGAGTCACTAAGTAAATGCTCATTCATTCACTGACTCACTCACTCATTCATTCACTCGTTTATTTGGCTGAGCAGAACAGACTTTTTCAGTTTCACTTAACCACATCTCTGCTTATGATCAGAATCCTTAAAAAAAACCCTTTCAGTAGCATTTCAGCAATGAACTCTCTCATCCAAATAAGCCAGGGTTCTCACCAGCTCTTTTTCATATTTACATTATGATTGATGAATATGAAGAATTCAGAGCAACTGGGAATACATGTGTGAATGAAAGCAGAAAAATAAAGCAGAACCAGGGAAAAAAACATATCCATATATACAGACACATGCATACAGGCATTATTGTTTGTCCTTTGTTTTCAAAGAGAACCAATGACATCACAGGGTGATGTCTTGACTCATGAGTGAATCAGATTTACATGAGGCAGAGCTGCACAAAGTCATTGGCCTCAGTCTCTCTTCCAGAGTCATTGAAATCCAGTGGCAGGACCAAAGTCAAGACATGGTGATGGCCTGGGGTGCATGGAGGACCTTGGCATCTCCAAAGCCTGATCAAGCTCTAAGTGCTCCACAGTGCCTGATTCAGTCACCTTCATGGCTATTGGAATAGATTGTTCTCATCCTACCATTCTGCCAGGGGAAGTCTTCACATGCTTGGGGTAGACACTCCCCTCCACCCCAACTTACCAATGACTTTGAGAACTGTCAGTTACCCTCAACATGGTTTGTCCCATCTGCCACAATGGTTTGCCAGGGTGTGCTTCTTGGAGCCGCTGGTGAGAGGTGAGTGTCAGATAGATGTTGAAGATGGACGATTAGCCCTGAAAAAGGCTCAGAAACCTCCACCCACCAGAGATGCTTTTCCTCCTTGAATAACCCATACATCCCAGCTAGGTGGTACAGTAAATAGAGCACCAAGTGTCGAGTTAGGAAAACCTGAGTTCAAATCTAGCCTCAGATGCTTATAAGTTGTGTGACCCTGGGCAAGTCACTTAACCCTGTTTGTCCTAGTTTCCTCATCAAAAAAATGAGCTAGAGAAGGAAATGAAAAAAACTTGTCCATTATCTTTGCCAAGAAAATACCAGAATCAGACATGACTGAAAATGGCTGAACAACAGCAACAGATAATAATGTGTTTATTTATATACACACACACATACAAATATATTACCTACAATAAAGTAAATGAAAACAACATTAAATGGTATCCTAGCTGAAATTAAATACAAAGATCTGTCCCAGAGGACAGATTAAACAGCAAAGAAGTGGGGAACTATGGGTACAGACTGTTGCATTCCCCATCAGCCATGGTGCCATATAAATTGTTTTTGCTAAACTATATTTCTTTCAATTCAAGGATTTATTAAGTATTTAAAATATTTAATATATTTAAAATATTCAACTAGATGCTTGAGAAGAAAAGAAAACCTGAAACATTCCTTGCCTTTAAGAAGTTTACCTTCCATTAGGGCAAAGCAACAATCTAATTGAGCAAAAGAAAAATATACACAGAGCATTGGGGGGATGAGGACACTAGCAAAGTGCCAGGCGGGGAGGTTGTGGGGGTAGGAAAGAGCTGAGCCTTGAAAGAGGCAGGGATTCCAGTGAAGAAGGAAAGCATCCCAGAAACTTGGGAGAGACAGTGCCAAGGATCTGGTAAGGAATGGAACATCCTGCCTGGATACAAGTGGGGTAGTTTAGCTAGAAGAGCTGGGATGGAATCAGTTCGTCTAGGAAGGTAGTCTGGAACCAGGCTGGGAAGAGCTTTCAATGACAAATGGTGGAATTGTATTTTATTCTCGAGAAAACAGGGAGTCACAGTTATATCCTGAATAGGGGAGTGATCTGGTGAGACTTGGGCTTTAAGAGTATTCATTGGGCAGCCATGGGGAGGGTGGATTGGAGAGGGTAGAGACTAGGTGAAGACACACCAATTGGAAGACTATTGTAATGTCTAAGTGTGAAGTGATGAGGTCCTGAACCAGGGTGCTAATTCCATGGGAGTTGAAAGAAGGAGACAGATGGAAGATATGTCATAGAAATAGCATCTACAAGACTGGAAAAGTAATTCAATATGTAGATAGAAGGAAACTGAAGAGTTGAGGATTAGTCTGCCATAACAAACCAGAGTGATTGGAAGGATGTTGATGATCTTGGAAGAAATGGGTAACTCAAAAGGAAGGGCAAGTTTAAGGGAGGAAAGATAATGAATTTTGGTTTGTACACCTTCATTGTGAGATCTTTATGGGTTATTTAACTGGAAGTGGCCAAAAGGCAATAGACAATTCAAGCCTGGAACTCAGGAGAGAGATTAGAATTGGGTCTATAGGTTTTGGTCTCATCTGCATAGAGGTGATAATTAAAGGAGTGGAAGTTGACAAGCTTACTTAATAAGATGGTTTAGATAAAGAAGAGAAGAAGGTCAAGATTAGAGTTCTAGGGAACAGCCATAGTAGTCTGATAGTCAGAAGATGAAGGAAGAGAGAGAGAGCAGTGTCATGAAAGGCAGAGGAGGGAAGAGTGACCAGGAGTGGAGGGTAGTCAACTGTGATTTGCTATAGACTTTCTATGCTATATTTCTTGCTGGATATTTTACTAATTAGTATCTATGCATATCTAATGCATACAATGGAAACATTTTGCGTAACTACACATGTACAACCTATATTGAATTTCTTGTCGTCCCAATGGGGATGGGTGAGGAAGGAAGAAGGGAAAGAATTTGGAAATCAAAGTTTTAAAAACAAATGTAAAAAAAATATATTGTTTTTTACATGCAACCAGGAAATAAGATATATAGGCACTGGGTTATAGAAATCCATTTTGCCCTACTAGAAAGTTAGAGAGGTATGGAGGAGGATATAAGAGAGAACAAATTGGGGGGAAGGGTATTCAGAAATCTTACTTTCTTGGGATGGGGGGTAGGGGAAAGACTGGGAAAAAATTTGTAACTCAAAATATTGTGGAACTGAATGTTGAAAACTAAAAATAAATAAATAAAAGATTAATTTTAAAAAAAGAAAAATTTAGACAAAGAAAAAGTATTTTCTATCTGCATTCAGTCTACCTGTTCTTTCTTTGGAGATAGACAGCACCTTTCATTATAAGTCCTGCAAAATTGTCTTGGATCATTGTATTACTGAGCATAGCTAAGCTATTCACAGTGGATCATCATAAAATTTTGCTGTTACTATGTACAATGTTCTATTGGTTCTCCTATTTTCACTTAAAATCAGTTCATATAAGTTTTTCAAAGTTTTTCTGAGAGCATCCTACTCATTGTTTCTTTTCTTTTTGGAGGGGGAAGGCAGGGCAATTGGGATTAAGTGACTTGCCCAAGGTCACACAGTGAGTAAGTGTGTCAAGTGCCTGAGGCTGGATTTGAACTCAGGTCCTCCTGACTCCAGGGCCAGTGCTCTATTTACTGTGCCTCCTAGCTGCCGCTGCTCATTGTTTCTTTCTTTCTTTCTTTCTTTTTTTTTTGTACAATTGTAGTTACACAAAACATTTCCAGAGTAGATATATTGTGAAAGGCTAACTATATTTCCCCCTATCCTATCTCAACCTCCACTTATTCTATTTTCTACTTTGACCCTGTCCCTTTTCAAAAGTGTTTTGCTTCTAGCTACTCTCTCCCCCAATCTGCCCTCCTTCTCTCATCCCCCCTCTTGTCCCCTACTTTCCTGTAGGGTAAGATATCCAATTGAGTGTGTATGTTATTCCATCCTTAAGCCAAATTCAGTGAGAGTACAGTTGACCCATTAACTTTCACCTTCTTGTTCTTCCCCTACATTGTAGTTTTCTCTTGCCTCTTTTATATGAGATAATTTACCCTATTCTATCTCTCCCTTTCTCCTGTTCTCATTATACTCCCCTCTCACCTCTTAATTTTATTTTTTCGATATCATCCCTTCCTATTCAACTGATTCAGTGCTCTCTATCTATGTACACATCTATACACATTCACATGTGTATTTATATATACATACACCCTCCTATATATATATATATATATGTATATATCTATATCTATCTATCTATCTATCTATCTATCTATCTATCTATCTATCTATCTATGTATACACACACACACACACACACACACACACACACACACACATATATATTCCCTTCAACTATCCTCATACTGGGAAAAGTGTCAGGATTTACAATGATCATTTTTCCATGTAGGGATGTAAATAAATCCTTCTTGAGCTCCTCCATGGCCTGTTTATTATGATTTCTTTTTCCTGTTTACCTTCTCATGCTTCTCTTGCTTCTTGTATTTGAAGGCCAAATTTTCTGTTCAGCTGTGGTTTTTTCATCAAGAATGCTTGAAAGTCCTTTGTTTCACTGAATGACCATATTTTCCCCTGAAGCATTATACTCAGTTTTGCTGGGTAGGAGATTCTTGGTTTTAATCCTAGCTCCTTTGACCTCCGGAATATCATATTCTAAGCCCTTCATTCCCTTAATGTAAAAGCTGCTAGATCTTGTGTTATCCTGATTGTGTTTCTACAGTACTCAAATTGTTTCTTCCTGATTGCTTGTAATATTTTCTCCTTGATCTGGGAACTCTGGAATTTGGCTATGATATTCCTAGGAGTTTTCTTTTTGGGATCTTTTTCAAGAGGCAATCAGTGGATTGTTTCAATTTCTATTTTGCCCTCTGGTTCTAGAATATCAGGGTGATCTTCTTTGGTAATTTCTTAACAGCTGATTTCTAGGCTCTTTTTTATCATGGCTTTCATGTGGTCCAATAGTTTTCAAATTACCTCTCCTGGATCTATTTTTTAGGTCAGTGATTTTTCCAATGAGATATCATTTCTGGTCATATATTCCAATGAGAATATTCATTGCCTTCTATTTTTTTCATTTGTTTGGATCTGTTTTATGGTATCTTGATTTCTCATAAAGTCTTTAGCTTCCAGTTGCTCCAATCTAATTTTGAAGGAATTATTCTCTTCAGTGAGTTTTTGAAATTCCTTTTCCATCTGACTAAATTTGCTTTTTAAGGCATTCTTCTCCTCATTGGCTTTTTGAGACTCTTTTGCCATTTGAGTTAGTCTATTTTTTAAGGTGTTATTTTCTTCAGTGCATTTTGGGGTCTCCTTTAGCAGGAGTTAGTCAATTCCTGTTGACTCGCTTTTTGTGATTTTCTTGCATCATTCTCATTTCTCTTCCCCATTTTTCCTCCACTTCTCTTACTTGATTTTCCAAATCCTTCTTGAGCTCCTCCATGGCCTGTAACCAGTTCACATTTTTCTTGGAAGCTTTTGATGCAGGAATTTTGCCTTTGTTGACTTCTTCTCATGCCATATTTTGATCCTTTTTGTTCCGCAAAATGGATTCTAGGGTCTGATTGTACTTCCTCCGCTTGCTCATCTTGCCAGCCAATTACTTGTCGTTTGAGCTCTTTGCCACAGTAGAACTCTGCTTCCATAATGGAGAGAACTTTGTCTCAAATTGATTGGGGTTTCACAAATGTTGTCAGAGGCCTGAGGAGGGTGCCCTCTCTACAGCCACAAGTTCTGACCCACTGGCATTTCTCACCCCAGGACCACTGTCCAAGACTGTGACCCAAATCCAAGCAGGTCAAAGCAAGATCAATTACCCTTTAAATGGCTGTGAGGCTCCCCTACCATCTGCAGTCCAGGAGCTCTGGAGGAAGCCATGGGGCAGCAGCTGCAGCTGCTGCACCTCTGCCACCTCTTGCCCCAGGGGCAGGGGCCAGACTGAAATCTTCAGTCACCCAGTTTGAACAGAGTTCCCCACTGACCTTTTACTGTCTCTTTGGTGTCTATGGGTTGAGAAGTCTGGAAACTGCCACAGCTGCTGGTGATTCACTCTCCTGAAATCTGCTCTGGCTATTCTATGCTGCTAGTTGGTGCCACCCTGCATCTTGGCTGCATGGCTCACATGGGACTGCACTAGCCTCCCAGCTGGGTGCAATAGACCCTTCTTGTGTCCTACCAAGCTGCCTTCAGTGGGAGATTTGTTTCTCTCTGTCACTTTGTGGGTTCTGTAGCTCCAAAATTTGTTTAGAGTCATATTTTACAGGTATTGGAGATGGTTGGTGTGGGAGCTCATGCAATTTCCTGCTTCTACTCCACCATCTTGGCTTCACACCTCCCCCTCCCACTTGCTGTTTCTTAAAGCACACTAGTATTCCATTATAATCATATGTAACAACTTGTTCAGCCATTCCCCAATTGATGGACATCCCCTCAATTTTTAATTCTTTGTCACCACTAAAAGAACTGCTATAAATATTTGTGCACACATAGGTCCTTTTCCTTTTTGTTTTTGATCTCTTGAGGCTATGATCATAGCTTTCAGGTAATCCAAAAATTCTTAAATTATCTCTCCTGGATCTATAGTTTCCAAATCAATTATTTTTTCTAATGAGATATTTCACATTTTCTTCTTCTTTTTCATTCTTTTGATTTTGTTTCTTGGTGTCTCATAAAGTCATTAGCTTCTACTTGCCCAATTCTAATTTTAAGGAATTATTTTCTTCAGTGAGTTTTTGTACCTTTTCCATTTGGCCGGGAGAGGAGAGGAGAGGAAAATTAGCTGAGTTGCCCAGCTGGAACTGGCCAGCTGGGTCCCCATCCAGGCAACTCAGACTACTCACAGGTTGTGGTTTGTCCTTCATTCTCAAAGAGGACCATGATATCAAGGAGATGCAACTTGACTTGCAATTGACTTTGATAGGAGGGAGGGAGGGAGGGCTGTGCAAGGTCACTTTCTCCTCCAGAGCCATCGGAGTCCAGCAGCCATATGTCAGTCAGGTTAACTGCATCCTGAGCCATCTCCAGGGGTCCTGATCCATCATTGGTCCCTGGACCCAGACAGCTCTGGAGGAAGAAAGTGCGGCTGGAGTTTGCACAGCCCTGACTCAATTAAATCCAGTTCAGTGCGAGTCGGGTCATCATCCCCTGATGTTGTGGTCCTCTGAGAACGAAGGACAAAGCACAGCCGTGTGCTCAGCACACTGCTTGGAGCGTAGTAGGTCCTTAATAGGTATTTGTTTATTGATTAATTGATCAGATGCCTTTGGCGCCTTTTCCAGCTCTAAATGCTGGGGTTCTGGGACCCCAAATACAGCGTTCTCACCCCCACAGCATCCCTAGCATGCTGCTGTGCGCTGAAGTGGTTAGAAAACTGGCCTCATATTGAAGAGATGCCTGCATTTGAGGCCTCTGACCCTAGAAGCAGAACCGAACCAAGTCATTTGACCTTGGGATGTAGTTGATACAGTGAATGTGAAACCAGAGCAAGCGTCTTTGGATTGTGGCCTGCCTGGATTATTCCCTGTGTGGGAACTCGGGCAAGTGATTTACCTTTTCTAGACCTCGGTTTCCTTATCTGTAAAATGGGAAGAGATGGATTATCTGACCTCCAAATTCCTTTTCAGCTCTAGGTTGTTGGTCCTATGAGTGCTTGACCTATCTGAGCTTCAATTTCCTGTTCTGAAAAATGGATTTATTAACACCTGCAGTACTTGCCTCACGCAGTGTAAAGAAAAGATAACTGTCCTGAGCTTCCCAAGCTTCAACACTCCCACAGAAATGGCACTTCTCATTACGGGTATTCCAATTAATTGGTCATTACAGCGAACACCATTGAGTCTCCCAAATGGGTAGACATGCACCTCTGTATTCCAGGGGGCCTGCTAGTGAGACTTGAATAGGGACTTGCCTAGAAGGTCTGCTGAGCAGGAAGGACATTCACCACTTTTTGGGAGCTAAGAATGAGAAACTGCAGTTGGGTGCTATGCCTGCTCCCTGAGAGATACATGGGCCATCTGTGTAGAAGAGTCTGTTGTGAGCCACTTTCCTGGAGCTTATTGACTAATTAGAATATTGTCACTGGCTCAGAACCATAAACTCAAGTCTCTTCTCTACAGATGTGTGAATACCTGATGAGATGTTGCCTGTTACAGTTTCTGAGAACTGCAGTGCGGGTGCACAGCTCAGTGAACGTGGTAGCCAAGGACAAAGGGCATTAATCCGATGGTCCAGGACAGTCCTGGGAGCTACCTGGCCACCAGTGAGGTGGCTCAAGGGAGCAGAGCGATGATCTGCCCTCCTGGGATGACTGGTGGGATGACTGGGGCAATGGAAATGACAACCAGTGTGACTGCAAGCCAGCGGGAAGATTCACAGGAGAGGAGGAGACTAGGAAGCAGGGGGCATGCAAGGACAGTGCCTTTGGTCTTAATTCTGCTCAAAGAAACTTCTCTTTTCAGCACAGGGTATTGAATCTGCTGTTTGGAGTTTCAGGTGCTATCATTTTTCATTTTTTTCCATTTAAATGTTTGTTTTTCTCGGTGGTTATTAAGTTTAAAATAGAAATTAATTCATTTTTAGAAAGAAAGAGAAGAGCTTCCCATATCCCTTCCACTCAGCCCTCTGTGCTCATCACTGTGACTTTCCCCTGGCTCTCACTGATGGATGGAATATCCAAGCACCCCTTTCTACACGGAGCCTTTCTTGATGCCCCTAACTACCAGTGCTCTCCTCCCCGTGTGTGTGTGTGTGTGTGTGTGTGTGTGTGTGTGCATGTGTGTGTGTGTGTGTGTGTGTGTGTGTGTGTGTTTATGTTCAAGTTCTTAGTGTCTTCCTTGGGTTTCAGCATACCCAGCACCTGCTGCTTGCTCTGTTTTCCAAGGCTGTGCCCAACTTGAGTTCCTTCCTTACAGTTTGTTTCATGTTTAGAAGGGCCACCAGGGTGTGGCCAATCCTTAGCAAACCCAAAACTGGTCTGGCCTTCATTGCCTCCATTTTATGGAGCTAGAGTTCACATCTTGCTGAGAAGACACCAGAGCTGAGAGATGTTTTTGCACTTGGTTTAAAACCTCCGTAATTTATTGTCTCTTTTTACCTGCTCTTTTCTCTTCTGAAATTTCATCAAATAAACTTGGGGGTGTATGTGCACAGGGGGAGAGAAGGGTAGAGAATGCGAATCAGTTGGGCAGAGATGTCCTGATGGCTCCCCACCCCCACTTACATGTGTACAAGCTGTTTCCTGAATTCCTAAAAGCCAGAGACTGTCTCCTTTTGTACACACACATCAATAGACGATTGAGTCATTAAGATCAGGGACACCCTTTAACATCCTTTATATCCCCAGTTTTCAGCACAGGGCTTGGAACATAGAAGGCACTTAACAAATATTTGACAAGCATGTAGCACTATTGAATGGGATTATCTTTTGAGTCTTCTCTCTCTCCTCACATTATCTCACATTATCTCTTTATGTGGATCCTCTCCATTCCCCCAGAATGGTAAGCTCTTGGATTCTCTGACCTTGTATCCTAAATGCCTAGTGCAGTGTTAGGCATATAATAGATGCCTACTCAGTGCTCCTCGAATTGAATGCCGTGAGAAACATAGAGCTGAGCCTCGTCACAGAATGTAACCTTCTCTCTTGTCAGCCAGGGATAAAGTTCTTTCAAACCTCTCAGAGGAAGATTTCTTTCAGACCCAATACATTCCATGTCAGCATCAAGGCTTGTCCCATAACACTGTGCTCTGTGTGTGAGCAGCTAAAGTCCTAAAAAGCAACCATGAAGCATAAAATTGGAGTTTTTTCACCCAGATATGCCATGGCCACTCACTAACATCTATAGCCCTTTGCTACAAAATGACTAGAGACCACAGGCATTCAGTAATTCACCCAAGGTCACACAGCTGATGTTGACATCTCAGATCTCTTGACCACAGACCATGGCCCAGAGGGTAAATGAAGAGAGTTTCAGAGAAAGTAAAGTTTAAATAACTCTCAAAATAAATAAAATGCATTAAATTAATGTTAATCATCGCATTTTTAGTAAAAAAAAAAAAAAAGAAAGATATGACCTTAAAAGGGCGGTGTTTTGTTCTGAAAATTCAGGGGAGACAATTGCACTGATGTGACACTGATAGTTCTTTCTCTTGGACACAACATGGTTACACTTCCCTTGCTAAAGTTATGGCCCATATAGGAGTTGTCAAGTCCCTTCCCTGCTCTGGGCCTCTGTTTCCCCATTTATAATATTAAAGGATGGGAGTGCTGGTTCCAGGGTCAGTAGCTCTGGGTTCAAATCTTGCTTCTGACCATCATTATCTGTGTGTGTTTGGGCAAGTCCCAACTTCTTCTTTTTTTTTTTTTTTTTTGCTTTTTAGTTTTTTGGAAGGGCAATTGGGGTTAAGTGACTTGCCCAAGGTCACACTGCTAGTAAGTGTTTAAGTGTCTGAGGCCAAATTTGAACTCAGGTCCTCCTGACTCCAGGGCTGGTGCTCTATTCACTGTGCCACCTAGCTGCCCCCAAGTCCCAACTTCTGTAGATCCTCAATCTCCTCAACTGTAAGGTGAGGTGGTTGGAATTAGAGGGCCCTGAGGTACTTCCAGCTCCAAAGTGATGATCCTATGATCCCCAAGGGTCTTTCCAGCTCTGACATTCTGGGATTCTGTTGGGAGCATGCAGAACCTAAATAGGGAGAAGCCGACATTCGAGCTCCCTTTTCCTATAGTACAACTAGAGAGGGAGAAAAGAAGAAAAACATCTTTGTCTTCCCAGGAAACTTTGATCCTATAAATAAAAAATTTCAGAGGAAGACAGGATGTGTTTACTGTATTGTTACATACATTATATCAGAGCCAAGCAATCTCATAGGAATGAAGATTCTAAGCTAGACATTGTCTGCAAGGTGGCCCAATTCAGTCCCAGGGAGATGAAGGATTTGCCCAGTGTCACAGAGGTAGTAAGTGGCCACACCAACACTTGAACATGTCTTCTGATTCCCAGTCCTGGATTCTTTCCTCTTCTCCAGGCTGCCTCTTCTTTCCCCATGAAAGCTTTCCTTAAGGCAGCAATTCTAAACATACAATTCTCTCTATTGCTCAGGTGCATGGAAAGCTTCTGGATTGGATTATTTTTTGTTATGTTTTGTCCCATAATCCTTCCCATCCGATCAGGTCTTCCACAATGAGTGAGGCCACTGGAGCAAGAAGCAGATCCTGGTTTCCACTAGATGGCATCCCAGCCACATAATTAGACTACCCTACCCAACAGAGGATGGAAGGAATGCCCCCGCAGCAGGGAGACATTTGGCTGGCCCAATCCCTATTGTAATGTACAAGCAAACATTGCTGTCACAGTCTGTATCCACAGCATGGCCTGGATCTGCCACAGAAAGATCAGAGAGAAGACTAAAGTATGAAACTGGGTGGTCAACTACTGTATTTCTGACTATGACAGAAGCTGTCACTGAAGGTGCTAGGAAGTTAGAGAGATTGGAGGGGATGAAGACAGTGCCAAAAAGGATGGGAAGACTGTTCACCAATGCTGAGTCTAGTTTATAGAAAGCCAGTCTCAACATGGAGACTGTGGGTCTGCAGGGGAGTGGAGCTGTAGCAGAGAAGAGAAAGAGTTGGGAGTGGGGGGGGGGGGGGCAATCATGACCAAGGAGCCCTTTGAGAGCTGGGGGGGGGGTGGGAATCAAGGCCAAGGAGCCCTTTGATAGCTGGGGGGGGAATCAAGGCCAAGGAGCCCTTTGACAGCTGGGCGGGGGGGAATCATGGCCAAGGAGCCCTTTGTTCTGTTTCATAAGAAGACATACCATATTTGTTTGAGATGACGCTTTGATAGAAAAATAGGTATTCCCAGAACCAAGATTGGCTGCACAGGCACAATCAGGGACACTGAGAAAAAAGACCATGGTGAGAGCACCAAAGATTACTTTTCTTTATCCCTTTAGTGCAAAAGGATCACTTGGACTTGGAGACTCTGAGCCCATCCCTCTCACTTTCCCGAGGACTGAAGAAAGCCAGCCTTTATTCATCCCCTCTAACATGCCCCACACATCAAGTGCCTTACAAATATTTCATTTGGTCCTCATGACAATCCTGGGAAGCTGGATGCTATAATTATCCCCATTTTGTAGTTGGGGAAACCGAAAACAGAAAAGCAGAAACAGTGACTTGTCTAAGATCACACAGCTAAGAAGCATAGAAAGCCAGGTTTGAACTGCAGTGCTCCTGGCTCTAGGTCCAGTACTCTAACCACTGACCTGCCTGGCTGCCTCTGTTTAGTATGGAGGTAAGAAAGGTGACCAGGCTAACTTTAGCTAGGGGGTAAAGAGGTTGCCGGGGGGGGGGGGGGGGGCAGGGGAAGGGCCACGTCTGACTCCCGCCGTCTGTGTGTTCACTGGCATTTTCACAGGAAGAGAGGCTCTGAGGGTGCCATCCTCCAGCTGTGGTTTCTGGCCAAGATCTGCAGTCTCCTGCCTGCAGACCACTGCACTGGGATAGTGCTTTGGGGAGCCTCTCTGGGACTCAGTCTTCTCATCTGTGCAAAAAAAATAAGCTCAATGACCTCCCAGGTCCCTGAAAATAATATAGTCAAGTATAATATGATGCTATATAATATAATAATGATATTACATTATATGTAATTATGTAAATATATAATAACGGTAATATAATGGCTGCCACCCTTCACCTTTGCACAATTTGTTATGTTGCAAGTCCTCAGAACAGCCCTGGGAGGTGGGTGCCATCATTCTGGCTCCTTTGCAGATGGTTGGGTAGTATATGGACCTGAGTAGGAAAAGAAGGGCAAGCTGCTGCAGTAGCCCAGGTGTGAGGTGATGAAATCCTGTACCAGGGTGGAGGCAGCACTGCCAACTATGCAGCATATTAAAGTTTTCAAATAGCTTTATCTTGTTTAAGACCTACAACCCGCCAAAGAGGTTTATTTTCTTCTTATCATCCCAATTTTGCAGGTAAAGAAACTGATCACCAAGTGACTTGCCCCTGGGGGTCACACAGTACTCCTCAAAGGTGGATCTGGGAACTCTAACCAATTTAGCATATAGTCTTAGAAACAATCAAACTCTGTTACTTCACTCTGGGAATCTCTCTCTTCCTCCCCACTCACACACACACACACACACACACACACACACACCCCAAGGGTAATCATAAGCTGGCTTCTTGCACCCAAATGGCGGGACCTTCCCTCAGGCGTAGGCCACCAAATGCCCAAGTCAGAAGTCTTTCATTTCCTGCTAGAGAATACAGAAAGTCCTACTCCCCTTTTTTTTAAACTAAGATATATTCTTGTGAAGCTCATTTAGGTATGATGTTATGTAAAATTATGGAATCCTGGTGTGAAAATGAAGAATAATCTTTTAAATCCAGTAAAAACTTCACCCACTCTTTAGAGGGATCCACTTTAGATGGACTCACTAGAGATGGGCTCTTGTAAATGCTTCTACCAATCCATTCTGCCTTTGGCTTCTTACAGCTTCACAAGGTTGATTAGATTTTCAACTTTCTTTGACTCCTCCACCCAGGCATAACCAGCTTCTCCCTTCCCCTCCCCTTCCAAAACAAAAGTCTTATTTGTTGTGTATACATACCCTCTTCACAAAGTAAATGGAAATTAATTCCCTGAGTGTGGTGGTGGGAATGGCCCAATAAATAAAGTCATGGGATCACATAATTAAAGCTAGGAGGGACCTTAGATTCCATTTTCCCCCTTTAACAAGATGATGAAACTGCTGTTCACAGAGCAATAAGCAGCTCAAGGTCCTGAGGGTGGATTTAGAGCTGTCTTCCAATTCCAGATACTTCACCACTCAGTCTTGTAAGGATGCCTTGGGGCAAAACCCTAGCTGCTTTTCGAGATTTCTTTACATGATCTTCCTGCATTCTTCGCATTATCTGAAGCTTAGATTTTCCCCCTCTTAGGTCTGGGTTTGAATCCTGAAGTTGTGTGGAGGCTGGGGACAGCCTCTTCTCTTTCTGGGATATAACATTTTCCTCTTTGAAATGAGTGAAGTGAACAGAACCAGAACATTGTAACAGCAATCTTGTAAGGATGATCAGCTGTGAATGACTTAGCTCTTCTCGGCAACACAATGATCCAAGACAATCCCTAAAGACTTAAGCATGAAGTGTACTATTCACCTCCAGGAGAAAGAACTGAGGCTGATTGAACAGACTGAAGCAGGCTGTTTTTCATTTTCTTTCTTTCAATTTTTTCTTTTATGTGATTCTTCTTTTACTAAATGATTAATATGGGGATATTTTACACAATTGCACATATATAACCTATATCTTATTACTTATTATCTCAGGGCAAGGGGAGGAAAGAGGGGAGGGATAGAAGTTGGAACTCAAAACTTTAAGTGAAAGTGTTAAAAAAAAAAAAAAGAAAGAAGTGTGTCGGACCAGACCACCTCTAAAGTCCCTTCCAATTCCAAATTCCATGACTTGAGCAGCTTCTTTCACTCTACTTCAACAGCTTGGGGTGGGAGACAGCAGTGAGGGGGGTAGGGTGGAAGAAGCCTAAACTGTATGTGGGGGATCCATCTCAGCTGATGGGAAGGGACCGTAATACTAATGGCATTGCTAGGAGATCTCTTGGGACCACCAGAAGCACAATGGATAGCATGCTGGGCCCGAGCTTCAGAGACCTGAGTTTAAATCCAGCCTCAGGCATTATGTGACCTGGGCAAGTCTCTTAACTTCTGTTTTCTTCAGTTTCCTCTTCTGTAGAATGGGA
The DNA here is from genome assembly GCA_028646515.1 of Pseudochirops corinnae. Classification (NCBI taxonomy): domain Eukaryota; kingdom Metazoa; phylum Chordata; class Mammalia; order Diprotodontia; family Pseudocheiridae; genus Pseudochirops; species Pseudochirops corinnae. The sequence continues at coordinate 203,053,643 of CM053589.1, forward strand.
ATAATAACAGCACCCATTTTCCAGGGCTGTTGTGAGAATTAAATAAGACGACTGTCAAGTACCTAACACAGTGGCAACATGGAGTAAACACTGTCTAGAAGGAGTCAGCCCAGGAGCAGGGCGGTGCCCCTGCCTCTCTCTCCAAATCCTCTACAATCTGGCTTCCTCTATCAGGATTCCATTGAAACTGTTCTCTATGAAGTTGCCAACGATCTCTCAACTGGTGACTCCAAAGTCCTGTTCTCAGTCCTCGTCTTTCTTGATTTCCTTGCAGCCTTTGATATTTGTGATAACCCTCTTCTCCTTGATATCCCTCCCCTCACCTGTTCTCCTCCTACCTATCAGACCTCTCCCTCTCAGGCTCTTTTGCTAGATATTTTTTTTTTAATTTTTATTTATTTTATTTTTATTTGTGGAATAAGATGACCATTTTCATAACATAGTAGAACAAAAATAAAGATGATTGCACATGAAACTGCAAATCTATTATGTACAAATTTGTATTTGTTTTAAATATGTAGCAAAGTTATGTAAATGTCTTTCCCCCTCCCCCTGCTCTAGAGATGACTACCGTGAAACACAAATACACAAATACACACACACATATGTAAGATCATTCCATACATACCTCTATTATCAGTTCCTTCTCTTGATGCAGATAGCGTCTTCATTCATAAGTCTTTTGTAGTTAATATAGACATTTATAATAGTCAAAATGACTTAGTCACTCAAAGTTGCTCTTCTAACAATATTCTCTTGGTTCCAATCATTTCATTCTTATTTTGGGCAAGTCTATTCATGTTTTTCTAAGATCACTGAACCCATCATTTCTTATCGTACAGTAGTATTCCACCGCAATCACATACCACAACATGTTCAGCCATTCCTTGGCTGATGGGCAGGCCCACAATTTCCAATTCTTGGCCACCACAAAGATTGATGACATAAACATTTGGGAACATATAAGGTCTTTCCTTTTTCCCTAATCACCTTTGGAAAAAAAGACCTAGTAATGGTCTGAGTCAAAGGGTATAGGTCATTTAATAACTATTTGGGCGTAATTCCAGATTACTCTCCAAAATGGTTGCATCAACTCACAATAGTGAAGTCCCGTTTTTTCCACATCCCCTCCAACATCTGTTGCTTTCCTTTTCAATCATTTTAGCAAATCTGATGGGTGTAAAATGATATCTCAACGTTGCTTTAATTTGCATTTCTCTAATCAGTAATAATTTAGGTTTTTTTTTTTAATATGTGTATTAACTGTTTTGATTTCTTCATTGGAAAACTGCCTGTTCATATCCTTTGACCATTTATTGGTTGGGAAATGATACAAAGTTCTATATATATATTTGAGATATGGGACCTTTATCTGAGAAAATGTCTATAAAAACTTTCCTCCAATTTTCAGCTTTCTTCTCATCTTGGCTACATTTCTTTTAGTTGTACAAAATCTTTTTCATTGAACATAAATTATCCAATTTCTACCTCATTCTGCTCTTATTTCTTATTCATTCATAAATTGTTTGTCTACCCTTAAGCTGGATAAGTAATATGTTCCAAATTCTTCTAATGTGCCTATACAATCTCTCTTTGTAGCTAGTTCGTGTATCCATTGTGGGCTTATCTTAGTAAATGGTGTAAGATATTGCTCTATGCCCAATTTCTGCCAGACTGCATTCCAGTTTTCCTTTGCTGGATCTTCATTCGGGTAAGGTCCACTAACAATGGGTGTCCCTCAGAACTTTGTCCTGGCTCCTCTCTTCTTTCCCCTCTACACTATTTCACTTGGTGATTTCATTAGCTCCCAAGATTCAATTATTATCCCTATACTGTTCGTTCTCAAATCTACTTATCCAGCCTGAAACTTTCTGCCAACTTCTAATCTCACCTCTCCAACAGCCACCTACTAGACATCTCAAACCATATGTCCAGTAGGTACTTTCAACCCATGTCCAAACCTCATTATCATCCTCAAAAAAAATAAAATAAAATCCTTCTTTCTAGGCTTCTCTGTTACTGTCAAGGGTAGCACTATCCTCTCAGTCTCCCTAGGCTTGAAATGTGGGTGTCAGCTTCAACTCCTCACTCCCCCACCCCCACCCTATATCCAATCTGTTGCCAAGGTTTGCTAACTTGTAACCTCTCTCAAATATGGCCCCTTCTCTGATACTGTTGATACCTCTGATACAGGGCTTGTCTCTTCATACCAGGAGTATTTCAATAGCCTTCCTGTTGATCTGTTTGCTACAAGGCTGTTTCTCTCCACTTCACTCTATCTTCCAATCACCTGTCAAAGTGATTTTCCAAAAGTGTACATCTGACCAGGTCACCCCAATACTTAATAAACTCTCTGTGACCTCCAGGATAAATTAAAAATCCTTTGCTTAGCATCCAAAGCCCTTCATAACCTGCCCCCCCCCCAAAAAAAAACCTTTCCAATTTTCTTAAACCTTACAGACACACACACACACACACACACACACACACACACTCACACACCCCTTCTACTCTTTTGATGCAGAGTTTCCACCCTACTTGCTGTTCCTTGAACAAGAACCTGCTTGTCATGCCTGGAAGACTCTCCCTCCACATCTCTGATTTCTGGCTTCCTTCATGTCCCATTTCAAATCTAATCTCCTTCAGGAATCATTTCTCAATTCCCCTTGACACTTTCCCTCTGGTAATCATTTCCTATTGATTCAATAGATGGTTTATCTTCCCCATTAGACTGTGAGTTCCTTGAGGGTAGGAACTATATTTTGTCCTTGTTTTGTGTCCCTAGTGCTTTAGCATAGTGTCTGGCACAAAGCAAATGCTTGATAAATGTGTATTGACTGATTGCCCTTCGTGGTCTCTTGGGGATCTAGATTGTGCTGTGCGCATGAAGTTCACCACATGAGTCAGAGTTGGAAAAGACTTCAGTCTGGAACAAATTCTCTGCCTCCCACCAGACTGTGGGCTTAAGAGAGGGCAGAGGGCAGAGGGCAGAGGGCAGTGACAGGCTTCAGAAAAGGAATCATTGTATATCAGATCATTGGAGACCTGTGTATGAGAAGTCTGGATGCCAATCCCAACTGGGTTGCTCACTGTCCACCTGCCCTCTCTGGGCCCAGTTCCTCATCGCTATGCAGCAGAGGATAATGAGCTCCTGTTTCCTCTTTCAAAAGGACCTTTCCAGAGGGTTTTCCTCACAAATGCCCGCAAGTTAGTTGGAGAAGGTATTATATCTCTTTTTACAAACGAGCTACCAAGGCTCCTAGAGATAGGAGGGACCTGAGGGCCATTCTTACTAGCCCAATCATCCCTTCTGTATGACACGTGGTCATCCAGCCGTCCAGTCTCCAGCTCTTGGAGGGAAAGCCCCCCATCTCCGCCCATATCCCTTTAGGAGGTTTCTCCTCCCGAAAGATTTTGTCCTTTTATGACTCCCCCAGGCTCCCACCATTAGTGAGAGGTAGTCTATGCCAAACTAGAAATGGGAATGCCAGAGCGCCTTTTTGACTCTAAGGCTCGTCCTGCCCCTGCAAAGGGCCTTCTCAGCCTCCATTCTAAAGCTCCTTGCTGTGTTCACGTTCTCGTTCTCTGATCTGGGAGCCCAGGGTTTAAGAAACACAATGAGAGAGACAGGAAAGGGTGAGAACAGCTAAGGGAGGGGTACTCCGGGTCAGGAGTAGGCAAAGAGCCGCAAGAGAATTTGCCTGATGAGAGGTGAAGGATCGAAGCTCTCCAGGCGGGAAGAGCCGAGGTGCTTCTCCCGGAAATGGGGATACCTGGGCTGGGAAGTGGGATGCCGGAAACGGGGAGGGGGGGCGATGGAGGCGGAGGAACTGAGAAGCCGGGTAAGTGCACCAAGAATTTGGAAGGAAGGGAAGAGGTCAGAGATTAATGTGCCAGATGGGCGGGGGAAGAAGAGGAAAGGGAGGGAAGGAATTTGAGCACCTATGGAGGGCAGGGCTGGGCTGGGCTGGACAGATCTGAGTTGGGCTGGAGAGATAGGAACGGTATCTTCCGCCCGACGGTTTCTCCTACCGCCACTGCTGCCGCTATGACCAGGGGTCAGTGATTGCTGCCGTCTCCCCCTGAGGTCGATCCCGCTGGCCTGCTCTCAGCTTCTCTGGGCCGTCACCACTCCCCCGGGTTGCGACTAGGAGGAGGACCAGGACAGAGTTCCATGGGACCGTCATGAAAGTTACGGGGCAGCCGTCAGTCAGCCCGCCGGGCCCCTCGAGCCAGCAGCATCCCCCCAGTGCCCAGGAGCTGCTGGATTTGGCGGTGTACGGAGACCACCTGAGCCTCTACCAGCCGGGACTCCCCCAGCACCCTCACAGCTCCTCAAGAGCCCCCTCGGCGCCCTCCACCAGCTTCGGGCTTTCTGACTACAGTGGTGCGGGGGCCAACCCCTATCTGTGGCTCAATGGGCCGGCCCTCAGCCAGCCCTCGTACCTGCCCAGCTACGGCGGCCCGGGACAGCGCCCGTTCCTGCCCCCTTCATCTGGCTTCGGGGCGGCGGCTGAACTCACCTGGTTGTCGCTGTCCAACCAGCAGGAACTCCTTAAGGTAATGAGGCCGCCGTATTCGTACTCGGCGCTCATCGCTATGGCCATTGAGAACGCCCCTGACAAGAAGCTTACTTTGAGCCAGATCTATCAGTACGTGGAGGGCACCTTCCCCTTCTACAAAAAGAGCAAGGCCGGCTGGCAGAACTCTATCCGTCACAACCTTTCCCTCAATGACTGCTTCAAGAAGGTGCCCCGGGAGGAAGATGATCCAGGTACGCTGTCTCCTGACCCTTTCCGTAAGCTAGGGGACACCCCTCCAACCTTCAGGCCTGGCCTGATTTCCCACCCTTTCATCTGCAGCCAGAAGGCTTCTCCTACAGAGCCAGGGGTGAGGCGACCTCCGAAGGCCCAAAGGGAAACCTGCTCAGGCACTTCCTACCTGTGCCACCGTGGGCAAGTCCCTTGACCATCTTAGACTTCTGGTTTCCTCATCTTCAAGAATGAGGCCATCGGTCTAGGGGGTTCTAAGGTTTCTTCCTAACTCTAATCTCTTAAGATCCTAGAATCCTCTGCCCAAGTTCCTTCCCTTCTCTGGACCTCTGATCTCATCTGTGAAATGAAGGATGAAATTTGTTTGGTTTCTGAAACTAGATCCCCCTGCCTGGGACGGGTTGCCTTGGGAGGTGGGGAGCTCCTCTTCTTCTTAGAGACCTTCAAGCAGAAGGTGAAGCATACAGACCTGTCTCATGTGTAGTAGGCAAGAGGTTTTTTCCAGTCTAGTCCAAAATGTCGCCTTCGTGGACGATAGGTGGTAGGGGGTGTGAGAGCAGGGGGTGTGAGAGCCGTCATCTTGCTGAAGAAAGCTGTTACTAGCACCTCCATGCAATATAACTGGCATTTACATAGCACTTTACAGAAATTCTGTCATTTGAGTCTCCCAACAACCCTGTAAGGAAGGTTAATACCTGTTATAACACAGAAGTTCTTAATCACATTTGTAAGATGGGAAAATGGAGCTCAGAGAGAAAGCGAGTTGCCCAGGGTCACACAGAGACAGAAAGTCAGGAGAAAGTTCTGAATCTTTCTGATTCCAAGCCCAAGGCTCTGCCTACTCTACACCATTACTTGACTGGTCCTAGGCTAATTTACAGGAAAGCTGGTTATCAATTCACCTTTAAAAAACAACAACAATCTACTGTTCTCCCACAGGGAAAGGAAATTACTGGACCTTGGACCCAAACTGTGAGAAAATGTTTGATCATGGAAACTTCCGGAGAAAGAGGAAAAGACGAGGGGACCCCAATGGGACAGGGACACTGGGAGCTATCTCTAAGTCTGAAGACAATAACCCAGGGACCCTCAAAAACCCATCAGAGAACCTAGGCCTCGTTGACTCCGCCTCCCCAGACCTGCTTGGCTCACCTAGCTCTGGGACTGAGTGCAAACCCCCCCTACTAGCTAGAGACCCCAGTCCAGGTTTCTCTGGCTTCACTTCCACCTTGGGGGCCCTGGCTAATGGCTGTGGAGTCTTCCCCAGGCACTTTACAGGAGCAGGAGGTGGACCAGTGGGGGACTTAGCTCTGGGAAGGCAGGTGAGTTCTGGCCTCGGTTCCTACCCAGCTTGTTCGAATATGGCACGTGGTGTAGATCTTGGCCCCCAGGTTCGGTCCCAACACATGAATGGTCATGCCACCAGCTTTCACAACTTCCATGTCAACAACTTGATCTACAGCAGAGAAGGGACTGAGGTTTAGAGTGAGGGAAGAAAATGTTTTCTGTTCTTGGGTTGAGCCCTAGTTCAACCTCTACTCTTCCTGTGTGGCTAGTGTAGCTTCAGAGAAGACTGGAGGAAGGGAATAAGCATTTCTTCCGCATTTACCATGTGCCACCCACTGAGCTAAGCCCTTTAGGAATATCTCACTGGGTTCCCACAACAGTCTTTAGTGGGAGGTATTATCCTATTATTATCCTCATTTTACCGAAACTTGGAGAAGTGACTTTTCCAGGGTCACACAACTGGTAAATGTCTGCGGGTAAATTTGAACTCAGGTCTTCCTCACTCTAGACCAAGTGCTCTCTCTACTGTGTGATCTAGCTGTGAATATTGGCCTTAGGGGATTATTCAAAAATTCTCCCAAATTTATCCCAAAGTTCCCACCCCAAGTCAGTCTAGAAAATGGAATCCTTTGGGCTCTATGAGTGAGGCAGACTGTGCCTGTCATTTGTGAGCTTCAGTGAGGTCCTTTCCAGGATGAAGGAATGAGAGAAATAGTCTTTGAAGTCACTGTTCCTTTTCTGATTTTAGCATCTGGCGAAGAATTCAGGGTTCCAGAGCACTGGTTCTGTAGAAGGGGTTAGGATAGCACTGTAGTGATTTCTTTCTTCTCTAAAATGAAATAGAGCTGGTTTGCATTTTCATCATTTGGGCTCCTGTGTTTTCTTTTTGACCTTCCAACCCTCTTTACTGAGCTCCTTGGGAGCTAGTAGTGGGTTATAGTGTCTATAGCTTGGGTTTGGATCCTGGTGCAGCCACCACCTTGATGATCCATGGCATGACCTTGAGTTCAATGTGCATCTCCTCATCACTGTCCTGAGAGCTCTAGCAGGGAGCTTCTCCGAGGCAGCCCATTTCCTAGGGTTCATGTGCAGAGGTGGTTCAGTTCTCAATGGTTTCTGACATGTGAAATGAAGAAACTCTCTCTTCCCTCTTTTCACTCAATATCATCCATATTTACTCCCTTCTATCTTACTGTCTATGTGTCCCTCTCTTTCTTGGTCCGTTTTCTTCTATCTTTCCAGTTGTCTCTTAATGGATCTTTGTTTCTGTCTCTCTCTCCCTGAACATCTATCTCCTTGTGTGTCTTTCTCTGTATCTTTTTATCTCCCTTCCCCTCCCCAACCCAATTTAAAATGGAGGGACCTTGAGCTCATTCGTTTCTCCTTCCTCCAGTGTTTCACTGCCCCTATGTTGTGTCTGACCCACAGACAAGCCCTCTCTACCTCTTGAGCTTTCAGATGACCCCCTCCCTCAAGCCATCTTTGTCTGTTTTGGCTCCTGTGTGAAACCTTTCCTGAATGACTATGTTAGAAATTGTAAGTTCTGATTTTCACCATTCTTACTGTGAACAGGAATCCTTGGGATGAATTTGAGACCCACTAAAGCTATCAGAGAATTCAGATTCCTGCCAAGGTCTTTGTCATGGCCACTTCACAAAATTTCCCTTTCAATTTTCCTTGTGACCTTGTGGGACACAGTTCTAGCTAGCTTCCTAGGGAAGGGGGGAGCAAAAGATAAAAGATGCTCCCCCCAAAAAAGCTCTGTCTAAACCCCCATAAGTTGACCTAATTTCTCTACCCTGAATAGGGTAGAGAGTTTTGTGATTTTCCTGTGGAATAGAGGGGTGTGTGTGTGTGTGTGTGTGTGTGTGTGTGTGTGTGTGTGTGTGGAGTGCATATACACGTGAGTTTGTGAATGTTGGGAAAGTGTGGAAAGTGATTCCTTTCAGTCCCCAGCAAAAAGTCCAAGAGGTGGGGCTTAGAAAGCAAAGATTCCCAGCAAGATTACTGAAGTGTGAGGGGAGGCCAGAGTCAGGAACTGGATTTTCTTTTTCTAAGGCCCCCTTCTTTTTGCAGAAAAAAAGGCCTGAGTGAAGAGGAGGGGGAGTGGGAGACTCACAATTCCTACAGAAGCCATCAGCTTAATCTTCCCACCCCCAGGGGGTTAGAAGGAGTTAGGAAGAGTAGCAGCAGCTCTTCCAGCCTAGACAGGCTTGGCCCTCCCGGTGGGACTGTCCAGCAAACAGCCTGCCTCCCTTTCCCCATTGGTCATAGCTTTTCAGAGTCATTTGAGACCCCTGGCCTGGCCCTGTTATGTCCGTTGAACTGACTTACACTGAGGTCTCCAGTTAAGATTTCTGGAAGATTTGGGGGAGTGAAGAGGCCAGTTCAGGAGAAGGTTGGGCACTATCCTGAAGCATTCACTGAACTCCTTTCCCTGTTGTTATAATGTGACATTTTTCCCCACTCTTCCCTTCTTTGGCATCTTCCCTTTTGTCTTTATGTACATGACCCAGAGAACTGTCATTCCAATATCAGCTCTTGTGTCCACTCTGGGGAAAATGATCACACAACTGCCTGGAAACCCTGAACTTGTCAATGAATGAGATTTTTCTCTTCATTTTTAATTGGATGCAAGGTTAAAAAAAAGGCCACCCAATCAATGTCACTGCCTATGAATCTGACTCCTCATATGTGACCTTGTGAATTTAGAGACTTCAGAAAAGAGAAAGATTTATCCTAGGAGTCTCCAGTTAAGTGTGAAGCAGGGTGGAAGGGAGGGAAGGAAACGTGAACAAGTTCAGACCCATCTTCTGATGCTCCTCTTAGCTTTTACAAAACACTGTCCATTTCCTGAGTTCCTGGATATGTCAGAACTTTGTGTGAATAAAGCAAGTTGCCATGGGGGGTGGGGGGGAATCTATTACTACTAATAATAGCTGGTGTTTCTGCATCACTTTAAAATTTTCAAAGAACTTGTTAAGCTCTCATTTATTCTCACCGTGACCCTGGGATTATCCTCACCCTTTTATTAATGAGGAAACATCCTTGCCAAAGTTCATGCAGCTAATGTGAGGTAACATTCAAACTCATGTTTTTCTGACTGCCAAGTAAGTCTTGCACCACAGACCCTGGGCCACCTGCTTCAAAAGGATTTCTTATCACAGCAGACTTTTTAGAGCTTTATACATATTACCCCCATTAGATCCTCACAACATGTGCCTCAGTTTCCTCATCAGTAAAATGAGACAGTTGAACTAGATAAGCCCCAAGGTCTCTCCTTATTTAAATCTTGGATCCCATGAAAAATATACATCCCAGACAACAAATCCAAACAGTGAAATTACCTGGAAAATATGACCCTGTTAGCTGATTTTTAGCAGAGAATTGTGCCCCGGACTAGCTCATGCATTCAGCAGGCATTTACTAAGTACGTGCTCCATGCCAGGCACTGCTGTCACTTGGTACACAGGAGAGAAGCATGCCTGAATGGTTTCTGACTGCTCACAGTCACTGTGCCTAGGGGTATTTGCTTAGGAGGAATGTCAGTAGCTTCTCTCTCTCCAGTCTCCTATTTCAGTCATTACCCGTGAGCATCCCAAGGGTAACAACTGCAAACCAGCCTCATTGCCCCAAAGAAAGAGCATTCCTGGAGGAAAGAAATGTGTCCCCAGTCTAAACAAGCAAATGCAAGTACCTCAGAATTCTCTAGTCTCCATGAGCCAGAATAAAAAGATGTGACAAGAAGGTGGCCAGCACCCTCCATGTTGCAGTCCTGAGATAAATCCCCATTGGCATGCCCAGAGAGCTCCTCCTGAGACAAGTGAGCCCCTGTGACCTCCAAGCTGGGAACTCAATTAGATCACTCAAACTCCATTTTCTTCTCTTCTCTTCTCTTCAATGGACTCCAGATGCATCCATCTGGGTCCTGTTTTAATGCTTGAGAGGCCCCAGTGGGGGACTCATCTTCATTCCAGAAATAGCCAAACACTGCAAAAGGAAGACATGCCTGACATCCTTATACACTATTTTCCTTGTGGGCCCCAAGAAGGGATGGGCCTGTAACCAACAGGATCACAAGTGATCCAAGAACTAGAAGGTTCTGTACAAAGACCTCTGGGCTCAATCTCCTCATTTTACAGGCCCAGAGAGAAGAAAGGATGTGTCCAAGGTCACAGAGAAAGCTGAGAATCAAAGCCACTTCCTGTGACTTCCAAGTTCAGCTGAAGCTCTTTGACTGAGCCTTTTCAGGGTTGTCAACATTAAACATAGTTTTTCTTTAATTAAAAAGATTTTTATCTTTTAAAAAATTATTGATGTTACAAAATAAGCTTCAATCAATTCTCCTACAAAGACTCTAGAGACTATTCAAAATTAAATGTTTAAAGATACAGTGTTTGTAGTTTTGGCACATTTTTTTATTCCAACCTTCATTGCCTGACATATCCTTCCTCTCCCCAGAGAGCTGTTCCTTGTAACACATAATAAGAAAGAGACTTAGAATTTGAAGGGACCTCGAGGCCAACTAATCCAAACTTTTGCTTTCCAGAGAGGTTTTCCCTAATTTTCTGGCATAGAGTGCTTTGGCAGCATTTGGGGAAACCTATGGACCTTTTCTGAGAAGTTCGTTTTTTTAATGTAAAAATACAATACATAAAAGATACCAAAGGAAACCAATTATACTGATACAGTTATCAAAATATCAAAAAAATAAGCAAAAAAAATCAAGTTCACAGATTATAGGGAGTTAAGAGCACTTGATTGTATAAAGAAACTGAGGCAGAGAATCACACCTGATTTCAGTCACTGCTCTTCCATGCTACATCTCTGCCTCTTTGTATAACCTTCAATGTTGCTATATTGGAGCATTCAGAGAAAATGTCCATTAGAAACGGCCATTCCCACAATTTCCTATCAATTCTGGCCCCTATTCACCCTTCATGGAGATTTTCAGTGGTTGGAAAACCAGTGTTTAAGAGTCAAATACATCATCATCTCCATATCAACTTCTGGAGAGCAGGGGTTGATCTGTGTATGCTCACACCCCTATGTTCATCTAGGTGCTGACACACACCTCTGAACTGGTCCTTCTTCACTGCTGACATTTTGATAACGTTTCCAAATTTCTCAAGGTGCTTTCCATGATCTCACTTGATCTGTCGAAGATCTCTGATGGATGGATGGGCGCAGACTCTAGGCAGTGACTAATACCAGCAGTCTCATTTTCCTTCAGTGACACCCATGGGAGAACAATTTTCAACACACTTTACTTGCTTCTGTGCATCAATTTATCAGAGGTCCAGCATATCCTTAAGAAATCTCTGACCACCTGCCCATTGCACTGAGCCTTCTTACGTGAAAATATGGGCTTATGGATTCAGAAGCAGGAAATCTCAGAGCTTAAGGAACCTAAGAGAATGTCTGGTCTGAGCAAACTCTGGACAAGAATCCCCTACAAAGCCCAGCCCACTGCTGGGCATCCAGCCCCTGTGAGGAAAATCTTTGGAAAGGAGGGAACACACAGTTTTCCAGAGTAGTTCACTTGGGCAGCTAGAATTATTAGGAAGCTTTTTTCCTGGTAGCAAGTCTGACTTTACTGCCATATCCATCCACTGACCCTGGTTAATAATAAAGATAAAAGCTAACATTTATATAGCATTTACAATGTGCCAGGCATTGTGCCAAATGCTTTGCAGCCATTCTCATTTGATCCTCACAACAACCCTATGGGGTTGGTGGCTTTATCATCCCCATCTTACAGATGAGGAAACTCAGGCAGCCTGAGGTTACATGACTTGCACAGGTTCACAGAGCTAGTGTCTGAAGCTAGATTTGTACTTAGGTCTTCCTGACTCTGCAAGCTAAGATAGATACTGTGGAGTGACCTACTTCTTAGGCAGTATAATTTTTCTATGCCACAGATCATCCAACTCTTGAAGATGGCTATCTTGTCATCCTTCATCTTCTTTCTATAGGCAAAGTACCTCACTCACTCCAGGCCCTCCATCACCCTGACTGGTTTCCTCTAAATGCTTTCATCAATGTCCTTCCTAAAATGGAATGCCTAGATTTGAACACAGGACTCTGTGGTTTGACTGGGACCGAATACTGTGATGCCATCCCTTGCTTATTCCATATTCTCTCCCTCTCTAAATAAACACCATGCTGAGCCCAGAGCAGGCTCCCAATAAATCTATTAATTGATTCCAAAATGTTGAGATTAAGAATAAGGTAATGATGAGGCTTTGGGAACCCCCTTGAACTCTGATTGAATCTTCCCACCTGATGAGGCATTTGCAGGAGGCCATAGGCCTTTCACTGTGGCTGTGCTCAAACCTTTGTTAATAGCTTTGCCCTCCATTGTCCATCTACTTCCCAGCCTTGACCCTATCAAAATATTTATACCCAAACCAACTGTTACCTGACCTCATCTGACTCCTCCTGAAGACCTTCCCCCAAACTCCTCCCCTAGACCACCCCTAGATTCTTCCCACAACCTTTCTATATATGACCCCATCTTGCCCCCATGTGTGTGAGAGTGCCATAGAATTTTCTAGCACAAAGTTGCTCTATGTCCAATACAAGAGAACTTTTAATAAACTTTGCTTTTCTTTGGCTGAGAGAAGACTTGAATCGAATTTATTTGGCATTACCCGGTATTTTGGTGTTTCAGAGTCTTGAGCACCCCTAACTCTATACCTCTTCAGAAATATTTCTGATGCCAAAATGGCAGGATGAGGAGGAAACCTGAAGCCCTTCCAGATTCTCCTCCAAACAAAACCACCTCAGAATTGGCCTAGCAGCACAAAAGCAGCTTATTGTCTCACTGGGCTAGGAGGGAAACAAGGTCCAAGAACAACAGAAGCAGCAGCAGTCAACCTCACATCAGGGGACCAGTATCATGGTTCCAAGTCTGGGAAAAACAATTGTCCTAGAAAATAGACTCAAGAAAGATAATATAAAAATTATTATTAGCTGGCTAGAAAACCATAATTAAAAAAAAAAAACCTAGGCAACATCTTTCAAAAAATTATCAAAGATAACTGCCCTGATATATTAGAACCAGAGAGAAAAGTAGAAATTGAAATAATCTAATTGCCTGAAATAGATCCCAAAATGAAAACTCCCAGGAATGTCATAGCCAAATTCCAGAGCTCACAGATCAAGCAGAAATTATTGCAATCAGCCAAAAAGAAGCAATTCAAATATTGTGGAGCTACAGTCACGATTACAACAGTATTTGGCAGCTTCCACATTAAGGAACCAGAGGGCTTGGAATATGATATACCAGAAGGCAAAGGAGATAGGATTACAAGCAAGAATCTTCTACCTAGTAAAACCGAATATAATCTTTCAAGTGGGTAAAATGGATATTTAATTAAATAGAGGACCTTCAAGCATTTCCAATTAAAAGACAAGAACTGAATAAAAAATTTGACCTCCAAATACACGACTCAAAGGAAACATAAAAAGGTTAATAAAAAAAAAAACGAAACAGAGAAAACATAAGAAATTAAATAAGGTAAAATTGTTGATATTTCTATATAGCAAGATAATATTTGTAACTCTTAACAACTTTATTACTATAAGAACAATTAGAAGGAATATATGTAGACACAGAGTGTGGACATAAGCTAACTCTGATGGGATGATACCCTCCCCCAGGCCAAAAAGAAAAACATAATAAAGGGGAGAGAGGGCAGCTGGTGGCCCAGTGAATAGAGCATGGGCCCTGGAGTCAGGAGGATCTGAGTTCAAATTTGACCTCAGACAATTAACACTTACTAACCATATGACCTTAGGCAAGTCACTTAACCCCAATTGCCCTCCAAAAAGCACACCCCAAAAATAAACAAAAGGGTGAGAAAGAAAATTGAACTGGAAGAAGGGGGGGGGATTGAATTGGGTAAATTATTCCACATAAAGACATGAAAGAACTATTATAATAGAGGAGAAGATGGGGGAGTGGAGGTGGTAGGCAAAGTTTAAACCTTACTCTTCTAAAAATTGACTCAAAGAGGGAATAACATACACGCTCAGTTGGACATAAATCTATCTTACCCTATAAGGAAGCAAAAAGGAATGGGGATTATAGGAGGGGTAAGAGGGGTTGATAAAAGGGAGGCTACAGTGATCAGAAATAAAACACTTGTAAGGAGGGAAAAGGTGGGACACAAGATTGCTAGAAGGGGATAAATAAGCAAAAAAAAAAAAACCAACACGAAGGGAAATACATAGTTGTCAGAAGTATAAATGGGAATGGGATGAACTTACTCATAAAACAGAAGCACATAGCAGAATGGATTAAAAAACCAGAATCCCACAATATGTTTTCTTTCAAGAAACACATTTGAAGCAGAGAGATACACACAGAGTAAAGGTAAGGGGCTGGAGCAGAATCTGTTATGTTTCACCTGAAGCAAAGAAAGCAGGGATAGCAATCATGATTTTGGACAAAACAAAAGCAAAAACAGATCTAGTTAAAAGAGTTAAAGAAGAAAACTATAGCTTACTGAAAGGTGCCATAGACAGTGAAGTCATATCAATATTAACTATATATGCACCAATAGTATAGCATCTTAATTTTTGAAGAAGTTGAATGAGTCGCTGGAAGAAATAGATAACAAAACTATACTAGTGAGGCACCTCAACTTTCCTCTCTCAGAACTAGATCAATCTAACCAAAAATAAACAAAAAAAGAAGTTAAGGAGATGAATACAATTCTAGAAAATCCTGCTAGATGTGTGGAGAAATTGTATGGGAAAGGAAAGGAATACATTTCTTTTTTCTCAGCAGTTCATGGCACCTACACAAAAACATACCATGTTTTATGACACAAAAATTTCAAAACAAAAAAAAATTCAAAACCAAATGCAGAGAAGCATAAGTAGCCAATGCATCCTTTTCAGATCATAATGCAATAAAAATCACATTCAATAATGGATAAAAGAGAAATTAAAAATTAATTGGAAATTAAATAATCTTTTATCCCAAAAAAACAAGTGGGTCAAAGAACAAATTATAGAAACAATTGATAATATCATTAAAGAAAATGACAACAAAGAGACAACATGCCAAAATAAGCAGTATGCAGGGGAAAACTTATATCTCTACTTACTTACATCAATAAAATAGAGGAAAAAGAGATCAATAAATTGGAAATGTAACTAAACAAAGTAGAAGAAGGATAAACTAAAAATGCCCAATTAACCACCAAATTGGAAATCCTGAAAATCAAAGGAGAGATGAATACAATTGAAAGTAAAAAAACCATGGGACTAATACATAAAATAACAATCTAGTTTTATGAAAAAACAACAAAATAGATAAAACATTCATTACTCTGATTTTTAAAAAGGAAAGAAGAAAACCAAATTACTAGTATCAAAAATGAGAGGAGTAAATTTGCCGCCAAAGAAGAGGAAACTAGGACAATTGTTAGGAACTATTTTGCCCAATTATATGCCAATAAATTTGACAATCTAAATGAAATGGATGAATATAAATTGTTCAGATTAATAAAAGAAGAAATAAAATATTTAAATAACCCAATCTTAAAAAAGAAATTGAACAAGCCATCAATAAACTTCCTAAGATAAAATCCCCAGGATCAGACGGATTCACAAGCAAATTCTACCAACCATTTAAGGAACAATTAATGCCAATACTATATAAAATATTTGGGAAAAGAGACAAAGGAGTCCTACTAAATTCCTTTTACAGCACAAATATAGTGCTGATGCCCAAACCCAGAAGAACCAAAACAGAAAGAAAACTATAGACCAATTTCCCTAATGAATATTGATGAAAAGAAATTTTATAAAATACTAACAAAGAGATCACAGCAATATATCACAAGGATCATACATTATGAGTAGGTAGAATTAATAACAGGAATGCACAGGTGCTTCAGTATCAGGAAAACTATTAGTATAATTGACCATATCAACAACAAAACCAATAGAAATCATATGTTTATGTCAATAGATACAGGAAAGGCTAGAGTGGTGGCTAGGTGACACAGTGAATAGAGCACTGGCCCTGGAGTCAGGAGGACCTGAGTTCAAATCCAGCCTCAGACACTTAACACTTAATAGCTATGTGACTTTGGGCTAGTCACTTAACCCCAATTGCCCTGCCCTCCTGCTCCAAGAAAAAACAAACAAACAAACAAACTAGAGAGCATAGAAATAACCGCAGTTTTCCTTAAAATGATAAGCAGTATCTATCTAAAACCATTAACAGCATTATCTAGAAAATTGATAAGCTAGAAGCTTTCCCAATAAAATCAGGGGTGAAACAAAGATGCATATTATCACTATTATTTAATATTGTGCTAGAAATGTTAGCTATAGCAATAAGAGAAGAAAAAGGAATTAAAGGAATTAGAATAAACAATGAGAAAACAAAACTATCACTCTTTGCAAATGACATGATGTTGTATTTAGAAAATTCTACAGAATCAACTGAAACAGTGGTTCTCAACCTTCCTAATGCCGCAACCTTTTAATACAGCTCCTCATGTGTGATGACCCCCAACCATAAAATTATTTTGGTTGCTACTTCATAACTGTAATTTTGCCACTGTTAGGAATCTTAGTGTAAATATCTGATATGCAGGATGTATTTTCATTGTTACAAATTGAACATAACCCACAGGTTGAGAACTGCTGAACTAAAAGAACTACTTGAAATTATTAATAACTTTAACAAAGTTGCAGGATACAAAACAAACCCACATAAATCATCAGAATTTCTATATTTTACCAACAAAGTCCAGCATCAAAAGAGAGAGCAATAAATTCCATTAATAATAACTGTAGACAATATAAAATACTTGGTAGTCTGCCTGCCAAGACAAAACCAGGAATTATATTAATACACCTATAAAACACTTTTCACACAAATAAAGTCAGATCTAAACAAGTGTAAAAATATTAATCGCTCATGGGTAGGCCAAGTCAATATAATAAAAATGACAATTCTGTCTAAATTAATCTATTTATTTAGTGCCATACCAATCAAACTATCAAAGAAAATGTCTTATAAATCTAGAAAAAATAATAACAAAATCTCAAGGATATCAAGTGAATCAATTGTGAAAGTGGTCTAGCCATACAAGATCTCAAACTGTATTATAAAATAATAATTATCAAAATAATCTGATGCTAGCTAAGAAATAAAGTAGTGGATCAGTGGAATAGATTAGGTGCAAGTTATACTATAGCAAATGACCATAGTAATCTAGTATATGATAAACCCAAAGATCAAAGCCTTTGGAACAAAAACTCAATATTTGACAAAAACTGCTGGGAAAACTAGAAAAGACTATGGCAGCAACTAAGTATAGTAGCCCAGCATCTCACACAATATGCCTAGATGAGGTCAAAATGACTAAATGAGTTAGACATAAAAAGGTGATACCATAAGCATAAGAGAGCATATAATAGTTCATTTGTCAGATTTATGAATAAGGGAAAGATTTAGGGCCAAAGAAAATACAAAGAGCATTACAAAATGTAAAAGAGATCATTTTGAGTGTATAAAATTTAAAAAGTTTTTGTACAAACAAAACCAATGCAACAAAAATTATAAGGAAAGGCAGAAACTGGAGGAATTGTTTTTCTACAATCTCATTTCTCAAATGTATAAAGAACCGAGTCAAATTTATAAAATACAAGTCATTCCCCAATTGATAAATGATCAGAGGATGTGAACAGGCAGTTTTCAGACAAGAAAATCAAAGCTGTCTATAGTCACATAAAAAAATGCTCTAAATCACTATCGATTGAGAAGTGCAAATTGAAACAACTCTGAGGTATCCCCTCACACCTATCAGAGTAACTGATATGACAAAAAAGGAAAATGTTGGATGTTGGAAGACAAGTGGGAAACCTGGGATGCTAATGGTGGAGTTGTGAACTGACCCAAATGTTCTGGAGAAAAATTTGGAACTGCATGTCCTTTGGTCCAACAATAGCACTTCTAGGTCTATTTCCTAAAGACAT
>CM053589.1:203072210-203087375 GCA_028646515.1 Pseudochirops corinnae
ACACAATGCTTTAAGGTTTGCAGGGGGTTTTACAGATAATATCTTACTGGATCCTCGCAATGTCTCTGTTTTATAGAGCCAGAAGGTGAGGCAGAGGTTAAGTGACTTGCCCAGGCTCACACAACTAGTGAGTGTTTGAGATAGCCTTTGAATCCAGATGTTCCTAACTCCAGGTCCAAAGTTCTATCCACTTCACCACCTCAGGGAAACCCTAGAGGACAAATATGAAATAATGCAGAGTAAAGTGAGCAGAACCAAGAGAATAACTTATATGATGATTAAAATATTGTAGGAAAAATTTGTATACAATCACAGACACATCATATGTGTGATGACCAACCTTGAAAAACTGGACTCTTCTCAGCAATGCGCAGCTATAAGACAGCTCTACAAGTCTCAGGATGGAAGGAGATGTCTACATTCAGAGAAAGATCTAGAAAGACCAGAGTTTAAATGGAGACTGAAGCAATCTACAAGCTATTGTTCTTTTCCATGTTTGGTTTTATTTCTTTTTTCCCATTTTTCATTCCACTGGTTACAACCTTCTATACAACCAGACTAATGTACAATGTGAAAGTATTTGCAGATCTGATACATGATTGCATGCCGCCATGGAGGGGAGGGGGAAGAAGGGGGAAAAATTTGAAACTCTAGAGATTGTGGAACTGAATCTTGTAAAGTAAAAGTAAATAAACAACTCAATGAAAAACAAAACAAAGAAAACATTGTAAAGAAAAACAGTTATAACTCACTTGGGCTCTGGTCAACAAAATGACCAAACACAATTCCCTGAGATGGAAGACAAAGAATACAGAGGGTGAGGGACTAGAGGAGCACAGTCAGACATGCCCTTTGCAAGGGTCCGGGAAGGGGTGGAGATGGGGGTTGTTTTGTCTTTTAGTAGAATTTGTATTGATTCACATTGTTTGAATGTGTGAAACTCAGGAAATCTGACTTTTTTACATGATGACAATAGAGGCAAGGGCAGAAATGCCCTTGTATGTTAACAATCATTTTGAAAAGGATGCTACTCATTGATCCTGCCTTGATTTCCTTCACTGTCCCTCCCCCTCCTCATTCTTATTTCCTTTTCTTTTACTGAGTCATGGGCTCTAATCAATTGAGATGCTCGTGTTCACAAGCTGAGAGAAAGGGTTTTTTGGTTCCCTTTTTTGGAGAGAGGGAAAAATTTATGCAAGTGATGATAAATTAAAGCATGCACTTAAAAAAAAGATATAATACTATTGCACACTTAATAGACTACAACATAGTGCAAGTATAACTTTTATATGCACTGGGAAACCAAAAAATTTGTGGGACTCACTTTATTGCGATATCTGTTTTATTGTAGTAGTCTGGAACCAAACCTGCAATATCTCTAAAATATGCCTGTACACCTGTTATTTCATGTGATTACCCCAAGAACTCTCTGGGATAGGTTTCATCATTATCCCCATTTTACAGATGAAGAAACTGAGGCTAAGAAAAGTTTATCCAGACCATTCCATGTTTAATATGGAGGACAGTCTTAGAGGGGATTGTTGAAAATAAAATGGACAATTTTGATTACATAAAATTTTAAAAGTTTTTGCACAAACAACTCTAATTCAATTACAATTAAAAGGGATACAGTTAACTGGGAGAAAAATCTTTGCATTTTCTCTGAGAAAGATCTCATTTTCAAGATACATGAAGAACTGATTCAAATTTTTAAGAATAAGAGCCATTCACTAATTGATAAATGGACTAAAGATATTAAATGACAATTCTCAAGGAAAATAACCTTGGCTTTCTATAGCCATATGAAATAAAAAACATTACAAATCACTAATAATGAAGAGAAAAGCACATTTAAGCAATTCTGGAGTTATACTTCACATCCATCAGATCACAAAGATAAGAAAAATAAAGAAAATGACAAATGTTGGAGGTACTGTAGGAAACTAGGCACGTGGCGCCACTGTTGACAGACGAATGGTCTCATTTTTAGAGGGGAAACTGATCCGGAGAGTTAGAGGCATTTGTAAAAGGTCTCTTTGACTTTTGTGCCACGGAGTACCTGGTTATAGCTCCTAGAGAATTCTGATTGATGTTGCTTTGAAAAAGAAATTTGAACATTAAAAAAAAAAAAAAAACTTTCCCAACCACTCTGACACTTCTTTGAACTGTTAATTGACTCCAAAGAACGGCCAACAGCCTAGAGTTCCCACCTACTCAATCATGCCCCAGGCTTTTTGTACATTTGATGCGCTGTGAAAATGGACTTTCTGGCCTCCTTCAGATGAACAACATACAGTAAAAGAAAAGTGCTTCCTAAAGAGGTTTTTTACTTTAATACAAATGGAAAGATCAGATAAATATCTCCAATACAAAAGTAAATTAGAGTAAAATTTTCCTATTTTTCAATCGTTGAGAAGAAAAAGAAAGAAAACCAATTTGTTTTTTCCGACATGCTTGCAAGTATAGGCAGGTTATGTTTCATTTTTAGAAGGGCAATCTTTCTTTCAGGCAACAAAAATATCCCCTTACAGCAGTTTTATACTTAGGTGCCTTTTTATACCAATAGGATAAAGTAGACTAATTAATTAGGTGACCGTTTGTCTTTAGAATATGTTCAACTTGGCCAGTGAAAGGAATTTCCCCTCCTACCTCTGATGGGCACATTAAGCTTTGACTGGCCATCCCTGACCACCCTTCTACTTGGCAATTCTTAAACCCATTGAATCTTTGGGTTAGAAGGTATTGTGGAGGTCAGCTCCTAGTCAAGAACCATTACTTCTGTGTTCATGTGCCCATCGTTAGTATGACCACAGTGCCTTGTCCTGGTGGGCCTTTGCTAAATGTTTGTTGAATTAAATGAAATTGGCTTTGTCTGTATTTATGACTGTCAACCTCAAAGCTAAAATCCATATTTTCTCACTGACTAAATAACACTTTTTATTCAGAGGCGAATATGTTCAGAAAGCTAATTTCATCTGCTTATCAATTAATTAATCAAAAGACATTTATTTTACACCTGACCTCAGTGCCCACTACAGAGCCAGGGTGCCATGGATGGGTTCAGATCCTGCCTCTGATTTTACTAGCTCTATAACTGTTTTCTAAACGATATAACTGTTTTCTACATGTTTTTCTAAATGCATGGACCTCTGAGAAATGACAGGGTCCTGACCTACATGCTCACTGTTAAAGGTGGTTCTCTAAGTGGATGAAAAGAAAATATTTACTACACTGGAAACCAAATAAAACAGCTAGACTCACTGCCAATTCAACAAACACTCATTCTTTCCTATTAACCAGGGATTAGAGGGACAAAAACCTTTTCTTCCTTGATTTCTCCTAAGTTTAATGAGTTATGTTCCCTTTTCTGCTGAACGGTGCCCCCATGACCTGAGAATTCTATGAGAATCACACCTTCTTGGAGACTCATCACACAATTTTCCTGGGCAATGGCTGGACTTTCTGCCCTTGGGTTCTATACCTGACCCTCAATTTCCACAGGATAAGAACCTGATATTCAAGATTCCTGGGAGGAAGAGCAAGGTTCACTTTTACTGCATGAAGTTTAGAGATGAGATTCCCACCTCTGGGCCTACTACTCAGCTCAGGCCCCAGAGCAGTTCAGGGGTAACAGGTGCAGCCCCTCACTGATCACCAGTAATGGCGGCCCACTTTCCGGGTTTACACATGCTTTCTTCACAACCCTGTTAAGTGGCTCAGCAACGCGTGGTCGTCATCGCTGTAAGCTTCTCGAAGGCAGGGGCTGTCTTCTTTCATTTGTACCTACCTGTACCTTAGCCTTTAGCACAGTGCTTAGAACACGGCACACACTTAGCACATGCTTCTCACCTTGTGTTCTTGTAGCCTGGATTGTGTAAATCCTGTATGCCCATTTTGCAGAAAAGGAATCTGAGGCTCAGAAGGGGGATATGACTGGCACAAAGTCATGAGACCAGGCTCAGAGTCAGGATGGAAGGACATTTCTTCTGACTCCAAGTCCAGTATTTTTTTGTTGTTGTTGTTGCAAGTCCAAGGCTCCTTAATATAATACCATTAACATATTCTTGAGACCTTTTGCTTAACTAGACCTTAAAGTTATATTGGATTTCCCAGTGAAAAGAGTGCCAATAGATCATGGATTTTGAGCCAGGAAAAATGGTGACAATCACCTCCATACCATTTTCCTTACATGAAATAATGAATACCCAGAGTTTGCAAACTTTAAAACCACACAGAAACGTTAGCTGTTATCACTGTTTCTGAAATCACAGATTCTGAGATGGAAGGGGAAAAGGGGGACCTTTATGGTCATCTAGCACCATGCCTTCATTTTACACAGGAGGAAACTGAGGCAGAAAGGTAAAGCAGCATGTCCAAGGTCACATAGGTAATAAGCAAGAGTCTGGGTTCACACTCAGGTCTTGTTTACCCTTGCTCAGATCTCTCTCCACAGCCAGGTATGATCACTGGCCCAGGACTGCTGCCAAGATATTGTCTTACCAAACTGGCACCACAAGCAATGAGTCTTTTTCAATGACATCCACTTGGCATAGTAGACCCCTTTTCCACAGTCAGCAATTTGCTCAGTATATGAAGAGGGCAGTGTCCACAAAGCCTGAGACCACACAAATCTGCATTTAGATGTCTACTGGAAACCCTTCAGTAGAATATCAGCAGAGAACCAAAGCTTTGGGAAATAGAAACTGTCTGTTGGACACCTCTTAGGAGCCCCAATACAGAGCGGACTTTTTGTTCTCATGATTCATCACCTGGGCCCAGCTTCCCTGCTATCTGCCTGGCTGCCCCTCATCTGCCTGGGGCACACATTAACTCCAGTACCTGAGACCCAAGACTTCTCCTGGGCCAGCGGCCCTGACCCCTCCTCACCATGACAAGCCCTGGGGCAGAATCACTTAACCACCAGAATGGGCCTTTGGAGTGAAGAGGATTAATTCTTTAATGAAAGGTTTCAAATTCAGACAGTACAGGGTTTAATTCCCTGAAGCCCTTCCCCCCACCCCCTACGCTTAGCGGGAAGATGGTCCTGAAAGGAGCAATGGCCCTTCCTTTAATTCATATTTCTTTCCTTAGGGTCTCTTTTCTTCCAAAGGAGGTGGTTGGGCTTCTTCGCTTATCTGGAGAAAAGAATGTTGGACAGCCCACCCTGTGAAAGGCAAGAATTGGGAGAAAGGAAAGGGGGATTGTTGTTGCTGTCTTAAAGTCCTTCTCAGGTGCCTCATAGAACTTCCCAGGGCAATGTGCAATCCTCCAAATGGGGCTCAGTGCCTTATTAATGCAGGATGCGTTTTGTGTTAACTTTTGAAGGAGAATGATTTGTTTTTTATTTAATAGCTAGGACATGTGAGACTGATCCCGGGATGACAAACCCACAGCGGTTTCATCCATACTGAGGGCGACTTAACCCCAGGTTGACTACTTGAATTTATCAGACAGAGTTAGTTTCAATGACCAAATACCTCCAGTTGAGGCATAGATGCAGTCATGTTACCCCCAGGGGCTCCCTCTGGCCTCTGGGAGCAAATGGCACTCCAAGCTCTTCCTCTGCCCCCTGCTCCCCTTCCAGTTTTCTCACATCTCATTCTCCACCACACACTGTTACATCCAGTGACACCGGCTTCCTTGCTGTCCCATGAATGAGAATTCTCTTGACTCTGAGAATTTTCTCTGCCTGTCCTCCTGCCCGGAATGTCCCCCTTCCTCACCTCTGCCTACTGACCTCCCTGACTTCCTTTTTAGGTTCCAACCCAAATCCCACATTCTACAGAAAGCCTTTGCTAACCCCTCTTCATCCCAATGCCTCCCTTCTGTTCATGATGTCAGATTTATCCCATATACAGCTTACTTTGTGTGGGTCTGTGTGTCTTCTCCCTCTTTAGATTGTAAACTCTCTTTTTTGTACCTCTAGTGCTCAGCACAGTGTCTGGTGGATAGTAGGTTTAATAAATGTTTATTGATCGATTAACGTAAATCCAAATATATATGAACTAAACACAAGACAATTTGGGGGGACAAAGTCCTTAAAGTTGAGGGGATCAGGGCAAGTCTCATGTAGAAGGTGGCCTTTGAGCTGGGCTTTGAAGGACGCCAGGGAGCCTCCCCAATGACCTCATGGATTCTTCAAGCATTGGGTTATTCATTCTGGTCTTGGGAATTGTGTGGAGCATTCTAAGCTAGCATCTCCTTTCCCTGTTTTTTTTTAAGTCATTGTTCTCAGTAGAAATAATCTAAGTAGGGAGTAGAATATTTTATTAATAAACCATATGGTCTTAGAGCAAGAAACAGTTGAACAACACTTGCTCTCTACTTGCATGTAATTGCTTTGTTTTGCACACCTTGGAAATTATGTGATGAAAAGTTAAAGAGAGAAATATGGAGAGAATTAGTCTACTCTCTAGTGCTTAGCAAAGAGAAGTAAATGAAGATAAACAAACTCTCCATTAATGTGCCTTAAGACTTAATCAGACATGCCTCATAAAATGGTATGCAGCATCGTTTAGTTAATTGGGCTGGGATCAGATCATGTTTCAAATCAATGAGAGAAATGTTCTTGATTCAAGAAATAACCAGCTCCACCACAATGATAGACTTCATTTCATCATTCTTGTCTTTTGAGACTAATTTCAAATATATCCATTAAAAGCATGAAATCGGTTTGAGGGTGTAGACAATCTTCTTAAGGCTTCAGGGATAGAAGCATCTCAGCTGAATTATATAATGAACATCAGCTAAAGACTGATATCAGAAGACTAAAATCAAATCTTTTAGGCTCTTTTCAGGATTCCAAGAAAAAGTGGCATTGTTGCCAATGGGAGAATTCTGTTTTATCATTTATTTCTGTGCATTTCATCAAATCAATAGTTCTTGCATCAAGAATAAATGAAATGATGTCCCACAGACAGGACTAAAGCTAAAAATGTTAGTGCCCAGGACAATCAGTGTGAACTAAGCCCTCAGATTGACTTTGTGGTTTGTGGTATGAAAATTGTATGTGAAGGAACTGAGCCAAACAGCCGAGCGGAGAGAAAATGAGTTACGATGGTGACTGGAGGAATACTTGGCTTCCATTTTTACTCTTTCTAAATTTCAGCATCTCAGGGCACTACAGCAAAGAGCACCAGCCCAGTTCCACCTCTGTTGAAAATTGAACCAAAACAAATCCCAGAAACATTTCCAATTCTTAGAACCAGGTTCTTCTTACTGCAGAGTTCCATAGAACCAATGATGGAGGACTCCCCGGCAAAGCCTTTTCGTGTGCCCGATTTTGACCTGAAGAGATTGCTTTTTGCCCTTAAGTTCTTTTCTCTGGCTCGGGGATTACTTGATTTCAATTTTTTCCTATTATTTTCCCCCAAAGGGCAATAACATCAGAATCTCCTCCTTGGTCTTAATTGCGACTTTGGAGAAGGTGACACTTAGAGAGTAGTTTCCAATCAGTGGTTATTCAGTTGAAACAAAGGGAATTGTGTGCTCATCAGTTCTCTTTCTGGTCATTTCAAAAAAAGGGACACTTTTTGTGTCCTTCCCCAAATGTTTCATCTTCATGTCTCGCTTGAATGGAAAGCGCTGGTGTCACTAGAACGTCTCTGCGAAGGCAGGGTGCAGGCTGCATAAATAAACACTCTCCCCTCTCCATGGGAGCTGGAATATTGAGATAGCATGATGGAGCCTCTATTGTTGAATGCAGTTTCACTTTTTTCCTTCTCCAATTTCAACTTAGCCAAGACAAGATTCCTTGCTTCTAGATTCTTGTGCTTAAATATAATATAAATGATTACCTGGCACGCAGAAAGGGCACAAATTCTACACCATTCCTGTTTGTGGGAGATGGTGACCATGACCCAGCTCTGGTCAAACCCAAGATTGAGCATCATCTATCAGGGGTAGGGAACCTGTGGCCTCGAGGACACATGGGGCTCTTTAGGTCCTCAAGGACAACCTTTTGACTGAATCCAAAGTTCCATAGAACAAATCCCCTTAACGAAAGGATTTATTCTGTAAGACTTGGACTCAGTCAAAAAGCCACATGCAAAGACCTAGAAAGCGCCATGTGGCCTCCACGCCGACCACAGCTGAGATTACCATCCAGACTCTGGGCATGAAAGGCAAAAGACGATGTTTCGTAGGATTCAAAATCACATTATGGAGAAGGTTTGGCCAAAGACAACCTGGGCTGAGGCACAAACATGTTTGTGAAAACCTTACAAAACCAGAGTAAGCAAGCAATTAACAAGTATTTACTGAGCACCCAACTTCCAGCAGGACATACAGAGTCAAAGAGCTTACATTCTATCAGGGGAAACCGATCTGATTTTGTAAAGGTTAGACAGACTAGATGGCAGGCAATTTGTGGGGGTGGAGGTGATGAGGTGCGGGCTCTGGGAGCCCCCTTGATATCCCCTTGAATCTTTGAGGTACAGACTCGGGGAAACTCCTTGAAGTCTGATTAAATCTTCCCACTTGATGAGGCATTTGCAGAGGCCATAAGTTTTTCATTGTGGCTGGGCCCAAACCTCTTTACTAGTCTAGCCCTCCATTGTCCATCTGCTTCCCACCCTTGAGCCTATCAAAATATCAATCTACCCTTGCATTGACCTCATTAACTCCTCCTGAAGACCCTCCCCAAACTCCTCCTCTAGACCACCCCTAGATTCCTCTGTATATAAGACCCCATCTTCCCTCCATGTGGTGTAAGAGTGCCATGGTTTGGCTTAGCGCAGACTTATTCTGTGTCAGACTTCCTCTTGCCCAATGCATGCATCACAGATACCTAGGCTCCCTAAGAGTCTACCCTGTATGGTAATTTTAATGAACTTTCAATAAACTTTACTTTTCTTTGGCTGAGAGAAGACTTGAGTAGAATTCTTTCAGCAGGACCTGGTGTGTTGGTATTTTGGGATCTCCAGAGCAACCCTAACCCTCTTTATGGGTAATCTCTTCAGAAGGATTCAGAGAGTGTGGGAGTAGTATCAATTCATGTGGCAATAAGAATCAGCAGAAAGAAAATAAGATTAAAGAAATCTTGATGAGAGACCCAGCTGAGCAAGATCAAACAAGGGCCTTTAAAGGTGAGGCTGGAAGGAGGAGAAGGCTAGCTATGGATAAAAGCTGGGAAATCTCTGCACACTTGGACTTTGATATAAGTCTGCTATGTGCTTAGAGAGGAAGGAGAAAGGAAGGGCAGAAAAGAGCCATCCACTACATGAGCCCACAGCATCCCTATCATGGAACTGTTTTGATATAGTGCAGCTGTCCAACAGCCAGGCAATCATGCTCATCAGATAGCCACGGGGTGCTGGGGTAGAGGCAGCTGCTCAGCCAGAAAATGCTCCCAAAATTTGATAACCTCACGAGTATAAGATAGAGGAGTTTTGGCTAGACAACAGTACACTTGAAAAAGATCTGGGGGTTTTAGTGGATTTCAGGTTCAGTTTGTCAACAGTCAAGCAAAGGAAGCTACCAAAGGAAGCTATTGGTAACTATCATACAAACTTAACTTTTACAACTTCTTTTATTTATTTATTTTTCTTTTTTGGAGGGGGAAAGGTAGGGCAATTGGGGTTACATGACTTGCCCAAGATCACATGGCTAGTTTTATGTTAAGTGTCTGAGGGCAGATTTGAACTCAGGTCGTCCTGACTCCAGGGCATGTGCTCTATTCACTGCTCCACTTAGCTGCCCCTACAGCTTCTTTTAAGTCCCAACTAAAATCCTATCTTCAACAGAAAGCCTTTTCCAACCCCTCTTAATTCCAGCGCCTTCCCTTTGTTAATTAGTTCCTATTTCTCTGGACAAGATTCTGTGAAAAGACCAATAACAAAAGATTCAATTGTATCTGTAGACTTTATTTCTGCATACTCATCAGTGATTAATCTTTTTCAAAAGACCTAAATTCCACAACCCCTTAGGAGCTCTGATTGGAGTCTTAGAAGGACCTTAAAGATAATTTAATCCATTCCCTTCATTGACAAAGGTCAAAATGAGCTTCCTGGATATTGAAGCAACTTCTCTGAAGTTACAGAGCTAATGGAGCAGGATTTGAATGCAGAGTCTGCTTTCAGGACCAATGCCCTTTCCACTCTAGCATCCTGCCTCATGAAGACACCATTGAGTATTTAACCATCACATAACATAGAAATGCTATTTTCCTGAGAAAATAATTATACTTTTCTAACACACAACCCCACAGATGAGAAGGTTTTTCTAGGACCTCTTAGACTGAGTCTTTGAAGCATTCCCAAAGACCAGTTAACTTGATGTTTTCAGGGAAGAAAAATGTGCTCTGCATTTCACTTGAGTCCCTCCTATCACCAGATAATGAATGGGTGTCATTATCATCAGATAGTAATCATTCATCTCTTGATCTAGGACTTGCTAATGACTGTCCTCATGGTTCAGAGTTATTGGCTGGAGGCTCCATTGAAGTGGAACCAGACTAAGAAGTGAGGGAGAAACTGAGTCCTGAAGACCAAACTTTGAGAAATCCAGGTACTGTCAGACAGATGAGCAAAATGGCAGCTCCTGTTGTGCAGACAAAGGGTGCTAAATGTGTCTCCTTCATGCCTGGCTCCACAACAGACCCTGTGCTTCTGTTGTGAGTGTGTGGGTAAAGATGAGGAGAAAACAATTTCAGAATTGTGACGACCATGTCTAAGCTTGCTTGTTTTACAAAGGAGGAAGCAGAGGCCCAATGAAAGTAGTCTGCCAATAAAGATACAGGCAGTAAATGACCAACTTAGGATTCAAACCCAGATCTTTGGACCTCAAAGCTCATTCACTTTTCACTGTACCAATTCAGCAACCTCCTAACTCTTTCCCTACCTCTATTCTCCACAAAAACACCAAAATGATTTTCCTGAAGAGCAGATCTGACCATGTCATGTCCCTTCTCAAGAAACTCCGGTAACTCCTTATGGCTTCCAGGATCAAATATAAATTCTGTTTAGCTTTTAAAGCCCTTCCCAACCTGGCCCCAATCTTCCAGCTTCATTGGGCCTTACTCCCTCCCTTCCTGCATTCTCAACCAAATTGACCTTCTTCATTTTTTACACACCACACCCCATCTCCATCCCTGTGTCTTTGTACTGACTCTGCCCCATGACTAGGATGCACTCACAAAATAAATATAGAACCATTTCAGGAGAGGCCCTGTGTAGGTGGTAGAGTTGATCTGGAGTCTTATGGGAAGCTTGGGATTCTAAGCAGTAATACTAAGGATAGAAGGGTTCATCAGGCACCATAAAGACCCTGAGTAAATACAGGGAAACAAGAAAGTGAACATTCACAAAAGTGGTTTCTATTGAATAGGCAGGTAGAACTGCTAGATTGAAGAGTGCCCATCAGATAATTGACATGAGGAGAGTATTTGGTATATTCTATGCATTTGGAGAGTAAGAGAGAAGAAAGCTCAGTTAGGAACCAAAAGCCCAATATCTGGCCCCATATCTGTCTTGGGAGATATCCTGAATTGTTTGACAAATTCATTCAACATCCATTCTCTATGAGGCATAAGACTGATTGGTAGAGTGATTAGGGAAGTGGCTTCAACTCAGGAAGACCTATATTCAAATCTCACTTTTATGGGCAGGCCATTTAATTGCTCAGTGTGTCAGGTCTCACTCTGAAACTATACAAGAAAACAAAGAAAAATACCTTCCATAGTAGAGGGACTTCTTTTACTGGGAGTTCTCAATGTGTGTAGGTCACTCCTTCTGGCCATCCCACATTTGGTCTTTATGATTATTCAGATACACACATGTGTATATATGCATACATGCACATGAATGCATAAATATGTATATATACACATGCATATATATACATTATGTGTGTATGTATGTATGTATATATATGTTCCTAGTCTGCTCCACATTCAAAGGATGTTTGAAATCTTTGATCTGTCATGCAATGTCAATAATTGGGGACTGTTAAATCACCAGAATATAAGATATAGAGGACATTATGAGATGCCAAATGGATAATTTTGATTATATAAAGCTAAAAAGATTTTGTACAAACAAAACCAATGCAACCAAAATTAGAAGGATGACAGAAAACTAGAGGAAAATATTTTATAGCAAGTATCTCTGATAAAGACCTCATTTCTCAAATATATAAAGAACTGAGTCAAATTTATAAAAATACAAGCCATTCCTCAATTGATATGAACAGGCAGGTTTCAGATGAAGAAAACAAATCGATCTATAGTCATATAAAAATGCACTAAATCACTATTGATTAGAGAAATGCAAATTAAAACAACTCTGAGGTACCACCTCACCCCTATCAGATAGGATAATATATTAAAAAAAAAAAAAGGAATATGACAAATGTTGGAGGCAATGTGGGAAAATTGGGATTCTAATACATTGTTAGTGAATTTGTGAACTGATCCAACCATGCTGGAGAGCAATTTGGAACTATGCCCAAAGAGCTATAAATCTGTGCATACATACCCTTTGTTCCTGTAATACAGCTGCTAGGTCTATATCCCAAAGATCATTAAAAAAAAAAAAAAAAAGGAAAGAGACTCTTTGTACAAAAAAATATTTATAGTAGCTCTTTTTCTGGTGACTAAGAGTTGGAAATTAAAGGGATGCCCTTCATCTCAGAAATGGTTTAACTAGTTGTGGTATATTATTGTAATTGAAATTTATTGTGCTATAAGAAATGATGAGCAGGTGGATTTAAGAAAAACTTGGAAAGACTTACATGAACTGATGCAAAGTGAAGTGAGTAGAACCAGGATAACAGTAATAGCAGTATTATACAATGAAGAACTGTGAATATGAATGACTTAACTATTTTCAACAATAAAATGGCCTACAATCCCAAAGGACTCATGATAAAAAATTCTATCTACCTCCAGAGAAAGAACTGATAGAGTCTGAATGCACATTGAAGAATACTAGTTTTCACTTTTTTTTTTTTTCATTTTTTCCCCCTTTGGGTCTGTCTTCTTTTACAGCATGACTAATATGAAAATGTGTTTTTGCATAATTGTGCATGTATAACCTATATCAAATTACTTATTGTCTCAGGGGAGGGAGGAGGCAAGGGAGGGGGAGAGAAAATTGGGAATTCAAAATTCTAAAATCATGAATGTTAAAAACTGTCTTTACTTGTAATTGGGGAAAAAGAAAACATCATTTTTTTAAAGGAAATCGCCAGGGTAGCAGAGGGCTAAGAATCTTAGCCACATACCTTAGATAAAAGCTGTGATGTTTTTTGACTGCCTGAATCTTGAAACTTTAATATCAGAAAAGAAGAATATCAGGTGTTCTCAGCTTTTAAGATATGTGAGGCCCAGACTGGGCCTTACAATGCAGGGTAAGCACCTAAGACTAGTAATTCTGCCCTGACATTTAGGGAAATCATCTTAGTTCTCCACCTCCAACCCACCACAAAGTGCTTGCACTTGTCATCACTGCAGAGCATCCTTGATAGCCTGGGAAGTTCAAGGTAGATATTAGCCATCCCTTGCTCTATGTCAGACAGGCTTGGCACTTAGGAGGGTTCGCTCCAAAAAGGCTGAAATAATGACTCCATCCATTCAAAGCAACTGAGGTCATGGACAGATCTTTTGTCAGAACTCATCAATGTTCCAGACAACTTGCAAATAGTTGAGCAAATAAGTGTGCTAAAGGGTTACAACTTCAGGATGCTGAAATTTCTTCACGTATTTAAGAGCCTGAAATATGAACAAAAAATTCATTCTATTACTCAACATGTTTTTATCAAGCACTTTACACATATATAGCTGTAACCAGTGTAGGGTAAATTGGGTTTGGGGGGGCAAGTTTAGGGAGTGCCAAATGATAGTTCCTACAACAATAGTCAAAAACAACATGTGTGTGAGGGGCAGAGCCAAGATGGCAAAGTAAAAGCAGGAACTTGCTG
Organism: Pseudochirops corinnae; assembly: GCA_028646515.1. Classification (NCBI taxonomy): domain Eukaryota; kingdom Metazoa; phylum Chordata; class Mammalia; order Diprotodontia; family Pseudocheiridae; genus Pseudochirops; species Pseudochirops corinnae. The sequence continues at coordinate 203,086,128 of CM053589.1, forward strand.
GAGCTCCCACTCCAACCACCTCCAATATCTGTAAAAAAAAAAATGACTCTAAACAAATTTTAGAGCTATAGAACCCACAAAGTGACAAAGAGAAACAAATCTCCTGCCAAAGGCAGGCTGACAGGAAGGGTCTATTGCACCAGGCTGGGAGGCAAGTGCAGTCCTGAGTGAGCTGCATTGGCCAGACTCGTGGCCCAGACCAGCTAGAACAGACTTCAGGAGAGTCAATAACTGGCAGCTGTGGCAATTTCCAGACTTTTCAACACATAAATGCCAAAGAGAAAGTAAAAAGTCAGCAGGGAATTCTGTTGGAACTGGGTGAGAGTAGAGCACCTGCTTCCTGGGCAAGAGGTGGTGGAGGCACAGTGGCTGTAGCTTCTGCCATATGGCTGCCTCTGGAGCTCCTGGCCTGCAGATCATAGGGGGACCAAGTGACCATTCAGAGGGTAATCGCCTGTTTGGATCTGGGTCACAGTCTTGCGTGGTGTACTGGGGTGGGGAATGCAAGTGTGCCAGAGCTTGTGGTGGCTGTAGAGAGGGAACCCTCCTCATAGCTCTGACAACAGTTCTGACAGCATTTGCAAAACCCCCAGCAGTTTTGAACAAAGCTCTCTACACCCTGGAAGCAGAGTTCTACTGTGGCAAAGAGCTCAAAAATCAAGTAATTGGCTGGCAAGATGAGCAAGCTGAGGAAGTATAATCTGACCATAGAATGCTTTTTTGGTGACAAAAAGGATCAAAACATAGAACCAGAAGAAGTCAACAAAGGCAAAACTCCTGCATCAAAAGCTTCCAAGAAAAATATGAATTAGTTACAGACCATGGAGGAGCTCAAGAAGGATTTGGAAAATCAAGTAAGAGAAGTGGAGGAAAAATGGGGAAGAAAAATGAGAATGATGCAAGAAAATCACGAAAAATGAGTCAAATCCTGACTAAAGAAAATAACACCTTAAAAAACAGACTAACTCAAATGGCATAAGAGGTCTAAAAAGCCAATGAGGAGACAAATGCCTTAAAAAGTCAAATTGCCCAGATGGAAAAAGAATTTCAAAAGCTCACTGAAGAGAATAATTCCTTCAAAATTAGATTAGAGCAAATGGAAGCTAATGACTTTATGAGAAATTAAGATACTATAAAACAGATCCAAACAAATGGAAAAAATAGAAGGCAATGTGAAATATCTCATTGGAAAAACCACTGACCTGGAAAATAGATCTGGGAGAGATCATTTAAAAATTGTTGGACTAC
>CM053589.1:203087875-203135240 GCA_028646515.1 Pseudochirops corinnae
CTATTCAAATGATATGTAAAGCATAAAATTAAGAGGTGAGAGAAATATATTGGGAGAAGGAGAAAGGGAGAGCTAGAATAGGGTAAATTATCTCATATAAAAGATTATATGAGGCAAGAGAAAATTGTTACAATGTAGGGGAAGAGCAGGAACTTGAAAGGGAATGGGTCAACCTTACTCTCATTGAATTAAGGAGGGAATAACATATACACTCAATTGGGTATCTTACCCTATAGGAAAATAGGGGAGAAAGGGATAAGAGGGAGGATGACAGAAGGGAGGGCAAATTGGGGGAGAGGGTAGTTAGAAGCAAACACTTTTGAAAAGGGACAGGGTCAAAGTAGAAAATAGAATAAGTAAGAGGTGGGACAGGATGGAGGGAAATATAGTTAATCTTTCACAATATAACTACTATGGAAACGTTTTGGTAACTACACATGTGCAACCTATGTTGAATTTCATGTTCCTCAGTGCAGGTGAGTGAGGAGGGAAGAAGGGAAAGAATCTGGAAATCAAAGTTTTAAAAACAAATGTTAAAAAAAAAAATTGTTTTTTACATGCAACTGTGAAATAGGATATACAGGCACTGGGGTATAGAAATCCATCTTGCCCTATTAGAAAATTGGTGGGGGGAGGGAGGAGGATATAAGAGAGAATAGATTGGGGGAAGGGGTATTCAATAGGCAAACTATCTTGGGGTAGGGGTAGGGGACAGATGAGAGAAAATTTGTAACTCAAAATCTTGTGGAAATGAATATTGAAAACTAAAGATAAATAAATATACATATTTTTAAAAAGCATGTGTTACTAAGTAGTGCAGTAGATAGAGAACCAGGCCTGGATTCATGAAGACTCCTCTTCATAAGTTCAAATCTAGCCTCAGGCCCTTACCACCTTTGAGACCCTGGGAAAGTCCCTTAACCCTGTCTGCCTCATGAGTTTCCTCATCTGTAAAATGAGCTGGAGAAGGAAATGGCAAACCACTCCAGTAACTTTGCCAAGAAAACCCCAAATAGGAGCACAAAAAGTTGGCCATGACTGAAAACAATTAAACAACAAATGACAACATATGCTAAGCCCTTTGCCAAGCTTTGGGGTTATAAGGAAAGACAAATGTTCTTTATTTTCCCTTCCTTCCTTCCTTCCTTCCTTCCTTCCTTTCCTTCCTTCCTTCCTTCCTTCCTTCCTTTCCTTCCTTCCTTCCTTCCTTCCTTCCTTCCTTCCTTCCTTCCTTCCTTCCTTCCTTCCTTCCTTCCTTTCTTTCTTTCTTTCTTTCTCTCTCTCTCTTTCTTTCTTTCCTTACCTATTTCATTCTGAAGCACATAGGTTGGACCACAATAGGTCCCTGCCCAAGCTCCACCTCATGGCTATATTTTGAACCCTCTTGGCTCAGAGTGAATGTTAATGATAACTGTTTCTCTTTATTTCATGTGACTCTCCCAATAATAGTGAAAATAATACAGAAAACCACAAGATCTCAGTAGGATCTGAATTACGAATATCCCAAAGTACAATAGCAACAAATGTCATAGCAGTTCTGATTTTGCTAATTCCATATCACATATTTTTATGTATTTTCCATGTTTTTTCAATTTATCCCTTTATGGCACAGTAATATTCCATTACACTAATCTTCCATTTTCTGTTCAGCCGTTTTTCAGGCATTATATTTAAAGGTTGTTTCCAGTGTTTTCCTATTGCCAACAAAGGACTTTATTAAGTAAATATACCAAAAGCTATGCTATAAATCACAAGTTTATTCCAAGACTGAAATACATATATATGTATATAATTGAAGAAATATAAAATCAAAACCTTTAATAAGTTATATTTATTTTTTCCTTTTGTCCTTACTTTAATTTATTTTTATAAGGATTTATTTTCTCTCCCTTTTTCTTTTCTCAACAATGGTAGGATTCCAGTAGACTGCAGAAACTATCCATTGATTATCCCTTACTCTTATCATGTGACCAACTCATCTTTTTTATCATACATTCTTTTAATGACAAAAATAAAAGATGAAAATCTTCATAACTCCTTATTTGCAAAGTGTTGCAGCCTCTTAATTCACATCATTTTAATTAAATTTATTTTATTCTAAACCTAAGAAATAAAACATGCATTTTCATAAAATAGTAGTAGAATAAGAAAAAATAATTGCATATGAAATTACAAATCTATTATGTACAACTTGCTATTCATCTTAAATATGTAATAAAGTTATCTTGGATTTTTTTTTTTTTTTTTTTGCTTTTTGGAGAGCAATTGGGGTTAAGTGACTGGCCCAAAGTCACATGGCTAGTAAGTATGTCAAGTGTCTGAGGTCATATTTGAACTCAGGTCCTCCTGACTCCAGGGCCAGTGCTCTATTCACTGCGCCACCTAGCGGCTCCTACGTAAAGTTATCTTATAACTTTCTTTTTTCCTTTTTCCTGCTTGCCACCCTAGAGATGACTACCATTAGACATAAGTGTGTGTGTGTGCAAAATCATTCCTTACATCATTAGTACTTATCAGTTCTTCCTTTGAATGTAGTGTCTGACTTAATATGCTATTTGTAGTTTATTTGAATATCTATAATAGTCAAAATGACTTAGTCACTCAAAGTTGTTCAATATTGATGTCATTGTATACACTATTCCCTTGATTCTGCTCATTTCTTTCTTTGTTATTTCATGCAAGTCTTTTTTTTCTCTAAAATCATGGAACATTTCTTATAGCACAGTAGTATTCCATCATTGTCATAGACCACAATTTGTTTAGTCATTCCCCAGTTGACAGGCATCCTCTCATTTTCCAGCTTTTTGTCAAGAATATCAAAGGAACTAATGAAAAAAAATGTAAAGAAAGGAGATTCAGCAGTGCCAGATATTAAATTATATCACTAGGCAGTAATTATCAAAACTATCTGGCACTAGCTATGAAGTAGAAATGTAGATCAGAACAACAGAGTGGATATGCAACTTACAGCAGGAAATGACTATTGTAATGTTGTGTTTGTCAATTCTAAAGGCCTAAATTTTGGGGATAAGACTTCATTATTTGGTGAAAATTATTGGGAAAGCTAGAAAACAGTCTGGTAGAAAATAGGCACAGACCAAGATCTTACACCATTCACCAAAATAAGGTTAAAACGGATACATGACCTGGATATAAGAGACATTACAAGAAAATTTGAAGAACATAGAACATATTACCTGTAGACTTATAAATATGTGATCAATTTATGAATGAACAAGCTAGAAAGCAGTGTGTGGTATAAAATGGCTAATTTTGATTATACTAAATTAAAAACTTTTTGTATAAATAAAACAAATGTAACTAAGATCAAAAGAAAAGTAGGAAATTGGTGGGAAATTTTTACAGAGTTTCTCAGATAAAGTTCTTACATCTCAAATATATAAAGAACTTTGTCAAATCTATAAGAATACAAGTCTTACCGCATTTGATAAATGGTCAAAAGACATGAACAGGCAGTTTTCCAAAGAAGAAATAAAAAATATTTAGTCATATAAAAAAACTCTAAATCATTATTGATTAGAGAAATGCAAATTAAAATGACCTTGAGATACCATTTTACACCTATCAGATTGGTTAAAATTATTAAATTTTGGAGGAAATTTGGAAAAATTGGTAATGAATTTTCAGTTGTTCAGAGCTAGTAAAGTTTCATGACTTAAAGTCACGTTACTCCCAAAGAATATTGGCATTAAATAGGAGATGGACCTTCTTTCAGAGACAAGCCCAGGATCACCAGAAGAACTGAGCATTAACCCCAAGACAATGCAGTCATCTTTCTTCTCTCATTCTGGACCCCTCTTGCTGTCCATTTGCCATGTTCAACCAATGAAATGAAAAAGGCACTTAAATGAAAAAGGAACTTAAAGACAAAAATGAAACTGCTCATCCCCTGAAGGAACTTCCATTCTATTGGAAGGATACAACACCTACTTAAACTGGGAAATGCAAAGTAATTATGAGGAACAGGCAAGGGGTCCAGAAAAGGGCTGGAGTAGGAGGCAGGATATCATGCACCATGTATCACTAGGCAGTAATTATCAAGTCTGGTACTGGCTAAGTGGTAGAAAGGCAGATCAGCAGAACAGAGTAAACAAAAACCTTACAGCAGCAAATGACTAGAGTAACCTTGTGTTTGACAATTGTAAAGACTTAAATTTAGGAGGTAAGATTTCATTATTTGATAAAAATTATCAGGAAAGCTGGAAAGCAGTCTGACAGAAACTGGGCATAGACCACTATGCCAGAGTATTATAATATCAAACTAGCAATGCTCTGTTTAACATATGGATCCATGGACTCCACGTTAAGGTCCATGGCTCTTGTACTTACACATTGAGACTCACTGGACTGGACAACCCCAGAGCTCTCTCCAGCCCTGAGATTCCACCATAAGTTTTTAACATCACTAGTTAAGGAAAGAGTCTAAAGTCTGTGTTGTGTCTGAGCCTCAAAGGCATGGGGACAGCATATTTCAATAACTTTTAAAGTTCAAAATGTCTTCTTAAGAGACTCAGTGTCTCCTCTTTTAAAGGGCAATGAAACCATTGTGCTGACAGTTGTAAAGCAATTCATTGCAGACTTGCCAGGCTTTTCAAAATGAGTTTTGCTCTTTCTCTTCAGATGCATCTTGTCTTTATATTTAATGACCTAGAATACTAATGCATCTTCATCTTATAGACTCATGGTCACTCCATGTATGTTTTCTAGATTTGTGGAAATATCAGCCTGACCAGATAGCTGCTGGAAGTGGAGGTAGCCCTCCTTCCTCCCATATTCCTACTTCAGAAAAAAAAAGAAAAATATAATTTTGTACAAGACAGAATAATGATCAATAAATCCGATGATATACAAGGATAATGAGTTCCTCCATTTCAGAACTGCCCAAGAGGTCAGCCAGAAGCCTGGGGGAATAAGGAAAAGGGGCAGCCAGCAAAGCCAGCTCCAGCACAAGATAACATCCTATTGCTGGCAGAGATGGGTCAGGAAAATTAGCATCCTGCAAGGATCTGTGTCTTGAGGCAGCAGGAGTGGAGGACCCCTCCAAGAAAGCCACAGACTGGTGAGAGAGCCACTGGGTGGGGACCTTGGAAGCCCCTGCAGCTTAGAAAGCATCAGGAGGCAACCTGTGTAGAACTGCAGGGCTCAGACCAGGGCAGCTCAAGCACTGAGGTCTTAACGCTCTACCCTTAAATGCCAGAGTGGACCCTGAAGAATTTCAAAGATCTAAGAGATCCTTTCCCTGGGAGGAAGGGGCAGGTAGGTAGCACACTGGATAGAGCTTTGGGTCAAGAAGACCTTTCAAACCAGCCTCAGACACTTACTAGCTGTGTGACCCTGGACAAGTCTCTTAATTCTGTTTGCCTCAGTTTCCTCATCTGTAAAATGAGCTGAAGAAGGAAATGGCAAACCATTCTAGCAGCTCTGTCAAGAAAACCCCAAGCAGTGACATGAAGAGTTGGATATGACTGAAATGACTATTTCCAACTATTTAGAAACAAGCTATATTTAGGATAAGCTGTAGATAATCAACAGCGGAAAAGCCCTAGAATTAAGGAGGGTTGGGAGAGGCTTCCTAAAAAAAAGAGGTTTTAGATGAAACTTGAGAAACGTCAGGGAAGGAGGCAGAGATAAGGAGGAAAGTGATTCCAGGTGTAGGAGAGAGGCAGGGAAGATGGCCAGAGTCAGGGGAGGGCTTGAGTATCAATCAGGAGTTCAGTGTCATGGTATTCAAGAGCACATTAAGGGAGTCAGAGAATATTAAGTGTCTGAAGACTAGAAAGGTATGCATGAAGGAGGAGGAGTTAGGTTATGAAGGATTTTGAACTTCAAACAGACACTAAGCCTCAATTCAAAGACTGAAACTAGAAAAATGAATAAATCAAAGAAACCACCAACCAGTATAAAAAATCATCATAAATCTAGAGATCCCCAAACAAGTAACTAGCTAACAAGCTTCTCAAAGGGAGGAGGAAAAAAAAAACAACTTTCACAAGAATTATATGAATACCTAGAAGAAATGAAACAAGAGATCAAAAATGAAATAAATTCCATGGAAGAAAAAATTGGAAGGAGAATCAGTAACTTAGAAGAGGTGTGAAAACTCTTGCCTAAGTAAATGGAATTATCCAAGAAACTGACAATTTCTCATTCTTTTTTTTATTTTTTAACCCTGCCCTGGCCCTCATTCATTTATTTAGACATGAAAGAATATTGTATTCCTTTCACAGTCAATCTATAAGGAACTAAATGGGTGGACGTCCCAAAGTAGTTCTGAAATTGTACCGAGAGGAAACAAGTTGGCTGGATTTCTGTTGAGTCAAACTGCCATGCCCCTTCCTCATACCAATGATTTCAGACCTGGACATGGGGCAGCAGATGGCCGGCACCCCCTCATTTGGGGACAAAAAGGGCCCTGGACAGAGGCACCCATCTGGGCAGGAAAGCAAGTCTGCTCCTGCAACATTAAGGTGATTCTGAGGCCCCTTTGAGACTGCTTGCATTAGGCCCACCTTCTTAGGAAGCATTAAAATAGTCTTGTTTGGAACAGAAGTACCATGGGGTATGGAAGGAAAAGCAGTGACAGGCTGCCTGGGGGCAAGCCAGGATCTGGGCCACTCCTGCTTGCTTGAAAGAGAGACTCCCAAGCTTTACTCCCTCTGACACCTGCAGAGTCCTGACCTTAACACCCCAAATACAGCAACGTAGACATCTATGTGGCAAAACCATGAAAGTATCCTCCAGGAAATCAGCACACGAAATGGTCCCTTCTGGTCCCTTCAGTAGAGACAAAACAAGACAAACTTTGGATGGGGCTTCAGATCACAGCTCAGCGTGGCCTGTTCTGGCCACTAACAGGACTTGGGACAGTTCGGCTCCGAATGCTCCCTGCCTGTGTGTGGCTCAGGGCTGTGCTGCTCACGTCAAATTCTTCAGGTTTCAGCGAAACATGTGCATCTTTTCCAGTTGAAGCTTTAGAATAAGCCATGTCCTATTCACCCTCTGCTCCCTGCACTCCTGCCTTAAACTGAGTGAAGAACAGGGAAGACTTTCCCTGGGGCGAGGAGTGGGCTGTCATCTCTGAGGTCCAGGCTCATTAGGCCCACCTTGGGAAGGCACATGGGAATGTGGCCGCCCTTGGCGCGTGCACTGTGAGGAGTGCACCACCCCACCCGGCCTCATGTCAGACTCCACGGCGCGGTCGCGGTCACTGCCTTCCGCCGCCACCGTAGCCAGGAGCAGAAGTGAGGTCCATGGACGTGAGCCGGAGGCGCTGATGCTGCCACGGCCGCTGGGCGCGGTCATTCGGGCCGGAGGCTGGTAAGGAGACAATTTCTAATTCTTAAAACTAGAATAGACCAGACAAAAATCAGTGCCTCTGTAAAATAGGTTTGTTTTTTTTTAAGGTTACAAATTAAAAGGCTTGGAAGAGTAGAAGAAAATGTGAAGAAATCTGCTATGGTTTACGTGACTGTCCTGAAAAACAGCTCAAGGGGAGGTAATTTAAGAATCACATGACTTCTTGAAAAATATGCCACCCCCCCAAAAAAAAAACCAAACCTACTCATCTATTAAATCAGTGGACCAAACTGACTCTTTCCTAAAAGGGACCCCAAAAGGAAGAGTTACAGAATTTTATACTAAAATTCTAAAGGTTCCACACCTAAGACAAAATTCAATAAGCAAGAGAATCTGTTCAAATACTAGGCAGCCACAGTCAGTTGTTTTTGCTGGAAGTACGAAGCATTCCAAAAGGATGCCTGAAATATTCTGAAAGGATTTTTTTTAAGGCTTACAATCAAGAGTAACTTACTCTTAAAAACTAAGTATATTCCTATGGGGGAAAAAATGGAATGGAGGACTTTCATGCATTTCTGATAAAGATTAGACATAAGTAAGAACTAAGAAATACAACTGGAGTTCAGAGTAACCTAGAAAGGTAAAGTTAGGATGCAGTGCTAACATTCTAATAGGGGAGAAGAAACAAGCATCTTTTCTGAAGTTTAATGTCTTCAAATAACATTCAGGATATCAATATGAAAAACAGATATCCTGGCAAAAGATTGGTTCTGTTTTGAGGATTCAAAAGAGAGGAAGAGAGTAAGGAGGGGGAAAGAAGTACACTAAGACAGAAAGAAGGAAGAAGAGAATGGACTTTGCCATTTCTCATAATTGGGAGCCTGAAAAGAAGAAATTATAAATGTGGAGGAAGTGGTGAAGGAAGCAGGCATTACATGAATGACACTTTTATCTGAAATGGACAAAGGACATACAGTCTGATATAGGAATACATCAAACTCAACAGGGAAACAAGTGGGAATTGGAGGAAGAAATGAAGTTAAGAGGAAAGATAACAGGGAGGAGGGAAGATTCTAAAAGGGGATTAAAAAATGAAAAGAAAAAAGAATTGAATCAGACTCTAAACAATCACTGTAGATTGCTCTTTAGACAACTGGGGAATCACTAGACTATCTGTGATATAGGAATGCATAGAATATTATTGTGCTGTAACGAAAGGAGAAAGATGATTTCAGAGAATCCTTATTATTAACTGATGCAAAGTAAAAGGAGCGGACTAAGAAAACCATTTTATACAAGGAAGGCAATATTGTGATGATAATCAACTTTGAAAGACTTAAGAAATCTGTTCAATGCCTATCTTGACTCACTATGATTTATGATATCTCTAGAAGACCAATGCTGAAATGTACAACCTAACTTCTGACAAAGAGGTGATGAACACAGGATGCAAAAGGAGACTTGATTGTTGGACATGCATACTATTTGGATTAATTTTAACTATAGTTGTTTATTACAAGGTTTCTTCCCTCCCTTCCTTCATTCTTTTCCCTCTCCCTTCCTCCTTTCCTCTCTTCTTCTCTCCCTCTTTCCTATTCTTCTTCCTACCTTCCCCCATTTTGTTCATTCCTTTCTCTTTACTTCCTTCATTCTTTTCCTCCTTTCCCTTCCTTTCTCTTTCCTCCCTCCTTCCTTTCTCTCCTTCATTTCCTTCTTCATTTCTTTTCTTCATTTCCTTCCTTCCTTTCTCTTTCCATTTTCCCTTTTGTCCTTCCTCTTTTCTTCCTTCCCTTCCCCTCCCTTCTTTCTCTGCCTTCCTCCTTCCCTCTCTCCCTTTTTTCTTTCTTCCTTTTCTCTCTTCCTCCTTCCCTTCCTTTCTCCCTTCTCTCAGTTTTTCATGAAAGGAAAGTGGAGTTCAGGGGAGTTCTTAATAAGGAAACCCAAAAAAGAGTCCTTGAAACATATTTTTAAATGCATATAAGAGAATAGAAAGTTTAGAAGGAAGCATAGATTAAAATGTGAGCTTTTCAAAATAAGGTATAGAATTTATTAAATCTTTTTAAAAAGAGGGATAAAATGAAATTCATGGCTTCATATAGAATTTTCTTTTTTTCCCTTTTTTGAGGGCATTTGTCTAAGTTGGAGTTTTAAAAAATGTATATATATATATGTATATATATACATACACATACATACATACACACACACACATATATATATATACATACACATACACACACACACACACACACACACACACACACACACACACACACATATATAAAACACTAACAATCCGAGCTGTCCCAAAGGGAATTGATCTGCCTCAGAAGGTCCTCCTCATTAGAGTTTTTCATGCAGGGGCTGGATTGACATTTCTGGGGAATAGTATAGAGTAAATTCATATTCAGGTATGAGTTGGCCTCAGTGCCCTCTGAGGACCCTTGCAACTCCAACAATCCATGATTCTGTGAAAACAAATAACAAAAACCAAAACCTTGTAGTTGGCAAATTCTACCCTGAGGAACAAAACATGCTTCTCCCTGGAGGACTGATGAAAATTAAAGTTATAATGCATTCGTGTTTTTGTCATCCCACTTAAATTAAATTGTTTTACACCAAAATAATTGAAACTGTTAAATCTGAGCCTATGAGAAAATAACAAAATCGAACATATCTTGTGAACAAAATGAAGCCAGGGAATTCTCAGGGTGATATTTAGCTGAGTGCAAACACAGGGTGGTAAACATTCCTGTTCTGCTCACTCTTTCTATTTCTTGCCCTTTGTTTCCATCCCTTGTATTTTCCTAGCCAGCTGGGATCACTGCAAAAAGAACACTCTATAAGTCAGACAGAGTCCCCTGCACTTGTAGTATATTAGGAAAGTATGAAGGAGCAAAAAAGATGACTGGAGGACTCCTGAGGCTGACCTAGTGTCTGATGGCCACCATATTGTCCCTAAGGGTCTTTGACCTCTAAAGTTCTAGCAAAAGACCTGATGCTTAGTTGATGTTTCTTGATTAATTGTAGGGCTCCCCAGGCCGGGAGCTCGGCAACATTTACTCAGGCAACAGGAAGCTGGAAGACTTGAGAATGGCGTTCACTGTGCGCTCAAGCCCCATGAAGGGCATCTCCTCCTCATTTCTTTGGGATCTGGCTAGCTGGAGCTACAGTGAGCTATTAGGCATGAGGCAGAACTAATGAGAACTGTCTAATACTGAAAACTGCAAGTAATGTCAGGTTACAAAGTATGAGCTCACACTCCTATATTAACCAAATGTAGCACCAACTAATTGGTCCAGAGAACATGCCTGTATCTGGCATGCATTTTCTTCATTCCATTCATACATATATATATATATATATATATATATGTATATATATGTATGGCAAAACTCATGTACTCAAATAAAAAGAAGAATCGGTCATTTTCATAAAGGATTGAGGCTTAGTAAAGTCAACAAATCTTTATTAAGCGCCTACTATGTTCCAAGAACTGTCCTAAGTTCAGGGGCTACAAAGAAAAGCAAGAAATAGTCCGTGCCCTCAAGGAGCTCCCAGTCTAATGGGGAGCCACCATGTAAACAACCGCGTACCAACCAGATGCATGCAGGATAAAATGGGAATAATCAACGGAGGAAGGCAGTAGTATTGAGGGGAATTGGGCAAGGCTTCCTGTAAAAGGTTGGATTATAGCTGATTCTGTAAGGAAACTAAGGAAGCCAGGAGGGGGAGATGAGGAGTCAGAGAACTCCAAGCAGGGGAAACGGCAGATACAAATGACTCAAGTCCGGAGATGGAGTGTCTTGTTTGAGGAATAGCAAGAATGACAGTGTAGCTAATCACAGAAGAAAGTTTAGGAAGAATGGAAAGGTGTGAGTGGGTTGGGGCTCCAGGCTATAAAGACCGTTGAATACCAGAGGATTTAATGTTTCATCCTGGGGCTGAGAGGAAACCAATGGAGTTTATGGTTCCATATTAGGAAAATAATCAGTATAATGAATCATTTCAGTGAGAAAAACAATAAAAATATCATGGTAATATCAGAAATCACCAAAAATACATGTATGTTAAAGAACTAAAAAATAAGAAATAGAAGAATTTTTCTTTTACATAATAAGCATTTATTTGAAATCAAAAACTGGGATTATGTATAATGGAGAAAAAAAGACTTTTCTATTAATGATAGAGGTTTTAAAGTAGAACAATTCACTTTCTCCATTATGATTCAATATAATTTTGAGGATTTCTAGCAGTAATCATAAAGTAATTTTTTAATTAGGTGAAGAGGTTAGAATATTTCTACTTGCAAATATGCAAATTTTAGAAAAACAAAGTGACTCAATCAAAAAATTATTGGAATTAAACTACAGCCAATAGTAAATATTATATACATATACACATACATATACATACACATACACATACATATATATGTATGTGTATATACATATATATATATATATATATATATATATTACAAATATAAACCTAGAAAATTTGTCAGGATCTTATATGCCATTGGAGAAAATCAGAAGGAATGCTATTTATAGCAATGACAAAATATATCAAACACTTGGACATCAACCTAGCAAGACACCCCCAAGACTTATACAAAAACAACTATAAACCAATTTTAATAGAAACAAAGGAATACTTACATAATTGTATAGCTATTCAATTTCCACAGCTAGGTGAAGCCATTAGAGTAAAGATAATAATATTACCCCAATTCATTTGTAGCTTTAATGTAACACCAACCCAAATACTAAGGGGATATGGCATAGAATTCAAGTGATAAAAAGCTATATTGGGGAATAAATGGGCAAGAATGTCCCAGGGGAATCATGGTGGGAAATGAGGAAGGAGGATTTGTTCTGCCAGACCTTAAACTGGGTTACAAAACAGTAATATGCAGAAACTACCTGGTATTACATCAAAAAAGAGATCCACGGAACCTAGTCAATAGCCCAGAATTAGACTGAAAGGTGCCTAATGGACTACTTTTTGATAAATACAAGATCCCAAGACACTTAGAAAGGGATTCGTGATTGTTAATTCAGTGAAACCAGTGTGGAAAAGTAGATGATGGCGAGGTGAAGAGGTGAAGAGTGACATCAGATTTACATCTCACACTCCACCCCCATAAGTTCCAAAAGGATCAATTTCAGATAAGAAGAAGCATCCCACAGGGGGCTGGAGAACCCACTCTGTAAAGCTCTTAGCACCGTGCCTGGCACTTAGTAGGTGCTGGGTGTGTTCTCTCCCTCCTCTTGCCAGTTAGGATCCCCTGATTTTAACATCTCTGTTGTTGGTCTCTTTGGGGTATGTTGTGTGCCTAGTTGTAATTATATTTTCTAAGTACATTCCTTTTTTGTGGTTGTTTTTTAGATCACTGCCTTTTCCCAGTGACCTCAGCCCTTCTTTAAAACAAAGACCAACACTGGCTCTCTCTGAGAATATGCCCCATCCCATCCTTACGGTACATGGCCTCTCCAACCAAAGGTGTGGTGTGTGGTCCATAGCCCTCTAAAGTCAAGACTGGTCACTGTGTTGGATCTTAGAAGTCTCCGTCTTGTTTTCCTTTTCATTGTTGTTGTCATAATGTCAGTGGTTCTGGTTCTGCTAACTTTGTGGAACTGCATTAGATCATAGAGGTCCTTCCAAAGGTCTCCAGATTTTGTGTGTATGTGTCATTTTTATGACAATACTATTCTTTACATCTCTGCCGAATTACACACCCAGCAGCTCCCCAGTCAGTGGGTGCCTTCTTTCTTCTCAGTTCTTGCCTACCTCAAAGACCGTTTCCATGGATATTTTACAATTATGTTTTCTTTCCCTTACTTTTTATTCTAAATCTGCATGTTGCTCAAGGGGAACCTCTCAGATATCCATCCAGGCCTCAATGCCTTGACTGAGTTCATCACTTTCCACCAAGGGGATCTGTGTGCTATTTATCTGTGTGTGGCTGGCCTTGTATGTGACTGGATTTGACATCAGGCACCAGTGGATAAAACAGTCACAGCTCAAATAATTTGTGCCTTCAAAAGCTGTTTACTATTCTGCTGAAGGGATCTTGTGGGTTTGGAAAGAGAATTGGACCAGCTGGACTTGGTATTTATTTAAATCCAGCTTACATTAATGAGTTGTGTAGCTCCAAACAGCCACCTGAGATGTTAACTGCCGCATGGACATCTGTCTACCTGCTGGGACAGGCTGCCCCATGCTAGGTTTAAGTGTCTGCCTTAGAATCTTAAGATGTGAAATTAGGCCTTGGATTGGTTTATGGCCAGTCTGTGCCAAGGTCGAAAAGAAGGTCTTGTAAATCAGATGTAAATTAGTAGCAAAAGGGAAATCCTTGTCAGAGGGAACTACAACTCAAAGAACTTGCTCTCAATAAAGGCTCCATCCCTGTCTCTATCCCTTTCTTGTTAGTTTTTATTTTTAGTTTACATTATTCATTTCCACAAGATTTTGAGTTACAAATTTTCTCTCCATCTTTCCCCTACCCACTGCCCCAAAACATCGATCCTACTGTATACCCCCTCCTCCAGTCTGTTCTCTCCTATGTCCTCCCCTATTGTAAGGGTCACAAATAAGTGCCAGATTGCCAGTGGTGACGTTGAGGCACAGGGATGTGTTTGAGGCCTGGGAACGAGTTGGGTCACTGGAGGTCAGAGCATATTGTGCGGTCCCTGGCCAGGGGATGTTGCATTGCTCAGAACTTTCTTGTGTGGAATGCCTGAGGTTCCTGATCGATGTCTCCACACCTTGAGGTATTCATGCCACTGTAATTACAATTTACCTCCCCTCTCTTAATCCCACTCAGCTGGGCTATGTCACGTGTGGGGTGTGGATCTGGGGTAGATAGAAGGATCCAAGTCTTGGAGGGGTGGGTGGCCTTGGAGTCCTGCGGTAAGGCTTCGGGTGTAACTTTAATAAACCCTCTTAAAAACATCTATCCTCTGGCATTACTTTCATTAAGGAGGAAACACCAGCGTCATCTCCATTGAAAAGGTAAGTACCTTCTGCCCAACCCTGACACCCTATCACTCCTCTGACTTTCCGGGAGGGCAAGATGGATCTCCAGTGCCTGTATATCTTAATTCCCAGTTGCATGTAATTAATAATTATACATATATGTACACACATATATATATTTTTGACATTTGATTTCTATCTTTTTCTTTACCTCTTTCCTCCCCTCCCTTCTTCCTTCCCTACCTTCCTTCCTTCCTTTCTTCTTTCCTTGCATTCTTGCTAGCTCTTCATAAATCTAAAATGTCCCAAAGGTCTGTTTCGCTTTTTTTAACTTAAGGCTTTAAACTAAGGTCATTGGGTGACTAGGAACAGATGTTCAATTAAATAAATGGTAAAAAACCATCTGATTTCTCCACTCCTGATCAACGGTACAAGAGAAAGAAATGACCCTTAAACGTAAAAATCCTTGCCCTAGACTAAATGGGAAAAAAAAATGGTTTTCATAAAGTTTTCAATCAGTAACTCTGAAGTGGTCAAAGAGCATTCATGTAAGAAAGGAGCTTTTGAAATCATGAACTTGACCTTCTCTCCCATCTCTCTTGATTCTAGTCCTCCTTCACCATCTTCCTATTGGACCATTCCCACAGAACATCCTATTGACATTTAAATCTCAACATATTTAAAAGAAAACATGCTGTCTTTGCCTAGCCATTAGCTGACCCCCAGTAGAATGTTCTCACTCAAGAGATCTTCTGGTAGAAGCTGGATGATGGATCACTCGCCAGGTACATGAATGCCTTTGCAGGGTGGTTTGTACTAGATGGCTAAGGTTCTTTCCCATTGTCAAGTTCTACAATGCTGTGATTCAGCTCAAAGTCATCCCACTCCTTTACTTCACTGCTTCTGCCAGGGCATCCTTTCAATGACCCAGGCTTGCCACCTTTGAACCATTCTCAACACCTCCCTGATCTTCAATCTCCTTATCTCCTCAACATGAGCTTTATTCATTCTACCACTCTTGCTACTCGTATAGTCACCTGTTTAGTTCAAAGTGTTGCCCCTTTTTGACAGGTATATTGCGATGGTCTTCTGATTGGTCTGTGTTCTTAAGGCCAGGTGCTGTTTTCTCACTCATTTTGAACCATCCTAGCTTTGGGCGCTCTGTAAATTTGACAACCAGTCTGATGATGGCAATGACACAGCCCAACCCCAGCCTGATCACTCATAATCTCTCTTTGGGAGTTTTATCAGATACTCCCTACTTTCTCTCTCATGTTTCTTCAATTCATCCTCCACATAGCTAAGAAATCGGTATTCCTAAGACGCAGGTCCGATCATGTCACTACCCCCATTCAACAGGCTTCTGCGGCTCCTCGTTGCCTTAAAGCCTTCACTCTGGCTCCGGCTACATTTGAAGACGTTTCTTTCCATGACTCTTCTTTAACACACTCTCCATCTCCAGCTTCTGCCCTGACTCCTTCCTGCCTCCTGAGATCCCTGATGTCCTTCAGGATCGCCTTCTCATAAAGGACAGATTTTCCCTTATTCTCTGAATTGTCAAAGATCTTCCCCTTCCCAAATCGTATTATATTTGTTTATCTGTTTCCCTCAGGAGAAATGAAGTCCCTTCCAGGCAGGGACCGTTTCCCTTTTAATCCTTAGAGCTTTGGACTTCATGAAAAGCTCTTGAAAAGAGTCCAAGGACCTGCTTTTGAATCCCAGTTCTGTGCCTTAAAACCTGTGTGACCATGGACAAGTCACTGAACATCTTGGAGCCCCAGATCTTCCTCTGTAAAATGGGGCTATTGGGCAATACAGCTTCTAAGTCTCCTTTCAGCTCTAAGTCGGGGTGGGGAACCCATGGTCTTGAGGCCACATGTGGCCCTCTAGGTCCTCATGTGCAGCCCTTTGATTGAATCCAAACTTTACAGGACAAATCCCCTTTAATAAAAGGATTTGTTCTGTAAAACTTGGACTCAGTCAAAATGCTGCACCCAAGGACCTAGAAGGCCACCTGTGGCCTCAAGGTCACAAGTTCCCCACCCTTGCTCTAAGCTCTTATATGCTTACCTTACTGAATGAATAAATGAATGGAAGGAAGGAAGGAATGGAAGGAAGAAGGAAGGAAAGAAGATGCTAAGGAAGAAAAAGAAGGAAGAAAATAAAAAGAAAGGAAGGAAGGGAAAGAAAGAAGAAAAGAGGAATAAAGAATGGAAGAAAGAAAGGAAGGAAGGAAGGAAAAAAGGGAGGGAGGAAGGAAGGAATTGTCTGAGGAGACTGCCCTCAGATGCCTTCAGAAAACAAAATTAGATGAGGATTTATGTATAGTGAGGTTGCATGAAGCAATAAGTAAGGGAAGTGTTGATCTTAACGTGGGAGAACATAGTGCCGGCGGTCTTTGTCATTAGCTCTGGAGTCCAAGGTCTTGGGTTCAAATTTCTGTTTGCTGCCTACGAGAACACGGCCGTCTCTTCCCTCCTGGGTCTGAGGCCAAGCAGCCTCTCTCAGCTGATCTATTCTGCCTTGGCACTCCTTCCCGCTCTAGCCCTAGGATGCTGCCGTTCCCTCCAGCACTCTCCCTGGGACAATGGGCACAGAACCACAGCAGACCACTGCTGCCCTTCCTACACCTCATTGGCTTCGCCCTCCCAGGCCAAGGACTGTTTACTGATACTTGTTGGCTGAAACTCGATGCCCGAGGAATTCAGGCCCAAGTGGGGCTGTGCCCCTTTCCAAAGGGCTCTGGTTTGTATTGTCCAAACAAAGCTGCGGCCCGACTTCTTCCAGTTGTTCTGCAGGGACTCGAGAAGGGCATCCCCTACTCCGGCAGGAAGGCCACCAACTGCCCCGTATCACCTAGCAATTGCCTGGCGTTCTCTTCTCTGCCTGAGTTTCCCGGTGCCTTAGTAGGATGCCCAAGCTCCTCCTCTGATACTGGTCTGCAAAGAAACGGAAAGAACAGTGACAGACCAAAAGTCCCAAGTGAACATGGCAAAATTGTAAAGCTCCTACAAGACGCAAAGGAGGGGAGATGAGCAGACTGCGCAGCCGGGATGCAGGTGGGAGGGCCGCAGGGCCTCCTGTTCTCAGGCTTTTTCAGTGTATCCAGCGCTTGTCTTGACTTGGTTTTCTTCTTTAAAAAAAAAAAAAGCTTCTACTTGCTATATGGACTGGTGCTTTTTTTTGGGGGGGGGGGGGCGCGTAAATGCTGGAAATAAGTAAGAACAGAACTTTGACTTTTCCAAATGAGCCGAAAGCCTGCAGTGGGTAAAGCGGAGGGAAGGGGACGTACACACTGATCTCGCAGTCTTCCTTGGGAGATGGGCAGGATCCTTTTCTGCCTGAACTGAGCACCAGGAACCCGGGGAGCCCAGCCTCCTTCCAGTGCCCTTCGTGGCTTCAGGTGGAGCTTCCTTGTTGCAATTTACAAAGCACAATATTGCAGTTGGTCCGCGCTCCCCTCCCCTGGATTATTTTATATGGATTTTGTGTGACATCAGTATTTACCTGCCCGAATGCCCTCCATCACGCAGTAGAATGTAAGTTCTCTGGGAGAAGAAACTGTTTTACTCATGTCCTGTAATCAGTGAATAAAGCTGAACCTGGAGTCAGACCTGAGTTCAAATTCTGCCCAGCGCTTCTTAACTTCTCCCAGCCTCAGTCCTTCATAAATGGAGATATAAAATGTCAGAGCGTTGTTATGAAGGTCAAACGAGGTAACAGACAGAAGATGCTTTGCAAATGTCAAAGTGGAGCTACCATATTTCCCAGTGCCTGGCAAATGCCAAGCTCCCCATGTTCAAACTGAGCTGAATTGAGTTTGAAGCTACGCTGCTCATGGTGCCAGAGGTCAACAAGGTTGATAAGGGAAAAGGGATTCTTCTATGAGAGACGCAGGGCCACCTGCATTAGTCATTTTTTCAAAATCAGATGACTTTTGCCAGATCTTTTTAAGAATGAGCTAACCTGTTGGCACAGCTGATGATATGGGCTGTGATGTGGAAGTAGAATTGGGCTTGGTCAGTTCAGTCCTAGAGGGAAGACCCAGAAGTAATAGGGCTTGACATTAGGAAAACCATCTTATGGACATATGGAACCATCCCAAAGGGATGCCTGGGAGCTGGTGGGATTTCCTTTTCTTGAAGTCATCCAAAAAAAAGAAACTTCCAAACTTTCACAAGCATATATTTGAAGCTGGGGTATTGCCCTCAGTTTGACTAGAACCTCCCACCACCTTCCCAACCTTAAGTAGGTAGTTGCATATACCAGAAGAGAGTAGACCAGGAAAGATAAGCCAGAATGTCTAGTCTAGGGCCATTTGGCATTAAGGAAAGGCAGAACCCTGGATAAGGAAAACTTATGTAAAGGACTAGATTAGTGGGTCACAGGAAGGTGAGCTCAGGCTAGGGCTTGAGGAGGAAAGAATATTGAAAGAGAAAGGCAACATTTTGCATCTCTCTCATAGTCTGGGTCATCCAGGTTCTGGCAAGTTTTGAGTAGAGGAATGATGTGATCAGGTTCATTGAGAAGGAAGATTAATCTGGTAATGTGTGAAGAGGGATTGAAGACATAAGGGGAGGGAAAGTAGAGGCAGGATAAGCTCTTCAGAGAATATTACAGTAGTCCAGGGAGTAGGAATGAGGGCTAGTACTAGGACTAGTAGCCTTTGAAAGAAAAATGAGAGAAGAGACACAAGAAACATTGCAGAGCATGGGAGCAGTGGTGCACAAGCCCTTAAAATGTTGGAGGATACTGGTGGGGGCATTTCTTTCTGCATGTGATATCCAATACCATCTTTTAGTGTTTTCTTGTATTCCCATTGACTAAACAAACAAGAGGCTGCACAAGGTAGGAAGACACTTGAGTAATGTAGGGCAATGCTCCACTACTGATTGGTGCTGTCTTAAAGAAGCCACAAAGTATGTAGCCGGATGAATACAGTCCTTAGCAATGTGAGCAAGTCACTACACTTTCATCCTCAGTGGCTTCGACATTATTTGTTGGTGGGGGCATTGGGTTGTTGCAGTTGTAATCCAACTGTGACCCCTTTTAGGGTTTTCTTAACAAAGACATCAGAGTGGTTTGCCATTTCCTTCTCCAGCTCATTTTACAGATGAGGAAACTGAGGGCAACAGGGCTAAGGGACTTGCCGGGGATCACATAGCTAGCAAGTGTCTTCCTAATTCCAAGCCTTATGCTCTGCTCAGTGTATCTACCACCTAGCTGCCCTGTCTTCCACACAGGAGAAACTAAAGAAATCCATACTGCTTCCTTCTCCTGCCAGCAGAATCCAAGTTCCCTGAGGGCAGAAATGGTTTTTCGTTTCCGTCTTAGTAAACTCAGTGCCCATCCCTGTGCTTGGTACATACAAAGTGCCTAAGAAACAATTACCTGGTGAATTGGGCTGGATTGATTTAGAAGGGTTTGGGGGGGTCTGCTGCATCCAGCTTGGACAGCCGAAGTTTTCTCCTGCGTTTCTGATTCTGTGAATCCCTTTCACCCAGTCGTCTCCCAGGGTTCCTGTGCTGTATCCATAAAGTATTCTATGTAGAGTGACTGTTGGTCCATCCCCTAGAGCCCTCTTCTGGTGGGTACCTGAAGCCTGCCCCTGATGTGTGGCAGGCTTCCCCAGGCTGGTCCTACCCAGTTGGAATGGCATCCTTTCAGGAGATGGTAATCTGCCTGGCTAAGTGTGGAGAGACTCGGCCCCAGGGGATGGACACTTTAACCACAGCTGCTCCTGGAGCCTCTGCTGAGTCACAGAAGCCCCAAATTTGACATTACTGGAGGGGCTGTCAAACTGGGTGAATCACACCTTTTTTTTTTTTTTTGAGTATTGAGAAATTATTAACAGTCAAGTGCTTTGTGGTCTTCCATATTCAAGGGACATTTTTTTTGCCTCTCTGAGCCTTTACACTCACCAGTCTCTAGACAACCAATAAATCAGTAAGCATTGATTTAACACTTACCGTGTGTAACCAGGTTTGCAAACAAGCCTGGTGTGTTTTGCATACACAGAAGAGAAAATGATTTCTCTAAGTACGTGAGGGGCCAAGTGGGTCCCAGAGCTTCTTGGGAGAGAGATCATGGACAGATGACACTTTCAGGAGTGAAGTAGAGAAAGGGGTGGGATGGGGAGGAGAAACTGCAAACACTTGCAGGGAAGCTGATTTCCTGCTTCCCTTCCTGGGGCTTTGGAGAGGACACTGCTCCTTGGGTGAATTCTCTCCATTGAGCTGAGATCTTCTCTCACTTCCATCTAAAGAGATCATCCTTATATATTTTCTGGCATAATCTAATTTGTGTAACTCTCCTTTCCCCATTTCTGTTTACTGTTTATTTAGATAAATGGGTTTATTTATGATTCATTACTTAGCATGGTCTTTTGTGTAGTCTGTATCTGGCAGAAAGGAAGTCACCCTCTGCCCACTTCAGCAGGATTAGAGGGGTGTAGCCAAGGTGTCAGAGTATCAGAAAGAAAGACAAGGTGCAGAACTGGGCCCCCAAAGTCCTCTACACAGATCTATAGAGTCCTCAGCTTGCAGTTAGGAGGACCGGTTGTTGTGATCATCAAATGAGGCAATAGTTATGAAAACAGAGTAATATAATAATAATAAAATGGTGCTATGAAAATGCTAGTTATTATTATTACTACTATTATTATTTAGAAAATTTTCCAAGTGAAGTGCTGGTGGGGAAATACAAGAAAAAAATAAAATTTAATTCTTAGAAAAGAATGACTGGGGAAATATCTTTTGTTGGGAACCAATCACAGTCCAAGTTCATCAGTGTTGGGGATGGGCTTAGGGATAGATCTAAATTTAGCCTAATACCTTTCTCGGAGACAGGAAACATAAGAAGCAGGTGCCCAGCCATAGCCCTTTGGTGGAAATCACAGGCAGTATGGATTCCGGAGATTTCTATCCATAGCTCCTATTAGCCACACATTTATAAGAGTAGATAGCCCATGTGGACGTGTATACCTTCCATGGGCTCCTGTGTAACTTATATTTGGGGCAGGCACTGTGTGCTGGGGAGTGGGACAACAAAGACAAAAGTGAGACAGTCCCTTCTAGTAAACGAATGCGGAAAAGACGGACCGATCAAGCAGTATCCCTTTTGTCCACCCCCTGCTCTCATTGTACAGAAAAAAAAAAATGGAGGCCCAGATAGGGGATACAACATGGAGAGACGTCTTCTCAGTCACCTTGCCGTGGAGTCAATGCGCCAAATGATGGCTTGGCTCCATTAGACAGGATTTGAGCTAATTTCTCTGCTCTTCACTGACCTTTGTTCTTTTCTTAGTTTTCCCTCTGCCTTTCTTTTCCCTCTTTTTCCTGTGCTCTGTCTTTGGAACTAGAATTTTACAAGTTCAAGGTTGGGTCTTCATGCCAAGGAGTGACAAAGGAGCTTTCTCTAGGTTCAAGTGGATATTGTGAAATGATCCTTGTCCCCATGGGGGACCAGCTTCACCTGCAGGCATCAAGTGAGGAAGAGAAGGGAGAGATGGAGTCAGCTCAGCCTTGCTCAGTCAAGCCTCTTCATTGATACAAGGCTCACCAGTTCTCAGCTTCCTAGGCAATAGACCTGCTTGCTTTGACCTGTGATATCTTCCTGGTCCTTGATGCCCTCCATTGCTTCCATGGACTGGACCCTTTTCTTGCTTATGTCAGTTATCAACCCTAATGCATCCCTGCTTATAGCCTGGCATGTTTGGAAGATCCTAAAATTCAATCCTTTGGAATTTCGGATGAGAACATCTGTGCCACTTGAACACTGGTAGGATTGGTGATTTAGATCTAGGTAGGTGGGGAGACATCTCATAGATTATCCAGTCAGTTCTGCAGATGAAGAACTGAGATTCCTAGAGGTGGAAATAACTTGCTTACGGTAACACAGGTATATGCTATTGGAGTCAGAATTTGAACCCAGGTCCTCCGATGACAAATTCATCGTTCTTGTTCTATCATGCTATGCCACTGAATTTCTGTACAATGCTGAATGTTATCGCTATAATAACTAACCCTAACCCTAAATGCTGTTTCAAAGAACTGGGAAAAAAGGTAGCAAAGCAGAGTATGTTATTTTGTGGTCTTCATTCAAGCTTAGGCTTAAAAAAAAAAAGTGACATAACCCTAAGTTTTCAGGCAATATATTGAATTTTTTTTCATTCCAGTTTCTATTAAATGTGATATTGTGGAAAGAGCCCTAGATTTGGATTGTGCAAACTGGGATTTGAATTCTGTCTCTGCTACTGACTACTTGTAGATGGGACCTTGGGTGAGTCACTTGACCTCTGTTCCTCAGTTTCCTTCTCTGTAAAATGGAAGGTTAGGCTAGGTGGCCCTTCCAGAGTAAGATCTAGGATCCTTCATCCTCCAAATCTCCTTCCAAGTCTTAGTTTCTGACCTCATGATCTTCTGATCTCTACTGTCCCTGCCAGGACACCAAAAACAGATCTGTCCCTAAGTTGTTCAGCCAGTGAGGATAGGCACACATGGAAACTAAACAAAAAACAAGCCTAAAAGGTGATGAAAATAAATGTAGTGCACCTGTAAATGTTCTGGTGCTCTTTCCTCTCCTGGCTATAGAGAGCCATTGTTCTACAGATGATTGCTTCTTATTCCCGCTTTGGCTGCAGGGTGATGCTGGGGGAACAGCTTTCCTTTCATTTCCTGTCTAAGCACAGAAATGCCACAGATTCCAAGGATGCTCCAGGCGTCCAGCACTGGCAGCTCTTCATTGACTGAGACAAGTTGGGGAATCTCATTTGGTCAGTACAAAACCCAAAGTCATTGGTGCTAAGGTTGAATGGCACATTGGTTTGCAAAGTCTTGACAGAAACAGGAGTGATTCAATATAATGGACAGAGCCCTGTAATTGCAGTCAGAGGTGCCTTCATATCACAGCTCTCCCACTGACCTAGGTGACCTTGGGCAAGTCCTACTTCTCTAGGCCTCAGTTTCTTCATCAGCAAAATGGTCTCTGAGGTCCTTTCTAGTTATAGATCAATTAATTACCTGACAATTGGCAACTGGCTCAGTAGAAAGAACATTGGATCTGAATTTGTTTCTTAGTTCTAAACTTCCTTCCTCACCCTCAGGTCTCTGAACCTGTTTCCTCATCTGTAAAATGAGAAGGTTGGACTATGGGATCCTCAAATTCTCTTCCAGATTGAAATACTTGGTAGCTACACTACCTTGAGTAAAGTATACAATGAATTCTTAATAGATGCTCAGTGAATGAATGCTTGAGTGAATGTGTGAAGACATGGGGACAGGCTCATGGTCTTCTTGAACCACTGAGTCTTTTTTCACAAACAATGGCCAGGAGTAGTTATTTCTTCCTGACTGGCCATCCCATTGCTAGCCATCTGTTAGCCATTCTGTTAATAACCAATATTATTTTTTCACTTGGAAGAACAAAGTGTCCAGAATATCAAGGGAATTAATGAAAAGAAATGCAACGGAAGGGGGTCTGGCTGTGCCAGATCTAAAACTGTACTATAAAGCAGCAATCATCAAAATGACTTGATACTGGATAAGAAATAGGGTGGTGGGGACAGCTAGGTGGTGCAGTGAATAGAGCACCAGCCCTGGAGTCAGGAGGACCTGAGTTCAAAGCCAGCCTCAGACACTTAACACTTACTTCCTGTGTGACCTTGGGCAAGTCATTTAACCCCAATTGCCCTGCCTTCCAAAAAGCAAAAAAAAAGAAAAAAAAAGAAAAAGAAATAGAGTGGTGGATCAGTGGAATAGGTTATGTACAAGACACAGTAATCAATGACTATAGTAATCTATTGTTTGATAAACCCAGAGACTCCAGCTTCTGGAATAAGAACTCATTACCTAACAAAAATTATTGGGAAAATTTAAAAATGGCATGGCAGAAACTGGGTATAGAGCAACATCTTACACTGTACATCAAGATAAGGTCAAAATGGGTACATGATATAGACATAAAGGGTGAGACTATAAGCAAATTAAGAGAGCAAGGAATAGTTGACCTGTCAGATCTATGGAGAACAGAAGAATTTACGACCAGATAAGAGATAGAGAAATTATGAAGTAAAAAATGGATAATTTTGAATATATTAAATTAAAGAGGGTTTTTGCACAAACAAAACCAATGCAACCAAGACTAGAAGGGAAGCAGAAAGCTGGGAAACAATTTTTACAGCCAATGTCTCTGATAAAGGTCTCATTTCTAAAATATATAGAGAACTATAAAATTTATAAGAATTTATAAAGAATATACATATTTATAAGAATACTATGTATATACACATTTATAAGAGTACAAGTCATTCCCCAATTGATAAATAGTAAAAGAATATGAGCAGGCAATTTTCAGATGAAGAAATTAAAACTATCTATAGTCATATGAAAAAAAAAATGCTCTAAATCACTGTTGATTCTGAGGTACCACATCACACCTATCAGATTGATTAACATGACAAAACAGGAAAATGATAAATGTTGGAGAAGATGTGGGAAAATTGGAACACTAATGTATTGTTAGTGGAGTTGTGAACTGATCCAAACCTTCTGGAGAGCAATTTGGAACTATGCCCAAAGACCTATAAAACTGTATAAACTATATAAACCTTTGACCTAGCAATACCACTACTAGAGCTGTATCTCAGAGAGATCATAAAATGGGAAAAGGACCCACATGTACATAAATATTTATAGCAGCTCTTTTTGTGGTGGCCAAGGGTTGGGAATTGAGGGGATGTCCATCAATTGGGGAATGGATGAATGTAATGAACTACTATTGTTCCATAAGAAATGATGAGCAGGCAGATTTCAGAAAAACCTGGAAAGATTTGAATGAACCATTGCTGACTGCCCTGAGCATCATACACAGTCACAGCCACAGTGTGCAGTGACTGCTTTGATAGCCTTAGCTCTCCTCAATGATGCCATGATCTAAGACGATGCCAAAAGACTCATGGTGGAAAATGCCGCCCACACCCAGAGAAAGAGCCGTGGAGTCTGAATGCCGAGGGAAGCGGACGATCTCTCTTTTTCCTTTCTTTCTCACAGATACTCCCTTTGGTTCTGATTCTTCTTCACAACACAACTAACGTAGAAATACGTTTAACAGGATTGTATGGGGACAGCCTATGTCAGATTTCTTACTGTCTTGGGGAGGGAAGGAGGAGAAATGTAGAACTCAAAGTCTTATAAAAGGGAATGTTGAAAACTGAAAAGGAAAGTCACCAATATTTTTAATGCCATTTGTCTGTGAAGGGGTAACTATTACCTAATAATAATCACAACTCGAACTTACACAATTCTTTAAGACTTGCAAAGAACTGTCTGTGCGCTGCCTTACTTGATCCACACAAGTCTGACAGGAAGGTACCATTAATGACTCCATTTCGAAAATGAGGAAACTGAGATTCAGAGAGGGGGAGGGACTCACCCAGGGTCACACAGTCGGGTAGGGTCTGGGGCCCGATCCAGCCTCCTCTTCCTGGCTCTAAGCCCAGGGGGCCCTACCGCTATGTTCCACAGGTCTTTAGTAGGTAGACAGGCTCATTGTTAAGAAGATCTGGATTCAAATTCTTACACTGACTGTGTGACCCTGGGCCCATCACTAACATCTCTGGGCCTCGGGCAACCGTAAAACCATAAACTGCAGAGCAGGAGCTAGCTGATCTCTGTTTGTACAGAATTGTTTTTTTCTTTTCCAAACAGCAATCTGCCTCTGAGGTGCCTTCTGGTTCTAGATGTACTGACTGCCTGATGAGGAAATTGATGACTGCTGTAGTAAGATCATAGGTCTGGCCCAAGTTACAGCAGAGAGCTTTAGGGGTTAAAAAAAACCACCCAAACCAACCTTTCTGTGCATTATCTGCTATGACCCTCATAACAATCCTGTCAGGGAGGTACTCTGGATATTAGAATTCCCATTTTGTAGATGAGAAGACTGACGCTCAGAGCAATAAAAAAGGACTTGCCTACAGTGGCACAGCTAGCATCATTGGTGGCATCTGAGCCCAAATCCTCCTGACCCAGGTCCTGCATCCTGTGTGACAGCCTTTTGTCTCTCCTTGGAGATGGCTTTGCAAAGCCACTTGTCCTTTTGCCTCAGAGCTGAAAGCTGCATGAGCTCCATAAGGGGCCTTAGGGAACCCCACTGTCCAGATGTCCCTCTCCACCTCTGCCCCAGTAAGTCATGCTGGAGCCATTCAAGGGAACAGGAGCCCTTTCCAGGGGAGCAAAGGTGTCATGAGAGGTAGGGAGACTTTCACTGGTTGCCATGGAAATCCTACCAGTTGGTGCTCCTGCCTCCCCTATCCACATGCATGCATCGCTAAGTTTCCAAGGGAGAGACAGAACACATTGGCCCCCCTTGGTGGGGCTTGTGGAGGGGGGAGGCTGCAGATTTGGGGTGGTCAGGGACAGATATTGAGGAGGAGGCTCACCGTCATTTTCTTTCTTCATTAAATGTTTCTCCAAAGGCGGAAGCCTGATACGGGCCTGTGAATTCACATTTGTTTTGTTTTTTTTTTCCCAAACAACTCTGGGTTGATGGCTCCCCCTTCGCAGTGATCAGTGTCCCGTCTCCCTGCATAACCCTAGTCCAGGGATGTCTGAAGAGGTCAGAGGTTTATCCAAAGCTTGGATGGCTGTCATCAGAGATGCAGGCCAATTTCCTTCTTGAATGTCTTAGGAGCAGATATGAATCAACACAGAATGATTTATAGTAAACATTCACTTGGCACGAGTCAGAACCAGAAGGAGACACACCTGCCCACTAACCTCCACCTTTTCCCAGCTGAGACAACTCCTGTTGGTGTTGACTGTCAATAGCTTCAGCCATTAACTGAGTGCCTGGGGCTACCCAAGGTCACTTCTGCTCTCCGTCATACAGCCTGGGGCTACCCAGCAAGCCAGGGGATTGGAGAGGTGGGACAGGGGCCCTAGAGGGCCATGGGAATGGAGATATCCTTCATTCACCCCAAGAAGAGGATCGTCTTCTTCATGGTGCCATGAGAAATCAGAAGAAGGCAGATCAGAGAGTCGGGGTGGGAGGGGGCCTCGGAGGTCTCTAATCCAACCTTCTTTTGTAGAGGAAGAAAATGAGTCTCCAGAGGTCAAGCAGTTGGCCCAAAGTAATACAGGTGCTGTTGTTACTATTATTATGAAAAAGAAGCAGCTAGCCTTATTGTACAGCGATTTAAGGTTTGCAAAGCTCTTTATATATGTGATCTCTTTTAATCACCAGAACAACCCTTTAAGTAAGGACAGTAATTATTCTCTTTTTACACATGGGAAAACTGAACTTGAGAGAAGCTGAATGACTTCCCCAGCACAGAGTCTGATGAGAAGCTGAGACAGAATTTGAATTCCTGCCTTCCTGACTCCATAGGCTATATTCTGTACTAGGCCAACCCGGGAATGGGGGGAGGGAGGAGCTGAAGCCTACTGCTCTGACTCCCAACCTAGGTAAAGGGAAAACAGGAAAGGAAGGAAGGAAGGGAGAGAGGGAGGAAGGAAGGAAGGAAGGAAGGAAGGAAGGAAGGAAGGAAGGAAGGAAGGAAGGAAGGAAGGAAGAAAAAAGGAAGGAAGAAAGGGAGGGAGGAAGGAAGGAAGGAAGAAAGGGAGGGAGGGAAGAAGGGAGGGAGGGAGGAAGGAAGGAAGGAAAAGAGGGAGAGAAGGATGGAGGGAAGAAGGGAGGAAAAGGAAGAAGGCGGAGTCTTAGACAGCCCTTAGATTACCCCAGGAGGCCCTGGTTGTCCCCAGCTGGGAGAGCTGAAAGTGAAGTACTGAATGTCAGAGCCGACATCTCTCTGTGCATCTGAATGTTAATCAGCGTGGCCTGATTAGGGAAAACCCACTCATTCTCAACACCAGCAGCACCTCTCCTCACCGTGATCTCAGGACGCTCGAGTTACGCGGGACCCCCAAGGACGTCCAGCCCATTTCCCCCTCGTTTTACACGTGGGGTAGCTAAGGAGCAGGGGAAGGGCTTGGCTCAAGGTCCCGCAGTCAGGACAAAGCCTCCAGGGGCAGTGACTGAGCCTGGAACCTGGAGCGTCTGAGCCCAGAACTCGGGTGGCATTTCTGAGCGTCACCCCATTGTGTGCCAGGAAAAACGAGCGGAAGGAGCCCGCAGCCTTCCTCTGAGGTCTCCCCGTCATCCAGAAGGGAGGGCAGTGCAGTGGAGAGACTATTGACCTTGGGATAAGGAGAGCCTTCACCGTGCGGCCAGGGGTTGGCGACTGCACCTGCACAAGTCTGGACTTCCTCCCTTGCAAAATCAGGTCATGTTTGTGCCACCTGGCCATATCGAAGGGGTGCGTCAAAGGTGCTCTGGGGTGATGGATGTAAAGTACTTTGGAAGGGGAAAGAAAGAAAGAAAGCAGCCATTTCCAACTGTTATCAGCCTTAGATTGATGATGACGATGGTAGCGATGATGATAGCATTTATAGAGGACCTACTATGTGCCTGTCTCTGTACTGAGCGCTTTATAAGGGATTATTTCATTTGTTCCTCTCAACAACCCTGGGAGGTCGGTGTTGGAATTATACACATTTTATAGATGAGGGAGGCAAACAGAGGTGATATACCTTGCCCAGTGTCACAGAACTAGTTAATGTCTGAGGCTGGATTTGAACTCAGTTCTTCCTGCCCTTCTCTGCACTGTGGCACTACCTGGCCACCCCTCGATAGATAACATCATGGGATCTTGATGTGGGTAGGGGTCTCAGAGGCCATCTAGTCTGAAGGACCCAACAGAGCCTCCCAGGCAGCTTACTCCACTCACCCCTCTTTACAGAGAAGAAAACTCCAGTGAGGAAGAAGAAACCTCCGGAGACAGTCATTGAAAGGTGCTTGACCTTAAGCCAGGGGTTTTTGACCTTTTTTTTTTATGTCACAGACCCCTTTGGCATTAGATGAAGCCTATGGGTCCCCTCTCAGAACAAAGTATTTAAATAATCGATAGAAATGCTGAATGTCAGTTCCAGAGAGAACAAAAATGTAATTTTTTCCCCCAAGACCATGAACCCCCTCAAGTCTATCCACCACTCTTTGGGAAGAGGTCAAACCCCACTTAAAAGACCCTTGCATTGAGTCTAATTTGGCCCCTTTGCAACCTCAATAAGATGCTTCTGGATCAAGCAGAAAAGTCCAATACCTCCTCCCATGATACTGCAGTGCCCCCTCATGGGCTGCTTCTGCAGCTTTCATTTAAATTGTCCCACTTGGTCACTAGAGAGTGGCTGGTCCCTCCTCTCATCAGAGTTCTAGGAATGACTCCAAGGGATGGTGTTTTTTTCTAGTACAAGTGCTGACAAGCCCCCACCAGTGTATTTCCTATTTGTCATCTGCCAAACTTAATTTTAGAAAGGGTATTTACCATGAAAATATAGCAAGTACAGTTATTAGCAAAACAGTCTCCCCATTCCACCCAAACTTGGGATTCATTCTCTCTTTGAATACTCAAGGTCCCTGGAAGAGGAAGGCTCACACTTTAGATACTTAAAGACAGCTTTGATGCACCCCCTGAATCTTTTCTTTGCCAAGCTAAATATCCCTAGTACTATACTGCAGCCCATTAACATAGAGATAATGCATTTGTTCCACACTTGTGGAGCTGCTTGGTGGGTCAAGTTAATTCCAACAGGAGCATATGTTCAGGGAATGTGTGATTGAAATGTTAACAACAGTCCAGGCAGGGGTGGTTGGCCTTAGCTGAGCGCTAGAAGAGTCAGTGCATGGCCATAATGCCGATGCTTTTCCATCCACCTCCCACTCATTCTCAGAGTGCATCTCCAGGCTGCCCTAAAAAATAAGAAATCACATAAACTAGATTACATTTCAGTTCTTGGTTCTCTGGGGATCCATGAAAGACCTTCTCACGATGACTGAATAACATACACATTTCACTTCTTACCAACACAGGCCAGTCTCTATTTTTGCATGCTTAGTGCCCTGCCCGGTCCAGTCAGTGCTTAATAAATTCCTTTTCCAGCTTTGTCTCTGTGCCTGGAACACGCCCTTCTGCTCAGATGTTACCTTTGTCACTTTGCTCTAGCGCCCATGAATTTCGGGGTAGGGTGACTGGATCAGAGCTGGGCTGATTGCCACATGTGGCTCCTGTGTGGGGTCTACGCTGACCTGGCCTCTCCGGGCCCTTTACTTTGTGCATGCAAACATAGCTCTATAGAATGGGTCCCTCATACACACAGGCCTTTCTCAGAAAGGTTCAGGAATATTTCAAACCAAACACTTGTCATTCACAAAGTAGTCTTCTTTGGAAGTGACAGACATTCCTGTCTGGGCCCCAAATGGACTCTTTGCCATTACATCACCTGGTGAAAGCTCCAAGGTGACTTACCATTCACTCTGCCCAGGGCCAACAGGACTAGAGAATAAGAAGAACCAGACGGACCAATTCCCTGAGAGGCCAGGGCAGGCTTTCAGCTGCTTGTCATTGGGATCCTGGAGTGCGGCCAAAGGCCAAACAGCTAACCTGTGAAAGGTGAGGAGGCGTCCCAGGAAGGTAGACAAACAAGAGAGGACTTTGGCTTCCTTAAGCCTCCCAAAGCGCTGCTGAGCCCCCTTCCTCTCCTGAAGGGGAATGCTCACTTCAGCTCACAGGGTGTTAGAGTCACGCTTTCCAGGGTGGGGGGACCTTCAACTTCATGCTCAGCTGGGGCGTAGGCTGCCTCCAGAGCCCTAAGGAGACCGATGAAAGGGTTCTTCTGGTAGGCCATGGGAAGTCTGGGGCTTTTCTCACCCAACATTTGGCCTGGAATATTTGAGTTTTCTGAAATAGCCTGGATGGTCTGTGAGGGGGTCTGAAGGGTGACTACAGACACCTTTGAGGGAGTCAGGGGGCTCACAGCAGGCACTTTCCTGGGCCAGGCTGGATGGATGGAGTGATGCTCTCAGCTGGACCTGCCTCTAGCCTGGGTGGGCTTAGGTGCCATTCTGGATGGTCTTCTTAACAGAAACTCCCTCACAACCTTCTCCTCTGACTCTTTTCCCTGAGTCAGAAGCTGGGTCTTGTCTTTAATGAATGATCCAAGTACAAAGGAGCCAGCCAAGTACTGGGGAGAGAGAGAGAGAGAGAGAGAGAGAGCGAGAGAGAGAGAGAGAGAGAGAAGGAGAGACGGAGAGAGAGAGAGGGAGTAGTGTATCTACTCTCAGATACGTGCTATGTTTTTGGAGTTAAGTGACTTGCCCAGGGTCACACAACTACTAAGTATCTGAAGCTAGATTTGAACTCAGTTCTTCCTGACTCCAGATCCACTGCTCTATCCACCGTACCACTTAGCTACCCAATTTGCCAAACGTTGTACTAAGGTCTGGGTTTGGCCTGAAGGAGCTTTTGTTCTATAGGAGGAATAACATAAACACATGAAGATTTCTAAAAAATAGATGAGCTAATTGGGGGGGAGGGATACATTAGCAGGGAAGGGGGAGAGGGGAAGTCTCCTGTAAAAGGCAGTGCTTAGGCTCGGCCTTGAAGGCAGCCAAGGATTTTCAAAGCCAAGGTGCCTGTGTTATGAGAGTGCCTTTCGG
The DNA here is from genome assembly GCA_028646515.1 of Pseudochirops corinnae. Taxonomy (NCBI): domain Eukaryota; kingdom Metazoa; phylum Chordata; class Mammalia; order Diprotodontia; family Pseudocheiridae; genus Pseudochirops; species Pseudochirops corinnae. Next base: position 203,119,721 of record CM053589.1, read on the forward strand.
GGATGCCTGAGCAAAGGCAGGGAAAGGCAGCTGGAGTGCCTGGTATGAGAACAGGAGGAGGCTGGGCTTGGGGGCTGGATTGTAGAGGGCATGAATGGAACTAGCCTGGAATGGGAGGCTGAGGACTTTAAACACTGAACAGAGAAGTGCATTTGTTCTCAAGAAAGAGCCAAAAGACATCAGTAAAAGTGTATTAAAAAGGAAAGGCCTTCAGAAAGGCCTGGGGCCTGGGCCAGCTGTGTTCCCAGGCTTGTCTCTCCCTGTCCTCTGCTGCTGACTCTCCAGATCTCATTCCCCATCTGGCCAGAGCCGCTTTCTCACCCCGCTGCTCCCTCCACTCTTGGTGCCCGTTCACCCCCCCAAATCACTGAGGCTTGGCTCAGGGACTTCCACAACCTCCTTATTAAGGAGAGCATCCAGAATGGCCAAGGTCCCTCCTCCTCCACCCACTGCTAGCCCTGCTCCTGATGCTCTGCTCCCTTCACCCCCTCCTCCTCCTCCATCCCTCCCTCGTCATTGCAGCCCTCTGTCTCTGCACTCAGTGCATGCTCCCTGGCTGCTCCCCAGGCTTGGAGAGCTCTCCCTCTCCCTCTCCCTCTTCCTGTCTCTGTCCCCCTCCTGGCTTCCTTCAGGTCTCAGCTAAAGTCCTGCCTCCCCTCCACGTTGGAGCCTTCCTTTGCTGGTGACCTCCAATCTATCCCACTGATAGGTCATTCGCATGTACATGCTTGCATGCTGTCTCCCTGGCCAGAGTGGGAGCTCCTTGAGAGCAGGGCCTGTCTGCCTTTCTTCACATCCCCAGTGCTTATCACAATGCCTGGCGCATAGTAGGTCCTTAAGAAACACTAACTCAGGCAGCTAGAGGGGCCAGCCTGGGACCTAACCTCCAAAGATCATCCATCCATGGGTGCCAAGGGGTGCCAGCCCCAGTGCCGACCCCAGACCATCTGCCGCACCTGAAGAGCCTCGGATGGCCAATCCCACAGTTCTTAGCCAAACCATGGTCATTTTTCTGGGAGCATCACTATGCAACCTTCTTGACAAGGCAAGAAATTCACATCAAGAGAGAAATCAGCTCTTCTTGCTTGGGTAGAGACGGTTGGCATCCTGAAGAAGGGCAAGTCTGACCCCTTCTGGGAGACACCAGGCAGCGACCAGGACCCTGGATTGAAATATGAAGATGTTTTTCTGCAGTCCCTCTGTGGCAGCTCAGCAGGCTGGAATGATGCAGCAGACTGTCATCAGCCGGAGCTTCATTAAATCTGCTCCTCTTTCTATGAGGCTCTTTGGGCCCCACTGCAGGGGACCAGGAAGCTTCCATCAGGATGTGAAATCAAATCTAGGGCCAATTAATGGACCTCTCTGGCAATGGCTGATATTTTTTCGAGTAAAACTCTGGGAAATGTGATTTTTTTCAGTGACTTTCCTATAATGCTAGGCTTATTCTACATAGTCTCACAGAAATAGAAAAGGAAAATCCCTCCTCGATATCCCTGGCTTGTCAATGTTTACTTATAGAAATGTGTCTCATGATGTTCCCCAGAAACCCTGGCCCCCCGAAGTCTCACAGGCCACAGCCACGCAGAGACCAGCTCAGAAGGGGCTCGAGGAGCACCACACATCTGTGTCTCCGTCCTATCTTCTGATGGGGTGGAAAGAGACCGGCCAGGAGCAAACAGCACCCCTGTAGCTGTTGGGGTTAAGAGTTCTTAAGTATTGAAATACTAACTCTGACATCCTAGCCAGCTTCCAGGCAGCCAGATCTGGTGTCAGATGCAAACCAGATGTGTGACCCTGGGCAAGTCACTTGACTTTCGCCTCAGCTTCCTTAGTTGTAAAAGGGGGCAATAATATCACCTACTTTACGGGATTGTTATGAAGATCAAATGACACACACACATGCATGCATGTACATACATACACAAGCACACACATGCATATGCACAATACACACACATACATGCATGCACATATATGCATGCACACACGCCTACACATATACACATGCATGTACATATGCACACACGCACACATACACACGTGCATATACATACACATATACACATGTGCACACCTACGTACATGTACACACATATGCCTATACATACACACATATACACACATGCATACATACATATATACATATACACACATATATAATGCTTGACACAGTTTCTGGCCCATAGTAGGTGCTTTACAAATGCTCATTGGTTTCCTGTTGCTGTATGACCCTGAGTAAGTCACTGCCTCTTGGTCTTCTAGACGACTCTCTAAAACTAATTTTCAGAGAAGTTGCTGACCTGCCCTGGCAGAGGGAGTTCGCTCCCCTGAGAGTTCCCTGTTCCCATGAGATCACAAATAGAATCCTTCTTCCGGTCCTGAAGTCCTGGGTATGACCTCTCCCACACAGGCGATCTCCACTCATGTTGGAAGACTTGGAGGAGGCCCCCAGGGCGTAGGTGGATCCCCAATAAGAGGCTTCCCGGAGGAAGTGGACAGGGTCAGGCAAGATTGGAGCAGCAAAGTCTTACCTACAGGCAGGCAGCCAATCAACGGGCATTTCTTAAGCACCTACTGTGAGCCCCGCACTGCTAGGCGGGTGCTGAGGGAGCAAATACAAAGCAAAACAGATGCTGCCCCAAGGAGCTTACATTCTAACGGGGGAGCAAACGTGGAAATACCCACACCACGTGAGTGTGTACCGAGTAGGCGCAAAAAACCTACAAGGTGGCTGGGGAGAGGGAGGAAAGCGTGAGGTGGCCTTGGGGCTGAGTTCTGAAGCAAGCGGGGGCTCGAGGAGGCCCCAGGAGCAGGACAGCATGGAGATTGGGGCTGCCGTGTCGTGGAGGAGGAGCAGGAAGAAGCTCGCTCTGCCTGGGCCGGCGGGTGAGGAGAATCCGCCAGAATCAGGTCGGAAAGAGGCTGGACCGGGTGGTACAAGTCTTCAAGTGCTAAACAGAGAGCTTTGCCTTGGAGCCCCGAGGTAAGAGGGAGCCCGTGTGGCTTGTGGAGTAGGGGAGTGGCGTCGCCAGACCCAGGCTTCAGGAACAATCGCTTTGGCGGCTGTTGCGTAACTATTTCAATAGAATGGGCTTCCTTTGTGATTCTGTGTACTTTATTTTTTCATTGAAAAAGATGATTCGGAGAAGCGGTCCTTGGGCCTCAGCATCTGCCTGACAGAGACGTCCGGACGGTTGGTCCAGACCTGAATCCAACCCTTGCATCTGGGGAGGAACATTTCAGACGTGGCTGTCCAAACTCTCCCCACAGTGGAGATGCCGCATGTGCCCCGACCCTGCCCCGGACCTCAGAACCAGCATCAGGCATGGGCTCCGGCCTCTTCCAGGCAGGGCAGTCTTGTCATGGGCCACTCAGGCCGGGCCCGCAGGAGACTGAGTCACCCCACTCTGGGGCCCAGGCTCCAGAATCCCCGAGGGACGCCGTCTGTAGGCTTTGCGGACCCCCCAGGCTGCCCGGGGGTGGGCCAGCCTCCTGTCGGCTTCAAGCTGAGGCGATGAAAGCCCTGACAGGCACGATTTAAGGAGCGCGGCAGTGTTTGACATACAAATGATTCTCTTGCATTTTCCATCTTAAAATTCTTTATTGAGACTGTCAAGTCTGTAACGGAGGCTGTAAATCAGTGTACTGAGTGATTACGGAGACTTAACTAAGGACGTTGATTCTCTCCTCCGCACACGCGACATCCTGCCGTCCCTCCATCCGACTCCCACCCCGGGCTTCCCTTCAGACCAGGGGAGCCACTGGGAGCCGGGGCATCGTGGGGACAAGTGCTCTGGGGAAGGGTCAGGCCGCGCCCCAGGGCCGAAGCCGGAAGCCCGGGGCCACCACCAGCTGTCCACCCCGCCTGGAGAAGCAGCGTGTGCTCTTTGGGAACTAGCCCTCTTAACCCTAATTCGCAGAGCTCTGTAGGACTTAAATGACCATGCCGGTAACTTCAGCAGCGACTACTCTATGACAAGGAGCACTTATAGAGAGATCGAAGGTTTGCACAGCGCTTTACAAGGATCTCGTCTGAGCCACATACCGGGTGCCATTATTATTATTATCATCATCATCTCTGTTTTACTGATGTGGAAACCGAGGCAGGCAGACGTATAGCAACTTTCCCAAGGTCACATAGCTAGCAAGCGTGGAGGCTGGCTTTGCACTCAGGTTTTCCCCATTGCAGTCAGAGTTCTATGCCCTGTAGCTAGAAACCAGCCCTGAAGGGCTGGTTAAAAGATTTGGAGCTTGGCATTGCTGGGTGTCTTTTCCTTTGCTTATCAGGGTAATTCTCTTGTCTCAGGGAGGGTGAGGGTGTGGGAGATGTCTTGGGTGCCTGCCCAGGGCACTGAGCTCAGGGCTATGTGTGACATTTTTGTGCCTGGGGGTCAAGTGCATTCCTAACTGAATATCACAGTCTGGAGGAACCCCAGGGGCCATCTCCTTCAACCCAGACCCAAGCAGGCATCTGTTTTACGGACTCGCTGGGTCACCATCCATCCTTCTTCTGAAGACCTGGGAAAGGGGAACTTCTCTGCTGGACACTCATCTCCTAAGTATCCCTGCTGCTTTTGAACCCAGACACACTGGCTGCATTCTACCAGTGATTCCTGTATCGACAACTCTGTCTATTAGAGACTGTGGAAAGCTAGGAAGAGCTAGTGTTGGCCTCCATATATGTACATCTGTGGGCATGTATCTACATGTAGACCCTACACATTACTCTACATGTAGCCATGTGTGTATAATAATAATGGCCAACATTTATATACTGCTTTGAGGTTTACAAAGCACCTGCTACATATCACCTTATTTCATATATGTATGGATATATACATAGAAACGTATAGACATAAGTCACTTTGTATAGCTAAATCTACAACTCTATCTATATAGCTCTCTATATCCATATCTATCTACAAATACCTACAATCTCTCTTCTCTTTCCCTCCTTCCCTCCCTCTCTTCCCTCTCTCTTTTTAAGTCTCCTCTGTCTATCTCTGTTTCTCTGTCTCTCTGTCTCTGTCTGTCTCTGTCTCTCCCTCTCCCTCCCCCTCCTCTTTCTTGGTCTCTCCTCTGTCTCTGTCTCTGTCTCTGTTTCTCTGTCTCTGTCTCTCTTTTCTCTCCAGTCTCTCTTGGTCTCTCCTCTGTCTCTCTCTGTCTCTCTCATATTACCAGGACATTTCTCACTAGAGAAGTTCATGGATCTGAAGTCTTTCTTTGTGTCTGAGGGACCGCCTAGCAGAGGGGGGGAGGGTCCTTTGCCCCAGGTAGCTGGGTGTTCCAGGGAGGCCCTATTCTCCAAGCACATAGGAATGATTATGACCCAGGCTTCAGGTGACCCCTGGGCTATAGCTTATCATTTATTCCCTTTCTTCCAATCCAGAAACTGATACTCAGACAAGTGACATGGCTTCCTCGCCCAAGGTCATTTAGAACTGAGATCGCCTGGTCCCCTGCCCCTGCTCCCAGTCCTGGCTCCATCCAGGCCCCCCAAGCCTCTGGCAGTGCCATCAGACTGAGGGCTGGCACATGGAGAAGGGCTGCAGTAGATGAGCCTGGAGCCCCCATAGCTGAGACCAGCTGGAGCCCTCTGAAGCCCTGCTGCTGGCTTCATCTCCCCAGCTTCATGTTTCCATTGTTTTCTAATTCTCCTCCTCTCCAAACCCCATAGAACAAAACTGGCTTTTCACAACACACTCTTTCTGGAAACTGAGGTGTACAATGCCAATGACTCAGAGTATCTCCAGAAGCCAAGGATTTCAACCCATGGACAGCTGCCATTCAGAGAATCTCTGTCCTCACAGATCCCACTTACCCATTTGAAAACTAAGACTGCTCTTACAAGATGTGTTTGATATAACACCCTGAGATAAAGTCAACAGTCAAATGAAGGCTCTGACGTTAAAAGTGGATTCCCATTGGGATAGGCGGGCCGCCATGTTTTCCCCTCCCCAGAGTCAATAAGGCACAGCACCACACAGATGAGAGCAGCAATTAAATCCTGCTTAATTGCAAAATTGATCACCAAAATAGCTTCATCTCTTCAGAGCACCCATCAAAAATGTTTGTTTACAGAGACACCGGGCTCCTAATTATCTCCTGACACCCTGGAACTGCACTCATTCATTCTAGGCACTCTCCTTGACAGCCGCAAAATGTATGCTTGTCGGCATCACTTGCCAAGTAGCAATTTCCTTCTGTTAGACGGCTGACCCCTCTCCTCTCTGAGTGACAGAGATCAGACAGTTCACTTCTGGCAACCCAAAGCTCAAACGACCTAATTCATTTTTTGTGGCAATAACGTCAACTAATGAACCCTTCCTCATCAGGCCAGGTTTCCATGTAATTGTGGGGTGATCATACATCACATGGAGCCTTTGGCAGCTCATCATGGTAGAGGTGGGGGTGAGAAACCCCGTAAGGATCCTAGATAGACAGAGAAGAAGGAGCGCCTGAGTTCCAGTCTTCCTCTGCCTTTGTCCAGCCTTCTTCCATCGAATCATTCAGGAGACTTAAGGAGTTGCCTTCAGCATAGTCACCTCCATGCCAAATTTCACGCCAAATGCCCTGTGGTAAATATCACTGGAGCTTGCCAAGCGTCCTATCTCGGCTGCCTAATTTCGTCTTCACAGAGACCGTGTGAGGGAGGCGCTCTAGTCGTGATAATCCCCATTTTACAGATCAAGATACTGAGGTTTAAAGAGGCTGTTACTTGGGATCATTAGGACTGGAAGAGCTCCCTGCCCTCATTCTACAGATGAGGGAAATGAAGAGATTAAAAGACTTGCCCAGGGTAATACAACTGAAGAGTCAGGTCCTCCTAACCCCAAGTCCAGTGCCCTGGGCACTTCTCCATCCTACCTTTCGATACAGAACAGAACAGAGGATTTCCAGGGCCACTTACCCTAACCCCTTCACTTCACAAATAAGGAAACTGAGTCTGGGTAAACTGTTTTTCCGAAGATCACACACTTAGTGCTGAGGGTTGGGTTCAAGCTCTTGACTCCGAGTCAAGAGCTCTTTACCCTGTGCCACACTTCCCTCTACAAAAAAAGAGAAAGTGGAGAAAAAGGGGGGAAGGGGTATTATTCTCCTATTGGCTTAGAAATCCCACCAAATCCTTTACTTACATAGACCCAAGTCTAAATCTACAGAAAAGGAAGAAGAGAAGGGTAGAAATGACAAACACACCACACAATATTCATAGCTTAAGAGCTGGAAAGAGCCTTAAAAGACACTAGTCTGGTCCACCCATTTTACAGAGGGGGAAACTGAGGACTAAGGAGGTAAAGTGATTTGCCATGGTCACACAAGTAATAGACCTGGAATGTGAAACCAGGTCTTCCATCGCCAAAGCCTTTCTCTCTCCACATGAAACCATGCAGGCATTTTTTTATCCCACTGTCCATAATACCTGACACTCACAATGAACCCAACAATTGTGTGCTTGAAGATCATTAGAGTCATACTGCTAAGTTAAAGGCATTTATTTGTGTGTATGTGTGTGTGTGTGTGTATGTATGTATATGTGTATATATATATAAAGTATTTATATGCCCTGTTCTCCTCTCATAGAAAAGTCCCCATGGAGAGAGTCCTATAATTGCATGGGACAAAAGGAGCATGAGGACTCTCCAGCACCATCTTCGTTTTTTTCCTTCATTGGTCTTCCTAATATAACCTCTAGAGAGAGATTTACCCTCCAGCATGAGAGAATTCTAAGAAGGTCCAAGTCACTTTCTGATATCACAGCCAGAACTGAGGTAGGGTAACTGGAGCTTAGCCCTAGGGTGCCAAGATTTAGAAAAGGCTCATTTCAGTTCTTCAGCAGTGTGGAAACAACTGAACTTAATTCCTAGTTAGAAAGGATATTTAATGAAAATAGGAGACTACAAGAGGCTTTCTTCTTCCTCTAAGTAGCCACAGGTGAGTTCTTCCTGTCCCCAACCTTGCCTCAATTACAATGCAGTGATCTTATAGTGTCCCAAGGATCTCTGAAATAAGGTCATGTTTTATGATATACTTTGGGTCACTTGCTCCAGGTGGAAAGGCAGCTGGTCATGATTCTGTGTGACATTGATGTAAGCCCTGGGGAAAGCACAGTGCTTCTCCCAGGACCCCCGATGAGAGGAGGGAGGGAACTGAACACGAAGGAGTCATGAATCCACTAAGGGGGCTTCCTGATGCTTTGGTGTCCTGAATGGGACTTTACTGGCATGAAAGGCTTACACCCACTCAGTTTTCCTCCGTTCAGTTCATGATTTCTCAACACAGATAGGTGCGCGCACGCGCACACACACACACACACACACACACACGATCAAAGAGAAATGACACATGGAGCCAGAAGGATAGGTCTGTGGACTTGAAATCCGGAGGATTTGGGTTCCAATTCAACCTCAGACACTTGGTAATAGCTAGTAGACATCACTTCCATATATATGCATTTTAAGGTATGCAAAATGCTTAACAAAATACTTATCCTCACACCAACCCTGTGAGGTAGAAAGGAGGAAACAGTCAGGCAAAGCTGAAATGGCTTGCCGAGGTCAAGCTATTAAGTGTCTGAAATTGGATTTGAATTCAGCTCTTTCAGATTCCAGGTCTAGGATTCCATAATCTCTCTGCTGTGACGCTTGGCTATATGACCCTGAACAACTCACTTAACCATCCTGTGCCTCAGTTTCCCCATGCATAAAATGGGAGGGTACATTCAATGGCCCCCAAGTTCCTTTCCGGTTCTAATTTGATGATTGTATGAGATTAACTCTGAGTGGTGCAGGGCTGGTGGCTCCTTGTCATCCTCTGGTGGGCGTTTGAGATAACAAAGTCACTTGGTTGGTCCTAATGCTGTGGATGGCACATCATTGCCCAATATGGCCCCCGGGGGATGCTTCTTCTCCCGAATCTCTGCCTCCATTGTAAACCAATTTAGCACTCCAGCTTTTTGGAGATGGTTTCTGAGAAGCATCGGTGCCCCGGGTTCAGTCTCCTTCATCCTACATGTTAAGGGATATCCTTCCATTATCAGAATTATACTTTGCATGCTTATGGAAAGGCAGCCCTCAGACCTTCTGGGCTGAAGTGGAGGGGGTGCCTGACACACTCAGCTGTCAGAATGAAGCCCTGTGGGATAGGCATCTTTGACAAAATGACGGGACTCTCTGAGGAGACAGCCACGGCATGGTGAGCCCGAACAGCCAGCCTAGCTCTGGGCAGTGGCCTCGTTTTCTGTGGACATTCTCTCTGCTTCTTGGAGTGCCAGAGGCTTAGATGAGCATTTCTTCATTGGGCACCAGCATGAACCAGAGGAGAGAACTGGAAGGAATCCTAGAGTCCCTCTCATCTAACACTTTGATTTTACAGAAGGGTAAACTGAGGCCCAGGGAAGAGACTGAAACAAGGTCACACAAAAAGCAAGGGGCAGCATTCAGATCAAGTCCTCTGACTCTTGATCCACTGTATCATGATGGCTCATGAAAAAATGCATATGAGACATAAGAGAGAGCAATGAAATGACAGCAAGAGTTGGAGTCAAAGGACCTGTGTTCAAACCCTGTCTGCCCGTTATGACTCAGATGACCTTGGCTAAAGGATGTAGAGGGCCTGGGCCTCAGTTTCCTCCCCTGTAGAACAAGGAAGCTCAAGGAGCTGACCTCTGAATCCCCTTCTAGTACTAGATCGAGGAGCCGATGTTTCTCTTTGGCATCTACCTCAGGGATCTGTCCCTGCCCAATAATTTACTCCATTACAACCCCTCTCCTTGAGGTCCTCCAGTCATGGTGAACTCACTACCTCCCAAGCTCGCCCATTCCACTTTTGCATAGCTTTCCTTGTTAGGAAATGTTTCTTGTCACCAAAACTAAACCTGCACCAGTTCACAGAGTACTGGACCAGGAAGTAAGAAGGCTTGAGGTCAAACCCAACCTCCGATATTGGTAGCTATGTGACCCTGGGCAACTCACTGCATTTCTGCTGCCTCAGTTTCTTTACCTGTAAAATGGGATGATAATAACAGCATCTATTTCCCAAGGTTATTCTGAAGACAAACAACAAAAGATTAAACAAAAATAAACGTTTTAAAACATCTTGTTTAATTCTTTTTAAAAAATAAATAAATTTATTTATTTTCTTGTTTATATCATTCATTTCCATGAGATTTTGAGTTACAAATTTTCTCCCCATCTTTCCCCTTCCTAACATCTCAAAACAGCCATCTCACTGTATAACCCCTCCCCTAATCTGCTCTCTCCTATGTCCTCCCCCTCGCCCCTCTGACTTTCCGGCAGGGCAGGATGGATCTCCCTACCACAGTGCCTGTGTATCTTGATTCCCAGTTGGATGTAGTTACTACATCTTGTTAATTCTTAAAGCTATATATAAATGTTAGCCATGATGATATTGATGATTGATGATGGTGGTGGTAATAATGATGGTGATAAAGGTGATGATGATGGTGATGATGGTGATGATAGTGATGGTGATGATGAAGATGACAGTGATGGTGGTGGTGGTGACGATGACGATGAACTAAATGGCCCTCTCCATCGTGTCTGTCTTCCTCTTCCTGCTCTCCAACTTCATGTCCATCCTAAATTGTGACTCCCAGAACTAAACACAACCTCCTACATGTGGCCGGACTAAACACAGAGCACAGTGGAACCATCATCCCTCTACCCATGTTCATCCTCTATCAACATTCTCCTCAAACTGTTTCCTCCAGGTCCTTGGAGGCTACACCTGGTATGATATAGTCTGACAAGGGCCAGGTTCCCCATCCCAGCCACGATCACAGGACTGGCCATAGCAAAGTTGATTCCTTTTCAAGCTCACACAGAAGCATCAGTTCCCAAGTACAAGGCAATCATAGAAACCATGTGCTCCAATCCTGCCATCTTTACAAATGAGGAAACTATGGTCCAGACCTCTTTCTGGGTCATCCTTCCTAGCTCCATTAGAACATGGACCAAGTTTCATCTCACTTTTGTCTCTTTCCCAGAATCTTAGCCCAAAGGGCTCTGTGTATACACAGCACTTCAGAAACATTGAATGATTCAAAGTGTCATCTTCCTTGGACTATGGGGTATCTAAGGGCTTTATGTACATAATCAATCAATGAAAAAGTACTTATTAAACACCTGATTTGTGCCAGACATTGTGCTAAGTGTTGGAAATACAAAGAGAATCACAGTAAGAGAAATGATTCCTGCCCTCAGAGGGTTTACACTGTAGTGGGAAAGACACGTAAGTCATTAGGCACATGTTGAACATGCCCAGAGCAGAACAAGTTCACCTTAGAGGACAAGTCCCTGGTAGCTGGGAAAGCAGAGACCACACAAGACCTGAAGCTGGTAGGAGCTCCAGGATTCTCCGCTGAGCTTTGGGAACAGCCTTGTGAGAAGCTGCACACAAAAGCAGATGGTGCTTACGTGACTTGCCTAGGATTACACAGCCAGGAAGCATCAGAGGCAGGATCTGAAACCAGATCTCCCTCACACTGAGTCTAACATTCCAGCCACTGGGTTGAATGAACAAAATGCCTCATTGCTGGGTGACTTTGTGTCTCTCTGGCTTCCCTCAGTGTCCTCCACAAGCTTGTTCAATGTTGGTTTGATAGAAGGGAACCATATGCCTTCAACTTTCCCTGACTAGTGATTGGAGCTCTGTCTGTGTCTCCCAGCCCTACAGCCCTGATGTTCAAGAGTCCTCTTCTGCTCTGAGACAGAGCCCCTTCTCCCATGCCTCCCAAATCCACAGGCCAAAGCTTGCCTTCTGGCTCCCAGGCGTCACACCCACGACCCCTCCTACTTATGTCCTCTCCCTCTCATTTCCTCTCCTCTCTTCTTTTTCTCCATTTCAGGGGTCCTGCTGACCTCTCAGTGTCCCTTTTCATCCCCCCAAGCACCCTGCTTGGTAAGTGTTACTGGGGCTGAGAACCAGGAAGGCTCAGGAGAGAGACTTTCTGCCCTGCTGGCTCCCTGGGGCTGTCCTCAATTCCTACAGATAAGCCTTCATTACTGGAAGCTTTGAGCTCCAAGTGCCAGGTCCCTGGCCCTAATTTCAGTGAGTATCACAGTAATCATTGTTGCTTCTACGGCAATTATGCTCCCTAAAGCACTCCCTTCACTGAAACCTTGAGATACAAGCAGGCCTGGTATTACCGCCCCCATTGGACAGATGAGGACACTGAACTCCGGTTTCTTCTAAGGGCACCAGGATCATAAGTACCAGGGTAAGGACTAGAAGCTAGATCCGGGCATTCTGATTGAGTCTCAGACCTCAGAACTGGGAACTTGGCAGAAAGAGGAACAGGGAAGGAACTTGGAATTACGCCTCTTTCATTTGGGAGATGAGGAAGCCAAGGTCCAGAGGCACCAAATGGATCACCCCCACAGGGAGTCAGGGGGAGTCTGGGTTCAGATCAAAGGTTTCTGACACCAAAGTCCTTTCTAGCTCTAAAATCTTGGGTGTTTTTTTTCTTGCCCCTAACCCAATTTCTGTGTGTAGGCCTGGCTTAGGGATGGGGGCTGCACTTGTGATTTCATTGGCATTGGGGCCATTCAGCTAAGAAAATCCTCTCATCAATACAGGTTGGCACCTTCTCTTCCACCCACAGTCTTAGAGAATTGTCTGAGCGAGAGGGAAGAAACTGTCACTTGTGCAGGTGGTGAGGCAGCCGTCCTGGTGGACCCAGATCTCCTTGCCATCAAGGCCAGGTTGGGAGATATTCCTGTGAATCAAAAAGTTTTAGAAACAGATTTTCTGGGTAATTAATATGAAGAAATAAAAGAGCGGATCTTTGGGTCCTGTGTGTAAAATGGGTTATTAATATAACAAGAAAATACTCATTTTTTCTCATAGCCAGACTGAGAAAATTCCTGTTCCGTGAAGGTCTCCCTCATCGTCTTGGAGTGACTAGGCCTAGGACATCTGGGAATCTTTCCCACCCCTTGCACATCTGTAGGAGATATTCTTAGCATCAAGAGACCTTAATAATTTTCTAATGCCCCTGTCTTTGTGGCAGAAGCCCCTTGGAGAATCCCAGAGAAACCTACCTTTCAGAATTACCCCTGGGTTGAGTTAGGGTCCTGGGGGCCCTGCCCAGCTCTGAGATTCTGTGACTCAGGTGATACAAAAGAGGCAAAAGATTGTACTGACCTTCAGGGAGCTCATAATTTAATGGAGATGACAACATGCAAGCAGATACATACAAAGCAAGCCTCTATCTGGGCCAAATAAGAGATAATTAGCAGAGGAAGATTACTGGAATTAAGAGGGGCTGGAGAAGGCTTCCCATAGAAGGTGGGATTTTAGTTAGGACTTAAAGAAGCTGGGAAGGTCAGTGCTCAGAGCAGAGGAGGGAGGGCAGAGAGAGCCTTCCAGGTGTGGAGGCTGGTCAGAGAAGATGCCCTGAGCTGAGAGGTGGAGGGTCTTGTTTGTGAAACAGCCAGCGTCCCTGGGTGGAACAGCGCGTGTCAGGGAGTAAGGAGGAAGAAGTCTGGAGAGGTAGGAGGAGGCTAAGCCAGGAGGGGCTCTCAGTGACAAATAGAGTGCTCTGGAGGTTCTTCTTCCAAACACGATTCCCCCATGTTTTCTTCATGTTATCATGTGTGTGCGAGTCTGTACGAATAACAGATTTCTCAGAGACACAGGACTAGTTGACCTTGTGATCCAAGTCACAGATGCAGAAGACTGACGTTCTTTCCGGGCCTTCTGGGAGGACGGATGTTCAGTTTCAAGGAAAACGGAGTCTGCATTCACTTAGAGATCCCTAGTTTCTCTAGGTAATCACCATGATATTATTATCATGTGGTATGTAATAATACAATACAATTACATGATAATTACTATCCTCATTACTGTTGTAACTGGCATTTATCTGGAGCCCTGGAGCCCTGGAGCCCTGTTGTGGGTACCGTCAAAGTGGGGAGGGCGATGTTGTCCTTCCTACGTCTAAACCCGGGGAAGGAGAAGCTGTTGGGGCTCCCACGGCAGTGGCAAGAACATAGCCTTGGGACATGGAAGCCCTCTCAGAACCTAGCTTGCCACCACGGGGCTGGGAGACCTGGTGCAGCCGCGGTTAGTGATTTGTAAGGGGGGGATGACAACTACAGCCCCGTTGCTTCACCTCGTCGGGGGAAGTCGGTCCAGCTGTCCAGCTTATGGAATCACTCATTATTTACTCTCTGGTAGTTTTAACGTAAATATTAATCTGAACAAAATCCTAACAAAACTCTGGTCGGCTCCTGGGCCCCTTCTTCTCTTTTTCTTCTCTGATTTTGTGATTTCTTGAGATTTTTAAACATCCTTGTCTTCCCTCTTCTGAGTCCTCTCCCTTCTCCTTGCATCACTTCACATAAGCCTCCCCATATTTCTTTTTATGCCTCATATTCATCACTTCTAATGGGGTAATAATATTCTGTTACAGTCCTAGACACAATTTATCGTTTCATGTACAATCATTTTTTCTTTGTCTCTGTATTTCCCTGTTGGTTTTTGTTGATAGTCGCTGAGTTCAGAATAAGGGAGGAGGAGAATAGGACCAGGGACAAGGTTTGCTACAGTCATTGCAGTTAGAGCAGGCGGCGATTACAGGGAGCTTGAACCCACCAAGGCTGAGTCCCATGTATTGGGTATGGGGCAGTGGTGGGGCTTGATCCCAGACCTTCTGCCTTCAAGGGCAAATCTCCTCTATCACTCAGAGAGCCCAGGTCATCTGCTAGATTCCTGGCCTGGAACCTTGGGTTGAACACCATGGCCTCAGGAGCCATCCAAGCCCATCACAGACTGAGTATCCTTGGGAAAGTGACTCTCCCTCTCATGTCACAGGTTATGGACCTTAAAGCTGGACAGATCCTCTGAGGCCCCTTGTCCAGCCTGTGCCTGAACACATCCTTCTTAGTATGTCCCCAACAAAACACTATCCAGCCTCTGTTGGAAGACCTCCCATGACAGGGAACCCAATATCCTTTGGGTGAGCTCTAAATATAGGGAGCATATTCTTACATCAAGCTGAAATCTATCTTTTTGCAAATCCTGCCCATAAACATCAGGGACCACACTGAGCAAGCCAAACCTTTATTGTCCATGACAACCCTTTGATTATTCCACTGGGGAAGTTTTAACTGCCTAGTTTTCTATCTCATAATAATATACTCATGCTCATGTCTTGACCTGATTGCTGCATAAATGGAATCCATTAAAATCTGACAAAGGGAGTCTGATGTCTATCATAGAGGATTTCACCCAATGCCCTGTCCAGGCAGACACAAAAGGGGGTGCTGGCCTACCTCTCAAGCTGAAGAAACCCTGAGTGCCCCCTCCTGCCTGGATTGAAATCCCTCTGAAAAGAAGATGTCGCTGGGATTCCTGGAGGCCTGGGCTCAGACTTTTACAGAGTATTTTTCCTCTGGGTCCTAGTGAGACATTAACACGAGTCCAATATAACTGCTAGCTGGCCAACTGAACAGAACACTTGGCCTAGCGTCAGGAAGATCTGAATTTAAATAAAATC
>CM053589.1:203144397-203160839 GCA_028646515.1 Pseudochirops corinnae
TGGATGGATGAGTGAATGAATAATGAATGACTACCCACTCTTCAGCCCAGAGGATCAAGACTTGGAGATCTAACTGAAGCCTCTCCATAGGGCATTTTCTGGGGCCTCAATTTCTTCAAGCAGCTTTAAAAGTAGAGGATCTCTGTGCCCCCTTAATCCTTGTTATCTCCTGTTTAAATGAAGGGGCTAAAGGAGGAAGAGATTAAGAGGCTATTTCGATCCCCTTGGGTTTTTGCTTACAGGGTAAACAAGGAGAGATTTCTATCACTGCCTGGGCCTTCATTAATTCCTTACCTCCTTTCACAAAATATTTATTGAAACTAACCTGGAGAGAAGGATCCAATGGGTAGTACTAGTCCTTTAACCTCTGTGGTCAGGGCTCAAGCTGCTGCAAGGAAAGCCGAAAAAGAAGGTCCAGAAAGCCACAGACAAAGGGTTTCAGAGTGACCCATCCCCTCCCCCATCTTGTTTATTGATCTGTCAAGTATTTCCTTGGACCCTAGGATGCTGGCTTTAGCATCGGAAGGGTCTCAGAGGCCATTGAGGCCAACACCTTCCTTTATAGAGGAGAAAATAGGCTTGTTGGAGGAGGCTGGGCAGCCAGGGAGCATCTCTCTGACCATGGGCCTGGACTCACAGGGCCCAGGTGCTCAGGCAGTGTCTGCTTCCATCTCTGGACAGATGTTTGGTCACCTGCTGGGTTTAGGGAAGCCTCCCCATTTGAGGCATGATGCCCTGGGCTGAGGAAGCTGCCGTCCTTCAGTACAGTACCACAGCTTTGGAGCTAAATTGAGCTCTGAACTTGGAGTCCTGAGCACAGAGTTCTGATCCTGCTCTTCCTCTTATTACCTGTGTGACCTGGGGCTGGTGGCTCATCTTTTCTGGGCCTCAGATCCCTCTTCTATCCATCTCCATGACCTTCAATTTCCATTCTGACTAGAATTATGATGGGTTATTTTATTTATTTATTTTTTGTTTTTTGGAGGGCAATTGGGGTTGTGACTTGCCCAAGGTCACACATCTAGTTTTTGTGTTAAGTGTCTGAGGCTGGATTTGAACCCAGGTCCCTAACTCCAGACATGGCCCTTTCTCCACTAACCCATACTACTTCCATTATTGATTTCTCAGTGCATGTCAATGACATCATACCCCAAGAAAATGATACCTAGAGGGTGTTAGAGCTTGAAGAAAGCTTTTGAGGAGACATGGGCCGAGGTGACCTTGAGTGTCACGTCACAGTTCCCTGATGTGGCCCTTGGAGGGATGGGTCACTGGCTGTGCTATTTGTATGTCTACATTTTACAGAAGAGGAAACAGGCATAAAGAAGGGAAGGTTTTTACCTAGGACATACAACCAGTAAAAGTTGGACTTTGAGACCAAATCTCTAAGCCCTTTGTCCTTCCCACCATCCAAGCCCCTTCTCTAGAAAAGGGAAAGAAAAAACTCCTTCAGGCTGAGAAAGTACCTTGGGCTACTCCCCTAATCACACAGTCACACTTTTACAACTAGAAACAATTGTAAAGACCCTTGAGTCCAACTCCATCATTATATAGATGGGGAGACCTCGATGTGGAAATGTTCACTGACTTCTCAATCGTAAAACGAATCAGCATCTCCGGCTGGCTCAGGCTAAGGCTCTCATGAACTGCACACCTTGCCACACTCTCTTAAAGTAAACATCTCGAAGGAATTGGCATAAGATCATAGATCTTGTGTCGGAGGGATTAGAGCCCGTGCCATCTGTCTCCAAGTCCAGTTACCTTCTTCAATATCAGGTGGTTTTCAGTAGTGACTGGCTCTTTGTGACTCCATTTGGGGTTTTCTTGGCAAAGGTACTGGACTGGTTTGTCTTTTCCTTCTCCAGTTCACTTTTACAGATGAGGAAACTGGGGCAAATAAGGTTAAGTGACTTGCCCAGGATCACAGAGCTGGGAAGTGTCTGAGGCTGAATTTGAATTCATGAAAGTGAGGATGAGTTTTCCTGACTTCAGTCCTGGCACTCTGTGCACTATGGCTCTCCCTAGTGGCCATCTTCAATATCTAAGAACATGGTAACCAACAGCTGCACCAAGATCCACAAAGGGCTTTACAGGCATGACTTCATTTGATCCTCAGAACGACCTTGTTCAGGCAGGTGCTTTTATTATTCCCTTTCTACAGCTGAGGAAACTGAGGCATGGCCCGTTTAAATGAATTGCCTAGAGTGACAGTGTCTGAGATAGGCTTTGGACCTCAATCTGCTTGCTACCTAGCTGCTGCCTGTTTAAAGCTGTGACCTTGGTTGAGTCCCTTTTTGCCTCAGTTACCTCTTCTGTAACATGAGGGGGTTGGACTGGATGAGTTCTAAGAATCCTTCCAGGCTCCGTCTTCCATGAATCTCTGTGTGGATTGGGCTGGGCTGTACTTTATGGAGTGAGACAATACTGGCCCATCAAGGGTCATGGAGAAGAGAAGTCTTCCCCCCCTAAGTCCAGATAATGCACATTAAGCACCTATAATGTGGGCAGCACAGAGCTAGGCACTGAGGGACACAACAATTGGACCTTCGGATAGAGTATTTGGAGGACCTCAGAATTAATTTAGCTAAGAGAACCCTCTCATGCTATAGACTGAGAAACAGTGCCCAAAGGACCATCAATCCTTCCTGAGAAGAGAGATCGACTGTTGGTGGGAGGCAGGTCTAGGATTCTAGAGGACAGTAGCCAAGGAGAGAGGCAGAGCAGCCAGTAGAAAGTGAGCTAAATTTGGAGTTCAAATCCCAACCCAGTCACTCATTAACTGTGAGAATTGGTACAATCATCCAACCTCTCTGGGCTTTGGTCATCTCCTCATCTCCAGATGGTCCCTAGAGTCTAAGGTCTTGAGGAACTTGAAATCTCTGACCCTCTGCTTTAGAGGTAGTAAATGGCAGAGCTGGAATTTGAACTCAAGTCCTTTGACTCCAAAGCCAGGGACCTAATGACTCCATATCTTCTTTGCTGGGATTTTCATTCCTGTCATCATGCCATAAGAGGATTGATTGGAAGGAGCTGGGGGTGTTTGTGTTTAGCCTAGAAAAGGAGAGAAACAAGAAAGAAGACAGGTTGGATGTTCTCAAGTATCTGAAGGTCTGTCACATAGAAAGTGGAATTAATCTTGTCCTGCTTGGCATCTGAAAGCAGAATTAGGAGCACGGGGAGGGGGGAAGAGGAGGGAGAATGGGTAGGAAAACTTCTTAGTCTTTAGAGCTGACCCAAAGTGAAATGGGCAGCCTGTGGGAGTAGTGAGTTCCCCAACAGTGGGCCCGCAGAAGTTGTATAACTAGTGATCAGGGATTCTGTAGACAAGATTATTGTTCAAATAAGAATTGGATTAGATGGGCACTGGACCAGTGAGGTCATTTGGAGTTGTGAGAGTGTGAGTCTCTTTTCCTAGGGGATGGAGAAGACAATACACTGGAGTCATTTCTTTGCTCAGAGTTTTGTGTGAAAAGGATTCCACATTTAAGTTTCTGACTGAATCTCCTTCTCTGAAGAGTCTAATTTGAGAGAAGAATTTCATGTTTTGAGGAATCATTTTTTTTTTTCTAAGAAGGAACTCTGAACTTTCCCCCTCCAGCAACTAAATCTTCCTGGCTTCAGATCCCAGGACACAAACCACTTTATCTCCCAGTTAAAAAATCTAAGACTATTTCCAAACTGTTGTAATCCTATCAATGTGGGAAGGAGGGTGGGAAAGGTTGCTAGTAATCCCTCAAAGTCTGGAGAAGGAAGTCATTGGATCTAAATGCAAACAAATTTCCACCCCAGGGAGGATTAGACAAAGACTCATTCCTTAATCCGCTTCACTCACCAGGAGAGAACTGCCCTGGGTGCTGAACTCTGTACACCGCCTTCACTTGAATTTCTTTTAAGTTAAATATTTTATTTAAACCAACATTGAGCACTGATACAAGCAACTAATCTTTGTTTAGGATTCCTACTGAAAGGAATTGATGTGCAATATCTTTTGGTATATGAAGTCAGGGAAAATCCCGTTTTTCCATAGTAGTTCTCTTGTTTATTTTGTTCTGATTTTAGCAACAATTGGAGAAAACCAATAACCCTGGAATATACTCAGAGTGTACTGACCCTCCCCCCATCCTTCCAGCACCATCCCTTGAGTAGCCTCACCCCAGGGCCCCTAGAGCCCTTTCCAATCAACAGCAAGAAAACAGGCATCCCCAAACACTGACTTTTTTTTTTCTTAGTCCAATAAAACAATTAACTTATACATCTCGACTTAGAATTTCCAAAGGCCAGAGGACTGATTTTTCCCTTTGATACTGACTGGTTTCAAGGCCAGAGACAGCTCAGAAGAATGAGCTGAGTAAAGAGAAGGGAAGAGGAGACTTTTCTATTGAGAGAATAAATGAGGCTGGAGACTGCGGAAGAGTGAAGGTTCAGCATCCTCTCGTGTAGAGACAGACTTCGGCCCTTTCCAGGTGGTTTTTCCTAACACATTTCTTCTCAAGGAGACCATCTCAGGAAGAAAAAAAAAAATAAACCAGAAACTGGGGTTTAACTGGTGCCTTTGCCATTCTGGGAGGGAAAAGGGGAGAGAGGTTTAGCAAATTTAATTATTGAAGAGTTGCTTAGCGGCTAGGACACTGGATTGGGGTCGGAGAAACCTGGGTTCATATCTGTCCAGTTACAGACAGAGTGCTGGATTTTAGATACTTAACCAGTCTGTAAAATGGACTAAATGTATTTTCCTCAGAGGTTTATTGTGAGAATCAATTGAGATAATGTATATAAAGTGATCCACAGACTTAAAGCTATAGGAATGTGAATTATGATGATGAATATTCATTAGTTTTCTTCCACTCATTAGTGAAGGATACACAGGATATCTAGCAGAGGAGACAAAGTGCTGGACTTTAGGTCAAGAAACCCTCAGTTCAAATCCCACCTCAGATCCTTACTGGACAAATCTCAAGCCTCAGTTTTGTCTTCTGAACATTGGGGATAATAGCAACTGTAGTACCTGCCTCACAAAATGTCAGAGATCAAATGGGACGGCACGTGTCAAAGTGCCATCAATGTTGGTTATTTTTATTTTTGTTGGAATTATCGTTATTATAGGCGGCACATTCTCCTAACCCTTTCAATGTATTTCCTGTCCATCAGCCTCTTGGCTCATCAAAGCAAAGGGTGACCCTCTCAGACCTTCCTTCCTTTGTGCAAATGAACCTTTGGGTCCTAGAGGAGAATTATATTGGTTTTATTTCATAGAAAAAAGCATGGGGAAGAGACCCTGGCACCAATTTTAAATCCCTATCTATGAAATCTTTGTGAAGAAAGAAAACAATATAGACTCTTGTTTATAGATTTATTTCTAGAAACATAAACAAAAGAAACATAAAAGGCTTCCCTTTTTCTTTTCTGAGCCCTCAGAAGTCCCCATTCCATTCCTATATTTCTGGGGAAGACTCTAAGCTGAAATTGTCAGGAATGAAAATCCCAGCAAGGAAGATATGGAATCATAAGGCCCCTGGCTTTGGAGTCAAGAGGACCTGAGTTCAAATCCCAGCTCTGCCACTAACGACCTGTAAGACGCTGGGGCAGGCCCTCATGATCTCTGGTGTTCGGTTTCCTCAGCTACAACGTAAGGGAGTTGGACAATACTTCCTCCAAGCCTCCCTTGAGGCTTAAATCTATGATCCTAATATTGAAAAAGTCAAAAAGTAACCAGAAGAACATTAACAATCCTCAATCTATATTCCTACTTCCCCATCTATATGAATGTGTAGAAGAAAAAGGTATATACAGACTGAAGGTGCCTGTGGTGTGGGTATCAGAAGAGGATCATCAGGCTTTCCCAAGTGATGACAGTCCAAAGGAAACTACCTCTGTCCCATCCCACAAGTGATTGAGAGATGTGGAGAATATAAGATTCAACGTGTTTATTTTTTATTAACTATGAAATAAGCATTTAAATTTGGTAGAACAGAATTCCTCTTCCAAGTCTACCAACAAGATGAAGCAAGAGGCAGAGAGAAATGTGCGACAGTACGAGATGGGATGCTTTCTGAAGTGTTGGTCACTGTCACGGAGGAGACACAGCACAGAGCCCAAGCTGAAGGAGGGTTTCCTATAGAGAGCAAGATGGAGTCCTACAATTGTCCCTTTTTTGTGAATTACTTCATATTTAACCAAGCCCTGGCAGAACCTCCGGGAGCGGGTCTGTAACCTCTCAAAAGAGTATGGCCCAACCATCTACTCAGGGAAAGGCAAGTGGATTAAAAAGGCCTATTGCCCAGACTATGACACGTAGATGGGACAATCTACAGACACTGCAAGTAGAGGGGATATTGGGCCTGTAACTGGCTAGAAGGAAAGGAGAAAGCTCGATGGCCCTGACTCCAAGCTTCTCCTTGGAACAAAAGACTAATCTTGCAAACACCGATATCCTTCTAGGATTGCTGTATGTCTGTGAGTTATAGAAGAGGAAAGTCTCTGAGGAATTTAAAATGAGCAGTACACATTGAGAACAATGGGCAGACAGAATGCACCACATCCAAAATAAGGAACTTGGAAGAACCAGAGGAGAGGAGATTGTGAGAGAAATGAATGAATGAAAAAGAATATAGATTAGCCATCTGATGAGAAAGAGGACTAGTCTATGGAAGGCTGTGTATTCCACTGACATTCTCATGGGGTCAGCAAAAACTGAGGCCCATTTTTATTGGAGAAGTACGACAGCACATAGATTTATAATCCCCTCAATCAGCTGGAATGTGGTGGAGCCATTAGGTTTGGGTGTGGAACAAAGCTGGTGGAGCGTTTATTGTTTCTACTGTCTTCTCCTATAGGAATTATTTTGAGAAGCTAATTCTTCTAAGATCACATTTGTTTCTACCACCTAAACTTGACTTTGAGTGGGACCTGCCCTTTGACCACTACCCTCTTCTCAAATGTTCCTCTTCACTTCTCTGACTTAAGCTTTATCCAAACTTGTTACAACTCTGACTCACAAATCAATGGCCCAGATCCAAATGTTTTCTTTCTGTGTTAGTTTAAAGACACTTAAGAAAATATAAGTTATTAATACTGATTATTAATAAACTCATAACAAACTCCTGAGTCCCCAAGTCGTAAATTTCCCCCATCCCAACTTCTGGGATCTCTGCCCTATATTAGGCCCTGTGTAAATCTCAGTTAACCATGTTGTCTCCCATTGGCCCCCTTTCTCTGTTCCAGCATAATACAAATATTTAATACACAGAACTTATGGTCAAGCATAGGAGTTTTATGATAGGAGAAGCAGAATCAGAATAAAAGAACCACACAAAATATAATAAGGAAGTAAATAAAAAATCACCTCTAATAAAGAGCAGTTCTGTGGAGGGAAGATGGAGAGGAAGAAGTCTCATTGATCTTCTTCAGGTCCTTGGATAGGGAGAGTTCGGTTCACCTACCTTTCCCGCAAAAGAATTTCCTCACCATCAGAAGGTCAAACCACAAAGAATGCATCTGTGATTGAGGGCAGGCTCTTTATTGTTCCAGTCACCTCTGCAGACTTCCTTTGTCCTTTCCCTAAATGCAGGAGGGGATGATGCAGCCCCCCAACCATGGCGATGGTCCCACTCTGCCTTCAGATCAGCTCCACAGGGCTTGATCAGTCCATCCTTTCCAGTCATCTCAAATTCAGCCATCCATAGGAGACCTTTCCCAGGACCCTCCCTTTCAGTACATTCCTCCAGAGACTATGTTCCATCTGTGTGTAGCTTAGAAAGTATACAGTTATATTCTATATATGCAGGCATATGTATGCATAATGTACATATATACACACATGTATCCAGACACATGCACACACACATATATATATACACATATATTTATACGTGTGTCTGTGCATGTGTATGTATTCTCTCTCATTAGAATGTGAGTTTCTTGAGTGCAGGAGCTATGTCTTTACCTTTCTTTGTATGCCCACCACTTAGCACAGCGCCTGGCATGTAATGGGTACTTAATAAAGTAGCCAACTAGCCCATCCAATGCACCAAAGGAGCCTCACTATATCACACCCAATGAATGGTCCTCAGAGTAAAGATTTTCAAAGATCCACCAACTCTACATGAAATTTTCCAGGGAGAAAAGCAAAGCTCTGTTCTCGGGGAGAGGACAAAGAATCATATGAGTTAAGATTGGTAAACTTGGCTGGATCCACGTCACAGCAGTCTCAGGGTTTTAAGTGGCTCTAAGGACCCAACACTGTGACCCACCCACCACCGTGTCAAGCACTTGTGGTTTCTTCCACTTGGCAACTCCCTCCACTGGCACAGACCATCTTAGAAAGTGGCCCAAAGCTCAGAGATGGTAAGAGATTTGCCCATGATCACACAGCCAGTAGGCTTCAGTGGTGGCATTTGAACTCACATCTTTCTGGTCAAGTTTGGTGTTCTCCCTGCTATAATTATATAGGATGACGAAGGAGAATAGGGCTCTGGGGTCAGAAGACCTGGGCTGAAATCCTGACACTGGTGTCTACTATCTGCATGGGCTTGGACCACTACCTTCCCCTCCCTGGGCCTCAGTTTCCTTATCTGTCAAATGAAGAGGCAGGACCAGGCAGCAGCTCCAGACTAGGCTACCATGAAGTCACCTGTCCAAGACAACACAGGTAATCAACAGGCCAGACATCATGTTGGGCACCTGACCTCTGGTGCCCCTATCACTCTTGTAACTTGAGCACAGGGGCTGTTCCTTCCTGGACCCAGGAGCCATCCCCACCATTCAATGAAGGGAGAGCGGTGCGTACCTGCAGGGTTCAGGTGAGCAGCTTAGCCCGGTCTTTGCTGCCCTCTTGTGGCCTTTGGAGGAACTTCTGTCCCATAGCATCTCAGGCAGGCTGCCTTTAATGGACGCTCAGAGGGCTGCATCCTCTTGGAACAAACAATGTGGAGGTCGGTGCTAGAGCCGTCCCGCTGCTCCGAGTCCCAGATACAAGATGTGGGCCAGTCTACCTCTCAGGTGTCGTGGGAAGGGTGACAGAAGGAGCGTCAGGAATCCTTACTCAGAACTATTCACCAGGGGAGTTTCCTGCTCTCCGTGTACCCTCAGCTCCTCCTCTATGATAGAGAAACAAATCTGTGTTCTTGGGCCCGTCTGAGAAAAGGGCTCCGTCACCCCCAAAGCCTAAAGACACAAGCGCTTGTGCCAAGCTCCAGCTGAGTCCATCACAAGTGAATGGGAAGACGTCTGCTTAGTCAGCGAGAATCTGGCACAGAGGCTGCATGGTGGGCTTCTGGAGCCGGGCTCCCAGGCTTTTCCTCAATTCGAGGGGCTGGTTCAGAGAGGCCATCTGGTCTAATGAATGTCTCCGAGAACTGAGACCGAGAAAACTCAACAGACTCACTCAAAGTCACACCAGCTACAAGTATTAGAAGCAGCGTCTGAATTCATGTGCTCTGACCCCAGAGCCAGCGCTGTGCCCTCCCCCATTGTGTTGTTCAAAGAAAATATCGGGGGACTCAGTGCTGTAGGGGCAGGTAATGCAGTAAATGGAGAATAAAGCCTTTCCTCAGAGACACTGTCCATGGAGGATCCTTCACCCCAGCAAAGGCTCACAGAGCTGTCAGTACTTGGCCCATAGCAAGGGCTTAACAAACGCTCTGCATTTGTTCATCCATCATTCACTCCTCCTTTGCCCCATTCCCTGGAAGGCTCAGCACCCTTCTTTAGGGTTTATTTGTACCAGACTGGGAGTCAGGAAGACCTGAGTTCAAGTCTTGCCTCTGAAACGAGCTGTCCAGCCCCATTTATCTCATTGGTTTTTCCCCCATAAAAAGGAGACAATAACAGCCCCTACTCAGAGGCTGGTGTAAGGATCAGATGAGAGAATGTGTGTAAGGAGCTCTGTAAACCTTCAGGCATAGCACCACGGCTGGCGATCAGCTCACATTTTTAAGAGAAGCTCTATTTTTTTCTAAGGAATAAGCATCATGTACAATTTTAAAATATGAAAACAGAATGCCGCATTGGCTCAGTGCTCCTCTCTCCTTGAGGATGTCCAAGTTCCGGTTTCTTGCCTCTGGGGTTTTGTACATTCTTTCTCCTTGTGGGAGGCTTGTGGCTTCTCTATCCCATCCCTGTCACCCCATAACTGCTCACTCATTCAGATTTGTTCTTTTCCATTTGTGAGCAGTGTTCCACCTCCCTTATGCATCAGAATTCATTAATCTCCTCCCCAGTTGTTGGACATGTGGGTTGTTTTCAGTTTCTCACTCTTACAAATTGAGTGCTTGGGTATGTTTCAGCACCAACATGTATGTCCCTTTCTCCCTTTCCTCATATCTCTAGGATACAGTCCTGACAAAAGGATCACTGAGTGGGTCTGAGATGTGACCAGTTTTATGGTTCTTATATTTTAACCCACAGAATCAGTCTCTGAATTGGGGGCCTTGAGTCCAGCCCAAACCTCAAAAGAATCTGGCGCCTGAATGTTCGAAATCCAGCTTGTGCTTGAAGACCTCCAAAGAGGAGTAGCCCTTGGCCTCCTGGAAGTGACTCTGCTTTTTTAAACTATAAACATTCCTCCTAAAATGTGGTGCTTGGAACTGAGCACAAATCCCCAGAGAAGGTCCTCAGGCAGATGGTACTCCTGAGACTGGCAAGGAGTGCCCTTGGTTTTGGCTGCTGGGTCATAATTCTATGGGTGTCCAGAATTTCATGCTTCACGGCTTCCTATGCCTCTTGAGCTAACTTTCCCTATGACGTAAAAGGCCAGAACATTGCAGAGACCCCAAAATGAAGTCCAGATCCACTGAAAAATGTTTGACGTGAAGATCCACCCAGGACTAAAGAAATGTCTGGAGAATGCCTATTGTCCAGACCAGGACATGCTGCTGGATGGACGTCCAAGCCATTAAATTAGGGCATATAACTGCAGGAGGTTGGGGAGCTGGGCCAAGAATTGAACAGGAAAACAAAGGAGGGACGGAGGGTGAGATAGCTCTTGGAAAATTATTCCATGAAGTGAATAGATTTTCATTCATGGCCTTCCTCATTTGGTGGTTTCGGTATAGCCCAGGGCTATGTCCTCTCCCTCCCTCCCTCCCTGCCTCCCTCCCTCTCTCTCTCTCTCTCTCATTCTCTCTCTCTCTGTCTCTCTTTCCCTTCCTCTCTCTGTCTCTTTCTGTCTCTGTCTCTCTCTACGTCCATCTGTCTGTCTGTCTGTGTGTCTCTCTCTCTGTCTCTTCCCCCCTCCATTCTCCATTTCACCAACTACCTGCTGCACATCTTCACGTGAATGTCTCAGAGACATCTCACACTCTCAAGACTGAGCTCGTCGTTCCCCTCCCCTTCCTCTTTTTTTCTAACGTGTGTATTTACATCCCAGGTCTCGTCACTGTTCTGGTCCCCCAGGTTTACCGTCTGAGCATCACCCTCTGCTTGCCGCCCTCCCTCACCCCCACATTGAATTAGTTGCTAAACCTGGTGGGAGCCGTGACCCTTGCGTCCCCGGCTCCCGCCCTCAGCCCCCTGACGTAGCCCTCTATGAGGATACAATACAAGCTCCTCCCCGCCGGACTCCAGCTCTCCCTCGCAGAGCTACCGCTACACCCCAGAAATCTGGCCCGGGCGGTGTTTCCCGTACCCGGGGCGGCTTCCTCCCCCCACATCTCCGTACAGAATGTTCTCGCTCCTCCCCTCTGCCCCGTGGAACCTCTCGCTTCATCCCAGACTCGGTTCAAGCGCTGCCTCCCGTGTGAAGCTTTTCCGAATGTCTCCAGGAATTTCTCCCCCGTCTCCCTCCAAATATTGCATATTTACTTTGCATATACTGTGTGGAAACTTATCGCTGCGTCCCCAATAAAACATCAGTATAGCCACCAGGGGGTGCTGGTGAGCATTTCAGGATCCTACAGGTGTCTTGGACCTGACTCATTCCCCTCCCTTTTTGTGGTTAGGGGCTCTCCAGCCTCCCCTTCCCTTCTGAGGTCTCGCTTCCTTTTTCCAGCTACATGTGTGTTTTCAGGCCAAAGAGAAGGAACAATGACCACCACTTGGCTGCTTCCCCTCCATCCCACTTCCCTACCTGCCGGCTGCCTAGTTGTGTGTGTGTGTGTGTGTGTGTGTGTGTGTGTGTGTGTGTGTGTGTGTGTGTGTGTGGTCCAAGGGCTGTCCTCTGTCTCCCTCAAATAATCACCTCTTTCACTCCTTGAACCCCCAGTCAGAAATTTTTTTCTGGCAGGATTATGCAAAGATAGCTCCCCACCATGCATGCACGTACACATAAACACGCGCGCGCGCGCACACACACACACACAGACACACACACAGACACACACACACACACACACACACACACACACACCCTCCTTCATTCTAAGATTTCTTTTTCGGCACCCAGTCTCCCATACGCATTCAGATATCCCCCAGCGCAAACAAGCTAGCCATCTCTTTATTCCGTTTCCAAATGCACTCTACCAATAAAACTGTCTGGACCTGGGGTGGGCGGAGCGCGGGGAAGAGGGGAAAAGCAGCTCCAGCCATCCATCCCCCTCTCCGCAATTCTACAGGTTTGCTCACGGCAGAGAGAGGTGAGGGCTGGTGGAAGGAGGAAGCACGGCGCCACTCTTACAACCAGGAACCAGAAATTCTGGGGCCAGATCAGTTCTGGCGGTCCCTGCGATGTCACGCACCCGGCACTCAACGTCTGCTATTGCACGTCCCCAAGTCCAGCCAAAGTGTCGCCGTGGTCTTGTCACCACTTTTCTCCTATGGTGACCTTCTGCTTCTCTGTTCCCTTCTTCCCTCTTGTGTGTCGTGCACCCACAAATCTATTCAGCCTCAAGATAAGGGCAAAACTCTCAGATGAAGAGACTCAGGGAGGGGGTGCAGGGAGAGCTGCTGAATTCCCAGGGAGTCCCTCTCTTTCCTTCTAGTCTCTGAGGAGCCTTCAGTAGACAGTGCTACAGAGGGATTATTTTGGTTTTGGGTCTTTGTGTGGCACAGTGCCCAGCATACATCACATGCTTACTAAATGTTTGGTGATTTGCATTGAACTGAACTGAACTACATCTTCTTCCTGAAACAAAGGTCTATATTTTCTAACATCAATCTTCTTCAAGTAAAGAGACAACAAAATGAAACAGGAAGACCTGGGCTTAAAGGCAGGAAGACCTGGGCACTCCATTGTGTTGAGAACCTGGGAGAGTCTCTAAAGCTGGGCGCTGCTCAAGGAGCTCCCTCGGATTTATCCGGAAAACAATAGATAGGCGGTGGCCAGTGATGGTGGAGCCAGTTCCCACACTCACGTGAACAACTTCACTTATCTACGTATTTTTCCAAGGAGGCAATGTGGCTGAGTCACGAAAGGACAAACTCTCTGGAGAATTCCAGTTGTGGGTCAACCAGAGCAGTGGAGAAGCCCATGGTAGCTTGAGTCTATGAGTGGGAATCTGCAATTTATTGAAGGCGCTGGACAAATACAGTAGTATAAAGGATGTCAGAGGGACAGGTGACCAGAAATAAGGAGGAAGAGCCCAAGGGCTCACCTGGAGTCTGTGCAGGACAAAAGGTGGAAAGGAAGAAGTCCTAGCTTTGAGGTAGAGTCTATGGCATGACCAGGAAAGAGTCACACCAGATGAGAAAGTGTGGGGTTGCAACCTGCCCAACTGCAGAAACCACCCATCTCAAAGTGTTCAAAGATCTACTACGGGTTAGCACAAAAGTAGTCTGTCTAACCTTTCTGAAAATCCTTTGAAATCTTCTTCTAACATCTTGGGGTGGGGGTGGGGGGCAGACTGATCTTGGCTTGACCTTTATCAGGAGCCCTCGATCTGCCAAACAAAGAACCAGCTCTTGGTTATGGACTGGACTCTGCTCAGAAAGGGGATTTCTTCTGTCTAATTCTTGACTTTCAAAAAACAAAAACAAACTTGGATTATGCCTTTTTGCTTTAACATCACAGTCATCTTTGAAAATAGCCACTCTCTTCATCTCACCCTTGAACAGGCTCCACAAAGAGCCTTCATTGTCCATAACAGAGAAAAACAATTAAGCAAAAAAGCTGACCCTACATCTGACCGGGGCCAGGGCATTGTCTCCGAATGGTCTCCACCCTCTCTGTTATGCACAGAAGCAGCTACTTCATCCCATGCTCTCAGGTCATAGCTGATGGTTTAGTTATCCAGCATTTGATGTCTTAGTGATCTGGAGTATTACATTCTCCTAGGTTTCAGGTAAACTCTTCTGGTTTTGTTTCCTGGGGCTGTCAGAGTATTTCCTATGGACCAGCAGCTTCCAGCCAGGCTCCTTTCCCAGTGGCCTGCCTCCCCTCCCCAAGAGGACCCATCCCACCTCCCCAAAGGCAGAATAAAAAGTGGAAATCTCTTTCCCTTCTCCTCCCAAGCACTGACCCTTCCTTCTCTAGACTCTCTCATCCCACCCTCTCCAGCCTTGCTCAAGAATAATTCTGTATGATCTCACCACTGAGAATACTGACGTCCTAACAAGGAAATGTGATTTTAAAATCTCTTCCTCCTTCTCTCACTGTGCTTTTTCTCTTTATATCATTTCTTCCCTAAATGTTTTAACCCATTCTTGTCCCTCTCAATGTCTCTCAAAAAGCATATGAGTTTTCTTGTTGTACCTCTGTAAAGAAAATCAAACCAATCATAAACATTCTCCGATGCTGCACTCGCCATCAAGTCTTGACCTTGGCAGCTGGGTAGGGCCCCAGTGGATAGAGTGCCAGGCCTGGAGTCAGGAAGTCCGATCTAGCTTCATTTATTTACTGGCTGTGTGACCCTGGACAAGCCATCTGAGCCTGTTTGCCTCAGTTTCCTCATCTGTAAAATGAGCTGGAGGGGGAAAAGATCACAAACCTTTCTAGCATCTTTGCCAAGAAAAAACAAAAAAGTGGAATCATGAAGATCTGGTTGTGCCTGAAACGACTGAAAACAAGCCATTGATACAGAAAAGCAAACACCTAATTTCTCAGAGTGTGTCACTCTCTCCAATTTGGTTGGTGTGCATGCTGGCTGCCCCATTCACCTTGGGCTTCTTTTGAAGACCCAATTCCTTCCTTTTGTTGTTTCCAATAACATTTTGGCCCATTAGGTGCAGTCACATGGTTTATTTTGTTCATTACTATTTATTAGTAATAGTTTATTATAATTAGGGAAAGCTGCCAACCAATCATTCTTTTGCAGGAATATCAAATTCCTAATTTTCCTTTGATTTCTTATTAATAAAAAGAAATTTATTTTGCCAGTCCTTAGAATAGTATTTTCTCATGTGCCCTGCTTGGGATTGTTTCATATTGTAATTCCAAAATTTGACTATAATACTTGATGGTGATTTAAAGAACCAGCATGGCCCCAGGAAATGTGTTTCCACCACATAAATGGGGAGCAAAGTGACCTTGGGGCAGAAACTCAGCTCCACACAGATTCCCCTCCTCCAAAGGCTCCCAACCTTTACATCAAGGGTTCTCAACCTATGGGTCGTGACCCCTTTGGGAGTCAAATGACCCTTTCACAAGGGTCGCCTAAGACCATTGGAAAACACATATTTCCGATGGTCTTAGGAACTGAGACACCACTCCTGTATCCGTCTCCAGGCAGGTCTGCCCACATGCAGATATGCCCACATATGAGTATTAAAGGGTTGAGGCATTAGGAAGGTTGAGAACCACTGCTTTACATTATCCCCTCCCTGGGTCCCACAGTCATGTCCAATGGGACAAACACTGCACAAACAAGACACAGACTGGAACAAAGGAGGACATCGGCATTAAGAGGGACCAGGGAAGGCTTGCTGCAGAAGTGGGGATTTAGCTGAGCCTTGAAAGAAGTAGGACTAAGAGGCCAAGGTGAGGGCCAGCCAGGATAGACGTAGGAGATGGGAGACAGGGCCTCCACACCAGATCTTCTACAAGTTAAGCTCCAGTCTTGGGAAGCTCATTCACTCATCTTTGGAACTCCTGATGGAGAGCCCAACCCAGCTGATGGGTGATTGTGGTGGTTGTTGTTCCGTCTTTTC
Source organism: Pseudochirops corinnae (assembly GCA_028646515.1). Lineage (NCBI taxonomy): Eukaryota > Metazoa > Chordata > Mammalia > Diprotodontia > Pseudocheiridae > Pseudochirops > Pseudochirops corinnae. Next base: position 203,160,415 of record CM053589.1, read on the forward strand.
AGGACTGAGGAAACAAAGGTTCAAGCTTTGGAGCATATCAATTTAGGAAGCAAAGCATGCCAGATGCCCAACACATCAGACCAGAACTCTTCAGTTTAGGCCTAGACCCCCATCACAAGAGGATGTTGGGGGCCAGTGGAAAATTCTAGTATTTTGTAATAACACCTGGTCATGTTTTACAATATCTTATCAGAACATTTCGTGGCTGGCCAACTTCCTTGCATACCGTTTCCTGGAATGTTTTATCTCATTGGAACATCCTGCAGCCTATCTACCTGTGGAAATCCTCTACTTCCTTATATACTCATGCCCTTGCGTACAATAAAGGAGACTTGATCAGAAAGCCTGTCTTGTCTCCATTCTTCCTGTTTCTTGTCCCCCATCCCTCTTTCTCTTCTAGGGTCCACGTTGTGCCCCGCAGGCCG
>CM053589.1:203161339-203198274 GCA_028646515.1 Pseudochirops corinnae
TCAACCTTACTCTCCTTGAATTTGGCTTAGGGAGGGAATGACATAAACTCTAAATTGGGTATCTTGTCCTACAGGAGAGAAGGGGGGATGGGGATGAGATGGGGGATGATGGAGGGGAGGGGAGGTTGAGGGGAGGATAGTTAGAAGCACATACTTTTGTAAAGAGACAGAGTAGAGAATAGAACAAGTGGGGGGCAGGATAGGATGGAGAGAAATATAGTCAATCTTTCACAAAATATCCACCGTGGAGATTTTTTACGCAACTACACATATAGGGCCTGTATTGAATTGCTTTTCTTCCCAGTGGGGGTGGGTAATGAGGGAGGAAGGGAAAGAATCTGGAATTTAAAATTTTAAAATCAGATGTTTAAAAAATATATTGTTATTATTATTACTATTATATACATGCAAGTGGTAAATAAGATATACAGGCACTGGGATAGGGAGATCCATCTTGCCCTATTGGAAAATCGGAGGGGTGATGGGAGAGGATAAAGGAGAGAGCAGAGTAGGGGAGGGGGTATATAATGGGATCACTGTTTTGAGGTGGTGAGTAGGGGAAAGACAGGGAGAAAATTTGTAACACAAAATCTTGTGGAAATGAATGATGTAAATTAAAAATAAACAAAAGTTAATTCAAAATACAAAAAAAAAAAACCATGACAACTTGCAGCAGATTTTGATAGACAAATAATTTTTTTTGCATGCATCCTTTTTTTTACTATATATATATATATATATATATATATATATATATGTACATTTAGATATTATTTTTTGTAAATTGCATGTAAAAACAGTGTTTAACATTCTTTTTAATTTTGAGCTTCAAATTCTCTCCCTCCCTAGTCACTGGGAAGACAAGCAAGTTGATATAGGCTATACATGTGCAATCATGTAAAACATATCTCCATATTAGCCATGTTGTGAAAGAAAACACAGAACAAACAAGAAAGATAAAGGAAGTTTAAAAAACATTCTTCAATCTGCATTCAGACTCCATCATTTCTTTCTCTGGAGGTGGATAAAATAGTTCACCATTAGTCCTTTGGAATTGTCTAGGATCCTTGTATTGCTGAGAATAGCTAAGACATTCACAGTTCTTTATTGTGTAATACCTCTGCTGTTGTGTATAACGTTCTCCTGGTTCTGTTCATTTCATTTTTGCATCAGTTCCTGTAAATCTTTCCAAGTTTTTCTGAGAGCATCCTGTTTTGTCATTCCTTGTACCACAATAGTATTCTATCATGTTCATACACCACAACTTGTTGAGCCATTTCCCAGTTGATGGGCAATTCTTTGCCTCCACAAAAAGATCTGCTATAAACAGTGTTGTGCATGATCTTTTTAATGATCTCTTTGGGATATGGACCTAGTATTCGTACAATACAGTACCTCTAGTGTTAGGTTAAAGGGAAGGCAGAATTTTGTAGTCCTTTGGTTTTAGTTTCAAATTGCTTTCGAGAAAGGTGGATCAGTTCACAACTCCACCAACAGAGCACTAGTGTCTCAATTTTCCTACATTTCCTCCAAGATGTATCATTTTCCTTCTCTGTCATGTTAGTCAGATAGATGTGAGGTGGTACCTCAGAGTTGTTTTAATTTGCATTTCTCTAATCGATAGTGATGTAGAGCATTTTTAATGTGACTATAGATAGCTTTAATTTCTTCCTCTGAAACTTACCTGTTCACATCCTTTGACCATTTGTCATTTGGGGAATGACTTGTATTCTTGTAAATTTGACTCAATTCTCTCTATATTTGAGAAAGGAGACTTTTGTCAGACACTTGCTGCATGTCCTTTTGTTATTTCTGTCACTCCAGAATTTATTTTGAGGCATTACTGTAAAGTAATGGAGGGAATTTGGGAGAGCTCAGAAGAGTACCTGCCTCTTCTCTGCCATCTTGACTTTGTCCATCCCCCACTTCCCACCCATAAAGTAATTTCAAGTCAAGTCAATAAGCTTTTATCCAATAAGGCCTTACTACTATGGGCCAGGCAATGTGCTAAGTAGAAAGGAAACATTGGGAGGCTGGTGGGTGGAGTGTCCCCAAAATCACAGATCTCTGACATGAAGTACATCTGATTCAATCCATCCCTGAACAAGATTCTCCTCTACAAAATCCCTTCAATGTATCCAGGGATGAAAAACCCACTACCTTCTGAGGAGTCTACTTCTGGACAACTCAGATTCTCTTGGGCACTTCCTAAGCAGCAGGTAAGGTCCTGAAAGGTCCAAAGCAAGTCCTTAGGATAGCTTTGCCTGGTTCTCACCTATGCCTAGAAGCCTAAACCCAGCTGAGGGCTCTGGGCAAATCCCACAGTTTAGCACCTTCAGAAGTGTTGACTGAAACTCCCCCTGAAAAATTTAATTCCAAGCCCGTAAAGCTCATTCCTGGCATCCTTGGGGCTCAGCCATCGAAGCTGATGATGTCTGTGGGGGCCTTGAGGCTAGGTGACCTCACAATCATTGATAAGAGGATGAACCTGGGTTCCAGAATTTTGGCTTTGTTGACTGCTACTTACCTGAATAGAAGACAGTAAGAAGACACCCTTCATACCTATTTGTTTCTCTTTCTTCTGTATCTTCCCCTACCCAAGTTGTGATAGTTAGGCTGGGCTTGGGTGGATCCGGACTTGAGGGTAGGACAGAATGCTTCAGGACCCTTTACTCCACTCATTCTCCTATCTCCTAGGCTTAAAGCAGTGGTTCTCAACCTGTGGATCATGATCCCTTTGGGGGTCGAACAACCCTTTCACAAGGGTCACAGGGGTCGCCTAAGACCATTGGAAAACACATATTTCCGATGGTCTTAGAAACTGAGACACCATTCCTCTATCCGTCTCCAGGTGGGTCCACCCACATGCAGATACACCCACATATAAGTATTAAAGGGTCGCTGCATTAGGAAGGTTGAGATCCACTGGCTTAAAGTCTCCCTCTCCTAATGCCTGGTCCCAACCCGCTCCGCTCTCTCCTGAGCCGGCACTGTGGCTGCCTACCCAAAAAACCTCGCCAGGTCTCTGTCCCTTTCTTTTGTAGACTGTTGGTTTGAGAAGCTGAGATGGGGACTTTGGCCTCCTTTGCATCTGAGGGATATCCACAAGGGCAGAGTGCCCTATGGTATGGTTGGCTTGCTCCAGACACCGGTCTGCAGTCTGTCCTGATTCCAAGCCTTTGTCTGTCTTTTCCTCTTCTTGTGTTTGTGTATTCTTTCTCCGTGTGTCTATTTCTGTCCCTGTCTCTCCATCTTTCCCCTCTTTGCCTCCCTTTCTCCTTTTCTTCCATCTGTTTCTATCTCATCTACCTTTTTTTTTTTCCAGAAAGACCTGGACACCAGGGTGGCTGAGGCAGGAGCCTAGAAGGAAAGTATCGCCTGCCTACCCAGAGGGGCAAAACTCACTGGAGTGGGAGGGGGAAGTAGAAATCAGCATCCGTACTTCCCCTCGCCAGGACGTGCCTCTGTGGGCTTGGCAAGAAAACTCCGGGGTTGACCCACCATGGACTCCCTCCAATTCCCCATCTAGACGCCTGAAATCTCCCCGACTTCATCTCTCCAGGGCAGCTCACATCTTCAAGGGTTCAGGATCACAGGAGAGGTTCCCATCATCTGGCCCTTTGCCCTCTACCCGAGAGCACCAAGGCAGCTTCTCCAGGCCGTACTCTTGGACCCACCAACACCTCCAGCCAGTTCGAAAGTTGGCGCCTTTGGGGTGTCTTTGTCCCCCACCCCAGGATGCATCTCCACCCTGCTGCTAGGCCCAAAGTAAATCCCTGCCACCCAGAAGGCTGGCCCCCTAAGGCTTCCCTATCCTCAGCCCCAATCCACCCCTAAAGGTGGTGTAAGGACTTGCCAGAGCCCCAACAAACAGCCACCCAACAGACTGGCTGCTTTAGAGGCACAGCAAAGGGGCCTTATCCCAGCCCCACCTACACCTTCCCACTCAGAGGTCCACTGATCCCTAACCCTCACCCCCAAATGATGTAAAAAAATAAAATTAAAATTTCTTAATAAGTCCTTTTCTATGTAGGAGAGGAGAAGGGTGTGTTTGGGGCATCAGCTGGTGACTGGCACACAAGATGAGGAGGTCTGAGCTAAAGATAAGGCAATGGAGAGAGTCAGAAGTGCTGGGGCCAAGCCACTCCACCTCCTTGGGCCTCAGTTTCCCCACAGGTGAATCGAGAAGGTTGGACTGAGTGGCTTCCATGGTCCCATTCAGTCAGTTGTGCTGATGTCTGGAAGTTCATTTGCTGGGGTAGGGAAGAGATTTTGTAATTTAGATGATGCGGGACTGAGTCTGACCAGAATGCTCCCCAGCAAACAATTCTTACTGCTGGGTAGGAAGCTGGGAGCCTGGGACTGAACCAGAACTAAAGGAAATACGCATGTGCAGGCCACACCAGCTCCAGAAGCCCAGTCTGCTGGGTCATTTCCAGGTTTCCACAGGGGCTGAAAAGTCACTTCAGTCCGTGCTTCTGTCCATCTCCCAGGCCAGGGCTAGGCGTGTGCAGGCAGCCTGTACATCCCAGCACAAAGATGTCTGCTTTCTCCTCAGGGACTGTCAATCTCTGGGCACTTTTCTATTACTCAGTTTTTGCTGACAAGAGGGACAAAATGTCTAAGATGATTTGCAAGAGGCCCAGATTTCCAGATCAGTGAAGTGACAATGAGTCTCTTTCCACTCATGGTGCAGAATTCTATTTTTTTCCAAAAAAAAAAAAAAAAAAGGCTTTGATGAAATAGCTTCATAGACCTTAGAAATGTAACAACATTTATTTCTGGGGAAATGTGTTGCGATGCTACTCATTTCATATTCAGTGTTAATGTTATTCACACAATGCTTTTTGTAGGAACTGATTAAGAAAGTGTTGTTGAAATCCAGAAGAAAAAAAAATTAATCTCAGGATGAATGAAAGGATAACTTTATAGAATAAAGAAATTTGACCTGGAGCTGGGAGAGTGAACGTGACTCACCTGCCTTGAACAATCAGCCCCATCTACCAGCCCATCTACCCTGCCTCATTTCCTCTCTGTAGGCCAGACTCTTATAGCTAAAGGAATCCTATGGGCAGTAAAGTGGAGTGTGTGTGGGGGGAAACAGGAACCAAAAACAGAGGGCCTGGGTTACAGTCCCAGCTAGGCCATGGGCCACCTGTGTGATTTTGAGCAAATCCCTCTCCTCCTCTGAAGGCAAAGGTGTTCATCCGCTCAGCTCTGTATCATCCTACAACAGGCTCAGATCTGCCTCTCTCAGTCTCTGTCTCTCTGTCTTTCTCTCTGTCACTTTCTTCCCTCCAGCCCAAGAAAAGAGACTTATTCATTAGCAATTGTAAATCAAGGAAAGACTGCCCAAGACCTAAGTAGAACCAGAGGATGCCCAAGGGGCTTTAACATCATGCCCCAGTAATGGCCATGAGACTCTTCATTCACCAGCCACAATGCATCCCATCCCATTTACTGACAGTCCTAATTATTAGGAAGTCCTTTATATGCTTGAAGGCAGTTCACACAGTCCTGCTAAGTACCTCTCCCAGCTAACCATCCCCAGTTCCTTCATGTGCTGTGAATAAGACTGTGCTTTGAGTCCCTGCCAAGTTCCATTATCTTCCTTTAGACACTCTCTAAGTGATAATGTCCCTCTTAAAGGGTGACACTCAGACCTGATCACTGACTACCCAATCTTAGCCCTGGAGGGGCCCTCAGAGGAGACCCAAGGCTCCCCAACAAGCAGATGCCCAGTCTCTGCTGGGAGAGTACCAGGGAGCTGCCATTAATCCTTTGAGTCAAGGCTCAAGATGAACCCTGGCCATGAACGGTAGCCTAGGATTACATGGGGTTTTTTGGTTGCCATGGTAACTTGGTTTATCAGTCTTCTTACCCAATTTCTTCCTTCCATACCTAATCATGTCCTCAAGATGCAGAGGCACTATGATCCTTGAGAAATCAAATGTTTAGGATAACTTTTTTCTCTCCATTTCAAATATAGTATTAGAAAGCCCAAGAATCATTTCTATCTCCTCCCAAAAGGGGCTCCCTAAGACAGCCTTAGTTGTCTTTCCTACATTCTAGAAAGCTTCAGAATGTTTTCTAACCTCACAAAGGGTGACTTCAGAAATTGGAGAAGGAAGGAAGAAATTATCTTTTACATCTTCAGATAAGGAATCAGTAAATGACAAAGTGGGAGACAGAGAGGATCACAAGAGAGAATCCGGACAATTTAGGTTATGTCAAATTGGAAAGAGTTTGTACAAATGCCACAAATGCAGCTAAAACTAGGAGAGAAATAAGTCACTAAGGAAAAAAGAATCTTTGCAACAAGTTTCTCTGATGAAAGACTTTGTTTCCAAGACATAAGGAACTGATTCAAACTTATAAGGATAAGAGCCATTTCCCAAGTGATAAATAGTCAAAGCATATGAACACATTTCTCTACGGAAGAAAGCTAAGCTATCAATTGTTGTTCAGTTGTTTTTGGCCATGTCTGACTGTTCATGACCCCCTTGAGGAGTTCTCTTGACAAAGATACTAGAGTGGCTTGCCATTTCTTTCTTCAAATCATTTGACACATGAGAAAACTGAGGTAAACAGAATTAAGTGACTTTCCCAGGGTCACACAGCTAGTAAGTGGCTGAGGTCTGATTTGAACTTTGATCTTCCTGACTCCAGGTAATATCAATAGCCATATATTTTAAAAGCTCTAAATCATTGCTTCACATATTAGTAAAGTTTACCAAAAAAGGAAAATGATCAATGTTGGTTGGTGGAACTGCCTTTCTGGAAAATAGTTTAGAGCTATGGCCCCTGAAGTCACTAAAAACTTTGAATATGCTTGGCACCAACAATGCCACTTCTAGGATTGTACAAGAAGAAAAGGAGCCATGCATACAAAAATATAACCGTGGAGGGGTGGAGCTATGATGGTGGAGTAAAAGCAGGAGCTTGCTTGAGCCCCCACTCCAACCACCTCCAATACCTGTAAAAAATGACTCTAGGGGCAGGCAGCTAGGTGGCACAATGAAAGAGCACTGGCCCTGAAGTCAAGAGGACCTGAATTCAATTCTGGCCTCAGACACTTAACACTTACTAGCCGTATGATCTTGGGCAAGTCACTTAACTCCACTGCCCTGCCTTCCTCCCTCCAAAAAGAAAAAAAAAAGACTCTAAACAAATTTTAGAGCAACAGAACCCACAAAGTGACAGCGAAAAACAAATCTCCCACTGAAGGCAGCCTGCCAAGCCTACTGGAAGGGTCTATTGCAACCAGCTGGGAGCCAAGGCCCAGACCTGTGTTAGCTGTCCCAGCCAAGACTTGAGGCCCAGACCTTCTGAAGCAGACTTCAGGAGAGTGAATCACCAGCAGCTGTGGTGGTTTCCAGACTTCTCAACCCATAAATGCCAAATACAAACTAAAAGGTCAGCAGGGAACTCTGTTGGAACTGGATGACGAAAGAGCAGTCTGGCCCCTGCTCCTGGAGTGAGAGGAGGCAGAGATGCAGCAGCTGCAGCTGCTGCCCCATGGCTGCCTCCAGAGCTCCTGGCCTGGAGATTGTAGGGGGACCAAGCAACCATTCAGAGGTTGCTCTTGCTCTGACTTGCTTGGATCTGGGTCACAGTCTTGGGTGGTGGTCCTGGCGTATTGAATGCTAGTGTGCCAGAGCTTGTGGGGGCTGTAGAGAGGATGCCCTCCTCATAGGTCTGACAACAGACACCTGTGAAAACCCCAGCAATTTTGGGACACAGCTCTCCACTCTGGAAGCAGAGTTCTACTGTGGCAAAGAGCTCAAAAGTCAAGTAATTGGCTGGCAAGATGAGCAAACAGAGAAATTGCAATCAGACCATAGAATCTTTTTTTTGGAGGGGACAAAGAGGATCAAAACATGGAACTAGAAGAAGACAACAAAGTCAAAACTCCTGCATCAAAAGCTTCTAAGACAAATATGAACAGGTTGCAGGCCATGGAGGGGCTCAAGAAGGATTTTGAAAAACAAGTAAGAGAAGTGGAGGAAAAATTGGGAAGAGAAATGAGAATGATGCAAGAAAATCATGAAAAATGAGTCAATAGCCTGACTAAAGAAAATAACACTTGAAAAACAGATTAATTCAGGGGCAGCTAGGTGGTACAGTGAATAGAGCACCAACCCTGAAGTCAGGAGGACCTGAGTTCAAATCCAGCCTCAGAGCAGACATTTGACATTTACTAGCTGTGTGACCCTAGGCAAGTCACTTAATCCCAATTGCCTCACCAAAAATAGATAGATAGATAGATAGACAGACAGACAGACAGACAGATAGATAGACAGACAGACTAACTCAAATGGCAAAAGAGGTCCAAAAAGCCAATGAGAAGAGTGCCTTAAAAAGCCAATTTTGCCAGATGGAAAAGGAATTTGAAAAACTCACTGAAGAGAACAATTCCTTCAAAATTAGACTGGAGCTAATGGAAGCTAATGACTTTATGAGAAATCAAGATACTATAAAACAGATCCAAACGAATGAAAAAAAAATACAAGGCAATACGAAATATCTCATTGGAAAAACCACTGACCTGGAAAATAGATGAAGGAGAAATCATTTAAAAATTATTGGACTACCTGAGAGCCATGATCAAAAAAATGACCTAGACATCATCTTTCAATAAATTATCAAGCAAAATTGCCCTGATATTCTGGAACCAGAGGGCGAAATAGAAGTTGAAAAAATTCATCATTCACCTCTTGAAAAAGATCCCAAAAAGGAAACTCCTAGGAATATTATAGCCAAATTCCAGAGCTCCCAGGTCAAGGAGAAAATAATACAGTCAGGAAGAAACAATTTGAGTATTATGACAGCACAATCAGGATAACACAAGACCTGGAAGCTTCTACATTAAGAGATTGAAGGGCTTGGGATACAATATTCCAGAGATCAAAGCAGTTAGAATTAAAACCAAGAATCACCTACTCAGCAAAACTGAGCATAATGGTCAGGGGAAAATATGGTCATTCAATGAAATAGAGGATTTTCAAGCACTGTTGATGAAAAAAACCAGAGCTGAACAGAAAATTTGACTTTCAAATACAAGAAGCAAGAGAAGGTAAACAGGAAAAAGAAATCATAAGGAACTTATTAAAGTTGAACTGTTTACATTCCTGCATGGAAAAATGATAATTGTTACTCATGAGACTTTTCTCTGTATAAGGATAGCTGAAGGGAATATATATGTATACACACACACACACACATATATTTATGTATAGGAGAGTGTATGTGTGTATAGATGCATATGTGAGTGTGGGCATATGTATGTTCATGTACACATAGACAGAGGGCACAGAATCAGTTGAATATGAAGGGATGATATCTAAAAAAATAAAATTAAGAGGTGAGAGAGAAATATATTGAGAGAAGGAGAAGGGGAGAGATAGAATAGGGTAAATTATCTCATATAAAAGAGGCAAGAGAAAACTGTTACAACGGAGGGGAAGAGCAGGAAGGTGAAAGGGAATGGGTTAACCTTACTCTCATTGAATTTGGCTTAAGGAAGGAAAAATATACACACTCAATTGAGTATCTTACTCTATAGGAATTCAGGGAGAAAGGGGATAAGAAGGGGGATGATAGAAGGCAGGACAGATTGGGGGAGAGGGTAATTAGAAGCAAACACTTTTGAAAAGGAACAGGGTCAAAGGAGAAAACAGAAGAAGTGGGAGTGGGATAGGATGAGGGGAAATATAGTTAGTCTTTTACAATGTAACTACTATGGAAACGTTTTGCATAACTACACATGTACAGCCTGTATTGAATTGTTTGTCTTCCCAGTGGGAGTGGGTGAGGAGGGAAGAAGGGAAAGAATATGGAAATTAAAAACAAATGTTAAAAAAATTGTTTTTCACATGCAATTGAAAAATAAGATATACTGACACTAGGGCATAGAAGTCCATGTTGCCCTACTAGAAAGTTGGAAGGGGATGGGGGAGGATATAAGAGGGAGCAGATTGGGGGAAGGGGTATTCAGTAAGCTCACTATCTTGGGGTGGGGAGTAGGAGAAGGACAGGGGGAAATTTTGTAACTCAAAATCTTGTGGAAATGAATGTTGAAAACTAAAAATAAATTAAAAAAAAAAGCCATGTCTTCAAAAAGCAGAAAAATACTTGAGAAAATTAACTGGTGTATGTAGGCATGGCAATTCATTCTCACCACCAGCACAAGAAATTCCCAGGGAGACGTTTCATCACACTCTTTTGACCCTTCATATTCCATGCAGTCAAAGGGAGAGTTCCCATTTAAACTCCTCTGATTCAGTTCGACCAACTTTGCTTAGTCCTTTAACCACTGTGTTAGGTGCCCAAGATATCAGTAAGATAACATATGCAAAGTGTTTTGTAGACCTAGATACAAAAGCTAGCTATTATTAATGTTAAAAAATCATACTAATACACATTCATATGGCACTTCAGAAGACACTATTACGATGCCTTTTCCAGATACAAAAGAAAAACAACTAAAAAAAATAATATGTAACAGTGGCAAAGAACTGGAAGCCGAGGGGGTGCCCATCAGTCAGGCATGACTGAGCCATTTGTGGTGCAAGGATATAAGGATGCTCGGTAGGATAGAAAGGATGGCATTTCTCAGAGATCTCAGAAATGAAAACTGATGCAGGGTGAAGTCAGCAGAAGCAGGATAATTTACACACTAACAATAACATTGCAAAGATAACAGTTCTGAAAGACTTAACAATTCCAACTAATTTGATGATCGACCGTGATTCCTGGAGCTCTATGCCAAAGTAAGACACTCACCTTCTTGCAGAGGGCAGACACAGCTGAGGCACAGAATGAGACGCAGATGCTTTTGGACACGACCGATTTGGGTATTTGTTCTGTGGGACCATATTTGTTACAACATGTTACTGTCTGTATTTGTTACTTTTTTTCTCTTCCACTGGGGAAGGAGGAAAAATAGATGTTTCTGTTTATGGAAATAAAATTGTTTTTGAAAATAGCATAATATCATAGGAGGAGGACGTGAGGATGAGCTAACATCGCATTGCACAACCTTGACCCCTGACGATTCTTGTATATCTGACTCTACCTCTCCTTTAATCCAAATCACAGAGAGGTGACTATACTATACTGTGGAATGCTGCATCATACCCCCCACTCCATAACCTCCTCAGCATAGTACACTATGATCCTCTACATTGAAAATCCTTCAAGGACACTTGGTCTTTGTTGGCAGGGGCCAGCCCTTCACCAGCACTGATTCAGACCCTCTGCAACTTCTAGAAACTCTCCCTTTAGAGTTGCTATAGCCTAGAAGATTCGCTCAGGACCCCCTCAGAGAAAAGTCCCTCCTGGACCTCTGCTAACAGACAACACTGTCCATTCTGGCCAAGGTGGAGGCATTCTCAGGACCTCAGGGGGTTCTCTAAACCGGTGAGCTTACCGAGAGGATGCCCATCTGCAGTAGCGGAGGGTGTTTCCATACCAGGACATTGTTATCTCAATGAAATCACATGTTCAGACCCTTCCACACACACCTACACACACACATACATATACACATGTAAACACACACTCACAATTTCAGTGCTTTCCTCAGTATTACAAGGATTCCAGATTTCCTTGGTGAGGACATTCTTACCAACAAATGTGTCGCATGGCCTCTATAACCATACAGGTCACTTTGGAGGCTGCTTTGGGGAGCCTCTCTGTCCTGAGCCAGCAGACGCATACACAAGGCCCATCCCAATCCAGTAACTTTCCAGAAGGCCAGAACTCAGCAGAGGTTCTGCTCCATTGGCATAGATTTAAATAGTCTCCACACCAGGATGAAGCTCTGAAGGGGAGAAGAGAAAACAGACTAGAAACATAATCTAATAAAATATCTTCCAATGTCACATGAAATAATAACCTCCCCTTGGGACAGTGACTGTCCTCCGAGGCCACAAGGGCCTCTTAGGTTCAAATCAAGTGGGCGGTTCTCTCAAAAGAGGAGAAAGTCCTATAGAAGTTGTCAAAGGGAAGAAAAGGAATGGCATTTGTCAGAATGCCTCAAGAGGGGTCATCCTCCTTCCCTTACCCCACCAACCCAGAATAAGTAGCTTACTGAGACTTTGCTCACTAGATCTTTCATGTCTGGAACAGGACCACACCTCCTCCATCCCCTCACTCTAAAGGCAATCTCCTCCAAGGCTGGTACAGATCAGCATCAGATAAGCCACTTACCTGAACCAAGGGGCTTGTGGGATGAGAAGCCTCCTTCACGCACCATGAGGGTAAAAAAGCCCCCCAGTGCACGTCACTGCAGCCTGGTCTAGCTTGGCTGACAATCTGGTTTATTTTCCATAGTAGAACTAAGATGTCAGAAAGTGAGTGGATTCCCTGACTCAGGGAGGGCCTCAAATGGACAAAAGGCCCAAAGATGATGAGGCCAGAGGTTCTCTAAATGCTTTATCAAACTTAGGAAAAATAGTCTTCAGATAACTGCAAGGTGAGGTTCATGAAGGATTTAGCTTTTCTGAATCCGACTCCGTGCCAACCAAACTTGTAAAATATAACTTAGGCACAACTTTCAAAACTGCCCCTTTCCTCCACAAGGTTCATTCCTTTGGAAAATGTCACCTTTCCTGGTGAGCAAAGTTTAAGACCCCATACCCTGAGCTTATCCCTTCTCTAGGTTACTGATGTGGACCGTTTTGATTACCCCTTTGCATAATCTTTCTGTACTCAGATCTCTCTCTCTCTTTCTTTTTTCTTCCTTTCTTTTTCTTTCTTTTTTCTTCCTTTCAGTCTTCTTTCTTTCTTCATTCCTTTCTTTCTTTATATCCCTTCTTTCTTTTTCTGTCCCTTCCTCCCTCTCTCACTCTCTCTTTCCCTTCCTTCCTTCCTTCCATCTCTTTTCTCCCTCCCTCCTTCCCTTTTCTCCTTCACTCTCCTTCTTCCTTTCTTTTTATTTCTCACCTATGTGACACCTGAGAAGACTTTGATCCATAAGGCAGGCCTCTCTCTTGTAGGAGGTATTCCACACTTGAAACAAATAGCTTATTGAGAAAAATCAATATCCTGGCACATTTAAATGTCTCCATTTCTTGATTAATCCCCTGTGTCTTTCTAACACCATAGGATCCCAAAGCCTTCTTATCCTTGTTCTTAATTCTGCTTTGCCAAGCTCACAGGCTAGGCTTTGTCTTCTATCCCTTTCCCAGGGTCCCTTAGACCTTTCACTCGCATTCTCCAGAGGGGCTTTCTTGATTCCTCCATTCTCACTCCCAGGGAGATAGTTTCTTTTTCCAAGAAAGATGTTTCTTCCCATCTTGTCTGTTTTGGGATGAGCTGGGTTTTTCCATTTCCCCTCTCTGAACTTCGATCATTAGGAATCATTATTTCCCAGATCAAAGATTTTTCAGATGCAGCAGAGATGCAAGCACCTGACCAAGTCTCCCAAACTCTTCCCAAATCCCCTGCACAGGCAACTTCCAAAGGGAGTAAGTTCAAATCCATTCTGCCATGTAGGCCAACATGGCGGCACTCCCCCATTCTCTAGGCGGTGGAGTAAAATGGACCCATAGAAGATAAAAGGTGTCAGGGGTTTCATCACTCCGCTTCAGATGGGAGGAAAGAGACTATCTCAGAGCAATCTAGACTTGCCAGCTAGGAAGGCTCCCTTTTATCTGGCATTGTCTCCACTCACATTCTAGAGCATTCAGTCGTGTTCTGGAACAAAGTATCAAACTTCAGATAGAAACAGGGCCATCGATCTGTACAGAAGGATCCCCACCAGCCATGTATTGACAGCTTTAAAATGTAATGTCATCTATGTTTTATGGTATTTTTGTGTAGTGAAATATTTCTTTAAATTAAATTAAAGTCTGATCTGGTTGGGGCCACATTTGGCAGCATTCTGTGGCCAGCAGGTGGCGTGGTTGACCTCTGCTTTGGAATGTTGTCCCTGTGGTCAACCACTATCACGTCATAGAACACGAGACACTGCACGGAGGTCTGTGTTCTAGGCGACACTCTCGAGTGAGATGAACTGTAGTGCACTGGATGCCCCAGTCTCCTCACGCTCACCACTCCATCGGCTAGCGCCTACAGTCCTATGGTTGGAACCCCACTGTAGGACTCTGTGTTTGCCCATTACATTTCCTCTTCCTTTACATACTCCCCTATTCCGGTGTGCAAGACCTTTGGGATCCTGTGTCTACTTTAATATTCCTTCTTTTCTAGTAAAAAATAAACTTGAGAATGTATTTTAAAATATACCTGAAAGGAACTGAAAAGATTTCTACGGGTAACCTCCAATCTGTCAATCTCTTATCATGATAATTTATGTTATTGAGGATAATGGGCAGGGTAGGTCCTTGGGGAAGCCTGGGAAGTAGCTTTCTGCCCTTTCGACATTCCCTTTCTATGTAAACTGGAAACCATCGGTCCACACTGGTGTCGGGCTGCCCTTGGGACCCTAGCCCTAATCGTCATTCCAGGCCAATGACTCCAGCTCTGGGCCTCGTTTCCATGCTTTCTTCTATCAAAAATCTGCTTTTAATTTGTTGTCATGTGGGAACAGATTTAATAAATGAATCAAAATCCTCTGCCTGACACTCAGGGTCCCTCATGACCCGGCTCCCTCCCACTGTTCGCATCTTCCTCCTCCCTACTCCCCTCCCCATGGAATCTTGGCTCCCCCAACACTGGCCTCCTGACTGGTCCTTAAACAAGACCCTTCATCTCTCAGCTCCAGGGTTTTTCTCTAGTTGTCCACCATGATTGGGACACTCTCCCTCCTCATTCCAACTACTGACCTCTCTGGCTTCCTTTAACACCCAACCAAAATACTTTCTCTTACCAGAGGTCTTCCGCCCCTTTTAATCCCAGTGCCTTCCTTTTTAAATTATTTCTTATTTATCCTGCATATAGCTTGATTTATAGATGTCTGTTTGTATGTGTCTCCATTAAGTTCCTTGAGGGCGGGGACCTGTCTTTTGCCTCTTTTTGTATCCCCAGAGCTTAGCACTGCGCCTGGCACGTAGTAGGTGCTTAATCAATCTTTATTGATTGATCAGTTGCCTGTATGTACTTGACCACAGACACATATAATCACTCTAAAGTGTAGTGAGGTCTTTTATACATGATCTCCTTGGAGCTTAACAACTGGACTGTAAGGAAGAAAATAGTGTTCTATGCTGATCTAACCACATCTGGAGTCTTTTGCTTTGTTCTGGGCACCTGAGATTAGTCCATATATTTTTAAATAGGAGAATGTCAAAAGAGAGATACTCAAGACAGGAAAGATGCTTGAGGCCATGTTGTCTTAAGACCAGTTAAGAATCGGCATTCTTAAACCTAGGAGAGAGAAGAGTTGGGGAACGTGACAGATGTGTGATCAAGTATTCTCATGGGGAAGCCCTGAGCTGATCTCTGTAGGAAGCAGAGGTGGAGGGAGGGCATTCCAGGCATGAGGTACTGCCTAGGCAAAGACACAGAGGAAGGACGGAGCATGTTGAGCTTAGGGAATGTCTCTCCATACAATTTGGCTAGAATAGATTGAGTGAAGGGGAGTTATGGAGAACTGATCTGTAAATGTGAGTGGGAGCTAGGTTTAAATGCCAGGAAAGTCACAGTCTCCTGGATTATTGGGGAATCACTCCTTCTCGCCCTGAGATGTTACTACCCCAACAGAGCTGCCCTGGCCTGTCAGTAAGTCATGAGCAGACAGCCCCCGGTCTCCTGAATGACTCATCCCTGGCTCCAGGTGAGGACAGACACTTGCTTTTATCTTAATGACTTATAAAGTGGGGGGTACATCAAGGCTCCTCCCTCTCCTTCCACCAAAGGAGACACTGCTGGGATCTGCACTGATTCAGAGGAGGCGGTGGGAGGCTGAAAAGAGGCCATGGGTTAGCTTTGGAGAGGTTGGGTTTTAATCCTGGCTTGACTCTGGGCAAGTCTCTGGGTAGCCGACTGATTTGGTGGATGAAGTATTTGCCTCTTACTGGCTGTGTATCCTTGGGCAAGTCACTTAATCTCTGTTTGCCTATGTTTCTTCCCCTGCAGAATGGGGATGATAATAGCACTACCACCCAGGGTTGTGAGGAACAAATGAGATAATATTCATAAAGTGCTTGGCACAGTGTCTGGCATGTCGTAGGTGCTTAATAAATATTGGTGGTGGTGATGATGGTGATGATGGTGATGATGATGATGGTGATGATGATGATGGTGATTATGGTGATGATGATGATGGTGATGATGATGATGGTGATGATGATGATGATGGTGATGATCATGGTGATGGTGATGATGATGGTGGTGGTGATGATGGTGATGGTAATGATGGTGATGATGGTGATGATGATGGTGATGATGATGATGGTGGTGGTGATGATGATGATGGTGATGATGATGGTGATGGTGATGATGATGATGACTATGCCCCTTTGCCTCCCTGGGCTTTGGCTTCTGTATCTGTAACATCAGAGGGTTGGGGTGGCAGCCATGACCTCTAAAACCCTTCCCAGCTCTCAGCCCAGCCAGACTAATGTTCTCTGCTCATCTAAGGGGCCAGTGAAGCCAGCCCTCCCAACGTAAGATTGCTTTCATGGGGATTCTTTACGTTTGGAAAGAGGAATGGTTTTCCCCTTTGCTTGGGCTTTCGAAAGACAGCTCATTACTCTCTTAAGTGCCTTCCTCTTCCACGGATCCTTCATTTGTTGTTCCAAGTTCACCAGCTCATGTTTATTTAAAGCTAATGAGGGAAAGAGCAGAATTTGAATATTTTCTGCCACAGAAATGTTAAAGGTGCGGAGTCGCTGCAATCTGTGTCTACAAAGTGCCACCCACATCATTCACTTTCTGGACGTTTACTCTAATGATGCCCCAGCATTTGATCTGTGCTGCTGAGGGAGAATGTAATTAAAGCTGTGATTTTTGTTTGAGAGTTTGTGTTGGGCCATTAGAGTCTGTAAAAGCTCTAAGCTATGGTTCTACAAGCCCTCCTTGATGAAAGGTCAAGGAACTGAGACGAGGAACGTTCAGACCTGGGCGGCTCCGAGTCCAGCAGAAAGTGACCTGACCTGGGACTCCTGAGGACTGAGGACCAGACATGACTCTCCCATGTACTCTCTATGGGACTTTGGACAAGTCACTGGAAAACGTCTCTTACCCCTTTGGCCAAGGACATTTCTGAACTCTCTCCTAAGCATCATTCCCCATCACCACCTGCTGACTGGACGTTTCTCATCGCGTGCCCCGTAGGCACCGCACACTCATCATCTTTCTTTAAAGGCCCATCCCCTCTTCCTACCTTCCCCATATGTGTTGGGGGCCCACCAGCCCTTCTGTCCCCTGAGTTCATGACAACTTGACCAGTCTTGACTCTGCCCTGCCCCTTGCCCTACATGGGAAGACATTCTTTGAGTCTGAGCAATTCAGCTTCCGGGTCCCCCTCTTCCTTCCCCTTCTCTGCCCTCACACAGTCCTCACCTTCTCAGGTCTCCTCAATGACCTTTTAAGCAGGATCTTTGCCTCTATACTTTCTCCTCCCCAAACCATCTTCTGCTTGGATGTCCAAGTGATATCCATAAACTAAGGTGTGATCAGGTCCCTCCTCTGCTTTAGAAACTCCATTGGTTCCCTATTACTTCTAAGATAAAACAAAAGCTCCCTTGGATCTTAAAGCTCTCCAATCTGACTCTAGTCTCCCTTCCCAGGCTCATCAGGCCGTCTGTTCACTAGTCTGTGGCCCAGCCAAATCAGCTTACTGATCGTGCCTAGTGGCTCTCTGGTTCCTTTTTGTTTTATCTGCTTCTTAAAATCCCTGGCTGACCCCCAGGGTCATCCCAAGAGCCCCCTCTCAGGCAGGATTTTCCTTATCCTTCCAGGAGCTGGGGCCCTTCCCCCAACTCACTCTGTCCCAATTTTATGTATTTTGTCTTTACCTCTGTGTGTGTGTGTGTGTCTGCCATTTTATCACCAGAGAATAGAAGCTTGTTGAAGGGTTTGGGATTGCTGGTTCTATGACTTTGAACCCTGGTATGCAGCAGTCACTCAGCAAATACTTGTGGAATAGATATGGACTTTTATACACACACATATTCATATAATACAGAGAGAAACAGACAGAAAGACACGGAGACAAAGACACACAGACACACACACACACACACGTTGGCTGGGGCCTGTCATTCAATTAAACCAGAAAACATTTATCAAGCATTCATTGTGTCCAACAGCCAGAGCTGGGCAGTGAGGGTGAATAAAAAACATAAAAATAAACCCCCCCCCAATTCCCCTACCCTCAAGGAGCTGCCATTCTGCCAAGTGAAGGATGGTGCTCACACAGCGAAGGATGGTATAATATAAGGTACAATGAGATGCACCCCAGAAAGAATCCAGAGCAAAGTCTCCAGTGACAGCTGAGGGAGGAGAAATCACTTTGGGGAGTGGGGAGGAGGGAGGAAATCAGGGAATACGTCATGGAGAAGGCAGCCCCTGAGTCTGGTCTGGAAGGAAGAAAAGGATTTCTACAGGGGAGTGTTCTGGGCATGGGGCATCCCCGGGGGTGGCAGGGAAGGGGCAATGGGGGAAGGACAGAGGGAGGCAAGGCTGTAAGGCAGCTCATGGCTGTAGTGGGTGGGTGGGGTGCTACCTGGAAGACCTAAGGGGTTAGCAATCTTGTCTCAGACACTTGCGATCAGTGTGACCCAGGGCAGGCCGTTTCCCCTCTCTCTGTTTCCCCATCCGTGATCACAACAGCTCCCCTTTCCCAGAGTTGTTTTGAGGACGAAATGAAATAACATTTGTCAATTACTTTCCAAACCTTTAAGCCCGATATAAATACCAACAAGTATCATTAAGTATTAATATTATCATTAAGACAGGAAAAGATCTGTGAGCCCCAACTGGAAAGTAAAATGGACACTGGCCCAGAGACAAGAGACCTGTCCTGACTTCGCCACTGACCAGCTGGGTGATCTTTGGTCCTCAATCTCGCCAGCTGGAAAACTGAGAGGAGGTACCAGCGAAGCACCAACGTTCCTCAATCTCGTCTGATGTCCCTACAGCCCCTTGAGGTCTGTCAGAGCAGGTGGAAGCAGGCTCAGGCTCAGTCCTTTTCAAGCCTTTACGAGGATGTCTTCTGAGCTCCATTTACTCACTTTTTAAGTCCTTCCCTTCTCTTGGGTGGGAAGGGGTGCACTAAGTGCTAGTGATGGGAAATACGGACAGGGAGAGAGTGAGCACTTACATTGTACCCACTGTGTGTTGGGCAGCAGGCGAAGCTCTTTTTACAAATATCATCTCATTTGGTTGGATTTTATTTTCATGGAGAGCTAGGTAGGACCCCACTTATACTGAAGGACAAGGAGTAAATTTGGGTGGGCAGATGGTCATACAAAGCACCAGAATCCAGGCCCTACCCCTCCTTCCCTGGTCCTACCAAGCACCCCAGAAACCCTGAGACTGAAGGGTCTCCTGGGGCCTCTCCCAGGGGCTCTGAGGAACTCCCTGAGCCCCACAGCACCCATGACCCAGCTACTCCCTTTTAACACACACACAGCTCTCTCTCTTTCTCTCTCCCTGTCTCTCTGTCTCTGTCTCTCTCTGTCTCTCTGTCTCTGTCTCTGTCTGTCTCTCTCTCTCTCCCTTATTAGTCATGAGGCCAAGCAGAGTGTTCTTTCTTGTTCTTGTCTCCAAGAAAGAAAGAGTGTAAATGAATGTGGCATCAATTAGTGAGATCTGGGATCCATTGGTAAGGTGCCCCTGCTACCCTCTGATGGCACAATTTCCCAGAAAGCTGCTGAGGCTATACCTATCACAGATGCATTCAGAAGGTGCTTAATAAATGCTTGTTGAGTTGAAGTGAGTTGACTTGAATTAAATTTTGACCTTTAGCCCCCAGATTGTTCTGTATATCACAAACTCAGTAGGCCTCTCACTATTAATAAAATAATTTTCAGTTTAAAAAAAAATATTTTTTATTTGTAAAACAAAATGCTCACAAACATCATTACAGACTTGCTGAATGATACCTAGAAATGTATCTATAGTATTTATTCATCCAACTTATTTATCTATTTTGTCTCTATCTCCCCTATCTATTCCTTCTTTCTTTCTCTTTCTTTCCTTCCTTCCTTCCTTCCTTCCTTTCTTTCTTTTTCTTTCTTTCTTTCTTTCTTTTTCTTTCTTTCTTTCTTTCCATCTATCTGCCTCTCTATCCTGTCTGTCTGTATTATGGCTATCTAACCACACATCCATTCTATGTCTCACCATATACGTCTGCCTCCCTATCATATATGACTACTTCCATCTGTCTGCCTTCTGGCCATTTGTCTATCTATCTCTGTGCCCTCTGCTCCTTGTGTCTCCTGTATTTTCCTGGTAAATGTTCGTAGTCTTTAGGTTCCCCTGGGGCACATGTTACATTCAAGGCTACAAGCACTGTGTGGAACAGAACCCACCTCCAATGTTTTTGTTCAAATGGCATCTGTCTTTAAGCTTAACCAAGCCTCTTCCCGTCTATGGGCCTCAGTTCCTTTCTCTTGAAAATGAGGGCAAATTGGCTAACATGATAAAACACGGAAATTATATATGCTGAAGAAGATGTAGGAAACTTGGAACACTAATGCAGTGTTGGTGGAGTTGTGAACTGATCCAACCATTCTGGAGAGCAATGTGGAATTATGCCCAAAGGACTATAAAAACGTGCATATCCTTTGGCCCACCAATACCACTTCTAGGACTGTATCCCAAAGAGATCATACAAATGGGAAAAGCACCCATATGTACAAAAATATTTATAGCAGCTCTTTTTGCGGTGGCAAAGAATTGTAAATCAAGGGGATACCTGTCAATTGGGGAAGGGCTAAACAAATTATGATATATGAATATAATGGAATACTATTGTGCTATAAAAATGAAGAGCAGACAAACTTCCTAATAACCTGGAAAGACTTATATAAAAGGATGCTGAGTGAGGAGAGCAGAACCAGGAGAACATCGTACACAATTACAGATACGTCATATCTGTGATGACTGACTTTGATAGACTGGGCTCCTCTCAGCAATGCGAGGCTATAAGACAACTCCAAAGGACTCATGATGGAAAATGCCATCCACACCCAGAGAAAGAACCATGGAGTCTGAATGCAGAGTGAATCAAGCTATTTACTCTCTTTTTTAAATTTTGGGTTTTTTTGTTTCTTCTTTCTCATGGCTCATTTCACTGATTATAATTCTTCTTTACAACTCGACTATCGTAAAAATGTGTTTAATGTGAAGGTATATGTAGAACCTATATCAGATGACATGTTATCTTGCAGGGGAAGGAGGGAGGAGAGAGAAGAGGACAAAATTTGGAACTCAAAAGCTCTTGGAACTGAATGCTATAAACTAAAAATATTTTAAATTTAAAAGGGAAAAAGAAAGAAAGAAAATGAGGAGATTGGAAGACAGAACCTGGAGGCTCTGGAAGTTCCAGATCCCCAAATCTTACTACTAAGTTGAACATCGAGAGATGTCTTGAATTGAAAATTTAGGCTTGGAGTCAGGAAGAAAGTCTGAACTGTTCCAAAAGGAGGATGGCCTCTTGAGAGATGGTGAGCTCCCCATCACTGGAGGCTGTCAAGCAGAGACTGAAATACCATTTGTGAGAGGTGCTGTAGAAGCAATCCTTGTTCAGATCTGGGTTGGAAGAGATGGCCTCACTCTACTGCCCCTCTCATGTCTGAGATACCAAGGTTCTGTAGCTGATCACGGCCACCACTCAGTGGTGGCTCCTGGAGTGTATCGGTTTTCTCATTTCATTCACAGGTTTTTAATCATCTTCACGAATTTTTGTTTTAACTCAAAGTCTCTCTCCAACCATCTCTGGACACAGGAACCAGCCCCTCCCCCCGGGGGGTCCAACCCTGAGGTCAGTGGCACTACAAACTTCCAGGTGTGGTTCTGTTCCACCCCCAAGACAAACGTCTACAAGCAAAACTGATGGTAGCATCAGGGTGGTCTTTATCCTGAAAGACAGCCTCGAGCACAGGGGGACCCTGGGACACAAGGGCCCTCCTTCATCATCAGCTACAAAGATTCCCCTACAATCCATTAATTTGCCCCTAATCTTTTTGTTTTTGACACTGAGGAGTTAGATGCTTCCCTCTGAGTTTTTAATCCAAAATATTTAATAAAATATGGTTGTGTTCAGACACATCCCGAAACCCTCAGGCCTTTTGGGTTTCCACTTGTAAAATAGACGCCTGTAGAGAAGCCAGCTCATGTCTGGGGCAAGATGAGGGGACCCACGGAAAGCACTGTTTCTAATCGATAATAATAACAACAGCCAGCATTTATGTATCACCTTAAGGTTGCAAAGCACTTTCCATAGGTTATCTCCTTTGATCCTCATAATGGGCTTGATGGGGCGCTAATGATGGACCTCTCAAAGGCCCCTAACTTTCCCACATGCCCCAGCTCCTTGGTATTTTCCTGGGGCCCTTGGCCCTTCTCAGGTCCCTGCCCCAGGCTCCAGTTCTCCATTACCTCTAAACTAGCCCCGCCTTTCATTGTCCTTTACCTCCTGCGCCTGGCCACTTCCCACCTGTAATTCCCTCTAGACCCTTTTCCCAGTCGCCCCAGACTGTCTGACCACTCCTAGATCACACCCAGATCTCCCCATAGTCTTACTGTATAGAAATGTCCATCTTGTCCCCATTAGAATGCTTGAATTCTTTAAGAGTCCAGCCCCTTTGTCAATACAAGCCTCGCAAAGGCTCAGGTCCTTAAAATGTCCCCCACCCCAACCAGAGTTTTAATAAATCTTGTCTCTGACCGGAAGAAGGCTTGGCTTGAGCTCATTTGAGGCGGGACCTGCGTTGTTTACCCTTGAATTTTCAAATGTGCCTTAATGAGATGGAAGTCTTGGTCTTGAGGAAATTTCATCAGGAGGCAAGTGTGGACCAAATGTGGGAGGACGCAATAGGATGGACTTCTTTAAACGACGCAAAGTGACAAGAATTAATTGCACAGCAGTCATTGTGCTGGGCTCCGGAGCCTCGTAGACAAAAACCAAAATGAAACACGTCTGCCCTCAAGGAGCTTACATTCTAGAGCAGTGGTTCTCAACCTTCCTAATGCCATGACCCTTCAATACAGTTCCTCATGTTGTGGTGACCCCCCCAACCAGAAAATTATTTTCATTGCAACTTCATAACTGTAATTTTGTTGCTGTTATGAATCGTAATGTAAATATCTGATATGCAGGATGTATTTTCATTGTTACAAATTGAACATAACCCACAGGTTGAGAACCGCTGGTCTAGAGGGAGATAAAGCAGGTGCTCAGTTATATGCAAAGTCCTACAAAGCAGTCTAGAGGAGGGAGGTCTGGCCCCTGAGAGCAACGAGGAAGACTTTAGCCTTCAGAGCTGGCCTGGGAACAAGCCGGGAATTCTGTGGGGTGCGCGGTAATAAATGCCAGTTGACTTGATTTGGAGACCCTGGGCTTCATTTACAGTTCTGACCCTGACCAGCAGGGTCACCAACGGGTCTGCTGGAAGAGCAGCTGTAAAATCCAGGCTTCAGAATAAAATCCCATCTTTGGGCGCATTTTCCATGGGCTTCTGATGCTCCTGCTTCCGGTGGTATTTTGCCTTCTGGTAGAAAACAATGACGATGATGGTGATGATGTTGAGGCACAGAATGAGGAGCAGGAGCCAGAACAAATATAGATAGGTGTAAGTTGTGCTGCCGTACGTATATCCTTGCAGCGCGTAAAGTTTGGAGCTCAGCACTAGTGATAGGCTGTTGGCCTGCGTGTTTACGGCAAACAGGATCATGGACACCATCACAAAGGCAACTGGGGGGGAAGAGAAGGACACAGGACTTGTTTAATTATTGCAACTTCTGGAGGAAGTAAAGAAGCATTTGTTCCCAATCCATGCCACCCTCTGCTCCCCAAACTGGCCCTGCAGAGACCACCCCCAGTGGGAACTCAGCCACTCAATGCTGAGACCCCCAGGACCAAGGCCCAGCCTCCCTGCCAACTCTCTTTGAGAACAGAAATACAATTAACACATACCATTGCCTCCAAGAAGGCTGGGTCAAGGAACTTAGTCCATGCCATGGCTCCACATACCACCCCAACACTCCCTTCCCTGGTCACATTCTCCTGCCTCTGTCACCCCTTTCATTAGGATATAAGCTTCTGGAGAGCAGTGATGACCTCCACCCTAGCGCACCACCATTAGTTTAAAAGCTTTTAATCCATTCATTCATTCAGTAGGGATTGACTGTGCCTGAGACAGGGAGTGCTCAGCGGAAAGAGAATGTGGAATTCTATTAGCTTGTCTACTCTGATTGATTCCCCTTCACCAACCAATCAACCAAGCATCAGACTCAGTTTCTGTGTTAGGTGCTAGGGATGAAAAGGCAGAAGTGAGAGAGCCTCGGCTCTCCGGAAGGAAATAAATGAAGCCAGAGGAAGATGATGATGATGACGATGATGCCTGTGCAGGAAGAGAGGAGGGAGTGGCTAACAGGCATGAAGCACAGCCTGCAAGCGTTCATAGGTGGGACATAGTGCAGGAGGACAAGCAGTGAGGCACTGGCTACACCACTGAGTGGAAGAAGGGGAGGTCGCCTACAATAAGGCTAGACAGGTAGTTTGTTACCAGGTGAGGAATGCAGAACAGAGATGTTTTTATTTTGTTTTGTTTATTCTAGAGATAATAAAGAGCTACTGTCTCTTTAAGACCATTCTCTTTCCCACCTCTCTCAGTGTGAGTTTGGTTTGCTTTTGTTTTCAAAACAAGCTCCATCAAAGACTCTTCTTTGCAACACAGACATTTATGAAGTTCTCTTTCCCTTAGACTGAATCCTCCCTAGGACCAAGAAAACATGATTAAACAAAAGGACAGTGACCTCATCTGAAAATGGCTAGATGTTAACATCCTGCCCTTGTGGTCCCAAAATCCAAGGAGGAGGAAGGACGAGCATCATTCTCTGGGGCCATAACTGGTGGTCCAGGTGCTCAGGACTCGGCTTCCTTTTCAGTCACCTTTTCTCTTACCCTGAGGCTACCCTTGGGCAGTTTTTAAATCTGGCGCTGTTTATCTCATTCTGCATCAGTTCATGCAAATCTTCCCATGTTTCTCTGAATTTCTCATTCGTCTCATTTCTCAACACACGATATTACATTACATTGATACACCACTGGTTTTTCATCTCTCCTCCCACATGACGGCCCCACCCCCTTACTTTCTTGGTCGTTGCTACTGAAATAAAAGTGCTTCTTTTCTTTCTTTCTTTGACCCTGTTGAAATCTATACCCAGCAATGGAACTGATTGATCAAAAGATACAAAAAGTTTGATCACTTTTCTTGAAAAAAAAAAATGAATCGATAACCAGACTACTAGAAACAAACAGCAGAATGTCCATCTCCCCACAGACCCTCCATGGGACAGTTCTATTTTTTGTCAGCCTTTCTCATTCGCAAATTCTGAGTTGTTTTAATTTGTATTTTTCTTATTGTTGGTGATTTGGAGCATCTTTCAAATGGTTTTTATAGTTTTCAATTAAAAAAAAAGCAGTTTATATTACTTTGACTGATGCAATGATCAGCAGATGACCTTAACGTCTCAGAGACGCAGGGAAATCTCTACCACCACAATAATACAGAGAGGCCTTTTTTGTGCTGGGGCATCCTCAGTCTACTGACATAGCAGCCTACTCTACTCCCCCACCCCCCACAATTAAAAACCATGACTCTCCAGAGCCTGTACACAGGCATTTAAAGGTAATAGGTTATGCCCAATGACTTTTATTGATCAGTCGAGCTAGGCAGCCTCGGAGGTCTCTTGCAAACGGAGATTCTGGAATTCTGTGACTCGGCTAGAGCAGATGTAGAGGACAACACGCACCTAGAGGCCTTCTCCCAAGGATCCCTCGTTAGAGGGGGTTCGTGTATGGCTGACAATTCCCTCTAACGCCACGATCGGGCTTTAATGACGCGGTTGCTTTCTTAATAATTTGCCCTTTACAGAAACCCCTTTCTTCTGACACTCATTAACAGGGATCCAAACCTTAATTATCCTTCATTATGCCCTTGTGAAATTTTCTGTAAAGGTTGAGTCACAAAAAGGTAAAATGCACACAGGTTTAAAAGATTAAAAAAAATAGACCTCTGTTCCCGAGTGTTTGCTTTCAGCTCAGGGCCAGAAAGAAGGCTCAAACCCTGCCTGGCTCCCAGCTGCTGGAGTGAAAGCATGACCCAGAGGCTCAGGCCTCTGTGGCCCAGGAGCAATGGGACTGTGTGACCTGGGCCCAGACCGGCTGTTGGCCTTGGACCCTGGCCTACCATCCACCCCACTCTTCCATCTAAAGGGGACATCTTCAGTCACAATATCGATGCCTGGTGCCTAAAGGCACATAACTCTTTTAGATTCACAGAGAGCTTGACTTTCTTACCAGCCCTAGGAGTTAGGAGCTACTTATTGTACCTATTGTACGGATAAGGAGACTGAGGCTCATAGTGGTTCAAATGGATTATCTGTAGTAACACAGCAGTTACACGTCAGAGGCAGGATTTGAGCCCAGGTCTCCCTGAGACCCCTCTGTCCACATCATGACGCCTTCTCGCCCTCTGGCTTCTGGTCCAACCATTGGCCCTCTTCTGCGTGACTCAGAGAAGCAAGCACAAGGTGGAGAGCTCAGTGACTTGCACACAGTAAGGGCTTCATAATTGCTTCATCTGCTTTGTACAAAACATCGTTTTGGGGATGGAAGGCCCAGGACTGGGATTCCTCTGTAAATGCGTGAATGAATGAATGAATGAATGAGGAACATCATTGAGCGCTTACCCTGGGTCACATGCTGTCCCTGCCCCCAAGGGGTTTACATTCTTGTAAGAGTAGGAAAGACTGAACAGGAGAGAGATGACAGGGACAGATATTTGGGTCTGGGAAGTCACCTTGATAGAGGGCAGAGCCATAAGGGAGGTGACTGTCTCTTGCTTCCCTCCAGCAGCAAGGGTCGAGGGGTGGAGAAGAGACTTTCTTTGATAAGCATTCCCAGAGTTCTAAGTGATATAAAGCAGTGAGAAGGGGTGCTGTGAAAGCCAAAATGTGCCAGGCAAATAGACGGCCGGATGGGGGACGGAGCTGGGCTGGGGCCGAGAGGAGGCCGTGCCCCTCACAAAGAAAATGACTCAGAACATCGCTTCCAAAGCAGGGTGCATCCAGCTCCGTGGGCCCTGGTCTTTGGGAGCCTGGGGACCATCACCCCTCCTCCAGGGAGGGCCCAGGAAGTGATGCCAGATGCAAGTGTGGAGGACCAAGGGGTGGGGGAGCAAATTCTGTGGTGATCAGGATGAAATGTTTAACAATTATAACTGTGATCATTATAGTAACCACGTCTGTTGTGCTTGGGGCTGGCAAATTCCTGCCCATGCATTAGGGGGCAGTCTAGGGCCTCCCCGTGCACAGAGCCCTGCCGGAGGCAGGAAGACCTGAGTTCAAATCCAGACTCAGACACTAATCACATATCCTTGGGTAATCATTTAACTTGTTTGCCTTAGTTTCCTGAGTTATAAAAGGAGGATGATAATAGCATCTGCCTCTCAAGGTTGTTGTGAGGATCAAGTGAAATATTTGTAAAATGCCCAGGACACAGATCAGGACGGCCCCAGGGACAGAGCCCAGGACAGAGCCCAGGACGGAGCCCAGGACAGAGCCCAGGACGGAGCCCAGGACAGAGCCCAGGACGGAGCCTAGGACATTGCAGACATTTAATAAATACTCATTTCTTCCTTATCTCCTTTGATCCTTACAACAAGCTTGAGAGGGAAGGGCTCTAGTTAGAACCCATTTTCTTTTCACGTGACTCCAAAATGCAGATACATACACAAGCTTTATTGTCAAATTATGTCTGTTTCCCTATTGTTTGAACCCTGAGCCAGTTTGACTTATAGTTATAAGAATGCATTGGGAGGGGGGGGGGAAAGAGACAGAGACAGAGAGAAACGGATGTGACATTCAGAGACAAACAGAGAAAGAGACAGACGGACAGAGAGAGACAAGAGACAGAGGCACCTTATACAGAGATCAATGTCTCCACTTACTGTTTAGTCCATTCCAAACGAAAATGCTGGTGGGGCCAAGCCACGTCTGGTACGGGTTACTGACGCTGTTGAAGAACGTCAACCCAGAGCTCATCAAGGAGGTGAACAAACTCAAGAACAGAAGGACGATGACCACCATGTGGAGACTTTTCTGAGAGGAGTCTGACAATGTCGTTAAAACTGAAAAACAAAATGGCGGACACACATTTAGATGCAAAGACTCCTGGCATCGACTTTGTCCTCAGGTGTTGATTGGTTGACTGGTTTTTTCCCAATGGAGTTTTAGAGTCACTCAATGCAACTCCCTTATTGGACAGAGGAGGAAATGAAGCCCAGAAGGGAAGTGAATTGTCCCCAGTCACTTGTAAGACCTTCATTTTACAGAAAAGGAAATCCCAGACAGAGGCCCAGACTCTGACCCTAAATCACACTGGTCCAGAGCTAGATCCGCCATCAGATCCCCCAGAGAAACAAAACTGAGAAATAGATTCTACAGGCAAACGGCAGCCACATTAATCAGGGCCCGAGCCCCAGGCACTCTGGGTGGTCCTGGGGTACATTGCACACCCTTTGCCTAGACAGACTTATAACCTAATAAGAGAAAAGGCGCAGATGTAAATAACCAGGGGAGGGGAAGAAAAGGAAGGGGATAGAATCGATCCAGCGCCTTCCTGCGTGCCAGGCACTGGGCTTAGAACTTGGCAGAAACAGCCTCCTTTCCTCTTCACCATGAGCCTGAGAGGAGGCGCCACTATCGTCCCTCTCCCACCAGTGATGCTCTCTTGCTATGTGACAACGGGCTTCAGCTGGAAAATCAGGATTAAAGGCCCCGAACGTTCCAGCACTTGTTGGGAAAACCCCACAGGAGCCTGAGTTCTTGTTGAAGGAAGCTGCCCCTAGTCAAGGACTTACTTGTTGCTTAAGAAGATTTCAGATTTTCAGCTTCCTCCTAAGACATAAGAATGAAGGGCCTCAGGTCAGAAATGGAGCCCACGTAAAGGGCTGGCCAGAAGAACCCTGGCCTACAGTCTGTCGGCGCTCTCCACAGTCTTTAAAGGGAAAAGGATGAAGGGAGAGAAGCTACCTACAGAAATCTGTCAGCTTGGAGTCCACAGGGAATCGGTGTTCTGTACGAAGAAGGGCAGGAGAGACACTCAGAAATCCACAGGAGTCACATTCATGAGCTAGAAATAAAAGCCAAGTCCACAGAGACTCTGTGCGCCATTCACAAAGGACAGCAGCAAAGTAACAGGAGTGACAGAAATAACTGGGATTTCCACAGTGCGTGAAAAGCCCCTCACAAACACCGTCTCCTGTGACCCTCACAGCAGTAACCCTCGAGGGAAGTACCGCTATTAAACCCATTGACAGCTGAGGAAACTGAGGCAAGCAGAAGCAGCTTGCCCTGGGTCACACAGCTAGGGAGTGTCCTGAGACAGACCCGAACTGAAGTATCTGCTGCCTGCCTCCGTGGTGCTGCTCCTCACCGGAGCCCATCAAGCAAAGGTCGGGGAGGCTGTCAGTGACATTCCTGCCCAGGACCCAAATCAGGCCCACTCAAGCCTCTGAGGTCCCGAATCCTCTCAGAGCCCACGACTCTGAACTCTGGCAGAAGAGAGCATCGGTACAAAGGAGACAAGCCAGAAAAGTCCTCTGGACATCTGGGCAGGGGGAGGGCCCTTCCACCTGAGACGGGGCCAAGGGAGCTTTTCTGGAGGAAAAGAGTCCATTCAAGGCTGGGGACTCAGAAGAAACAAAGGTGCAGAAAAAAGTGGCAGCCGGATCAGGGTGGGGACAGAGCATCTTCCCGTCTGTACCTGGGGCTCTCCTTCTATCGGGCCTTTACAAGGTAAGACTGATGCACGAAGCCCAGTGACACCACCCAGACCTGCTTTGGCATTTTGTCCAAAGGCCAGCCCTGTTTGGTTTCTACTGCTGTGCTTCAATGCCAGGGAATCCGCTGCACGTGAAGATATTCTGGGAAGCCTATAATCAGAGAGCCCAAACCCAGCCTTGAACAAAGGATCAGAGCTGACTAAAGACAGCAGAGGCCATGCCTCTGCTTCAAGCCTTTCCTGAGAAGGGTATCCACCCGCACCTGAGGCAGCCCACTCCATTCTGGGACAGCCCTCCAATGAATGTCGATCTGCCCATTTGCAGCTTGCACCTCTGGGTGTGAGCAGAGCAAGACCCATCCCTCCTTCCACTGACAGCCTTTCACACCCTTAGAGAAGATTCTCCTGTGACCCCCGGGCCACCTTCTCTCCAGGCTAAACACCTCTCTCCCCAATTCCTCCTCCAACCAATCCAAAATGATAGGAGAAGAAGGATGGACAGCCCCACTGCTAGCCATTTGTGCACACGAAAGATTAAAAACTGGGGGTGAGGCCTCTACTGTGTTTCAGGACAGAACATGCAGAGGAGTGCTGAGAGCCCGTGGCCATTAATCACTGGGAAGGAGGAAGTGTGGATGGTTCAAGCACTGCCAGCATCCCTCAGAGTACTGAGTCTCCTGGCTGACAGCAGCAAGCTCATTGGGAGGGAGGCTTCCATCGGTAGCCTGCTGCTTTTACCACTTCAGCACTGGCTGTGTCTGGTTCACCCCTGAAGGAGAGGGAGCCAGTGGTCCTCGCTTTGTGGAACCTGGAGGAAAGTCCTCCGCCCCTTCCCTGTACCAACCAGACTCCACCTCTCTGGCCCAGGACACGTGGAATGGAAGCATATGGCAGCACAGACCGGCACAACTTCCTCACCACGTGCAAGACCGAAAGTATTGTGGGCACCCAGGCTTCTTCCTCAAGGGAAGGGCGCCCAAGGCCAACACCCTCTCTGGCTCGATGGCCTTTGCCCCCAGTTATCAGAGATCGGCAATAGAATAGGCCACAGTTAAGATACCCCCAGGAGGCGGCCTGGCTGAGAGAAGTGAGAGAAGGCCAGCCTGGGAGTCAGGAGTCTGGGCTATGGGACGCTGGGCAAATTGTGGAACCTCCCAGCGGCCCCAGGCAATAACTTAGGGAAGAAAGGCTATCTGCATCAGAAGATTTCCAGAAAAAAAGGACTTCCTTGCACCTGTGCCAATGAAACCTGAGGTCTGGGTGAGACAAAGGAGAAAAGGATACTAAAACAAACCAAAAGACGAATAAATAAAAGCAGCCCGATGCTTCTCCAGTCGAGAAGTTCAAAATGAATAATAATCCTGTGTTTGGAGCCAAAGGTCCTGGAAGGACCAGCTGGTGGGGTGGGGAGGGACCAACGGGCGTCTTCCAGCCCCCGAGGAGCTGGCGTGTGGGACTCCAGAAAGGCGCCCTGCTTCCCTGGCTCTCAGTTTCCCCATCTGTCAAGTTCAGATACAGCCTTTGCTCTGCCTTCTCATAGGATGGTGGCAAGAAAGGGCTTTGTCACCTTGAACTTCGCTGCCAGCAGGGGTTCTGACACTTGCTGTGGTTAGACAGGAGTCTTAGGGTAGTGGGGAGAGCCCCAGAGTCACCAGATCTGGGCTAGAATGTCACCTCTCCTGCTTACTGCCTACACAGTTCTAGGCATGGCCCTTCTCAGGGGCAGAGAACAGGGCTAGAAGCAGGAAGACAAATCCAGCCTGGGACACTTACTGGTTGTGTGACTCTGCACAACTCGCTTGCCCCTGCCTGACAAACCCCTCCAGTGTCTTTGCCAAGAAAACCCCAGGTGGGGTCACTAAGAGTCAGACATGACTGAAAACATGGTCCCTCATCCCCCAGGACTTCTGTAAAATGGTGAAGGGAGGCTGCACAAGATTGTATCCCAGCAGCTCCAGGCCCAGGATTTATTCTCTGGCTCTGAGCAGCCTAGGTGCCTCCCCACGCCCCAATGACTTTGTGTTTATCTTGCGTGTCTTTATCTGGAAACATGTTGCCTCTTCCTCAGCAGAACACAAGCTGCGGGAGGTCAGGGGCTGTCTTGGTCTTATTTTTGAAGCTCCAGCATCCAGCACAGTGCCAGGCACAGAGTAGGCACTTGATAAAGGGACGTTAGACTGAACTGATTGAATGTGAAAGCTCAACAAAACTCGATTCTGGAAGTCAGGAAGCTTAGAAAAGACTGATCACCAGAAACACCCAACAGCTTCCAACAAAGTCAGCCGATTGAATTCCATCTTTTTTTTCTTTAAGACGACAGACATTTGTGCAGGGAACCCCCAGCCTGGCACTAATAACTGCCCCTTTGGACTGTAGAAACGAACTCCTCTGTGGAGGTCCTGGCTGTGGGAAGCAGTACCCTGATGCAAAGGGATGAGATGTCAGTGGCAATGTGGGCAGGGGGCACTGCCCACCATCGGGGCAGCAAGCAGGGAGTTTGGAAGCAGGGTCTATAGGGCCTGCTCTGCCCCTCCTGGAATCTATTTCCTTCTCAGCAAAATGTGGATGATGCCATGTGTAATCAGATGTGGAAATATATTTAATAACCAGCTCTCCAAGGGGGAAATAGGCATCTTTAAGCTTTTTTGTTGTTCTGTCGTTTCAGTCCTGTCCAATTCTCCATGACTCCGTCTGGGGCTTTCTTGGCAGAGACACTAGAACGGTTTGTCATTTCCTTCTCCAGCTCATTTGACAGATGAGGAAACTGAGGCAAACAGGATCACATAGCCAGTAAGTGTCTGAGGCTGGATTTGAACTCAGGTCTCCCTGACTTCAGGCCTGGCCCTCCATCCATTACACCATCTCAATGTCTTAAGCGAGTTTCTGCTGCTGGGCTTCAATGTCAGGGAACCCACAGCATGTGTAAATGCTCTGGGAAACCTGTCATCTGAATTATCAATCAACAAAACCGTGCATGATTCCAGTTTGTAGTCTGACCGTTTCCTCGGTGTAAATGCTCACACTAAAAATTTAACAACCGGCTTTCTCCTGAGCCGGTTTGAGCCCATCCCAGCACACCTGTGCTCGCCTCCCCAGGCTGTGCCATAGCCCAAAGGAGACGGTGAGTGAGAAGCAATGCAGGCCTTCCTGGGCTCTGTCAAGGCCAGTTATCGAAATTAGAACAACAACGAACACAAAAGAACGGTCCTAACGGATCACGGCAAACTTGCTTTTCTGGTTACGTTTGCTTCAGTCTGATGACGATTTATTGAATTATCTCCTGTCGCTAGGCACTGAGATTGGAGTGGTCCCTGTCCTCGAGCAGCTTCCATTCTACTGAGTGGAAGCAGCTGCCTCATGCCCCTGTCGCCTGCCGAGCTGCCTGGATCGCAACTTCCTCATCCTCAAGAACCAGGGGTTCCCACCCTGCGTTGCCTTGGCCATCTCTTATGAAGACTTAGGGCCCCCTTCTCTGAGCTGTGTTTTTTAATGTATAGAACAAAACACATGAGATGACTGAGGCAACCAATTATAGCACATTAAGAGTTCTCAAAATACCTAAAAACCAAGTTCTCGGCCTCCGGTTAAGAACCCCTGGCCTAGGTCATCTGGGAAGTCTCTAACTCTAGACCTAGGATGTTGTGATTGGATGCCCAGAGACAAGCATCCTGTATGACAAGAACCGATAACAGTGGTGCATCCGTAGAGATAAAGATCAGATCTGTGATGCGTCTCGTTCGAGGGCTGCTCCCAGGTGAAGACACTCCCTCACCAATGCAAGCTGGCACCTTCTCAGCATCTTGTGGGCTTAAAGTGGTCCAGATCATGGGGAGGTTTGGGGACTTGCTTCAAGCCCCACAGCCACCCGGCTCTCTGTCCCTTCTCACATATTGACAGAGCCCCTTAGAACTTGTGAAGTGACACACAGGTGGGATTCCAGGGTCTCTATGACTTGTGGACTCCTAGTTTGTATTTTCCACTTCAGCTCCCACCCTACGTCCCTGCTTCTCAGGAGAGAGAAGCTACCATTGTGTCATGGAGAATGAACTGGACTTGGAATCTGAGAGCCTGGATTCGAAGCTGGGCTCAGACATTTACACTAGCCAGCGACCCCCGGGCAAGTCACTTAATCTCTTACTCTCTCTGAGTCTCAGATTCCTCACCTGTAAAGTAAGGGGGTTGGGTGACTTCTGGGATTCCCTTCAGCTCTAAATCTGTGGCTAATGTGTAGCCCTTCGGTCCCGCTGTTGGCTGGGCTATGGCTTCCTTGGGGGAGATCTGATGAGATATCATTTGTAAAAATGCTTAGCACAGGGGCCTGGCACATAGCGGGGCTATGTAAATGCTGAAAGTGGTGGTGGCGACAGTGGTGATGGTGGTGGTTCTCCACATTTCTCAGGCAGATTATTTCACATGCAGTCAAGCTGCATTTAAATAACTTTAAACCAGATGATTCGGTGCCCAGTACAAAGCTTTATACTTCCTAGGCACTCAACACATGTCAAGGTCAATTGAACTGTTTCCCAAAAAAATCACTCCAATTAGCTGTCTGGCATTATGTAGACAAAATAGCTGGCTTGTCAGCCAATTGATGTAGACCTCACTACATGAACAGAAAACATGTCAGTATGAATTTTTCCAGTGGTGGAATGCCTGCGAGATTTGGGGTCATGGGACTTCTCTCAAATTCCAGTTCTGTGTGAAATCCAGGAAGTCTCTTCCCTCTAAGCCTCAGTTTCCTCATCTGTAAAATATTTACTCAGTTCCCATGACCTGCTCCTCCCCTCCACCTCAGCTACACAAAGAGATGGTCATACCCTTGGTGTTGCTGTCAACCATAAGTACATTCAATGCAGCCTCTGAAAGTGAGATGCAACCAAGTATGGATCGATTCTCTGGGGCTTGTGTTCATTTTGGCCTAACAATTGGCACCGAAAGACACAGGTGCTCTGTCAGCCAGTCCCACACCTTCCATACACTGAGCCATTGGTTACAGCAAGTGGAGAAATTCTGAATGCTGTGGATAAGTTCACTGACCTTGGCAGTATATTTTCCAGGGATGTACATGTTGATAATGAGGTTGATTCACAACTTGCCAGAGCTAGCTCAGTGTTTGGGAGGCTCCAAAGGAAAGTGTGGGAAAGAAGAGGTATTAGATTGACTATCAGACTGAAGGTCTACAGAGAGGTTGTGCTGACCTCATTGTTGTCTGCCTGTGAGACCTGGACAGTCTACCAGCATCAAGGAAGGAAACTGAATCATTTCAGCATGAATTATCCGAGGAAGTTTCTGAAGATCACCTGGCAGATACCAGATGGTGAGATGGTTTCTTGAACTAAACTACCCAGCATTTAAACTCTCCTGAAGAGAGCGCAACTCTGATGGGCTGGCCACATTGTTTGAATGCCCAAATGTACACTTGCCAAAGACACTATTTTAAGGAGAATTCACACAGGGCAAGTGTTCACGTGGTGGTCAGAAAAAGTCATACAAGGATACTGTCAAGGTCTCTCTGGAGAACCTTGGAATGATAGCATGACATGGAAGACTCTGGCACAGGACCACCCAGCATGACGGGTCCTCATCAGAGAAGGTTCTGTGCTCCATGAGCAAAGCAGAATGGAAGGAGCTCAAAAGAAACACAAGCAAATTTAGAGAATCCCCTACAAATGTTCACCTGGACTATTTGTGGCCGACCTGTGGCAGAGCCTTCTGAGCTCATGTTGCTCTGATCAGCCACAGTCGGACACATGGAAATTTGACTTTCACATAGTGAAGTCATTTTGATTCTTTTTGAGGACGGAGGACAACAACCACTCACAAGTGTTCCATGGTTGTTTTCATGAATTCTTAAATTCCTTCATGTGACTGTAATCTTTTATCATTCCATCTTTCTTTCCTTCTACCTTATCACTCCTTACTCTTTTCTTCATCCTCATCATGGCCTCCAACCCCTCCACCCCTCAGGTCTTTCCCAGGCTATCGCCCCTGCACGGGTTGCCCTCTCCTCCCCTCCCCAGTTTAATGCCTTGGTGAATCAACTCAAATCTATTAAATTCTCCACTTTCAAGTCCCTTGCCCCCTTTTCCTATCCATGGTCATGATTTGCCAACCCCCAGAGGCTAAGCCTGGATGACTCCCACCATCTGCTTCCTTTGTTCCTATTGCCATACTACTGAATAAACCTGGAGAAAAATCACAAAACCATACTGACTGGGATTCCTATAAATTTATGTTACATAATCTCAATTAGGTCCTCACCATGGCAAGGCGATCTTTAATACCTCTATAATCCATTCCTGACCCCACTCACCCCAGCTGCTTTTCCAGATTCTTTCATTCTTCCTCAAACCTCTCATGACTTCCTTTCCTCTCCCCTTCTCAGTTTAGGGCTTCACCCAAAGAAATGAGGTCATTTTCTGGAAGCTCCCTCTTCCCACCTCAGACGTCTTCTGGCACTATGTTCTCCTTAAACCCCTGTCTCACGTGAAGAATAGTCCTTTGCTTTGCTAAATCAAACCCCTCTTTTCTATACCCTTAGTACCATACCATCTTGCTTCTAGAGCAGACTGCCTCTATCATTCCCATTCTCTCACTAATTTTCCATCTCTCTCTGTCTACTGAATGTTTCCCTACTGCCTATAAACCTGTCCATGTCACCACCATCTTTATTTTTTTTTAATGTTATATAAATGTAGTTTATTAAAACATTGTCTTTGTTTAGAATATTGTCATGTCTTTGTGTGGTATTTATGAAAACCTCCACTAAAATCTTCTCCATTGTCTCATTTTGATGTGACTTTTTAACCCTGAATTCTTTTTTTTTCTTTTTTTTTTTTATTTACTCATTTACTTTTGATTTACAAGATTCAGTTCCACAATCCCTTGAGTTTCAGATTTTCTCCCCTCCCTTCCCCCCACCCCATGGTGGCGTGCAATCATGTATAGGATCTGCAAATACTTTCACATTGTACAATAGTTTGGTCATATAGAAGGGCTGTAACCAATG
>CM053589.1:203198774-203212531 GCA_028646515.1 Pseudochirops corinnae
TATATATGCAATTATTATTATTATTATTGACTACATCCAACTGGAACTTGAGATACACAGGCACGGTGGTTGGGAGATCCATCCTGCCCTACCGAAAAGTCAGAGGGGTGAGGGGGGAAGACATAAGAGAGAATAGACTGGGGGAGGGGGGACACACTGGGATGGCTCTTTTGGGGTGGTGGGTAGGGGAAAGATGGGGAGAAAATATG
Organism: Pseudochirops corinnae; assembly: GCA_028646515.1. Classification (NCBI taxonomy): domain Eukaryota; kingdom Metazoa; phylum Chordata; class Mammalia; order Diprotodontia; family Pseudocheiridae; genus Pseudochirops; species Pseudochirops corinnae. The sequence goes on from CM053589.1 coordinate 203,198,984, forward strand.
TAACTCAAAATCTTGTGAAAATGAATGACGCAAACTATAATAAAATTAAAAAAAAAGAAAATGATTGGGTCCCGTCTTCTCATTTCAGAGGAGGAGGTTGAAGCCCAGGGAGGGGAAATAATTGAATGGAGACCACATTGGCCGAAGGAGTCACCTGGACTCTTTCCTCTCCTTGATTCCTCCTATCCAAGCAAGGGCCAAGTATTGCTGATTGTGCCTCAACATCTCTGGAGAACGTCACTTTATCTCCCCTTAGCAAAGGGCTGCCTCCTATGAGAAGCCCGCCCTGATTCCTCCCTCCTCAGTCATGGCATATTTATGTCTTTGTATCAATTGGCATCCCCCTTGGTAAGAGATTCTGACTTATATGCCCGTATCCCAAGGCCTTGCACATAGTGGTTGCTTTAAAAATAATTGCTGGAGATTAAAGCAGACTTTTTCGCTTTATTCGTGTGTGTGTGTTTTTTCTTTTGCAATATTGCTAATATGCAAGTACATTTTGCATGACTTCACACGTATAATCAATGACATACTGCTCGCCTTCTCAAAGGGTGGGGAAGGGAGGGGATTTGGAACTCAAAATTTAAGAAAAATGAAAGTTAAATTTTTTTAAAAAGTGTAATGGGGAAATATTTATCAAAATAAAACTACATTTTAAAAATAACTGCTGGATAGAAGGCAATGTTGTTGAATTGTTGAAGTAGCAAGTGGAGATTCCAGTCCAAAATGTGGGCCTGCAGACTCTGTCAAGCAGAAGGGTGGTTCTGTCGCCTGAATCACCACCAGTGCTTGTTCTAGCACATTTCATTTATTAAGTTGCCCCCTTTCCCAGGCACAAATATGATCCATATTTCAAGTGAGGCGTAAAACTAAGAAACACCAGCAGTCCTAGGGAGCTTTACCGAGGACCCCCCACATCTACAGCTCCCCCTTGTCCTTCCCTTCTGATTTGTCAGTCCCCTCCACAAACTGCGTGCCAGCAACACCACCTTCTGGCTGCTCCATTTTCCCACTCTGTGTCTCACAAAAATCATTTTTCTTTCACTTTCCTGGGCTGTGAGACCTGAGTCAGTCACTGACCAATCACACCTGCCCTGTCCATGTCCTTATCACAGACATGAGGCATCTCCTTTGATGCTCAGACTCTGGGTCTGCTCCAAGCAGGAGTCTGGGCCCCAAAGACAGGCTCTTGACATGGTGGCCCCATCTAAGACTACGGATCCTGCTTCTCACTGATCCTAGGAGCCCAACCAGAGACAGTGATCACAGACGAGATCAGCTGTCTCCCCATGGCCTGGGCTCTGAGCACAGACTGTCACTGTCACTACAGCGGAGTTCCTGTGGGTCTGGTTGGCTCTTTTGATTGGCTCAACATGCCCCCCACCTCAGTTGTTTTTGGGTTTTTTTGGAAAGCAGATTGCACTGGATATTGAAAAAGGATGGGAAGGATCCTCCAGGAGAAGCCAGTTCCACAGGCCTGGGAAGTTCCCGAGAATGAAATTCTAAAGACCCAGAAGAAGTGATTCTGGTGTGGGACGTGGAATCAGGAGCTGAAAGAAAAGGCCAACATGGTCCCATGGGGAGCTCATCTCCCTTGAAAATAACAAGATGGAGAAGGTGGAATAAGGGTTGCCCTCATTAACATGGCACCCCACAAGTCCATAGCATGTCTTGGACATGACCTCATGCGTGCTCATCACCCCCTGTGGTGTAAGTCTGCAGGCACGACCATACCCATTTTAGAGAAGAGGAAATGCAGGCAGAGTGACTTGTCCAGGGTCACACAGATAACTTGAGCCCTGAATTCTTTCCACGCCCCACCCCCACCACATGCCATTCTATGGGGCACAAGAGATGGCAGCCTGTGGCCTGAGCAGAGTCTGAGCCCAGACTGACCCAGGATCGGCAGGAAAAAACAACAGCAAGAAGGGTGGGGGCTGTAAGCTGTCCCAAGGGGCAGGGAAATCAGAGATGGACAGGCCCCCTACCCTCATGGCTGAAGGGCGTGAGGAAGATGAAACCATCTAATCCCAGTGTTTGTGGATCAGCCCCTGTGTGCCAAGCCCTGCACTAAGCTGTCCTAATGATATCTGCTGACCCTTACAACAACCCTGGGAGAGAAGGGCAGCTGTGACCCCATTTTATAGATGAGAAAATACAAGTGGGGGCCACGTGGTGTAAGGCTTTAAAAAGGTCAAAGGATTTATATTTGATCCAAGAGGCGACAGGTATTGTGTGTGTGTGTGTGTGTGAGAGAGGGAGAGAGACAGAGAGACACCCCCATTCATCCCCAGGCTCCCCTGTACCCTCCTCCCATGCTCACTGGCCTCACAATTGCCTGGTGGCTCCTGGTCTTTGCTCTGCTCCTCCCAGGATTGGTCACTGTTCTAAGGCAGACTCTTTGCCCACGGGGTCAGTGTGGGGGGTTTCACCCGGCCTCCCCAGACCCAGCACAGCCCCTTGCTCAGGACTGGTGATTAAGGGGGAGTCTGATGAAATTGAGGAATTCTGTTCTGAGGCTCCTAGTCCTTGCATTCAGAACATCTGAAGACAGAATTTGCCAAAGGCATTCAATGCTGCACCACAGAGTGAGAGGCTCATAGTTCTTGGGCTGGAAGAGACCCCAGACGCTACCCAGTGCCACCTCCTTATTTTACAAATGAGAAAACCAGAGGCTGAGGGAGATCACATGACTTGACTAAGGACACACGTAGTAGGTGACCAAGCTGGCCTTCTCTGACTTCAGGTGGTTTGGCTGGCAGACAATCACCCGGCCCCCCAGGCCCTCCTACAGCCCTGTGAGCACCCCAGGACACACTGGGGATGGGGCCTTCTTCCTCCTACCTGGGAGGCATTTTGAATTAGTGAAATGAGGATGGTTGGACAGTCATGATTTTTCAGGAAGTGCAACCCGGAGAGTGAGGGGGTATTGTGGGGAACCACTAAGTCTGGGGGCCTAAGAATCTTATTTAACCAAGGGGCCTCTTTTTTTTTGACTGAAGGGGTAGGATTTCACAACTCTGACCCTGGTGGGCGGAGATCTAAGGGCCCCAAAAGAAGCCTCTTCAAATCAGGAAACAGGAACTTGATTGAGGAAGGATTTGGTTAGAAATGATTAATCTCCAGTAAGAGAGAGAGGGCAGGGAAGAGGTGAATCAGGGCGTGGGCTGGGACGGAGAGCGCCTCAGTGACTGGGGAGGAGGGAAGGCCTCTGCAGCTCCACCGGGCTCCCTCATGCTCTCCCCCACCTCCACAAAGGGATGCAGCCTCCCTGATCCCATCGGACTCCGAGTCAGAAGGTTCTTTCTCTTTGGCGGTATGGGGGGCTGATGGTTAATCAATGTTTCCCGTTATCTAAGCCTTCTCAAGGCCAGTAGATTGAAGAGGGGCCTCCGAAAATGTGAGGAGGTTGCAGGGATGACTTTGGGGCACTTTGAGCTCCAGATCTGTGCTCTGAGAAAAGTGGGAATGCTCCTACTATGTGCCAAGCCCCTGGGAGATGGGGATGACCCATTCCCCTTGGTCCTGGTGCCTTCCCTCTACTGATCCAATGAATCCTTCCTGCACCTTGTTTGTATCGAGTTGCTGGTCTGTTGTCTTCTCCACTAGACTGTGAGCCCGTGAGGGCAGGGGCTGGCATTTAACTTTCTTGGCATCTCACAGTGCCTGGCACACACTAGGGGCTTAATCATAAATGCTAGCTGACTGACTGAGGTCTCCCCTAAAAGAAGTCCAGCACAGCTGGGGAGCTCAGCATGGAGCAGAGCCCTGGGGCTGGTGTCTGCAGACCTGGCTTTGGAATTGACTCTTCCTCTTCCTTTTCCTCTCTGGGCCTCAGATTCATTCTCTATGAGCTCCACCCCACACCCACACCCAGGTCCCTTCTGGCCCAAAGTCATGGGATGCTGGGGTCCCTCACCTGCCCCTCCCACAGCCTCTTTCCTCTGATTGTGCCCTGCCTTGTGAGAGTCATGCCTGTGGGGTCTCTGAAGCTAAGACCTGGCTGGAAAGGCGGCAAAGACTTCCTTTTCAGCCCTTTTCCAACCCCCTTCTGGAGTCTGGTCAAAAGAGCTCTTGCCATGAGGCGCCCATGCACCTTCCCCACCTTCATCACCAGGTCCACCTCTTGCCACACTCTTCAGAGTGGGCACATTGCATGGCTCCCACTTACTGAATGACTCCAATTGGAAAAACCCACTTGAGTCAGAAGAGGCGGTACAAGGCTTTTCACTTAAATAACACAGAATAAGATGTAAAATAAGTGGTCTGTGTTAGTCATCAGAGGCTCGCCTTTGAGATGAAAATGTTGCAAACCCTTGAAGCCTCTGGGCAGTTGCTAGAGGGGGAGGGCGGAAAAGGAAGTGGTCAGAGCAGGCATCCCCAGGCCGGGCGGCCCTTCCCAAGGTGGAGACCTCACCTCTTTTCTTTCTTTCAAGTTGGTCAGCATCACGATGGTGGCCGACTTCTGCTCCCAGACCATCCTCCAGAAATCATTGACCGTCTCCTGTTTGGGGCCTGCAGATGAGAGACAGAAGCACTATCAAATGGCCGCAGGATCCGGCCCAGGCAGCCTGAGGCCTGTGGCCAGAGACCAGATGTGTGCTTATGCCAGCTTGGAGGAGCTGAGGGAGACAGCCCTCTTTGGCCAGTCTGGGCAACAGGGACCCAATGTGTGGGGTCAGGCAGGGCAACAAGCATTTATTAGGCACTATGTGGTGGGCCCTGCGTTCATGGCTTTCAGTCCATGTTCTGAAGGAATACTCTGCTGGTTAGTCGGACAAACAGACCCTGGAGGAGGACCAAGCACCCTCTGACAGAGGCTTGGTCCATCTGGGAGTGAGGTCAAGGGGAAAGAGCCCTGGCATGAGAGGAAGAGGCTCCATGCCTCACCAGCTGTGAGACCAAAGGCAAATCTGAGACAACAGTACTCATCTCCCACACAAGGAGTGGATCAATGGGCAGCAAGAATCATTCTCTTCAGGTTGAAGCAACACTAGTAGATGAACTAGGCTTGGGTACCACAGATGTGGTGTCTTGCCATCCACTGGCCACTATGCCTGGCTGGGATGGCAGGATGGGCACTGCCAAGGAGAGTCGGAAAGGGAACGAACAATGCCAAGCTGCCTCTGGCTTGCTGAAGGCAGGATGAATACTACAGAACTTTTAGAAACTAATTAACAGAATGTTGTCATTTTGATCAGCTCAACAGACCACGAAAAGCCTTGGAGAAGCTATTCAGTGACTACGTACATGTGTATAAACACACACACAGACTTGGGGGAGAATTACAGAAATTTCCTGCATGGGATGCACACACACACACACACACACACACACACACACACACACATACACACACGCTCAGAGGTTTAGAACTGGGCTGGAGAGGGGCTTATCTCACAGATGAAGGAAAGCTGAGACCCATAGAGGTTGATTGATTTTCTCAGAATCACACAGGTAGTAAATGGGAGAGTCAGGATTAGAACCCAGGTCCTTGGATTACAAATTTTCCCCAAGATTATGCATTTTTAAAGGAGACTGCACAGGGGGTCGAGGCTATTGGGGCAGGAAGAGCTGGGTTGGAGTCTTGCCTCTGACACATATTGGGGGTGGCTGGGGGGTGTCGGGAAGGCTCTTTTACTCATTAGTAAGACTCTAAGTTACAGATGAGCTGCCAACCTGAATTGGTGGAGGGAGTTGCCACGATAGGAATTCTCCATGCTAGTGTACTCACAGGTATGGACAGATGGAGACACCTACATTATACATGCCAATGCACCCCACCCACCCATGCTTGCACACACAACATGCCTGCGTCTGAAGCCTGCAAAGGCTAAGCTGTGTATTTTGTGGAGTGCTGGGAACAGGACATGCAGTTTACGATGGAGGCAGAAGCCTGAGAAGATGGCAGCCTGCTCGACACTGGCCTTGGAGGCAATCACCGTGGGCCTTGCCTGAGAGCCTGCCCACATATGCGGAGCGTGTCCCAGGCTGCCACAGAGCACAGAGCTTCCCTGCAGGTGAACACAAAACCTCAGCCCTGCTGCTGCTGCCACTGCTGCTGCTTTCAATCGTCTCCCACACAAATGAGAAAGAAGCAAAGGGACAGAAATGAGCTGAGTAAAGCACTTTACCTTGAGCGGCGATGAATTTATTCTTCTCTTTGTAACCCTGCAGAAGGAAAATGGGATTTGTGATTCCCTGCAGTGGCTGCAGCCACGGGGGGATGGGCCCCAGCTTGTGACTGCATTAATCCGCAGAGCTCCCTGGTGGAAGCAATCTCTTCTCAGAGCAGCGGGAGTCTTCTCTGGTCTTTATCATCATCCCAGAGAGCTACTTGGGCCCACTGAGAGTTTAAGTGACTTGACCCAGGAGGAATCATTGGAACCCAGGCGTCTTCCTGACCCTGAAGCCAACTCTCTACCCACTATGGCATACTGCCAGTCATGATTTACCTAAAAATTGGCACTTTAGTAGTATTGGTTGAGGAGAAAACCCTTGGCTTACGTCTATATATGAAGCATTGATGTAGTCTGAGCACGGAATGCCATCCACTTGGCTAAGAATCACCCTGGAGTGGTCATCTGGAAGGAAAGAAAGGGAGTGTCAGCAGAGGGTGCCCCCAAAGCCACATCGAGCCAGCATCTGCCATGCTGGCTCTGGCCTCAAGGAATAGCCTGCAGCCCCACTGGAAGACCAATACAAGTGGGCTGGGCCCACCCAGCATTCTCCCAAAGAAGCTTCTCTATTTCTAGGGGCTGGGCTAGGATGTCCTGAGTCAGGGATTGCTTTGAACTCTAAAGCCCAGAAAAGGATCTATTCGATGGGGTCATAAGGCATGGGAAAGCTCAAGAGATCTACGTTGAATGTTTTATTTTCTCCAAATTACCCCTCCATCAGGGAGAGCCTCTCACCTCAACTCTACAAGATGTGTGCTTTGGGTGGACAAGACTTTGTCTTCATCTCTCCTTTGTCCCCATTTCATTCCATTTCTAATTATGCCAACAAGTGAATGTGTTCATGTAGGCTTCCTCTTTGACTACAAACTCCATGAGGGCAGCCCCCTTGTTTGCACAGAGCCCAGGGCCTTGGTACATGGTCCATGAGAGTTGGCTTAAAGTGCATGAGGCAGCTCATGAGGTCTGAAGGAATGAGGAAAGCCAACACATCACCACTCAGAAAGATTTCTCTTGATTCAATGGTTCAGACTTGGCAGGACTTCCTGGGCAGCAGAAACCCAGAGACTGTCTAGTCCAGACTGTGCCTGAGCATGGATCCCACCATGAGCCTCTGGGTAAAACAGTGAAGGATCCTAGGAGAGCTTTGCAATTGGGGCTTGGAAACACCCCAGGGAACGTTCCAAGGGGGGCACATGGGCTCTGGAAGCAGAGTGAGGTGGCTCCAGCCTTCGACCCAGGGACCTAGAGCTAGCCTCAGTCCCCAGGGGCAGCTCTTCCCAGAAGCCCCTCCCTCCTGCCTTCATGTTCTCAGAGGATGGACAGATAGCTGGGAGCTAGAGAGAAGGCAGAACCAAGAGAGGGAAGGTACGTGGCTGGACCCAAGAGGTTGGCAGTATTTCCCTCCCTGCTTTGCCTTTCTCCAGAGCTTACTGGCCATCCAAGGGGAGGTGCTGCCTCCCCAGAGGCTACCCGGGGAAGGGGTCGCCTCTTTGCCCCCCCAAACAATGCATGGTATCTGTCCCAGGTCAGTAGTGTCATGCCCAGGTTGTGGCAGACTCTCAGAATGGGAGAGGACATCTCGTTGGCCAACTGCAACACTCCTCCAATGGCAGCTGAAGGGTGTGTCTACACCATTGTGCCAAGCAGCCAGAAGGCAAATGGAAAAGCTTAGCCATAATCGAGCTGGCCCTCAAACCTGAGACCCCGAGAATGGGCACCTGTCTCACTGGAGGAAGGGGCAGGAGCAGACTGTTTGCCACGGCCACGCCCTACAGGAGACGAACTTGGGGTGACCCTGGAGAACTCTCTGGGATGGGCCTTGGCTTATATTTCCAAATCTCTGGATGTTTGGTTCTGTGTAAACAGCCCATCCAGATGTTTACTGCAGAAAGCTGTGGTCAGGTCACAGAGGCCCTGGGGCTTCGGCCGACTGCACGTGGAGGGATGTCTGCAGCATTTGCGCCTGCTCACAGAAGGTGGCAGCGTGGCACTGGACAAATCACCTGAGCCTTTCTGAGGCTCAGTTTCCTCATCTGTAAAGGGGGAGAACAGTCCTCCTGAGGTTTTTGTTAGAACCAGATGAGATGTGTCTGTGAAGGGCTTTGCCAATACTACAGAAATGTGGGCTAGCATTCCCTTCGTTGTTAAAGGTGGACGTGTGCCCAGGCAGCCCAGCTCTCTGGACGCTCGCACAGTGTACGTCCACCCCTGAGGCCCTCTCTGGGCCGGCCCTGAGCCCATAGGAGGTCACTCCCTGAGGGATAAAAGGCTCCCTTCCCTCCCCGTCACGGTGGAGGCTCCCACAGAAGAGGCTCCAAAGCTGGGGTCCGAGGAGCTCAGGGGTCTGTGGACTTGGATGGGAAAAACTCATCTTGATTTCAACATAGTTAACTTCCCTTGAAATCCTCCGGGCTTTATTTGTGCGTTTGAGAAGCACCCGCTGGCCTCCCTGCCAGCTCCCAGCTCCCCTTTGGGGCCCATAACTCTGAGTCAAGAGAGACCACGGGGGAGGCCAAGGGAAGCAGCCTCCCCAGAAGGGCTGAGGGCACCCCCGGACCTCAGGCGGGGCCCCCAAAGGCAACCCAAGCACAAGCTCCCTGGTGTGGCTGCTCACTGGGGCCGGGGCTGCAGGCCAGAGGCCCCCCAGGCACAGGCACCAGGAAGCTCAGCTTGCTCACTGTGATGGCTGTTATCTGTGCAGGGCAGGTATCATGCCTGCTGACTGTACATGGGACCGGTCCAGCCTGGGGGGAGGGGCAAGCAGCCACACATGCCCCAGAGGAGGAAGAAGCTGCAAGGCTTACTGGGGAGGATGTTGGGGTATCTGTTCTTCTCTCTGTTTTCTTCCTTATTGGCCATCTCGAAGGTCCCCTGGATGTGTCCTGACGGTAAAGACTGGAGAGAGAGTGCGAAGTTAACAGGACTGCCCAGAGTCCAGATTGCTGAATCAGCTTCTCACCATCAAGTTGTTAAGACCTGAGAAGAACGGGCCCCTGGAAGCCTGGCTGCCAGTCCTTCCGGCCAGGAGCCTTCCAGAGCCAGAGCGTGGCCCCAGGTCCCCAGCGAATCAGTCAGGATCAGGCAGTGTGGTGGCATGGCCAGAGACCCCAGAGCTAGCCAAAGGCGGACTTTGCCTTCCTAGTTCTGGGGCCTTGGGCACATCCCTCATTCCTTCCTTCATTCACCAAGCGTTTATTAGAAGGTTAAAAGGGGCCAGACAGCAGGCTAGTCACTAGGGAGATCATGCCAGTGACAGTCTTTCCCCTCAGAGTTCACATCACACTGGGAGGAAACCCCACAGAGACACATGAAACACACACATGTGGCAAATCCAAGATCATTTTGGGGGGAGAAGGGAGGGCATTAGCGTCTGGGGGGGTGGGAATCTGGGCTGGGGTCTCCTCCTCTCCAAATGAGGAGATTGGGCCAGAAGGGCTCTGTGATTGCAGAGCCCCTCACACCTGCTCCTGGAGCAGCGCACCGCCCACTGAGGACACCATCCCTCCCATCCAGGCCAGAGCCACCAGCTTCTGTATCAGCCCTGGGGGAAGAGGAAGCCTCGAAGGCCAAGAGCTCAGTATTCTGGACTCCTGATGGGGGCAGGGGTGGTTGGGGCAGACCCTGGAGGGTGGGAGGGGGAGAGAGAGTCAGAGATAGAAACACACACAGAGAGAGAGAGAGAGAGAGAGAGAGAGGCAGAGGCAGAGGGGCTTCCTGAGGATGTGGGGATAACTGACTGAAATACTTCTGGGTTCTGGAGTGGGAACAGACCTCATGGGTCATGTGGTCCACCTGCCTCACTTTAGAGATAAGGAAACTGAGGCCCGGGATGAGCTGTATCTACTGGAATGCCCCATGACCTGAGGAGCCCTCAGCCCTCACCCAGTCTGAGATTCTCTGGGTCTTGGCCCCACCCTAGACAAGATGACCAGACGAGGTCAGTCTGTGTGAGCATCTGCTTGTCTGGGCTTTCTTGGTTCTGCTCTCCAGGCACCCAGAAGGACACAGACTGACCATCGCCTGCAGACTCCATCCACCGTGCCACGGCTGATTGTTCTCTCCTTTGTCTCAGTCCCACAGTGGAGCCTGGTCTGGACCATCACCCAGAGAACTCCCCCACTTGTGGGACTTAGCTCAACATTGATTCATTCCTTTCTTTGGAGGACACAGGAAGTCGAGTAACTGGCTCCAAGTCTCACCCCAGTCAGTGACGAGGCTGATGCTGGGTGTCTGATGGCCCAGGTGGCCCTCTGCTCCCCAGCCTCCTGGGCCCTCTCTCCTGAAGGTCAATTTGAAAACCACGGAAGGTGGATAAGATGGCTAGGGCTTGGCCCCACTTTTCAGATGAGGAAATTAAGTCCAGAGAGAGTTTTACGACAAGCAAGGAGGAACTGACAGCAGAGTCTGACTCAGAGACTGACCACTCTCCTGGCCTGCTCTGCCTCGTGAAATGGAAGGCTGACCGACGTCCTTGCACCTTCTCTGACCACAGCCAGGCGGTCTGAGGATGGTGCCTCCCAATTCCTTTCCATCTGACTGAGTCCCTCAGACAAGACGAGGGTAGGGGCCCCAGGGATGAAGCTGAGGGAGAGAGCAAAGGCGGGGGGGCCTGGCTGCCCAGACAAAGACAGAGACCGAGAGACCTAGAGACAACCGCCACTCCTTCCCGTCTCCGGGGGCCCTGGCTTCCTCCAAGACCCAGCTCAGACTCAGTTTGCTCGGGGTATCTTTCCCACCACCCTCCAAGGCTGCCTTCTGCCCACTCTGGGCACTTCGTGCCCACACCTCTCCATGGATGTGCTGGCCCCGCGCATTAGAACACAAGCTCTCCAAGGGCAGGGGCAGCTTTTGCCTTGCCCTGGACCTTCACTGCTCAGCCCAGGGCCCATCATGTAGTGACTGTTTAGAAAGGCTTGTCCATTGACTGCTGAAACCGCTTGTTGTCCTGTGTCTACCATGCTAAAACCAAACAACCTAGAGACAGCTGGGATCAGGATGACCTGCATTGGAATCCAGCCTCAGACACTTGCCAGCTGTGAGATCCTGGGCAAGTCACTTAATTCCAATTGCTTCAGTTTCCTCATCTGTGAAAGGGGGGCATAACAGCGCCTCCCTGCCAGGGAGATCAACTGAGATCACACTAGTAAAGCCTCAGCACAGTTGTCATCATTTTCCAAGTTTTCATCTGTAAACCCAGCCTGGTTAGGACGTTCACACTTGGGGAAAGCAGCCCTGATGGTAACCTCAAAGAGACTTTATAAGACAAATTCAGCTGAGCATGAGGTTCAGAAGGGACCCTGGCCCCCAACAGTGCTGCTCATTTGGAGCTGGGGGCTGGGGGCTGGGAAGGGAATGCCTGTCATCCAGCAGCTTTTTATATCATTGAGTTAATCTTGCTAACGGTGTGTGTGTGCAGTCAGCATCTCTACATTTCAGCACTCCGGGGCGCAGCGCGGTTTGCCCCCCCCAGTTAGTGTTCTGCTGAGCACCAGGGTGACTGTGATCTGGGAGGCAGAGTGCCATGCCACTCGCGCCAATTAGAAGAGCTCTGTCCTCTCACTCCAGAAATGATCTCCAGTTACCCAGCTATCCACTGAAGCCATCACTGCCTCTGCCATACACGGATGCCCACAAGACAAGGGCAGGAGAGAGCAGGCTGGGCCTGGAGTCAGGGGAAAGGGGCACAAAGCCAGGCTTTCTCCTTGATATGACCTTGGGCAATTCCCTTTTCCCTCTGTTTCCTCACATATAAAATGAGTAGGCTGGGCACAGTGGACTGTGAGCCCCTTCCAGCTCTGAATGTGTGATCCTCAGAGGCACTAGAAATCCTGGGGGGGGGGTGGTGAAATTCTGAGGGTCTCAGAAGTAGGACTTCACAGGCTTGGGGTGCAGACTAGCTAGCTGTTCCAGATCACTCAATCAGCAAGCTAACTTAGTACCTACTGTGTGCCAGCAGCTGGGGTGGGCACTGGCGATACAAGTACAAAGAATGAATGTTCCCTTCTCCCCAGGAGCTCAGACCTTGCACCATCCCAGAGGACATCACGGGCTCATCCAAAGAGTGCTGGACTTGGACTCAGGACCCAAGTTCAAATCTAGGCTCTGCTTTTTGTCCCTCCTCAGCCCTCTAATGGATTCACCGTCACACGGAGGGATGAGGATTCCTGATTTCTGAACAACTTTCTTGTCATGTTCTGTGCTCACAGGGAGGAAGAGGAAGAGATACAAACTTACGTTGAACTCTTCTCGAAACCTCTTGCAGTCGTCCGCAGACCGGAGGCGAATCTCGTCCTCCAGGTGCTCCACGGGGATGGGGAAGTACTTCTTGGGCCCCGATGGTGAGCGGCTCAGGAGCATCACTCTCTGCTGCTCTGTGGGGGCAGGAAGTTGGGGAGAGCCGTTAGTGAGAGTGAGCCCCCCAGGCTGGTGTGATGGGCCCTGCACACACTGACCACAGGATGGGGAAATGGCCTCCAAGGACCTGGCTCAAACCCAAATGGAAGGGGGGTGGAGTTTGGAGATTCCATGGACCTCTGAGGGCTGGAGAGGCAGCAGGGGCAGCCCCTAGGCAAGTCTTCCCTCTCCCCACCCTCCTCCTTAAATCATCCCAGGAACGGACAGCTGACCGCAGCCCGGGTCCAGAGATCCAGGGCTGGATGGGCCTCAGAGGCCATCTGGCCCAACACCCTCTTTTGACAGTTGGGGAAACAGAGAGCCTCTTGGAGGCACAGTGACCGACTTCAAGTCATGCAGTGAGTAAGGTGGAAAGGTGCCGGTTCCCTTCTCTCGTCTTACCCAAATGACCACCAGCACCCCAGCAGGAAGCCTAGCCTGGCACCAGAGCATCCTACAGCTGGAGCTGGTGGGAATCCTGGGGTTATCACCTCCCTACTTTGAAAACTGATGCTCCTGAGGCCCAGGGAGCCCAAGGGCACACAGGTGGCAAGCAGTGAGTCAGGATATGAACCTGAGACCTCTGAATCCAAACCCAGCTCTGGACGTCCTCTTTTCAAATGAATTCAGTTTTGTGAACTGAGTCTACTAAGTGCCTCTCACAGGCAGGACAGGGCGGGGCGGGGCGGGGCTGGGCAAGGCGGCCAGATCTCGGCTCTCCTAGACTCCCTGAGGACAGGGATCTGGTCTTTCCAAAGTTTTGTTTTCTGAGTATTGAGCGCACAGGGCTCTCTCTACACACGGGAGGTGATTAATAAGTGTTGAGTGAATGAGTGTGGATGGAGGAAAATTGAGAAAACACTCTAACTCCCTTTGAGGAAAGAACCCTTTTATCTACTTGGAGGCTGAAGAATTGCAGCTACTCAGCCAGCCCAAAGTCCAAACCTCCCGATCCTGAGCCGGGTGGTAAAACGGG
>CM053589.1:203212631-203300146 GCA_028646515.1 Pseudochirops corinnae
GATCCCTGACAGGCCATCATGCTGAACCTGTGGTGCCCATTCAAAGGAGAATCCTATTCAGCCCAGCTGAGTGATGGGGATCAAAGCCAGCCATGTCAGGGAGAGGAGCTGGGGGAGACAGCTGAGGGCCAACCTCCCCTACCTGTCCCTGCTGTGGGCACCCAGGGAGCCAGGCATGGGCAGCGGCTTGAGCCTGCTGGTCCCCAGACCTGCCCCGGGATCTCGGCTGCAGATGTCTTGGGGGTGGGGGGTGAGTGCTGATTCAGAGACCCCCCGGCCAGGACTCGGTCCAGTGAAACCTTGCACTTAAAGTTGCACCCGGCAGGGAGAGCTGAGTCCCTCAAGAAGCACTTCCCTGGGTGCCTTGTTTGGACCCTTCTTGGCATCTGCCTTCAAGGCTGTGGCTCAGTACTCAGCTCCTTGGTGGGGGCTCTTAGGTCTGAGGTGGGCAGAAGCTTCACCTCCCCCACCTGGACTAGGGGCCGGTGTTTGGGTCTGGCTCTTTTTCTTTTTTTAAGTGAGATCTGTGTTACAGGAAGTTGCAGGCACCAGCACAAACCATTACTCTTAAGTGTCTCGGGCACCGTTCATCACATTTTCAATGTGTGAGTTAAAAAAATAAAATAAAAAGGCTAACCCCAGCGTGCGGCTTCCTAAGAGCATTCGCCAGTGAGCAGCTAAATCTAACAAGCTGAGAATGCCTCCCTCCCCCACAGCCTGAGCAGAAAGCAGGGCTGATTTAATCGCTAGGTTTCGAGGTGGAAGGAATCTTGGGGTCCATCTACTGAACCCCCTCATTTTAGAGATGAGGGAACTGGGGTGAAGTGACCTGCCCCAGGTCCCCCAGGACTGGAGTTTGAACCCCGGGCCCTGGCCTCCAAATTCCTGGTTTTGCTGCTGCTCCGCTGACAGCTGGGTGCCAGACAAGAATGGGCCTGTCAGCACAAAGGGCCGCCTACGGGGATCTCAGTATGACACAGAGAGAGTCCTTGGCAAACTCGGGGAAGAGGAGCTATGTGAGAATGGCCTTGAACTCTCAGGCACTGAACACCAAAGTTACAGACTTGTTATAAGTTGGGGAGGAAAATGAAGTGGGACTAGCAGTATAAGCCGAGAGCTCTCAAGCACTGAGCTAGGGGAAAGGAAACCTCCAAGGCAGAAAGCCTTGCCCACTGGCCCGGGGTTCCAGCTCCCTCTGCCCAGCCAGGGCCTGTAACCCCAGACAACCAGCCCCTCCCAGGACAGGGGCCTGACTCCTTACCTTGCTCTTCCAAGATTCCATTGGGGATCTTCTTGTCATTGGAGCTGACCACTGCCTTCCTTTGCCTTCTGAACCTTGGGAGGAGAAGACATTGGGGTGTTAGCAAAGCCACTTCCTTAGAGGCAGGGCAGCAGGGAGCCCCCGTCCTCTCTCTAATCGAGTGTACCCACCAGGTGAGCCGGCTAAAACTCTTCCTATTCATGGCTGTGGCTGAGGGCAAAGAGCGGTCAGCAGAGCCAGCCGGAGAGCATCCTCCGCACCCCGAGGAGAGCCCCGCCACTGTGAGCTCTCATTTCCTCATTAGATCATATCAAAACAAGCCTGAACGGGCTGGAAGAGACACGTCAGAGAAGACGCCTACCTGAAGAAGTAGCTGGCCAGGAGGACTGAGAGGATGAACAGCAAGACCAGGACCAGGATGCCAATGAGCAGGGGATTCGTGTGGCTGCTATCTGTAGTGTCTGGCAAGGAAAAAGGAGAGACCGTGTCCCTAGTGGAGCCTGAATCTAGCCCAGAGAGGAGGAGGAAGAGACCTTGGAGCCCTCACGGACCCAGGAGCTGAGGGAGCTGGTGTGGGGGGAATCACAAGAGTCTTGGATACTGGGGCATTAAGACCACAGGATCATCGTCTTTACACCTCCAAAGGGTCTTAGCCATTGTCTAACCCAAGGGTCCCCTTGGGCTCTCAGTCTGGACGCCTTCTCAAAAGCACTTTTTTAAATGTAAAAAGGACACAAACTGCAGAGGAAAACAGTTATACTGAAATGATGTTTAAATGGTTACCAAAAATTTAAAAAAACCCACATTCATAGACTCCAGGCTAAGAAAGAATTTTTATCCAATCCCCTCATCATGAGACAGATGAAGGCCCTTCAAGGAGTGAAGTTTAGGGGCAGACCATGTCCTGCCCAGAGTGGAAAAGCTCTCCATGAGCCACAGTCCTCTGTGACTTAGTCTGGAGAATGTCTCCCCTGGTCCTGTGGCCAGTGTATGTCAAAGACAGGACTCGAACCCTGGCCTTCCGGATTCTATCCTCTCCTCCACACACAGGAGACAAGAACTCACATTTGCATGACTCCTTTTGAGGCTCACTTTGCCCATGTGAACCCATTTGATCCTTGCCACAGACCTGGGAGGGAGTTGCTGTTACCATCTTCATTTCACAGATGAGGAAACTGAGTCATGCAGCTAGTCAGTGTCTGAGACTGGACTGAACTCAGTTCTCCCTGACCCCAAGGCACTGACCACTAAACTACCCACCTCCAGAATAGAGTCAGGACTTAAACCCACGTTCTCAGTTGCCAAGTTATCCCTTTGCCCCACTGTACTGGTTTGCCAATGGCATGAGATTACCTAGTCTAGGTGTTCTTAACCTGGGAGCTGCGACCTTGTTTTTAAAATATATTTTGATAATTTTAGTCTCCTTGTAATCCTCTGTCTTTATTTTATGTATTTAGAAGCATGATCTGAGGAGGGGTCCCCCAGCTTCATTGGACTGATCTGGCACAAGAACAGCTAAGAAATCCTATTCTAGTACAAGGTTGCTTAAAGAATTAATCCTCTCACTTGAGCTTAAAAATACGTCTGCTCCCTAAGTGCAGGGTGAGGCAGATGTGGTTAGATGTTAGATGGAGGTTTTCCTGAAAGAGATCTGGAGGGGAGGTGTTGAGTGATCCGCAAACCCAGCCACCAATCAACAAGCTTTTGTTAGCTTTCTGCTTTTGGCCAGGCCATGTGGTGGTGCTGGGCACCCAGAGCCAGAGATAAAATGGCTCCTGCCCTTGGGGCAGCACATACACACATAATACATACAAAATGGATGCTGGAGAATTTTGGGAGGGGAGTGGAGTAGGCAGTGAAGGGAATGGGAGTGTTGAGGAGGAGCCTACAAGCAGGGAGGGGGTGTTCCTCTGCCCCGGCCAGGCCCCCTCTGGACGACGGTGTTCAGTCCTGGGCACCCCATGCCAGGAAGGCATTGGTGAGGAATCACACCATATAAGGAGCCATTGAGAGAACTGAGACGTTTCCTCATCTGTGAAAGGAGACGTTGGGCTAGGTGACCTTGACCTTCCTTCCAGATCTAAGCTTCTGCTTAGGTATTTAGCCTGGTCAGTGAAGACTGAGGAGAAATTCACTGGGGTCTTTGCCCACACAAGGGAACTCCTCCTCACAACCAGAGATGGGTGAGGGTGGCGAAGCCTGCCCCGGGAGGTGGTGAACCCCCAGCAGAGGGGTCAGATGGGGTTGCCGGGGATCCCTGCCCAGATACAAATCCATCCAGATGGCTTCCAACTCTGAGATTCCATAATTCTTTAATCCCCAACACGATGTCATGTACCCTTGGAAACCTCAAGTGACAAACACATCTGCTCCCTTTGGAGGCAGCCACTCCGCTGCTCCAAGGAGAACACACCCAACCTTCTTTCCATAGGCCAGACTCTGACCAAAGGCCCGTCTTTCCCATCCCCCTCAGCGGACGTGGCCCAGTAGCCCTTGGCCAGCTGGGTTGCTTTACAGCCCTATATTCCAGACCCTGCACTGTTGCTTTAGAAAACCATAGTCATGGCAGCTCCCAGCTGGAAAGGCTATCAGAGACTGTCCAGTCTAACCCACACCCAAAGCACGACTCCTCCCTACAGAGTCCGCGGCCAGAGATGGCCTGGTCCCAGCGCTCAAAGGTCTCCAGGCTCAGGGCCCCACAATTCCCTAAGGGATTCCCGGTCCAGTTTAGCGCACCTTTCAGGGCTTTTAGAAGCTTTTCTCTAACTTGAGACAAATTCTGCCTCCTTGGGCCTCTCCCCATCAGTGCCAGTTCTGCCATAAAAGCCCTTCCCTCTTGCCTTTCATCCCTAGATCCTTCCTGGCCTCCTCGTTGGCAGCCCATCTCCCCCATCCAGGCACTTTCACCAGTCATCTCCAGGCCTGGAGTGTTCTCCCCTCTCATTTCTTCCTGGACTTCCCAGCTAAGGCTGTACCTTCTCTGCAAGACGCCTTTCCTGGCATCTCCTCCTCCTCGAGCCTTGTCCCATGAATGTCTCCAATTCATCCTGCCCAGACCTTGTCTGTGCACAGTTGTTGGCACATCGATTCCTCCGGTAGGCTGACAGCTCTTCTTAAGAGGAAAAGCCTGTCTGCATCTTTCTTGGGCACACCGAGGCATGCTAAGTGTCTCCATTCAGTAGGCACTTAAATGCTTGTTAGCCTGATCAGTATGAAGCCTCAATCCAGTCTCTTTTCCAGAGCCGTTTTCACTTGTATCTCTACATATGGAGCATCATTGTGGAAGAGTGAATGGAGAGCCAGCCTCGGAGCTGGGAAGACTGGAGTGCAAATTCTGCCTCTGAACCACAGTGGGGGCTATGTGAGTGGAGAGGAGACTGGATGATAGCGATGTCATGGATGTAGCTAGAGGCGGATCTGCCTAGTGACTGGATCTGCTGCGTGATAGAGTCAGGGGTTCAGGGCTATGGAACCCTCACACCAACGCCAGTGTATGCTGCACAATGACTTGGTTTGATAGGCTGGCCCTTTAATATCTAAAGACAGCCCTCATATCCCCCTTAGAGGCACTACTTCTCTGGGGTTCCCCAACCCCAGTCACCATGTGGAGAGAGGCACAGGGCAGCTAAAGCCTGTGTCTTATCTAGGGGAGCCAGAGCCTGGGTTTTGCTTCTTCTGCATTGTTCTTTTCTCATCATGGTTGAATGAGCATCAATCCCAAGGTGGATGTGTCCTGGCTGCGAGGCCACCCAGGGAGCTCAGGAGGCTAAGAGATGGTGTTTCCTTTGATTGGATCTGACCAGCAGCAGACAGAAGAGGCCCTGACAACCTTCCCAGCACTTCTTGGATGTGACCTCTGACAGAAAGAACCCAGTCCCTGGCCCAGCTTGTGGGAAGGCATCGCCATGAGGGCTACAGTGCCAAGCTGAGGTGAAATGGGGAGTGCCTACATGATAGTCCTTCGAAATTCTTCATGTTCTGATTATTATGCCTCAGCCTTCCGCAAAAGACAGCTAGATGGATCTGAAGTCATGAAGACCTGAGTTCAAATCTTGCCTCAGACACTTACCATCTGTGTGGCCTTGGGCAAATCATCTAACCAGTTTTCTCATCTGTAAAGTAAGGACAGTGGCATCTACCTGTCTAGGTGAATGTGAAGATCAAACCAGAGTGAGGGAAACATTTATAAAAACCTTTGCAAACTGGTCGTTTGCCTTGTTGGCATGTTCTGTAAGTGCTCTGCATCTCTTGGCATTTCTTCCGTGTGCAGGAAACAAACAGCCGTCCCATACCTGGTTTATGTCATATATGTATCTACATTGGGCACCTTTCTTCGTAGGGAGACCTGAAGACCAAGCCCAGACTCTCAAGCATGGAATGAGCGGAAGAGCCAAAGTGGGAGAACTCACCCCCTCTCCTCAGAGGCCAGGCTCCTCAGGAACAAGCCTGGTCCTGACTCTGTTCGTGTGACCCGGACCAGGAGGGGTGCTTGGTGGGAGTGAGAGCTCTCAGCTCCCAGTCCTATCCCTCCTCTCCTTTCCCCTGCTTTGAAGCTGTCCCTCCCACCCAGGCTTAGTCATTCTCCAGCTGAATCCTGAGGATGGGCCCCCACTTCCCCAGTGTTGGGGTCACCCCAGTAAACAAACCCTTTCTCTATGTCTTCCCCTGACATGTCAGGACTTAAGGAAGAGGGATGGCAGAGCTGAGTCTGTTTCACGTTCTCCTGGGAAGACAGATCTGAAGGGACCTTCCAAGGCACCAAGGCACAGGATTTGAGGATCCCAGCTAAAGAGTGAGAAGGGGTCTCATGTCCGTCTAGTCCAGAAATTCTTAACCTGGAGTCCATGAATATCAGGGGGTCATGAACTTGGATGGAGGAAAAATACATCTTTATTTTCTGGAAGATGAAACTGAAAAAACATAATTCTGAGAACTGGGCCATAGGCTTCTCCGGATTGCCAAAGGGGTCCAGGCCACACAAAGGCCCAGGCCCAGGAAGGAGATTTGGCCAAGGTCACACAGGTAGTAAAAAACCAAGGGGGGGGAGGACAAGTACTCGTTAAGTGACTGGTGTACAGCGGGTCTCCCCTGATCGTCACAACCACACGGGGGTGGGGGTGCGATTATAAGATTATAACCCTCAATTTACAGAAACGGAAACTGAGCCAGACAGCATTGCAGTGACTTGTCCAGGATCACACAGCTCAAAGTGGTGCCTGCTGTTCCGCTCATCCAGGGACCTGCAAAGCAGCAGCTGGGTTGGCCTGGGGTACACTATCCAGCCCCAGGGCATTTGACTGGGTGCTAAGCCTGTCCGTCCTTACTCCTGGGTATTTGCTGAGAATGGGTAGAGGAGCCTTGGATGAGTGGCCCTGGGGCTTGGCTGTGGGGTGGGGCAGTGGGTTCCCTTTTGACTTTTCCCACTTCTGCATTTGTTGCTGAGTCAGCTGAGAGCCAGGTCCTGCCAGCAGGAGACCTATCAATGAGGAAGGGCCTAGATGAGCCAGGGAAGACACGCCAGCTTCCTGTCACAGGCCTCGGGTCTCAGGGCAATCGATAAGGCGCGGCCAGGTAACTGGTGACCTGCATGATTGAGTCAAGGCCAAGTTCTTGGAGCTCAGAGACTGGAGGCTGACGTTTAAGTTTTACTGACTCCTTTTATCCTCGGGGGCCTGTGGCTGACCCAGGGAGTCCCTACTCAGGGACAAAGAAAAGTTTGTGAGCCAACCCAAACGGCCTCTGTGAATGACGGTACATGTAGCATTCCACAGCCATAGTCCCCCATCTTCGAGGAAAGGCAAGAGTTGTGTCTTTACCTCTCCTTCAGGGCCAAGATTGCTCACTGTGATGGCAGACATCGTGGCTTCACTTTACTGCCATGAGGTGATTTTTTTGCAAGAATGGAAGATTCTCTGATGGCCCATCAGACGAAGCCAGGTGATGGGTGGAGCAGGGGGTGGGGAGGGCTCATGTTGGATCGTCCTGTGAAAACCTCTTGTTTTTCTGGGCCCCCAAAGGACTGGGGAGGGCTCAGGGACAGCCCGGGAAGGCTAGAACCCATCCAAATAACGCAGTCTTAGGGGACTTTCAGGTCCACAACTCCTTGTAGACAGGCTCTCCCCTGAGTCTCCCAGCTCCTGTCTAAGGGAGGAGCGGCATTCCGGGCTGGAATCTTGGTGCGGCCACTTAGTAGCCTGAGGAAAGGCAGCTGTGCTCCCTGATCCCCAATTCCCTCATGTGTAAAGTGACCACCAGAATTTCAGCTTTGGAATGTAATGATCTGAAGAGAGAGAGAGAGAGAGAGAGAGAGAGACACGAGGCA
Source organism: Pseudochirops corinnae (assembly GCA_028646515.1). Classification (NCBI taxonomy): domain Eukaryota; kingdom Metazoa; phylum Chordata; class Mammalia; order Diprotodontia; family Pseudocheiridae; genus Pseudochirops; species Pseudochirops corinnae. The sequence goes on from CM053589.1 coordinate 203,220,215, forward strand.
GGCTTCTCAGGAATAAACCTGGGCCAGACTGTCCATGTGACCCAAACTGAGAGGGGTTCTTGGTGACCAGGATGACTCTCAGCTCCATCTCCCCCTCCCCCTGTCCCTCCCACCCACCACAGCACTCCTACTGAACAGCTGAGTCATTCTGGAGCTGAATGCTGAGGATGGGCCCCCACTTCCCCAGCGATGGGGTCACCCCGGTAAACAAACCTTTCTCTATGTCTTCCCACAAGAGGCCATCCTGGCTGAGCTGGAAGGTTTCAAGCCCATTGCTCAGGGGAGAGCTCTGAGGTCTGGAAGCCCCTCCATATCTAAGAATGAAGGTGGCGTTTCTGTAGCTTCTACCTCCACCACCTTATTCTACCCTGCAGGATGGATCGAGAGAGCTGGGCTGGAAGAGCCCTCGGGTCCCTCCCGTCGCTGACCTTTGGGAACTCCATGATTCTAGTCAGCTTTTGGAGAAGCGAGAGGTGTGTGGTCCAAAGGAGGCAGAGCAGGTTTCACTCTGGGACCAGATCATCTTAGAGCTGTTTGCCACCTTAGAAGTCAGCTTTCCCAAACTCATCCACAGTCACCCTCTGAATACCTCCCAGTGACAGGGAGCTCATTACTGCAGGAAGAAGGCTTCCAATTCCAAAGTCAGTCTGATATGGATAGAAAGGGTTTCCTTGGGTTGAGCCAAGTCTGTTCGAAACCTGAGGTCCACAGACTGCGGATAAATTGCAAGGGGTCTCAACTTACATGGGAGGAAATTGTTTTCACCAGCCTCTCATTGAAATGCATCATTTTCTTCAATTATGAATTAAACAAACTAACAATACTCTCATGCAGAGAAGGGGGACCCAGGCTCCACCAGCCTGACTGCAAAGGGATCCAGGGCACAAAAAAAGCTTAAGAACTCTGGGTCTGTCCACTAGTTTGGCTCTCTGGGGTGAATAAAATCAGCTGAAACATCCATGGTGTTTCATAGTCATAAAAAACTTTCCATAAATGATCTCATTTGAACTTTAAAACCATCCTGAAGTAGGTGCTATTAACACTATTACACAAGTGAGGAAACTGGAGTTCAGAAGCAGAGAACCCCAGATGAGATGATCCACAGAGCCACTGAGAGGGGTTCCCAGTCCTCGGCCCAGACCCTGGCCGGGCTCTGACCAGCTGAGCGTTCCTTGTGGTGGCCCACCAGGGACCTCTCCTCCCTTCCCCTGGATCCCCAAGCTCGTGTGGCCCAGCCCTTCTCTCTGCTAACGACATCACACTTTTACACCCATTCCGTCAGCTCCTTCACAAGGACATCATGAGACTCCGTCAAGCATCTGACTGAAATCCAGACACGAGCTTCTTTTCCGAGGAGGGGAACAAGACAGAAGATATAGTGAAGAAACTTCCCCTATTTCACTGATTCCTGTGCTGAGGATGGGAAAGAACATGGGGTGGGCATTAGGGAACCCTGTTAGGGGTATGTGCTGGAGCCAGCTCAACCCCAGCTTGTGAAAGCCAATTGTTAAATTTCTCACTGTGAGCATTTACACCTCATGCCACAAATCAGGGCTTAAGGATTCATGGTTTTGTTCTTTGTCTGGACTCAGGGAAGTGATGGAGAAAATGCTAATATTAATTAAGCTTGAATGTGTGTTGTATATACATTTTTTAAAGGGAGCTGGTTGTTAAAAATTGACCAGCATTCCCCGATCCTGACTCCACCAATTAGTGAAGGGTAAAAGTCACTCCATGATTCTGGGCCCGAGTTTATTCATCAGTGAAATGGACTGAATATGAGTTCTAAGGTCCAACGTTCATTCTAACATTCTCTATGATTCTGGTAGAAGACAAATCTCTCCTCTGATCTTTTCCTCTTCCCCCTTTCAAGTGCTAGTTTTTAATCATTAGTTAATGTGGCAATTATGATCTCACAGACGGAGAGCTGGAATTGCCTGGCCCAGCACTCTCATGTTAACAGATGAGAACACACAGGCTAAGACAGAGGTTAACTCACTTGCCTTGGGGCCTCTGGCTCCAAATCTGGCTCTTAATTAGCCTCAATTAGAGACAGATAGAAGTTATTTATGGGAAACAAATACCACAGTGCTCCGAAATATAAAACATCGGGGCAGCCGGGGTGCCAAGGACACAGGCAAGACCAGGGAGTCAGGGAAATGTGAGTTTGACCAACTTCGTATACTTCCTACCTGTGTGACCCTAAGCAAGTCACTTGGCCCCTGCCTGCCTCAATTTCCTCATCTGTAAAATCTCCCAGGGTGGTTGTGAGGATCAAATGAGATTGTCTTGGTAAAGTGCTTAGCCCAGTGCCTAGCACACAGTAGGTGCTTAAGAAATTCTTCTTTCCTTCCTTCCTCCCTCCCTCCCTCCCTTCCTCTTTTCCTTCCTTCCTTCCTTCCTTCCTTCCTTCCTTCCTTCCTTCGTTCCTTCCTTCTTTCCCTCCTTCCTTCGTTCCTTCCTTCTTTCCCTCCTTCCTTTCTTCCTTCCTTCCTTCCTCTCTCCCTCCTTCCCTCCCTTCCTGTCTTCTTATTACATGGTTGCCAGGTAACATTTTATGCCTTTTTTCCATTGGCTACCCCATACAGAAAACCTGTTCTCAGTTCGAGCCACAGAAACATCTGGGGGACCAGCTGTTCTGAGCCTGGGAAAACCTTGATTGTGGTTGAAGCTACAAGAAAGGGTAACATTCACATTCCCTCTGGGGGATTGGCCCGGAGGTCCCCTCCACCCACCACCCCAGCATCACAATTCCCTTCTGAGATGAAAGGTCTCCATTGAAACATCACTGGAGGTGTCCCAAAAGGGCAGGAGAACAGAGAGTGAAGAGAGAAGAGCTTTCCCTCCCTCTCCCGTGGGTGCTGGAGATCTCGGGGGCCTCCTGGCTGTCCACTAACAGGAATGGCTGGCCTTTGCATTGTGCTTCTGTGCCCACACCTGCTTTTCACCGTCCCCACAACCATCCCTGGAGGGGAGTCTCAGCCCCACCTTGCAGAAGAGGAATGAAGGACTCGTCCAAAGTCCCCCAGCCAGGTAGATCTGGAATCCAGCACTCTCTGATCCCACGTCTTGGGTGGTATGCTACAGAGGGACAATGAGGGCTGTACAGGGAGGCAGAGGGGCTAGTTCCAGTCTCATCTCTGACCTGCCCTTGTGAGCTGTGTGACACTGGCCTCTGTTATTGGTACAAGCACGGGGTGGAATCCACAGTCTCTGATGCCCCTTCCAGGCAGGACCCTCTTCTCCACCGCACCTGGCTGCCCTGATGAATTTCACTGAGGCCAAAACACTTCCCTGGTTCTGTTGGGTCCCAGAAAAAACAATGAGGAGCAAGTCTTGGGGGCTACAAGAGGGGGGTGTAGTCTCCATGTAGTCACGCCTCACTAGCCAACACACACTCCTGGATGCAGCGGCCCCGCCTCCTGGCTGTCAACCAACAAGACCCCCCAGCTCTCCGCTTGGACATTCTCCCGGGCCTGGAAGGCTCTGCTTCCTCTCTGATGACTGACCCTCCTGGCTTCACTGGAGCTCCCCCTCCTGCAGCAGCTTTCCCCACCCCCCCCTTCATTCCAGGGCCTTCCCTCTGCTAACCATCCCCTACGCAGAGCTTGGTGTCCATAGCTTGCCTGTGGTTTCCCCTATTAGACTGCGAGCTCCTTGAGGGCAGGCCTGCCTTCTTTCTCCTTTTGTATCCCCAGCACTTAGCAAGTGCCTGGAACATAGTAGGCACTTAATAATGACTATTGACTGATGGGCTGGAATGACCGGTTCCAGAAAGGAATTAATACAGGGTTGTAATAACTGCTAACATTCCCGCCATGCTCGAAGGCCTGCAGAGCACCTCATACATATCTCATTTGATTGTTACAGCAGCCCTGGAGGTAGGGACTTACAGGGGAGGAAACTGAGGCTGAGAGGGACATCCAACGCCTTGCCCAGGTCACTAGAGCCAGTGCCTGAGGCAGGATTGCAGGCCCAGGTCAAAACTGAAACAGGCTGTACAAGGCCTTCGGTCCCAGAATATCAAGTTTCTGTTTTACCCTGGAAGGGTGGGAGGCAGTTAAGGTTTCTGAGCCTGAGCCTCGGGGGGATCCTTTGGGCCACTGGGGGGAGGACAGATGGCCGAGAGCCCGTTCCATCCAGCCCTTTCCCCCATGAGGAGCTTGGTCAAGGCCTTCTTCTCCAGGCCCCCTCTGGACTCGACTCCAGACAGTATAGAAGTGACTGTTTATAGCCAGAAATTCTGAAAAGCAGCTGGTCTGAAACGAATGGCCTCTCTACTCTTAGTTAATGCCCCCTGGCTACTGTTCTGGGACAGACTGTCTCTGCTCCCAGAGGTGCCAGAGAGCCTGGCATCTGCTATTGCGAAAATAACTCACCTTTTCTCCATGATTGGACCCAACAGCAGGATGCCCCTGGAAGCATCTTAGAAGGGAAACCCAGCCTTGCCCTCGGGGGCATCCCTCCAGAAGGAGGTCCAATAGAAAGACAGGGGAGAACTTACTTGGAGTAGTTTCATTATACGAGGATGTGGTCTCGTTGCCAATGGAAGCCTCGGTGGCAATGGCGGTGAGGGCTAAGCTAACACCGAGCAGCAGGGGCTGGCCCACGGGTTCCATTGTGTATCTGCAAAGCAACCCAGAAGATGCAGGCAATCAGTAATGAGAACACCTGCCAGCCAGGTCTTCACTGAGGACAGCCCTAGGGGGGAGACCAGCTTCATCAGCCGGATTCTGAAGGAAAGAAAATGGCACCCCAGGGAGTGGCACCCACCTCAAGGCCCCACAGCTAGGAGGCTGCAAGAGCCGGGGGAGCCCACTGAGCTGCACTGAGCTGCTGTCCATCGTGGGACTGGTCAGCCCTTCCATGCAGCAGAACGCTGCCTGGCCCACAAGCCACGAAAGGATGCTGGAGCCCCCAGGGGCCTGGGATGGAAGAATGCCTCCCTTTCCCCGCCCGCCCCCCCACCCCCAACATTCAAGGCTAATAGGAGTAAGAAAGGCATGTTTTTTTTTTTTAAACCAAGCACCTGGACTGAGTTGCTAAACATGGTAAAATAATTTCAATTTAACACATAAATACATTGATTTAAACAACTGTTCTTGTGGTAAAAATATGGATTTAGGCAAATCACTGAGTACCTTTTGTTGATCAAGGAAGGAACAATTTATCCCATTACTGAATGGGAGAGATGGAGGTATAGATGGATGGATGGATGGATGGATGGATGGATGGATGGATGGATGGACGGACAGACATTTGCACATATACAATGAATGAAAGATGGATGGATGGGGTAATAGAAATGGGAATTTGAAGATCTTCCCTGCCCCTTAATAGACCTGGGGGGAGTTTGAAGACTTCCCCTGCTTTGAAAGTAAACTGTGACCCCTAATAGGCTGAATGTAATCACATGGAGCCTGTGATAGAGGGAATTTGCTGAAGGGAAGCAGAGACCACAGGAAGCTGGTCAGAGCTAGCCAGATGGTGGGAGAGAGAGAACACTCAGGCAAGGAGTCAGATAGGCTCCTGAGTAGAAATTGATCTTGTATTGGTTTGTGGGAAGGCTGAAGGATGCTTTGTCTCTCAGGGTTACTATGGCTTCTGAATATCTTTGGTGTTATGATAGAATCAGCTTACTGGTTTTGGGATTCGGTTTTCTGGTGTCTAAATAAATGTTTCAGCTCTGTTCTCTACCTGGACAATCTGGTACATTTTGCAATCGAATGTAATGTGATATTTAGAGTCATGATCTTTATCATGATTGTGGGTGCTGTAAATATTGCATTGGGGCTACAGATGGACAGATGGATGAATGGATGATTAGATAGATGGTTAGATGAATGTATGGATGGGTGGATGAATGGTTGTATGTATGTATGTATGTATGTATGTATGTATGTATGTGTGAGTGGATGGGTGGATGCATGGATGGGGAGATGAAGGTTCTAATGAAAGATTGGGGAGGTCTTCTCAGGTTTGATGGAAGGCTTGAGGCCTCTAGGCTCAACCTTGTATTTACTAAAATCTCTTCATAGATCTTTCACAGAATCTCAGATGAAAGGTACCTCAATGACATCTCATCCAGTATATACCAGAAGGGGAATCCCTTCTAAACCACACCTAAAAAGCACTTGCTTGCTTACTCTTTGTTCCCAGGTCTCCAGTGATGGGGAATCTACATCCCCTGAAGCAGCCCATTCCCCTTATTTGGAAGCTTTTCATCCCATTAAGCCCAAATCTGCCTCTCTGCAGATGCCCCCTGTCTTGGTTCTTCCCTCTGGAGCCAAACAGAGTTAGCACACTCTCTCCTTCCCAGCCCTGAGAGCACTTGGACACATCCAGTCTTCTTTCCTGCAAGCTGAGCACTGGGGCCAGTGCTTGCCCTCATCCTTTTGACATGGACCTGGGCTCCATCTTGGCTGCCTGTAACTTATCAAAAGCCCCGCTACAGTGTGTGGTCCAGAATGGAGCACAGCTGTCCAGACAGAGCCTGACCAGGGCAGAATACAGATGTCTGTGTCACCTCCTCCCTCATTCAGGGACTCCAGGCTTCTTCTTGCACAGCCTGAGATTCCATTTCCCCTGACAGATAGTTAGAGTGTGTGTTCCACTAAGACTCTTAGATCTTCTTTCCTCTCTCGCTGGACCTGAACAAGGGTGGTAGTTGTGTGAGTGGAGAGAAGACCACTGATGTGACTCGTGTTGTGGAGGAAGAAATGACAAGGTTTGACAACCGACTGGGTGTATGGGGTGAGTGAGAATGAGGGGTCACGAGTCACAATGAAATTGGGAGCCTGGAGGCCTGGAAGGGTGGTGGCGCCCAACAGTAACAGGAAAAGTGGGAAGAAGAGAGAGTTTTGGGGTAGCCAGGGGAGAGTGAGTTCGAAATGTCCGACAGACAATGGGTGATTTAGGACTGGGCCTTATCAGAGAGATAAAAAGGGAACGTCCAGGCCCAAGAGTCCTCTGCAGAGAGGTGATAATGAGACCCGTGAGGGCCGATGAAGCCACAAAGAAACAGAGACAGAGACAGACAGACAAACACGATGGAGAGACAGAGAGACAGAGAGAGAAGATGTGTGGACGTGTGAGTTAGGGAGTTGGGCCCTGGCTTTTGTTGAAAATAAAGAATAAAAAAAAAACAATCCAGGAAAACTAACCAACAGATCAACTCAATCTTCTGGTGTTTACAATATTACACACCCATTGTCCCCCACCTCTTCAAATAAGAGAACATTTTGCCCTGGTCCTTGTATCGCAGTCTGGCTCCTGGCCCACCGCTTTACTGCCCACACTCCCCCAGGCTCCCCGAGATCTCTGAGCCGCTAAACCTCTGTGGTCACCCTTGGGCTGCTGCAGCTTTTGACCGACCAAGCACGTGCATCTCCAGGACCGTCTCTGCTGGGACGTCTCCCTGACTTCCTCCTACCATCGGCCCAATCCTCTCCAGTCTCGCCTCATGGGCCGTCACTGATTCCCCACAAGCTCCTTTCCCTCTAGGCTCTGTCTCGGGTCCTCTGATGATTTCCCAAGCCCTCCCCCTCATTCCCTGCTCACAGATGACTCCTAGTCTGTGCATCCACCCCAAATCTCAGCCCTGGGCCTGCTCCAGCATTGCCACCTTTGAGCATCTCAGACTCACCAGGTCCAAACCAGAGCCAACCATTGTTTCCCAAGACCCGCCCCCCCCCTCCAAACATCTCGACTTTTCCCATTGCCCATGTTGGTCCCCTCAAGGTCATCGTCTGCCCTTCCTTCCTCGCTCATCCCCAGATCCCACCAGTTGCCAATCCCTGACGATTCGACTTCCCCTGGGCCCGCAGTGTTCGTCTCCTCTCTACTCACACACCCTGCACCGTACCAGCAAGCCCCCGCATTCTCCTTCCTGGACGATTTTGTCCTACTTCAGTCATTCTTACTTGTGTCTGGCTCTTCACGATCCCACTGGGGGTTTTCTGGGCAAAGACACCGGGGTGGTTTGCCGTTTCCTTCTCCAGTTCATTTTACAGATGAGGAAACTGAGGCAAACAGAGTAAGTGACTTGCTCAGGATCCCACAGCTAGTAAGTGCCTGAGGCCAGCTCTGAACTCAGGAAGAGGAGTCTTCCTGGAGCCACTATGGCACCACAGCACTGCCTAGCTGTCCGTCCTGGGCAACCTCCTGGTCTCCAGCCTCTCCCTCCTCCGAACAGCCCCATTCCTGAGGCACAGGTCAGGGGCATCACCCCCTGCCACTGTGGCTCCCTCGTGCCTCTAGAACAAAGCACCAATCCCTCAGGCCGTGTTCCTGGCCCCTCCAGGCCGACTCCAACATGCTTTGCCGAGTGGGCCATCAGCTGTTCCTGAGCCCAACATTTCATCTCCACCCACCATGTGTTTCCACAGGCTGTTCCTCCTGCCTCCTCTGTGATCTGAGTTGTAATCTCTTCAGAATGGACCAGGGTTTGAGAGCTGGAAGGAAGCTGAGAGGTCATCCACTCATTCTACAGGAGAAAACTGAGGCTGCTAGTGCTAATGGCACGTTCCCAGGGTCATGCACCGGTCCTTGATGTTGCCTCCTGAAGCCTCTGATGTCCTCATCTCCACAGCCTGCTGCATTTGCAGAGCTCTCCAAGGTTTGCAAAGAACTGTATGTGTCGCATCTCCAGGGAGAAGGCAGGATCACCTGTTTGTCACTGGTGCCTCGTACACAGTGGGTTCCTCCTTGTCCCCAGGCTTTTCTTCCCCTGTAGGCTGTTGGTGACTCTGCAGTGCCACCTGCTGGCCAAACTTCCTGGAGAACCTTGTCTTGGCTCCTAAGGTGCACAGTCAGTCTTCACTCGGAGTGAAGACCAGAAGGGTGGGGCTGGGAGGATGCTTCAGAAATGGCACAAGCCGGGGTCTCAGAGACCGCCCAAGCTGGGGAGTTGGGAAGGAGCTGCTGAGAGTCTCAGAATTTGGGACAGATATTGAGCCTCTAGGAGCTCTGGAAGGAATCCAAAGGAGGACCGTATGGCCCTGTTTTCTGGTCCCAGACTCCTCTGAGAATTCTCCTTTCCCTTAAGTTGGGTCTGTCTTGGTGTGACACGCAGTGATAAGGGGGAGCCCCTTTCCTCAAGTCACCAGGAAGGAGCCTCATCCCCCTGTATCTCAGCTTTCAAGGAGACGGCCTCGAATACAGACTCCAGGCTGTCCGAGGGGATGAAAGGGGCTTCAGAGCTCATTGAGACCATCCTGGACCTGACCCTAAGCAAGAATCCACTCTGCAGAACGCTAGGAGCAGCCTAAATGGCCTGGGAATTAAAGCAGCAACCTCAGCAATGAGGAGACAGAGAAAGGGGAAGAGGAGAAACCAGGAGCCCTGGGGCCAGGGCTGGAAGACCTGCATATTCCTGGAGGATGCCAGACCTCAGAGCCGGTCCAGGACAACCAGAAGTGAAGGAGGGGCTCCTTGGTCACCCACCGATGGGTGGACACCCAGTCCTTGCTGGAAGACCCCCAGGGCTCCTATCACCCCAAGTTTGTTAGACTGGGCATGTGGGGGAGTGGTAAACCGAGGCTCACCCTGCTCTTGGCTATAGACTCCAAGAGATTCCAATTAAATATTGAGCAGGAAGAAGGCCAGTCTGGCTGGAATGGAGAAGGCATAAGAGAATAATAAAAGGTGAAGTTTATAAATTGGATTTAGAGCTGGGATAGATCTCAGATAAAGAAACAGCGTCCTGGAACGCTTGAGCAGCTGGCTGAGAGTTACATGAGAAGTAAAAATAGGGTTTATGTGCTGCTGCAAGGCAGGCAAAAAGCCTCACAATCACTCTTTCCACTGAGCTTCACTACAACCCCAGGGGATAGGCAGTTGACAACTGACACCCTCATCTATATGGCGAGGAGCTTGGACTAGTGACGTCTCCGGTCCCTTCCAGCTCCAAATCTATACTGCTGTGTGCCCCTCTATCAGACCCACGACAGCTTAGACTCCACCCAGGCTCTGCTGGAAGGCCAGTGAGGAAGACCCCAGCACACCCCAAAGCCGCCTCCTCTGCACCTGGACAGCTTTCATTTACACTGATCCCAAAGGCAACTCTCCTCCATCCCTGCCTCTCAGGCAGACCTGCTTTTCATTATTTTCACATACAAGACATCTGGGAAAAGCTCTGCATTAAAATGGCAAAGTGAACATGTCCTGCAGTATTCTCCAGGGGGAATGAACAAAGAGCCCCCCAGGTCCCTCCAAATCCCAGCAAAGGCCACCCCAGAGATGCCACACAGCATCGTGAGCCACTGTTCTCTTTGCATCTGGCCTGCAAGGCAGCTTCATGGTGAAGTGCTCTCTCCTACCCATCTCCCTTCTGAGCAGGAAGCCAAAGGTGAGGGAGCGGAGGCAGGAGAGATGCCAGTTGTTCTGGGCCAGTCCACAGGCCTGGAAGAGAATCCCTGCTCCCTTTGCATGGAGGACTGTGGCCGAGAGTGTCTGGCCAAAGGAGGCTCCCTTTACAAAGCATTCAAGGCTTAAAAGATGTTGAATCTAAATGGCGGATGTCACTGAACTCCAAGGCTGAGACACAGGAGGTGAAGGCCCGCTTAGGCTGGGACCTTGAGCCAGGACGTTTATGGGAACACCCTTCTTCGTGGCCAAGACCGACGCCTGCCCTCATGCTCAACGTGAGCTCTGGTGTTCCTTTGCTGACTGACCAGGCCTGGCCCAGCTCCACGGGGCTCTTTTCCACATCCATCGTTAGCACCCTGCTCATCCCTTTACGGACAGAGACGACAAATTCATGAGTCTCTTCCTTTCTCCTGCCCTTGAGGCAGATCTAAGCTTTTTCTGGGAGAGCTGGTGGCACTTCAGGAAGGCCTCACCACAGAAGAGTCCGGTTGCCTCAGAGAGTCCAGGGCCCTCCCCCTGATTCTCTTTACCCCCTTTGGGGAAGCAGACCAGGCAGTACCAGGGACTCCCATAAGGAGCAGGCCCAGGCCCCTCAGCAGTGCAGCCAAGAACTCATCCTTGCCTGGGTGAGGCCTCCTTTCCCCGTGAAGTACAGCATCCAGAGCATTTGGAGACACTATGGCTCCCCGAACCCAAGCATCTCCCTCTATTCAACCCCCAAGTCACAGCCTTTTCTTGAAGACATCTGGCAATGGGCAACCCATTACTTCCCAAAGCAGTCCATCTGCCCTCAGAGGACCAATTTCTTATGAAGTTTCACTTATATCAGACCTCATTTACCTCATCTGCAAATGGGGGCCATTAGAGAGTCTCCCAGCTCCTTTGGGGGCTGCTCTTCTATGAATCTTTGCCTCTGGCAGGCCCTAATAGCATCTGGAGAATCAGTTAGCTCACTTTCTGGTGATTCATGACCTCTCCCTGCCTTACTATGGCAAGCTGCCCCTCTGCCACCAATGTCCCCACCCCAAATGGAAGGAGAGCTGACGATTCTGGGAGTGACGGGGCACAGGTGAGGCCTTTCCTCCAGCAGAGGGGACCTAGGGTAGGGCCTCTGACAAGTGGGAGGAGGATGGCTTTAGACAGAGCTAAGCAGAAGGGCAGAGTTGGGCCAATGTCCTGGGATTCTCTCTCCCTCAGAGAGACTTGTGAAGGCCTGGTTAGGCCAGGTGGTCAGCATCACTTGGTCTGAGTCAGAGGATGTCTTATTCCTGGATTACAAACCAAAGGGCCAAGGGAGAAGATGTTGGAGTGGAAAGGGGGAAGGTATATCCTGAGTCTGGGGGGAAGTGGATGGCTCTCATTAGGAGGTGAGGCGGCCCGTGGGGCATCCCGTAGAGACTCAGGCCAGCAAAGAAACCCAATGAGAGAATCAGAGCAAGGCAAAGGCCAAGCCCACAGAGCCGGGACTGCACCCAGCAGCCCCTCGCTTCAGGCAGGGGTGACCCCGGGAGCATTAGGTAGGGCTCGTGCTTGGATCTGGTTACAACCACTGACTGAAAAGGAACCTACCTGCTTAGTGAGCTGTGTGTGCTAGTGAATCCAGCGCTGGTCATGGAAGGAGGAAAGGGAAGAGAAGAAGGGAACAAGCATTTATTATGCACCTACTGTGTGCAGGGCACCTGACAAACATCTCATCTAATTCACAAAGCAACCCTGAAAGGTAGGTGCTATGAAGATCCCCATTTTACAGGTGTAGAAACTTAGGTAGATATCCAGGGTCATACAGCTCTAAGTGTCTGAGGCTGGATTTGAACCCAGGTCTTGAACTCCGTGGCACCCCCTGGTTGCCTCTTCATGGTCTGATTAGCTTCTGGACGCAGTAAGCCTAGCTTGTATCCCTGGGGCGGGCTGACTTTGGATGGGGCGGGGGGGCGTGAGGGGCTCTTGGGATCCCAGTAACTGATGGAGCCCCTACTACCTCCTCTCGGAGCTGCCCACATACTCCTGGTTTCTTTATTCACATAGGCAGGGGAACAGACTGGGGTGAGTTAGCCAGGGTCAAAAGGAGAAAACATTATAGGGGAAAAATATAAAGATGCAAAAATTATCGGAAAATCAACTTAGAAAGACTTGAGAGCTTTGACAATGCCACCACAAATCATGATTCTAGTGAGGATGATGCATGCTAACCACCTTCTTCTGGAAGGCCCAGGGTACAGAAGGAGATGCTCTGTGGAGTTGGCCAGTGTGAGAATGTTGTGTTTGACCATGCCTGTTGGCTACAAGAGTTTTGTGTTTCTTTTCTCTTTTATATTGGAAGTGGAAGGGAGAGAAAAAAATTGGAAAATTAAATTTCAAAATAAACCCAAAGAGTCTCTTTAAAAACATATTGTGCCCACCCTTTAGTGGAGTTGTTGCTGAGGGGGGTGGTCTTAAGAGCCTTAGTCCAGAGCATAGTGGTTTGGAGGCATTCTACTTTTGTCTGGTGTCTCCTGCTGCTCTGTTTCATTCCTCCTTGTAACCTCAGGGTCAGTCTATCTTTGACCTGCTTCTCTCTTCAAATCCAGCTTTGGCTTAAAATTCTGGTAAAGAACCCCCCCCCCCCACACACACACACACACACTCCCTTGGCTGAATTTGCTATCCATCAAAACCTATTTCTGCTTTAATTGGTGCCATCCCCTGGAAGGCCAGGTCATACTACTGTTTCCAGGAGGAACAATTCCTAGGGTTCTATGTGTAGCGTGTACACATGTATCTGCATCTTACTCTGCGTGTGTACAGATGCATGTATGAGTGCATGTGTGAGAGCACAGAGTTTTAACACGGATTCTCTGGCCAACCACATGAGCCGGCTCAGTGCCATGTGTCCTGGGGAGCTCTGGCTGCTTCTCCATGGGTTATGTATTGCTTGGCACGGAAGGGCTCTTTGAGGATAACACTGCTATCCTTTTAGTGACTATTGAGTAGGAAGAGTCAAGGACTCTGTGCACCTTTAAGAGGGAATGGTCCAGCCTGAGCTTCTTCCCCTTCTGAGCCTCTGAGCCTGCTTGCTCCTCTTTCAGGGGAGGGGGAGGGCAGGAGGCTGGTCACCTTTCTTCTACCAAGTAGATGGCAACCCCTCTTGGGCAGCAGCTAGAACAAGGACTCAAACAGAGGAACCTGAACTTGACCCCAACTTCCTCTTCTGCTTTGTTTCTCGGCCTGAAAACCGGTGACTAAATAGGGATCCTGAGATGGACTTGCCCAGTCTTGGAGGTGACTGACAGGGAGTTTCCATGGTGGAGAAGTCGGTCTCCCAGGGCACCCCAACTTGCACAGTCACAGCTTGACGTTGTCTGGACAGTGGAGAGTCAAGGTGAAATGTCCCAGTGTCCACTGAGCACGTGTCCAAACTTTCACACTCCAGGGCTTAAAGGGTATGACGTGCTAACAGCTACTTATTTAAGTCGTTGTCAATGTTTGTTGAATGTAACTGTGGTGAAAAGTTAACAGAAACTATTCTATCTCTGCCAACATGACCTGGTAAGACCTTTTGTTTGTAGGAAATAAATGCCATCCCATACTTGATCTGTGTCGTACATCTGAGAACCTTTCTACTCTGTTCCTTTGGGGAGACCCTAGACATGAAACAGACTCTAAGCTTTAAACCCTTTCCCTTGGGGTGTGAGGAGAGAGAGGTGATAACCCAAGAGTGTGGGAGAAGGATTCTGCTCTTTATGACCTGGGGAGACATTGTGGTGCAGTGGGAGGGGTGCTGGTATCAGCGTACTCTGAGTGAAGCCCCCTCATACCACTTGCTGCCTGGGAAACCTCAGGCAAATCGCTTCACAACCTATGCCTCAAATTTCCTCATCCGTAAATGATCAAGGTCAATCTCATCCCCAAATCTATGATCCTGGGAGTGTGAGCCCTTGAGCAAGTCCCTTCCCCTTTCTAGGACTCAATTTCCTCATCTGTCAGAGTCGGGAAGGGGACATCCAGCCTTATATCCTAGGATAACTGGATCTCAAGACTCAATGTTTTATTCCAGGCGATGCTGCCAGCAAGCCCACACATAAGATGAGCATTTTACCATAAACACAGATGACACCCCAGGATGTGTCCTCAGAGCACTGGGAGGGGAGGGCAGCAGACTGTTTATCAGTCGACAGAGCAGAAAGCAGCATCTTTTTAACCTGTCAGGCCGAGCCCAAACTTTGCCTAATGGCCAGGGCAACCAGCAGGTGGGTAGATCTCTGTGTACAAAGCTGTCTTAAGGCAGAATCCTCCAGCAAAGACTGAACTCGTTTCAACTTTCCTGTTGCCATCAAGGGCACTGCCATACCCCAGTCACCTGGGCTCCCAACCTATGTGTCATCCTAGACTTCTCACTGTCACATACCTTGTCATTTCTATAGTTCTCTTGGAGACAAAAACATCCATCCATCCCTCCATCCATCCACCCACCCACCCATCCACCCATCCATCCATCCATCCATCCATCCATCCATCCATCCATCCATCCATCCATCCCCCTAGTATGAATCCTCATTACCTCTCACCTGGACCATAGCAATAGGCTGCTGGTGGGTCTGTCTGCCCTGAGCCTCTTCCCCCTCTAATCCCTCCTCTGTCCAGCTATCAAAGTGTAGGTCCTACCATGCCTTCCCCTCCACCCAATAACCTCAGTGGCTCCCTATCACCTCCAGGATGAAAGAAAATCCTCTGTTTGGCCTATAAAAATTTTCATAAACAGGCCTCCTCCGGCCCTTCCATCACCTTTCTCCTCACTGCACAATCCAGTGACACTGGCCTCAATCCCCATGCCCACTGCTTGCAGGGCTCTCCAGCCTCTCGGCTTCAAGGCTCACCTCCTGCAGGAGCTTCCCCTCTCCCCACCCCACCCCTCATTCCTAGGACCTTCCCTCTGCTCTGGACATGGACATGCTGTCTCTCCCACTTCTCCCTGAGGGTGAAGCTTTGACCTCTTCTTGTATTCCTGGCACACAGTAGGTCTAAGTGAATGGCTTACTGATGCCCTCTCTTCCTTCACCTTACCTCCTCATGGACGACTGCCTTCTAGGACCCCGAGGAGGCTTTCAGAAAAACCTAACCCCGCTCAGTTTCTGGAACCATGATTAAATCAAATCTGCCACAGTTCCTGGACGGAAGTTAGCAGCCTTTAGGGCCGCATCCCAGTGACTTTCAGTCCTGAATGAGCCACCTGGCTCCCACCCTCCTGTGTTGTCCCCTCCTATTAAAATGGAGGGCAGGGACTGTCCTTGCTCTTATGTCTCCAGGGCTTGGAACAGTGCTTGATAGTAAACACTGAATAACTGCTTCTTCTATCATGCATTTATGCTTTTATTGATCTCATTGGATCCTCACAATAATCCTGAGCAGGTATTTACAGGGGAGCAGATGAGGTAAGAGATATGACAAAGCCACATATGTGCTAAGTAGCAGAGTCGGGATCTGAACCCATGTCCTCTGATACTCTGCTGTTCTTTCATTTCCCTTTGGATCTTTGGATCCACACAGAAATCCTCCAATCAAAGGAGCAATTAGTAGCCACATCCCTAGTGAGTGCCGTCACCTTTATCAAGGATATTCTGTTAGAGTCGCATCCATACTTCAAGGAAAGTTATATCAAAAACGGAGACGCCTTTGTTTAGTCACGCCCACCTCTTTGTGATAGGACCGCATTTGGGGTTTCCTAGACAGAGGTACTGGAGTGATTTGCCATTTTCTTCTCCAGTGCATTTTACAGATGAGGAAACTGAGGCAAACAAGGGGACATAATGTGTTCAAAGTCCCACAGGTAGTAAGAGTTTGAGGCTAGGTCTGAACTCAAGAAGAAAAGTCTTTCTGACTCCAGGCCTGGCTCTATGCACAGCATAGGCTGTCCAAAAATGGACACACGCTGGCAAGATCAGACTTTCCTTGCCTTTGCTCAAGGCCATTTCAAATCATCTGAATATGAAACCATTGACATTGCACAGAAAGGAAATGGATGAAGGAGACTGGGAGTGGAAAGGGAAAAAATGGGAAGAAGAAAATGCAATTCTCATGAGGGCAGAGAAACAAGAGACTTTCCCATTTCTTGGAGGCTGTGCCCGAAACCCATTTGGCTCCTTGCTTGCTTCCTGTGGGGTCTTCTGGTGACTGGCGGGTGGGGCAAGGACTTATTCTCCCAGTTTCCCCGAAGGCTGACAGTGAGGTAGAGGGCAAAAGGACAGAACAAGACAGTCCAAGGCTAGCCCAAGGTCTTGGGAAAACAGCATCTTCTCCTGGAACCCACTGCCTGGACAGCAGGGACTTTGCATGAATAAAGGAGGTACAGAAACACTGAATGTGGAATCGGAAATGAGAGGTGAGAGGTGAGGAAGACACAAGACAGACACTGGGGCTGAGTCCAAGGAGTCAGATTCTCCTCGAGGAGGAGGGGGAGAGAAAAACAGAACAAGGGAGACAGTCCCCACTTCTGATGTCTGTATTTTAACATGCATCAGGGATGGCACTTCCCTCCCCTGCATCCCAGTTTGCCCTGTACTAGGCTGAGAAGTACTTTAATCAAAGAGGCAGGAGAATGAGAGAACAGAGGAAGTGCTGAGTTTGTGGGGGGTTAGTGGGAAAGACAAAGTCCCCTGAACCCCCAACTCAGAGGGTGTTATAAAGGCACTCCTCGACCCTGGCCAAGTCCCTTCTTTCTGGGCTATATGTGTGTATATGTATATATGTGTGTAAATGTGTATATATGTATGTAATAGACATAGAAGTATAGATATTCACACACATACATTTTATATATTTATATACATATGTATGTATATATTAAACACACACACACATAATATGTCCCATTCTACAACTTCAGTCCACCATCCCCCTTTATCTTCAGTCTTCTAGAATTCTGTTTGATCATTCCACTGATAGAGAACCTAATTCTTTCAGAATTTTTTGTCTTTACAATATTATTGTCATTGTAAAACGTTTCTCCAGCTTCTGTCTCCTTCACTCTTCATTAGTTCCTGGGTCTCCCCAGGTTTCTCTGAAACCACTCCCTTCGACATTTCTTACAGAACAAGATGGCATCACATCCATAGTCCATCATCTGACCAATCCCCACCCGATGGTCATCTCATCTGGTCCTGTTCTTAGCCACCATAAAGCTATTCAGAGGGTTGCACAAGTATTCAGGAAAAGATCAGCATGTTAGGAAGTCCCAACCAGGGCTGTGCTGCAAATGTTTTACAACCTGCTCTCCAGAAAAAACCAAAATGTATGGAGACATGTTTTCCAGCTTGCTCTGCATTATTAAGACTTTCTTAAGTCTAGACAATTAACAAAACAACAAAGCAGACTCTGCCGATTTTTAAGGTGTAGACATTCTCAATGAAAATTGAACAATGGCTGGCTGGTTGGAGCTGGGCTTGTCCACAGGGGCTCCTAAATCCCTTGGATGAAAGTGTGGGGAGCATGGGCCCTCCATCCCTCCGCTCCAACGGGAGCAGAGAGAATGGTCCCCTGATCTCATTGCATCCTCACAATAATCCTGAGCAGGTATTTACAGGGGAGCAGGTGAGGTAAGAGATACGACAAAGCCACATAGGTGCGAAGTAGCAGAGTCGGGATCTGAACCCATGTCCTCTGATACTCTGCTGTTCCAATCAAAGGAGCAATTAGTAGCCACATCCCTAGTGAGTGCTGGAAGGAAGGGACTTCCCACACACGGAGCGCGAGGAGGAACCCAAGACCTGTTCAGATGGCGGCAGAGAGGGAGAGAGTTATCTCCACAGCTGTCGGGCGCTCGCTTCCGACTCTGCCAGCGCACCGGCTCCGCCGCGGGGATCATTAAGCGCCGTTCATCTTCATCGGGACAAATCGACAAAATAAAACAAAATCAGTGGGTGAAACAGCACCTGTAAATGTCATTTGCTGAATAAATAGCAACTGGGTTATTTTTGGACGATGGAAGGATCGCGTGCTCGCAGCTGTGAGAGCTTTTTCTTTTGGAGTTTTGTTTGGGAAAAAAATGCGGACAGGGAGGCTAATAGGGTCACAAATTCAGAACTGGAAGGAGCCTCCCTCTCATTTTACAGATGAGGAAACTGAGGCACTGAGGGAGGAAGATACCCAGAAAGAAGCAGAGAGCTGGCTTCGAATCCTGCCTCTTACGGTGTGAGCTTTGGCAAGAAATTTCATTTCTACCAGCCTTAGCTTCCTCATCTATAAAAGAGCCCACAGTATTGCGTCATGGTGCGTAGGTCACACGGTTACAGTGAGGCGTCTAAAGTGCTTTATAGGGCCGGGGAAATCGCAGCTAAGTCCTTCATTGTGGTCGTGACCCTTCCGCAGTAGGGCCAGACCCTAAAATCACAGACATCCCTATAGCCCGTCGCCATAGGAGTGCGCGCACATGGTCTTATCCGACCCTCACGACTTGTTAGCCCCGTTTTATAGATGAAGAAACTGGGACCCAGGGATCCAGAGTGCTCTGTCCGCGGTCACACCACCAGTAATTTCCGAGCTGAGCCTCAAACCCGGATCCCTCCTGATTTCAAGCCCAGGGTTTGCCCCCTGCGCCATTCAGCCTGGTCACAGGAATGGATGGACAAAGGGGAAAGGCAGAGTCTCGTCAAGAGAGAGCCTTGGGCTGTGTGTGTGTGTGGGGGGGGGGATCCCCAGGATGCCTCAAGCTCCCTCAGGCACGGATCGCCCCAAGGGACATCTTTATTTGGGAGACCTGTTCTAAATGCACCCTAGGCTGGTCTGAAGCTGGCCTGCACGCCAGGGAGATTCTGCACGTACTGCTAGAGGGATGCATTGGCAAATATTTCCTGTGCTCTTTATTCTTAATAGTAACTCCAAAGCATAAACAAGCAGTGACTTAGGAAATCCCTGGGTGATGAAAAATCCGTTGTTCCCGTTGAGCAAGATTCTGCAGTATGGCAAATTCAGGGCAATCAGTCTCACTGGCTGAGAACTTTGGGGAAGTGACGGCTTCGGAGGGGACCGAGACGCCTCAGAATAAAGCAGGATGCGGAACCTGAAGCTGATGGTGACCTCTCCGAGATCTGGCCCATCTCTTTCAGCCTAGTGTATAGAAAATTATCTAGCCTGACAGTCTGGGGCAAAGGAGAGAGGCCAACGGGGTGAGCGGGTTTGCTCAGGCTCCTCCACGGAGTCTCTGGACATCCCTGGAGCTTTCCAAGGTACAAGAGAAAAGTGCTTCCTAAGTACTGGGACCCAGATCCTCTGGGATGCTTTCCCAGTTACAAAGTGTAAAGAGGAGGCGTCTTTATTCTGCCTCACATGGAAATGGAGGATGGCTCCCTCAGGTGCAAGTGATAGCACATTATGGGGAAATCATCCTGTAAATTTGGCTGTCGAAATATGGTGGTTCTGTTATTAGAAATGAGAACTCCCAAGTGCTGCGAGCCGGGGAGCCAGGGAAGCTGCTGAGCGCCCCTGAGCTCCTTTCGCTTGTCCTCGAGCCCCGGATCGCCAGCCCTTCCAGCAGACAGATTCTCCGTGGTCTCTACAGCTCATTTGGATCCAGTTTCATTCCCCACATCCTTCCTCAGCACCTACTCTGCGCACCACTGCGCTCAAAAAAAACACTAGGTAGGGAGAGAGCTTTTCCAAACCTCATCCACAGGGAAATGGAATTGTTTTCAAATTAAAGGATCTAAACAAGTCTGCCTCATGCTAGTGATACAAAGCAAAGAGAATCGCCTTACCCTCAGGGCGTCTCCCATTCCATTGAGCAAAAATGATCCAGAAGACGAAAATTATTATAATCACTGTGTTATGATAATAACTCGATAAACTCTGATTAAGCGCACGCTGTGCCCAGCACCGTCTAAGCCCGGTAGCTACAAAAAGAGGGCCAGGCTCTCCCTTTGCATTTGCCTTTGCGCTTAGGAAGTGCTTGGCACAGAGTAGTCTCGTAATATTTTTTTTCAAATAAAATAATATTTATGAATCGCTTTGGAAATCTTAAAGAGCTACATGCACAGTAGCTCTTATTATTATGAGTGATATTAATAATTTGCTCATTCACCTCTAAGTGGTTTTCTCCTGTTCTCTAGGGCTGCTGCCAGGCACTAATTCTAAACCTTGTGTCACTGCAGGAAAAGGGCCCCAGGAGCCCATGAACAGATGACTTGCTTCCTAAAATATCACAAGAGATCCAGGAATGAGACTCCTCTGCTAGAGTCCAGGTTCACTCTAGACCATACACCTCCCTTGTACTTGGCAGGCCAGTTTTTTAACACCAGTATTAAACAGAACACCGGCCTTTTCCCAGAGATCCTCTACGGCTATAACTCATGAGCTCCCTGGTCTTAGAAAGACTGCCACTGCTGCCATTTTGAGGGGCTGTGGTGAGCTGCAAGATGGGTGGACGGGGGTGGCAGCACCTCCCCAGGGAGGACTTAAAATCACATCCTGGCCTAAAGACTGCCACCAGGGACATTCCTGTACAGAAATAAGCAGGTCAGTCACACAACAAGAGGGGGAAAGGGGAAAGCAAACACATGGACAGTCCAAGCTAGACCTGCACTGGTGTCTACAAAAATACCAGAAGAAACCAAGGCAGGGCCTTTGTGTACTCCTGGAGTCTCTGGGAAGGGTCTGCAGAGAGACCTGGATGAGGCTGAACCAGGTTAAAAGGAGTGGAAGGTGGTGCTATCTGCACTGTGGGGAGGACCTGCTCACAGATCCAGGCTGGAAGTAGACCTTAGCGGCTACTGAGCCCACCCCTCTCATTTTACAATTAAGGAAAAAGACTCAGAGTGGTTCTTCCTGAAGGTCGTGAGGGACATGGCCAGGTTTTGAAACCAGGTCTTCCCATTTGAAAACCCATGCAGCTCCCACTTAGCACCCACAGCCAAGAGATCATGGCATCCCAGGCATGAAGCTGGAGAGCACCTCAAAGGCCGCTGGAGGAGGCCAGCCCCCTCATGTTACAGATGAACAGATGAGGGCCCTGAAAGTGAAAGTCGTCCCTGGCTCTGCTAAGTAGGAAATATCAAGGGTGGGATTTGAACCCTGGCTAAGACCTCTTTCTTTTACTCGGTACTAATCATGGATGTATTGAAACACATGCAATGCAGAAGACTTGAAAGTGGACTTTCCCTCCTAAGCCTCGGGGGACACTTCAGTAACCCCCAAAGCAAGAGCCTTCCATTAGTCCCAGGCTAGAGCCTGGCAGCTATGACAGGAGATGTGTGTTGAAAGGAGGTTGGCCAGGAGGGCACAGAAAGGAATGTGAGCCTTGGCTTGTCTCCCCTTCCTGGTACTGACCCAAGTTGGGTTGGCACAGCCACAATGCCCTGGGCCTGGGAGGAAGGGCAGGAAAACATCTGAACGCCAGGGGGCCTGCCCTCTGTCCCTCTTCCCCCCAGTTGCGTGACTTTGGGCATGTCCTTTACACTCCAGAGAAGTCAGTTTTCTGGCCTGCAAGTTGAGGGGCTTCAATGCACCCACCACTAAAATCTCTTTTATCTCTAAAAATCAATGATTCTGTCAAACAAGGAGGGATGAGGCTTTCCAGATTTTGAATGCTTTTGATGACGGGTCACTCAGCATGAGAACAACCTCCTCATTCTGGGTAAGGCATCACCTTGTCCCTCCTGGCTTCCCGGAGTGGTGCCTAATTCACAGAGCAGAGCAACTGGGCATGGAGGGCAGAATTTGTCCCCAAACTCGCTTCATTCTTGCCATTTGCCATCTGGGGACACTGGGGTGGTCTTTCATTTTTCTCTGCATGTAAGACCCCAAAGGGCATACCCAGTCTACCCGTGATTATTGCTGCTAGCTGGAGGAGGCTCTCATTAGGCTAATTAAAGTCATTCTGTTTGGCTTTGGAATGCCTGCCTAGGTACTGAGACTCATCCCTCCAGGCTGACTCTTTCTTAAGTGGTCAGCTCTTTGGCCACAGAGACCCACTTTTGAACAATACAGGTATATCTAAAGTTCCTAATACGTATCACCTTTGCTAACAACGAGGCCACCTGGTGAAGGACAGAGGGAGGGAGTGAGAGTGAATGAGATCATTCCATAAGCATATATAAAGCGTCTACTATATGCAGTGCTACGCACTGAGGAGACAGATTGAGCCAGTCACGTTCCAACATGTATGTGGATGTAATTGGATTGGAAGAGGGAGCCCTAACAGCTGGGAGCTGAGATAGCAGTTAGAAGCTTCCAGTGGGGCACTGCACCTACGCTGACCCATGAAGGAAGCTCAAGATTCTTAGAGCTGGATGGGAGGAAGGAGAAGATTCCAGGCTGTCTCTCTACCAAAGTCCCAGGTGGGGCACGGATGCCCAGGGCAGGGACTGACCGTAGGCTAGTCTGCCCATGATGGACAGCGAGGAAGGGGGAAATGATGAATCTGCAAAGGTGAAGCTGGCCAGACTGTGACAGGTTTCAAGGCCAAGCTGATGACTCTCAAGTTATCTCAGAGCAAAGCAATACCCCCCCCAAAGGGTTGGGGGGGGCGACCTGGTCAGATTTGTGCTTTAGAAACGTCAATGTGCCCATTAATGTGGAAATGTTTAAATGATTGCATATGTGAGCCTATATCAGATGCTTGCTGTCTTGGGGAGGGGAGAGAAAAATTTGGAACTCA
Organism: Pseudochirops corinnae; assembly: GCA_028646515.1. Taxonomy (NCBI): domain Eukaryota; kingdom Metazoa; phylum Chordata; class Mammalia; order Diprotodontia; family Pseudocheiridae; genus Pseudochirops; species Pseudochirops corinnae. Next base: position 203,243,205 of record CM053589.1, read on the forward strand.
AAATCTTAGAAAAAATGAACATTGAAAACTATCTTTACATGTAATTAGAAAAAATAAAATACTCTTTCCAAAAAGAAAAGCAAAGCAGTGTTCACATGGGAGTGCTTGGCACTTAGTAGGTGCTTATTAAATGTTCATTGACTGATTTCTGGATTGTCGGCTGTGTAGGGGATGGGCTGGGGCTGGGGGTGCAGATGAGAGGTGATGTGGGAGTCAAGGGACGAGGATGGACGGGAGAGGTGAACCCTCAAGCTACAGCAAGTGACCTGGAGAGTGAGAGAGGAGGAAAGGAGACTGGAAAGTCTGGGAAGTCTGCAGAGTAAGAAAAGCAGAAGCTACTCTAGGTGTTAACATAATGTTGTATTATTACTGCAGGCAGGTGGTCACTCAATGGAGTAAGTGCCGGGCCTGGAGTCACGAAGACCTGAGTTCAAATGTGACCTCAGATACTTACTAGCTGTGTGACCCTGGACAAGTCACTTAACGTCTGTGCTCCTTACTCCACGGGAGAAGGAAATGGCAAACCACTGCCGTGACTGATGTGATAGGGTTCATGGTGCTGTGAAGTCAGATGTGACTGAAAAACAACCGCATTCTTATTACGGTTAATACAGAAAACGACAGTCTGCTTCTGCCTTCAGCTTTCTCCAAGAACACTTCTGGGCTCCTCTGCTCACCTGAGATGGAAGGAATGCGGAGCCAGGATTCCAGCGATGCCTCGGTGATCTTGGCTCACCTTTGGTTGTTGCCACCATCACTCGGCCTTCCGCTCCAACAAGGGTAGAAAGTCAAGGCAGGAGAACTCCCTCTCCTAAGGAAGGACGCCTTCTCTCTAACTTGGAGTTGGCTTATGGCCCTGAGTGAAATGACTGGCCCACGGTCACAGAGCTGGTCTGTGCAGGAGGCAGGACTGGAACTTGGGTTTTTCTGACACCAAAAGTTGGTTAAAAGTGGATCTCCTTGTCCTTGTGGACAAGGGCTCCAGACCTTGGAGCAGGGAGGAGGGGGGCAGTCCAGGGCTTGGATTTAGCAGGAGGAAGGAGGGATGCCCAGGAGGGCCTGGAGAGCCAAGGACTTGAGCCCACCCCCACTGTCCAAAGCTCCCTGCAGAGCTTTAAGGTGATGACAACTTCCCCCACAGCCGGCCTGACCTGATGTCCTTGGAGCCCTCCCCTCACTCCATCAAAATTATTTTGTGAATCCTTTGGGTCTGTTCTGTATGATGTGACAGAAGGAGAGGAGCTGGTCTCGTGGTGAGATCTAGGGATGACAGGTGGAGAACAAGGAAGCTCCCTTCAAGCCAACAGCACGTGGAAAGAAAACAAGAAAGGGCCCTGGGAGGCAAACTGGGGGCAGGGCTTGGGTGAGAGTCCCAGCTTGAGAAATGACGAGCAATGAATGAACGGAAGATGGGAAAAGGTCAGCTTGTGCCTGTAAATGCAGGCTCTAGTTACCAAAGCAGGCAGCAGGACGGCTCTTCCCACAGATCTGGCTGAAGCCGTCTTTTGGTGTCTACCTCATTTACACCATTTTCCCCTTATATTTGTGCATTGCTCAGCTGTTCACCTGCTGGGCTTAAGATGAATTTGGGGGATACATCAACAGTGTTTGGGTCAAACCAAAAACTCGTTCCTTTCTAACCTAGCTTGAGAATAATGTTGAAGGAGGGAAGCAGGATTGTAACAAGGAGACTGGTAAAAGTTGCTGAAACCCAACTGAAGACATGGTCTCATTTCCCCCCATTCTATGGAATGATTCTGGATCTGGGCAGGAGCCTGGAAACACACCTTCAGTCAGTGTCACTGTCATGACCCTTGGGGGCAGCCAACAAGCCAGGTCTGGAGCCTGGCCCTCTATGTCCCCCACTCAGAGCCCTGTTGTTGGCACCTGAACCTGACTGACCCTCAGCTGCCATCAGGGACTGCCAGGCTGCCAATACAATCCTTTCTCTGAAAGTTGATCCCTGCGGCTTTTCTCCTCCCAAAGATTCTCAAGGGGACCTCCCTCTGTTAGTCATTTTGTTCATAATTAATTTCCCATCCAGAACACAGTGCCTCCCACGTTCTCCAAAAGGAGGGCATCTTCTAATGAGAATTAAGTCACTGCCCATTAAAGTGAACCATGGAAGTCACTGATAGTGGGGGCACCCAGAGGCTTCTGCCAAATGTCTGTTTTCACAGATCGCAAGGAGCCAAGGAGACAACGCTTGTTGTCACCTCCTCCCAACACTGGGTTCTGATGATTGGGTGTTGGTGGTCAGGGGAATGAATGATAGCAGTGATGTCCTGAAGTCACTTCCTTTGTTGTAGGAGCAAGCCTGAGCAAGGGATGTGTCTGCCCGCGTCTGGAGGAAGGAAGTCTTCAAAGGGCTTTTCATAGCTGATTTTGGTTCCTTTGACAAATTCCAGGTGTTCTATAATGGTCAGCTCCTGGTCGTGTTATTATCACTATTACTTGTGATTCCATGGGTATGAAGAGTTTCTAGTGTGGAAACTCTCTCTCTCAATGCAGACCGATGAGTATTCTATAACTTGGAGCATTGGCTGGACACGAGACCTTAAGAGATTTGGTTAGGGTCACACACTACCAGGATGGGTCACAGGTGGCACCTAACGCTAAGGCTGGCTCTGTAACCAATGCACCACACTACCTTGTGAACTATGTGCTGAATTTAAACAATGACCTTCATCTCATCGCCTTCTACTTGAGGAAGATAACTGCCTCTTCATGTGCCCCATGAGAGTGTGGACCCCTTCATTCATTGTTAGTCAAGGGACAGGAGAGTGGAAAGAGGGAGGGGACCTCCCCATCATCGTCTCCTCCTTTCTCCCCCTGCAGCTGTTCTTCCAAGGCTGTTGTGAAGCTCTCCTCCCTGGGCTTCCTGATCCTAGACAAATCTCTTTGACCTGGGTCATCTTTCTGGACCAGCCTATCATTTTGATTCTCTCAGTGTCAATGAAGGAAAATTCTAACTGGTCTCCTTTCTCCCCCAGCACTTTTCTGGTTCCTTATCTCATTTTTCCTTTAATCATAGTTTTTCATCCTGCTGCTCCATCCAGCCGGCATGGCCCATTACACTATAAGCTTTTTGAAGGCAGGGTCCCCACTGCACCTTTCTTGGCATCCACAGAGCTCAGGCCAAGGCCTTCTACACTGTAAGCACAAAAAAGTCTGCTAAAACTATTTCTGAAACACACAGGCAGTGAAAGTCTTTTTAAGATGTTCATTCCTGCTTAAAGCATCATACATTGGATGGACTCATGGAGGCTCTGTTGGGAGTAGAGGGGTAGGGCCAGGGGAGTGGTGGCAAGAGACAGACAGGGATGCCAAGTCCTGTGATCGACTTCTTCATTGCAGCCCACTGCACTCCCAGCATCCCTCTGGCCCACACTTCCTCTATGTTCATGTTAAAGCTAGGAGCACAAGGGTACCCACAATCCCTCTTCCCCAACTGCCAGAAACAGTAATGACTGGTTATATGCTGTACACAGACAGGAGCCAAAGAGCCAGAGAGCATCTACCAGAATGCCCAGAAGAATTTCCCGAGCTATCTTCTCATTCTTTACTTTGGCATCCCAGGAGCCTAGGGAAGGACACTCACATCCTCTGCTCCTAGCACCCTCTTTGACTGATAGCTGGCATTTACAGCTCTTTTAGGTTTGAAAGGTCCTTTACAGATATTATCTCATTTGATCCTCACAACAACCCTGGGAAGTACTATTATTACCCCATTCTACAGACCAGGAAACGGAGACTGGTTGAGGCTAAGTAACTTACCCAGAGTGGCAAACTAGTAAATGTTTAAGGCAGGATTTGATCTCGGCCTCTCCCCAGAGCCAGTAGGCTGCCTGAACTTGGACAGAAGATATGTAAAGCCCTTCTCAGCCCTTTAAGGGATGGAAATGTCATCTGTGACCATTGTCTCAAGCTTCCTAGGAACAGAGGCACCCATTAAGTGAGGAGCTAAGCCTAGTTCACACACAGGTAGCAAGTGGGAAAGCCAGTATCTCAGCCTGGTGAAGGAATGGACTCAGAGGGTTCTGTGTTTGAAGTGTGACCAATGACAACAGAGATTGAGAACTGGAAGGGCTTTGAAGGACCCTCCAATCCAAGCCCCTTATTTACAGAAGAGGAAGCAGAAAGGGATGATTACTTAGCTAAGAGACATGGGAGGTAGGGTTTGAGCAGCTCAGACGGAAAATACAAGGCTTTCTTTTTTTTTTTCCCAAGAAGCACAAGTTTAACTGATGAAAATGAAAACAAGATGCACATTCTCGTGTGTGAGTTTCATTGCCCTCTATTTGTGCCCTGTCAGCAAATCAATCCCGCCATTATTCAAACAAGATTTATAGATACTTCAATAGGCCGTCACTGGTCTATGGAACGCAGTCCAAATCAGGACCTGGGGAAGCAGCTCCAATTGGGTCAATGGGACTCAGCACACACTCCATTATCCTGGACCCGTGTCCTCCTCGATGATCAATAAGGACAACTATATGTACATACAGTGAAAACCGAGGCAGACTGATATGGAGGAAACCTCAGAGTTAAATAAAAGGCACTAAACAGGGCAGTGCAAGGGAACAAACCGATGGGAGTCAGAGGACCTGGGTTCAAATCCCACCTCTGACACATTAGGACCTTAGGTAAATCACCTTCCTGCCCTCGTCCTCAGTTTCCTTTGCTGGAAAATGAAGATGTTAGACTAAATGGCCTCCGAGGGTCCTTCCACCTCTGACATACAAGCTTATGGTGTGTGCCACCATTGAAAGGACAATCTGAAACGGGCCAGATTGAACAAAGGCCCCAACTGCCCTCAAGCAGCTTCTGTTCTATCAAGGAAATGTCATAGAAATGTGTCAGTGGCAGAAGGAAACCATGCTAGGATTGAAAACTTGCTGGGGGTAAGCCATATGGGGATAATTTAAATTCAATAAATATTTATTGGGTGCCTAGCTTGTGTTTAGTGGTGGGCTGGCCACCATGGAGTGGAAGGGGGAGAGGACAGGAAGGATGTCCCCAAAGGGGTTAATCTCTCCATGAATGGCTCCTCCAAGGAACACATTAACCAACACACCCTGTTGTATGTCTTATTTGAAATGGCACGCAGCAGAAGTTGGACAAAGTCATCTCCATAGTCTAGGTGCCTGCCTTCAAGACACTTGCAGTCTAGTTGGGGAGAATTTGTGAACTGCAAACCGTCTGGAAGACTGGAGAAGCCACAACTGAACACTGGCCATCACCAGCGTCAGCAGAAATCCTGCCTCTTGTTCAGATGAAGAGAATCCCAACTGGAACAAGGAAAAGAATAAGTTGCAGGAATGACGTATTGCTTGAGTGCTCCCTATTTAATCATGATGATCTCCAGCAAGAGCCTGGTGCTCTGGAAAGCAAGCCTCCTCTGGTACACACTGACCAAGAGAAGAGATCCCCCCAGAATGGGGTGTTCTGAGACCCTCATTCGCCACAGCTGTTGAGAGGGCAGGACGTCAAGCAAATCAGCACCTTGGAGAACTGCCCCTGAATCTGCCCCCAGGGCCACCTTCTGAGTGTAAGGCTGTTTCACTGTGCTCATTCTTAAAAGACAGATCCACGGTGGTCTTGGAGGCATCAGACTAAGCCAAGACCAAAGTTCAATGAGAATAATCACTTCTTGAATGGACTGGTCACTGCATGACATTGAAACATAATGATGTTCTGAGGCAGGTTGAATTGGGAACCAGGGAATCTTGGTTCAAATCCCTGCTGTGACAAATACTCTCCATGGCACATTAGCCCTCCCTCTGTGGGCCAATGAATATGTTACACTAGATGCCTCTTCCAGTTCTAAATCTATGCCCTCATGACCATTCCCAACAGAGGCATTGTTGCGTGCAGGCATTACTTCTGGCTATACCTAGATGTCCATGATGGTAGGGACCCCTTAGAAATCACCAATACTTATACAGCTTAACAAATATCTGACACATGAATGTACTTCCTCTCCAAGCTTAGCCAAGAATTACAGCGAGTCAAAATAATTCATTGGGATGGGACAGTGACTCATCCCCAAGAGATTCAAGTCTATGCCCTTGTCCCTTTTAAACACCTGGGAGGCATACAGAGACATACAGAGAGGTACAGTAGGGGGACAGGAACCTGTCAAAGGTGGTGACTTTGGTAACATCCCCAAAGGACTGCTTCAGGGAAGGAGTGCCTGACCACCTAAGGGGCAAAGTCCCAACTGCCCACCCTAGTGATGGCTCCAAGCTCTGCAGGGGAGTGTGAGTTCTCAGAGGGCAGGGCTGTCTCATCTAGGGTTGGGAGGGACCTCAAAAGTCCTCAAGTCCTCAAGATGGGGAAACTGAGGCCCAGGGAGGGAAGGTCACACAGGAAAGTAAAAGAGCAGAGATTCAAACCCCTGTATTATACAGTGTTTCTTGGCAGTGTTCCTCCTATCCATTCCTTTCTCAACAGTCCTATGACACAAGTTTCTAGTGACTAATATGCCCATTTTGAGCAGGCTCACTGAGGTTCCATGGGGAAGTGACTAGTTTCAGGTCTAGGCAGGAGACTCAGGATTCAAACTCGGCTCTGGTGAGTCCAGGTTTGGCCCTCTCTCCATTGAAGGTTTTACTCCAAGATCCCCGCTAAGTGCTTGGTACATAGTGGACTCTTACTAAATGCTTTCTGAAATGAATTAAATTTCTGAGAAAAAAAAGTCTCTTGAGTCGTCAGTCCAAGGGACACAGGCTCACTTGGCTTCGCTTTCCAAAGGCTCTGCCCTTGGGTACTGAGGTCTAGGAAGAGACTCTCCCAGCTTCTTGGGGTTGGACTGCCTCCTGGATACACCGGAAAGGTATTACTGCCCAGCCCCCTTTCTCTGGGCTTAGGAAATGTCCTAATTATGTGCAATGGGGGAATTCTCAGGGCTGGGGAAGGAGAAGGCCAAGCTGAGCAGGGACCACACAGTAAGAACCCCCTGGAATTTCCTCCCTTCCTGGCCCCACCTCCCCTTTTCCGACATGAGGCTGTAGGCAGCTTCCTGATCCGGCTCTTGGGGAATCTGGTCACAGAATCACAGCATCAGTTAATCAGAGGGACTGTGCAGGCTAGTCAGTGCAACCTATAGCAAGCTTGCCCTCTCCAGCAGACCTAGTGAGTAAATGAATGTTGATCAGGGCTTTGCTTTCTGACCTCCAGCGACCGCAGAGCCTGCTCCTTTCAGAGATTGCCCATTCCACCATTTGAGACTTCTAAGGAATAGTTTTCTATCTAAGCTAACATTTTTCTCCATAACATTTTCCCATTATCCCTCTGTCTGTCCCCCTGAGGCCACACACAAGCAGTCAAATTTCCCCCTGGGTATGTGTCTTATCTTGTACATTTACCACCTGTGTGACCCTGGGCAAGTTACTTAATCTCACAATAATACTGGCACCTATCTCCTGGGGATGCTGTGAGGATCCAATGAGATTATGGAGGTAAAGTGCTTTCAAAACCTTAGGGCACTTTTATGCCCAAATCTCTAAAAGAGCTAGGGAGAGATGCCACCAAGTGCTTCATAGAAAGAAACAAAGACCTAGAGCCACAGGCTGGGGGGAGGGGAGGCTGGACTGCCTGGAAGGACCAGTCCCTGATGGGGGTGGGAAAGGCCTATTATTATTCATCAGGTTCTGGGGTTAGTCTTCAGCCCAAAAGACAGTTGCCCTTTACCAACTCAGAAAATGGCTTAGGAAGGAAGGAAGCTTCAAGGCAGCCTGTAAGGGGGTTTCTCTGACAGATCCCCCTGAAGTGAGTTTGAGGACCAAAGACCCATATAGAGGAGTTGCAAGTTACAAAACTGATTCTCACCTCCCTGGAGGCACCTGGCTTCATAATGTTTGGGATGAAAAATATCCTTCATCCTTAATTTAGTGAAAAGAAATAAACACAGAGATCTCTTAGGATAAGAATAGGACTTTATTCTCTTCCCCAGGAGAAGGCGGTCTTCCCCATGACTCATCGTGGAGAAGAGGCAAGTTACAGAAGATAGTGATGGAATTTATAACCTAACTTAGTCAAGACCCCTCCCCGACTGTTTCCCCTCTCATTGGTGGAGAGGCAAACTCCACCAAATGCTTCCCCAACTGGGAAAACAAGGAAAGATAAGGGGAGGGTCCCACCAAGTCGGGAAAACAGACAAAGGAAGATAAAAATGATTGACAGAAGCAATTTGAAAAGTTAACCACCCCAAATTGAGAAGTTTTCACTCATCCCATGCAGTAATGGCCCTGGCCAAGTATGGTCCTTATGGATCTGCTCTTCCCATGGACAGGGGAGTGTCTGGGGGAACACGTGTCCCAGATTTATGAGGAAATGTTCTATCATTGCCTTTACTGCTAGACTCTGATGAAATGTCCCTGCTTTAAGCAGATTCTGTCAAGCAAAGTGGAGCCCATTGATGGGTAGTTTTGAGTTCTTGGGGACCCCTAGAATGCCTTCAACTTGAGGTAATTTTTCTAAGGGACAATGTGGAAGAGGGGACAAGGTCCACACCCAACTTTCAGGAGACAAGATGTAAATTTTTTTGAACAAAAGATAAAGTTTTAAAATTTCTCTAATGCATTTTTCATGCTCTCTTTTCCTTCCTGTATAGATATTTGTCAACCAGAATCTCTTGGCATCTGATATATTAGGTCTCATTTAAACTCTGAAAACAGAAAACAACTCCTGCATTTCTTGGCCCACACAAATATAAATTTTGGCTTGGTCGATGAAATCTATCCCTTAAAAGGAAGGATGCGACAGCTCTGAAAATAACGATATTGAATTTGACTTACACTCTGGGAAATGCTGTGTAGACACTAGCGATCTCTCTTTCTCTGTGTTTGAAAATCGTTCAGGAAGACTGGCATGTCTAACCACAAGCTGTCAGAACACCTGCCAGGTGTGGTTCTTGTACTAGCCACCAGGTGGCAGGGTGAGAGAACAAGAGAACCACCCCTGAAGGACCAGTCTCAAGTTCAGCAGCTCCAAGTTCAGACCATGCCAAGGTTTACAAATAAGAGAGGGCTTGGGACTGACCCGTAAAAAGTCTGCCTTCGGGGAAGGGTTCCTGTTAAATGAAGCTGGAGTTTATAGGGACTTGTACTTTTTTATTAATGAATAAAATGAAATCACTAACACTGGTGGTGTTAATGATAACAGTAACAATTAACACTCACAATGTGTAATTCAATTAATATCAATTAATATCAGTGTAATTCAATTAATATCTACTTGTAGAAACTCCCTCCACCAGTGCAGATAGTGACCAGCAGTCTAGTATTTTGTAGCTAAGTCCTAGGAAGTCACTGATTAACTCCCTGAGGGCAGGGGTGGTTTTGCTTTTGTGTCTAGCTCTGTTCCTAGGGCAGAGGAAATGCCCAGTCAATGCTTGTTGGGTGGCCAGAGACCCAGAAAATTTAAGTGGCTGGTGCACATTCACTTGGCTAGTCATCGACAGAGGACCCAGGACTTCCAAGCCCCAACACCCTCTCCACTATTTTTATCTGTGAACCTTGTGGAGAGAAGGGAGAGCTGGATTAACACAAATATATGAAAAATCACACATTTTCGACAGGTTAATTAGCAGAATGAATTCATATCCTGCCAATCAGTATAAAGTGATACTGAATTCCTCCTGAACACACACAGCCCCAACTGGACACTCTTGGGAATCCCACATCCTAATCAATAGGCACACTACCTGTGGCCCCTGGAACAGCAATGTTGGGTGGGCATGGACGGCCAGATCACGGATAGGGTGGACAGGTGAGGGAGCTGACTCCCTGCCTTTTCAGTGGCTGGTCTCACACCTGGAACGTGCTCCCTGCTCACCTGCATCTCTCAGCTTCCTTTGAGATGCTGCTCAAATCTCACTTTCCTTCTGCAGGAGGCCTTTCCTGGTCCCTCGGAGGTTGCCTCTCATTTACATGGAGCATATCTTGGATGGTCAGCAGCAACTCAGCATTTATTAATGAGCACTGGGGGATGCTGGCCCTGCCTTCAAGGAGCTTACAACCTACAGGGTGTTTGGATGAGGGGGAGAGGCATAGCATGCAGACAACCATGTAGGAACAAGGTATAGATGGGATGAACTGAAGATAATCAACAGGGGGAGGCCCTAGGATGGGGGAGGGGGAGTTAGTGGGTCAAAATAGAGATTTAAAGAAAAAGAAAACATCCATCGATACCTTCTTTGCAGGGGTGAGCGACTATGGATGTGGAACGCAGTATATACCGTTAGATTCCACCGAAATGTTGGTCAGTTTGGCTGAATTACTTTGGTTTTCTTCTCTTTTTTGATATTTTTAGGAGGGATGGCTCCTTGTGGTGGGGAGGCGGGCTGGGAAGATTCTAAAATGAATGTCATGTCAAAGGATATGTCAATAAAATTGTCTTTAAAAGGAAATGCAGGGGAGCCATGGATGCTCTGGGGCTCTGCAGCTGGCATTTCTGAAGGCAAAGGCCAGTCCAGATCGCCTCAGTAGTCATCTGAAGATGCCAACAAAGTGGGGGTAAGAGCAGTTGCCAAATGACCTTGGACAACTTCCCGGAGAGCAAATTCAGTATTAGGTTATATCGTCTCTAGATAAAACTAAGGCCAAGCACCAAAGAAAACCAAAAGATAAATGCAGAAGCTTAAACAAGTGGGGGAAATGGGAAAATCCAAAATTTAAAAGAACATACTGAATGACAGGAAGACCACAGTTGCCTCTGGGCAGAGCCTAAGTCAGAAGTAAACCTGATATATGTCTCAGGGCTAGCACAGCTGCCTGGGGGCAGCTAGGTGGTGCCACAGGGCACAGAGCACCACGTCTGGACTCCTCTCTCTGAGTTCAATCTGGCTTCAGACACTTCCTAACTGTGTAACCCTGGGCAAGTCACTTAACCCAGTTTGCCTCAGTTTCCTTACCTGTAAAGTGAGTCGGAGAAGGAAATGGCAAACCACTCCATTATCTTTGGCATTATTGTTGTTCAGTTGTCTTTCAATATTGTCTGACTCTTTGTGACCCCATTTGGTGTTTTCTCCACTGCACCACTTGCTCTATATTTCCCAAGAAAACCCCAAATGCGGTCACAGTTGGACTGACTGAAATGACTGAACAGCAACAATAAATGTTTATTGAACGGATGCATCGGTCCTGGCCTATGCCATCTCACAGTTCTTATCTTAAACACACAGTTCCTGTGCTAACGGGGCCAAAGCAGTCTCCCAGAGGAAGCCAGAACCTCTGTGGAAAGACAAGAGCTGCTACTTCTACTTAACAAATGAATTTGGAAAAGTTGACAAACAAAGAATTTGGTTATTTCAGATGGAATGTGGCTTATTCCATGGACCTCAATGCCAATGAATTGTGGCTGGATGTAAGACAAACACTGAAAAACACACAATCAGACTGGAAAACAATGGAAGAATGAAATATTTGTTTCTGATGTGGAGGGTCTATTAACTTTTCTGATTCAATAAGAGGAAAGAATTATTGGAACAAGTAAGGTTGCTGAATTATATTATATAAGAGCTTCAGTATCATGAAAATACAATTTTTAAAAAGTAAGTAACAGATTGAAAGTATTTTAAGCAAATACGACAAAAACATGACTAAAAACATATAAGAAACTTTTAAAAAGTACCAGTGGTAACTCTTAGACCAAAGTGACTCCATAGCCAAAGGTCAAAGGCTAAACAAGCAGTTTTCAAAAAGGAAACACAAATTACTGACAACCACTTTCAAGGCTGCTCCACCTCTTGAATAATAAAAGTGCTGCAGATTAAACAAGTCGGAGGTAAGATCTCACAGCCACCAAAAAGTGGAATTTGATGCTGTTGACATTTTGGAGACAAGCATTCACTGCTGGGAGAATTGCAGGATTTTAGGACTTTGTCAGAAACTCGGTAGTACCCTGTAACTTACACAAAATTACATCCATATTATCAATCATTTCATTTTGGGGTAATTTCCTATAAATGATAACCATTCCCCAGACACACCAAGAACCTTGTAATCCAAATATTTTCATTGTCCTAAATATATGTAATTGCAACAAAAAAGTGGAAGCAGGCTAAATGATAAGAGAATGATTGAATAAAGGGTGCTGCATTGAAGAGAGACAGGAACTGAGCTTATGAAGTTCTCTCATATGAGAAAAAACTCCATCTATCCATGCAAGTCAACTCTTCTCCGACTGGTATGAGGCACTGAGAGGAGAAGGAAGGGGCTGGGGAGGAATAAGCATTTATACAGCACCTATGATGTGACAAGTATAAGAATATCTCAGTCCAGTTAATCCTGAAAAGTGGGAAGGCAATGAGGAAATTTGTAAAAGCCCTTATGAAATAACTGGAAGAGAAAAGCAGAAGGAGAAGAAGGGAGGACATATTTACAAATCCTACTGTGAGGAGAATTAATGAGAATGAATGAACAAAGGATTCTGGAAGAACAGTAAGGACTCTGGATTAGTCTAACTGTAAACAGCTACTAAGTAACTTTGGTCCTTTGTCCTCGTTCTCCAAGTCACATCTCTAATAACCCATCACTGGCCCCTGCTGGAGTCTCTGCTAACTCAGAGCTTCCTGGATTCTGTGCCTAAACATGGTGAGACCTGAGCTGCTGATGTGCCTGCACTTATCACCATTTCCAAGGCTCCTTTCCTAGCAGCACATTCTGTTCTACTGAGATTATGATTTTTTTTTTTGTATCATGTTTCAAAAATGTTTTGTTGGTGCCCTTTGTTTTTATATTACTGCCAATTCTGAATATTTCCTCCTCCCCTCCCCTGCCATGGAATCCAACCCTCTCTCCCTTGCAACAAGGACAAACAACTGATCTGGGACTGCATTGGACAAATGTATACAACATTTTGCCCCCCTGGGCCCCCACCAGTTTGATGGAGATGAGTATGCTGTTTTTCAAACATTTCCTTTGGACTGTCATGAAACCAGATCAATATTGGCAGACACATTTTCCCCCAGGTCAGATACTGGTTTCTGAGCCAGCCTGTATAAAATACCCAAAAACCCTGTGAAAATATTTATTTTGTGGGGAGCAGAAATTTCCCCATTGTAATTCCTGGATTGTTTTTGGCATGAAGGAGTGTTTGTCTTGGGGCTTTTGGGGATGCCGAACATTTTTGCAAATGTTTTTGCCCAGGACTTCAGGTAGACCTACCTGGGAGAAATGTTCCCAAGAAACATTTGTGTCATAGAGAAGGTGGGGATGTTTACCAAGGCTTTAACAAGCTCTATCTGGTTCCCTTCCCTGGAATAAGCTGCCTCCTTACCTCTCTGCCTTATCTAAGGCACCACCTTCTGCACGGAGTCCCTGCTGACCACTCCAAGGGCTTGTTCCTTCCCTCCCTATCTTTTACTTAATTACTTTGCATGTTTCTGTGTGTTCACTTTGTGCTACATACATGTTTATGTGCCCTTGTTATCTCTCCCCTTAGTTTCTGGCAAGTGGGGATGGTTTCCCTCTTTGAACCTATATCTCCAACACCTGCCATAGTGGGGAGCACAGTTAAGGGCTTAATTGATTCTTGGTGGATTGTAAACATGACTTGACCTTGAAGTGAGTCCCTTTACTCTGGCAAAAAAAAAGAATCTCCATTGTGTGATACCACAGCCCACCAGAAAGCAAGGGGAGAGAATTTTGGAATCTTGGAACCGCTGATAGGGAGTTTGAAAACCATTCACTCCTGGACCAAGGCAGGCAAAGGAGATGGTGAAGAAACCAACCTAAAAGTAATAACAAGTGACATTCTATAAAGCTTTAACTCAAATCCTTTTCCCAAACATAATCCCCAAATTTCCCAGTGACTGAAGACCGTTTTTTACCCAGTGCTAGAAACCAGAAAAGAAAAGCCAAAGTCAATTAGTAAGTCAAAGCAAAAGTTAGTAAGGTGTCAGTCTGCATTGTTCAAAAGTATGAGGTCTCCCTCCATGGAGGAAACCACAGGTCCAGACATAAAAATAAGCTAATAATATCATTTTAATAAAGACATTTTCACAGGAAAAGCACAAGTACCTGGGCAATGTTCTACAATCTCATTTTTCTCACCTCTTCCTGAGTGGGTAAACTCATATGGAACAGAAGAGGAGGGTCTGTTTACCTAGCGACTCCTAAGCATAATACAGGAAAATAAGTGAGTTACTTTTGGAAAAACAGAAACCCAAAGCCCATTTTGAGTAATGGCAAATATCCCAAACACTTTCAGTGGAAAAGATCTAAATGCAAGTCACCTTTCTACAGGGCTGGCTTTGGCAAACCTGCGGAGCAGGTGAAGCTGGTCTTTGATATCCTCAGATCCCACACTCTGCTTTCTTTGGCAGTTGGTGATGATCTCTCTGAGTTCTCTTTCATTTTCAACTCTCCTAAGGCGTGTAAGCTTTGGAGTCAGAGGATAGACTTGGTAAGAGTGTTACTACTACCTACATGACCTTAGGGAAGTGATGAATCGCATCCCTTCCTCCAGCTTCAGTTTCCTCATTGGTAAAATGAAGGGGTTGGACAAGGTGGGGTTGGAGGTCCTTTCCAATGTTAGATCCATCTATGGTTCTATGACTTAGCAGCTGGCTCTCCTCCTGTAAATAATCATCCAACCAGTCCTGCTGACCTCCTCTAAAACCTCTTTCATTTCTCAACCTTCCTTTTGTCACAACCCAGTGAAAGTTACAAAAGTAATCATGCCCATATTATCCATAATTTCATTTTGGGGTTATATCTCCTATGAATGAAAACTACCCCCCTCCTCTTGACAGATATAGTTTTCTACCCTCACCTTCCAGTCCAGAAACTCCTGGCCTCCATTCTATTATAATCTCTTATTGTCTCCTTATCACCAGATTCCATCTTCAACTCTGCTCTCTGTCTTACCTTCTGAGGACATCAACCCCATTCATGAAGTTAGTATTTGCCTCAAAAACTTCCAGTGGTTCCCTACTACCTGGGTAGTAAGTCTGCCCTTTCCTACAGAGATTCTGGACCAGACTTACAGGTAATCCCTTCTTAAGCTTTTTTCTCCTCGACATACCCAACAAGGTAGGAAAACTGGATCTTCCTTGCTGTTCTTCACACAAGTTTTCCCATCTCAAAACTCTGGGCTTCTTCCCTGGCTGTCCTGAATACCTGGAATGCTGCTGCTGCTCCTCCTCCTCCTCACCACTGCCTCCTTTCTTCCTTCAGTCTTGACTAAAGTCACCCCCCCCCCATATTTTAATAGGCCTTTCCCAGTTCACTCCACTGCTGCTGCCTTCTCCCCATGAGATTACTTCTCATTATCTCCCATGAACATGTCGTTCCTAGAACGTGAGCTCCAAGGCTTTGGGGGCTGCTTTCTTCTTTCTTTGTAACCTCAGCCCTTACCACCATCCCTCAAACACAGTAAGAGCTTAATAAAGGCTTGTTGACTGATTGACTAATGATGAGCTGGGCCCCAATTTGAATGAGAGGAGGAGGACAGCTTGATTGCATTTGGGAAATTGCTCAGTATTTTAGTGATCCTTCATTGCCTTCTGACGCTAAAAAAAAATCCACCTGTTTAACACCAATACTCTCCTATCTACTACTAATATGAATATGATGATGAGGATAACTGGCATTTGAATAGCACTTGACACTTATTTTTTCATTTGCTCTTCACAACATTCCTAGGAGCCAGGCTCTATTTCCTAATTCATAGAAAATGAAGCCCAGTGACCTGACCTAGGTCGAAATTAGTGTCTGAGGCAGGATCTGAACACTGGGCTTAATAAATGCTTTATTGAAATGAATTAATGAGTGAATGAATGAACTGAGCCGTTCTTCCTTGAATGGGAGCCCAGCCTATGAGGTCCTGAGTCACCCCCAAATGTCTGCAGGGCTCTGCCTTCCTCTCTCACCTGTCTGGGCTTCGAGGCTCCCCTGAGAAGCTGAGGATGGTGCTGAGGCTGGCAGGAATCTTGTGCCGCTCTCTTCAGGACGCTCACCCCAGGCTCTCATCTCCTCCAAGCATTCATCATTCCCCTTGATTACACACCAGCCCTCCTCCCGGCACGTCTCATTGTGCTAAATTATATGGCGAGCGTGTGTGGCAAATTATCCTCGTTATCAGACGTCGCAAAATTTATACTAATTAAGTTTGGGCTTCTTTCTTCAGTTCCAATACCCAAGCTCTAGCAGAGCTCTGGATTGCTCTTGTCCATCGGGAGCCATGGGAGGTGGAGGACGGAGAGGGCGCAGATCATTTTCTAGTAGTGCAAGTTTATTTATATTTAAAAGCTCCTCTGGTAGCCGGTTTGGGGCTGGCACTTTATCCCGCGTGTCTGATGCCTACGTCGGCTGGTGGCGTACCTGCGCCCTGGGTTTCCCTTCCGAAATCCAGGAGCGGATGGCAGTGGCCGGGGCGGAGCCGTTGAGATTGTGAGTCTGGTTTTTCTGGGGAAGCAGCCAGTGCCGGACTTGGGGCGACTGCAGATCTCAACTCTGCTCTTCCGTTTCCTCTTCTGTGCTATTTACCTCACAAGGCTGTTAGGAGGCCAAAATGAAATATGAAAAGCACCCAGTAGGAGCTTAATAAAGGCTTGTTGACTTGCCAACTTGCTCATGTTTTCGGACTGTCCTGTCCGGAGTCAGAATCCCTGGGCCTGATGGCCAGTCCCGGGACTTTCTGCCTGTGGGATTTCTCTGGGGCTGTTTCCTTCTCTGTAAAAAGAAGGGTTTGGTTTAGGTGGTGACTTCGGAGTTCCCCTCCAGGTGCTGGTCTGAGTAGGCTTGGCTGCTGCGGCTGCAGACTTTCAGAGTCTTCCCCACCGTCCGCTAGTGACCCAAGGCCCATCATCCTCAACCATTACACTCCGCTTTTGGCTTCCCCCTGCCAGAAGGCCCAAGGCTGGCTCCTTTCTTCCAACGCCATACACCTGCCATTTTCACACGCCCTCCCCAGCTCGTTCTCCTCCCAGGTGCTCCCCTGCAGAGTCACATAGGGAGCTGCCAAGATATGAAGCAAATACGCTACACACGCTCCCTGCATTTGTAATCTCTGCTCTTGGCTCGGGAGAATGGACGGATGCTTGCCAAGGTGGCCCAGCTCCCCACATTGGAATTTTCCTTCCCTCTACACAGTGTCTGAATTTAGAATGGCTTGTGTGGGCAGCCCAGGGAGCTGGTGTCTGCGCGTCTCCCTCGAGGCTGGCTGCCCAAGGCCCAGAAACACCCTTTTCTCAGTCTCAGGGCGCAGTAGGAAGCTTGGCTCCATCAGGGGGTGGGGGGAGGTAGAGGGAATACTACTGGGGCGAGGGAGTGGAGAGAGGCGTGTGATTCCGAGGCTGTGTGCAGCCTGGAGAAGCAGAAAGTGACAATAGGGAGAAAAATCGGTCCTCCCTCAAGCAGGAGGTGCCAGCACGAGTTATGTAACCTGTGCCTCAGTTTCCTCACATGGAAATCAGAGGGTTTCACTTCATGTCTTTTCTAGATCTAGTGGCGGGTTCTCTGATACACTAAGGTTCCTTTCAGCTCTAGAACAGTGATCTCCCTCTAATGCTGGAGGCTTTGCTCTCCACTCCTGCAGACCCCTCTCCCATTGAACCTCCACTGTGAGGAACAGCCCTGACTACCCATCCCTCATCCTCTGGACATGCTCCATCATGGCCCCTCCTCCCTGCTGCCATCAGCACCCTTCTGTACATTGCCTTCCTCTATTATAATGGAAGCCCCTTGAGGGCAGGAACTCTCCTTTTACTGTGTATCCCTAGTATTGGCCAAGCGCCAGGCATACAGTAGGTGGTTAATGAATGCTAGCTGCCTGCCTGCCTGGTATGTAGTAAGAGCTTAATCAAACAGCTGGGGTGGACCAGATCTGTGATTCTCTGACGTTCAGTCTAGCTCTGGAGTTGAGTTTTCTGGTCCTCTGAGGTTCTGTGACCCTATGATCCTCTATGTGAGGTGCTGTCTGCTTCTAGACCGATGATCCTCTAATCTCCCACTCCCATTATGGGTGAGGCACCATGTGGAAAATCCCTGACATATGTAAGGTGAGGCTCATGCTTCTATCTGCCTGGGTGACTTTTCTGGGGTGAACAGGATCCTCTGCTTATCAGGGTAGCAACTTCTCTCTGTGGCAGAAACAGGGGCCTCACTGGGGGAATGGGATATGCCTGGGTCTGGGGTCAGTCCTGAGCCTCCAGTGTGAGAGTGGGATGTGCCTGGGTCTGAAGTCTGTCCACTGGGTCTGGAGTCTCTCCAGATAAGAGTCAGATGGAGGACCCAGAATTCCCGGACACATGTTAAGTAAATGCAGTGGGCAGGGGGAGAATGAACAGCCACGACACTCACCTGGGAAGCCCCTTGGCATGGCGTTCTGAGCACAGCCTTGGGAGCTCTCAGGAAGATTCTCTGAGCCTCCCTTCGAGCCTCCTTAGGAAGCTGCAGACTCACCCCTTCCTTCCCGTTAGCTTGGAGGGGGACAGAATTTCAAACCAACCCAACCGGCTTTTAAAAAGTATCTGCCATGTGCCAGGCAGAGCACTAGGCCCTGAGGATATAAAAACAAAAAGAAGATAGTTCCACTTTATAGATGCGAAAACTGAGACGCAAAGACATTCAGCGACTTGCCCACAGTCACACGGTGAGTGAATGTTGGAGGTAGGATTTGAACCCAGGCCTTCCTGATGCCACCTTTAAATCCTTCTTCACTGGGCCAAGCTAAAGTTAAATCGTGGTCTTTTACAATTAGCGCGGAGGTGCCAGAAGGGACCCCGGGGGGCATCTACTTGGACCTACCCAATTTACAGGGACGAAGCTGAGATCTAACAAGGCTAGGGCAGGACGGGGATTAGAAACGCGCTTTTCCTAATCTCAAATTCCCCACGTTGCCCGGCAAAAAGTCAAAGACAAAATGCTCCTTTCTGATTGGTCAGCCCCCCCCCAGAACCTCCATCTTCCGGACGGTCTTCACTCCTCTTTGGGCTCGGCTCTTCTAACTTTCTCAACCAGTTCCCTCCCCCTTCCAGCTAGCACCTTCTCCTCCCCACCCCACACCTTCTGTGTCACCTTCCCCATTGGGGAATAGACTCTTCGCGGCCGGGGGTTTTCTTTTTGCTTGGTTTTTGATTTGGTTTTGTGGTATTCTCAGAGCTCAGCACAGTGTTCGGGCACACAGTAGGCACGAAATAGATGATTGTTGGCTTGACTGAATTTCCTCCTCTGTAATGAAGAGGTGGCACTAGTTGACCCCTAGGTGTTCTTACAGCTTTAAGTCGGTTACTGTCTTTGTATCCTCACCACAGAGTCCAGTTATACAGTAGGCGCTTAACAAGTGCTTGTTGACTTGACAACAGGTGGTCTCATTAGAAATAATGACGAGCTCCTCCTAGCTGGGTCGCCAATACCAGAGTTAAAGGATTCAAACGTTCATCAATAAGTAGAAGTCGAGCTTCAGCCTAGATGCTTCGGGAGGAAGCCCCTTTTCTCTCTCCCTCCTGATGTATTGGGTGTGGCTCTGCGGGGAGGGAGTCTGAGTTTTGTGTCAGATAGAGCCTCTTAAATCTCCATTAGCTTAACTACCCGTGTCAACACATTTTTGTTTAGACTCAATTTTATGAGTATTTGGGAGAAAAGGATCAGCCGCCCTCGCCCACGCCCCTCTCCATGCCAGTGCTCACACGTGCAAAACACTGAAACAGAAGATCCCTGAAGGAAACTGAGCTCCCTTAGCCACGATCATCGCCACAGTTCAGGCTTAACGTCTGGGTTCAATACTCCTGACACCTTTACTGAATGGCCAGTGGGTGGGCACAACAACCACTGCCCTCCTGAACCAGGGTCAGCACCCTCATATGTGGCCAGAGGTGGGAAACGGGTGTAGCCCGTCCATTCCAGCCGCTCGCCAATGCCTGCTTCCCTGGCCCATTGACCCATTGCCACCCGTGGTCATGCCTGGCAGTCTTTCTGGGGGCTTGTTTTAGACTTTCTAAGCATGTCCAGGTTGCACTGGTCTAGGCATTATTGACCTGGGTATTTCCCTTCACTGTCCCCTTGGGGGGGGGGGGTGAGTCCTCACCCTCCTCTCCTCCTCCCTCTGATGTCCATAAAGATTCAATGTCTGAAAGCCAGCATTCAGAAATCACAGGAAGGAGCCTCCTCTGTCTACACTGGAGCGGTTTCAATCAGTGGCTAGGTTAGACACTTATGCAGAAAGTAGAGGAATGAAGTGAATAACAAATGAAGCTTCAAAGCCAATGTGGCCGCTGAGGTCCTGGGAACCTGGCCGCAGTGGCTGCTGCAGGCAGGATGCCTTCTCAGACTAGGGAGAGGCGTCCTCTCTTGCAGACCACAGGATTCGTGAAGGGCCATTCAGGGGGAAACCTTGGAGCACTGCTGGCCGGCCCACTGCCCACCGTGAGGGTTAAAGGAGAGAAAGAGCAGCCCCAAGGAAAGGCACTAGCTTGAAGTAGAGCCAACCCAGCTTTTAAAGTGTCCACTTCTCCTGAGCCTATGAAATGGTCCTTTCAATGAAATTTAATCCTCATCTTCTCATTCTGGGCTCAGGTCCTCTGCCACCTTCTCCAGGAAGCCGTTCCTGACCACCCCCTCCCTCCCTGGACAATATTTATTTATCTCTTTAAATGTGGTAGGTCTCCTCTTCTCTCCTCCCCCCCCGTGGATTGGTAGGACCCACTGCAGTGCCTTGTACTCAGGAGGAGATTAATAAAGGCTTATTAATGAATGGACTCTAATTTTATATTCTCAGGGTTGTTTTTTTTTCTTCTCCCATGTCCCTGAATAAAACAGAGTAAACTGACGTGTGATGGGGAAAATGAACTTTAATGGAATATTTTGGGAAAAAAAAAGTCTAGAGCCTGTGGGAAGAGAGGACAACTTTCCAAATGATCTTAGAGCGGGAAGGGTCTTCGTCCTCTGCTGTTCCCAATGAGACTAAAGAATTTATGCTCGAATGTATCAACATATTCATACTGCCTTAAAGGATGCCGCGGCCGGAAAGCCAGCCAA
This sequence comes from Pseudochirops corinnae, assembly GCA_028646515.1. NCBI lineage: Eukaryota > Metazoa > Chordata > Mammalia > Diprotodontia > Pseudocheiridae > Pseudochirops > Pseudochirops corinnae. Next base: position 203,264,192 of record CM053589.1, read on the forward strand.
TTGGTGCACATCTGTTAATTGTCTGCTGGGCTCGAGAGAGGCTTCTTTTCGGTCGGTCTCTCGGGGCACCTAGTTTTAATCTCTCCACCACCACCACACACACTTTCCTCCAGCATACTGTTAAAGAGTGAGGCCCCTGAAGCGACTCTGACCAGCTTTTACCCCTTCCTGTCTCTGCACGACATATAAGACACCTGGGATCAAATCACGCCCCGAAACCAGAGCAACCACATCAAAGAAGGTCCCGACGGGCCCCTGTGCCCACGAGGCTGGGAGAGGGGGCTTGGCAGAGCCTCCAGCACCTGCGGGATCAAAGGGTCCTCCTGGAGTGCAGGCAGCGCGGATTGTCCACTGGAGCCCCCGCCTGGGCCCAAAGGCCCGGGACAAGTCGGGGAGGAGCCGCGGGGGAGGGTCCTGGGAGGACACTCAGCCCAGGTGCTTGCTTCAATTTAAAGCGAATAAAAGCCCTGGGCTCCCTTTGCCTGGTGATTATTTTTAGCTCTTGACAAGCCAGGCACAGCAGATGGAAGGCCGAGCTGCGGATGGCTACAGAGATTTACAGTCTTTATTGCGGCGGTACTTCCTCCCTAGTCCCTCGGACAGTGCCCTGAACATGTCCCACTCAGCATCACGGTCTCTAACCCACTGGAACTGGCAGCTTTCTCCTTTTTGTGACCCGCCCAATGGGAAACTGGAAGTTTGAACATCCATTTCCCGTTCTGGAACATGCCCATTAACCTTTGTTTTTGTTTATATGGAGTCGTGAAATCGTTCTAGAGAAGCATCCGTAGCAGAGGCTGCTAATGAGACCTGACTGCCCCAGCTCTGGAGCTGGCTCCCGGTCCCTGAGGGCTCCAGCCTTTGCAGGGTTGCCATGGCAATGCTAAGCATCTCGACTCGAGTATTCTGCTGCCTCCCATCTCGGTCATACCAGCAAAGAGAAACCAAAAACAGGAAGCCAGGAATGGGAAGCGTCCCCATGCCCGGCCCCACGGAAAGCAAACACTGGCCTGACAGGCTTCCTTATAAAGCAGGGCCTTGGCATCAGCAGCTCCCCGGCAGCGGCATGGAGGAGAAAGCAAACCCAAGCGGGGCGTAAGTCAGTATTTACACAGGGTGGACACCACAGGCCAAGGGGAGAGAGCGGAATAAAGCCAGGGAGGGAGAGCTGAGGAGACGCATTTCTCCCCAGTTCTCTGCCAATGAGCACTAACAACAACACTGTCTCCCAGTGACTTGTTTTCAGAAAACGGGAGTGGCGTCCAGGGCAAAGCAGGGAAGGGAAGGCTTTTACAGGTTTCAAATAAGGAAGAACAAGCTTCTTTTTGTCTTCTTTTCCCTTACCTTTCTGATCTGGCCCATGTAGGCGCTCAATAACTGTTTGCTGCATGTTTTTAATGTGACAGCTGAGTTCCACATATGTATGGTTCCCATTCCCCACTGGGTTTTTATTACTCATTCTCTCTCTCTCTCTCTCTCTCTCTCTCTCTCTCTCTCTCTCTCTCTCTCTCTCTCTCTCTTCCTCTCCCTCCCTCCTCTATTATTCCCTTTCCCCCTTCCTTTCTCATCCCATCTCTCCATCTCTCTTCCCTTCAGCTCTCTCTCTACCTTGTTCCCCTCTGTTACACACACACACACACACACACACACACACACACACACACACACCTTTTGGAAGGGTATCTGCAAATAAAATAATATAAACCATGTATACATGGTGTTCCAAGGCTTAGTGTAGTTTTCAGCTTTAATAACCATTATTTAACTTGTGTACTTTGACTTAATTAAATACTGAAATTACTGATTCACAATTTCTACCTGACTAGGTTTCCCATAAAAAGGTGCATTCAGATGCTAAACTGAAAAGGAAGGAAATGAAAAACCCATAATTAAGAGCAGAGCAGGCCAAGGAAATCCAGAAGGACCTTGAGTGTGAGTGGGGGGTGGTGGGGGGAAGGGCTTAAAAACATTCCCAACCTCCCTTTTCCAGACTCTCAGCCACTGCTGTTGTTGGTTATCATCCATGAAGCAAAATTGAAATGAAGAGTTGATGGACGTGCCCATCAAAAAGATGACAAAGAAGGGCTTGGGTTCTCCTTAAACAGTCTGGGGATTCCATGGAGGCAAACGTTGGGTCAGAGGATCAAAAGTGAACACAAGTCAGGAAGAAGCAAACTTGAACCCTGCCTCAGACACTTCCTAGCTGTGACTCTGGGCAAGTCCCCTAACCCTTGTCTTGGTTTCTTCTTGACTTCAGGTCCAAGCTTCTAGCAACCATACCCACTGCCCCCCACTGACCCCCTAAATGAATGTGATGGAGACACCTGCATTCGCCTGCTGCAGCTGGGACCCACTGATCACAGACCGAAAAGTTATAGAGGGGGCTTGGGATGAGGAGTGGACTTGTGGTCCCTGCCAGCCCTGAGAATCAGTGGTTCTGGGTTACCAGAGTTGCATTATTATAAGCAATGTAGGGAGCTCCTGTTGCTTGGCAATGCAGGCATTTAATCTATAGGTGCCACATATAAATAACAAGGGGATAAGGAATGACTCTGGACTTGGCACAAAGGGTGAGCCCACAGGCTCCCTTTGTCCATCTTTGTTTTATGTTCAGTTTATCCACAGACTGTCCACAGGACGTTGAGGCCTCTTTGGTCCAAGCCCCTCAATGACCAGATAAGAGAACAAGGCCCGGGGCCCAGGAAGAAGAGGAGATTGTCCCAAGGTCCCAAGGTATTGGTCATGACCCACCTTTCTAACAAAGGTTTTGATCAATGTTCCAAGGAGACAAACCATCGATTCTTAAGGGGAGAAAGCCAGGTTATCTAGAGCTATGAAGACATGTCCCAAATCACTACCAATCAGGGAAAGGAAGCACAAGGTTGTATCCACAAACCACAGCCTTCACCTCCCAGTGCCTTCTGCCTCGCCCCTCTACCCCAGCCTGGAGAAGGCAGAGGGAAGGGGCCTCACATCCAAGGTGACCCTGGCCAGTGCCTGTGGGGCAAGGTTGGCCACTCCCTCCCTTTGCTCATCACCTATGGGGCTTGCCTGACTGTCTCTCTGGACATACAGGAGAGCAGACTTCATCGTCTGTGGGAGCAGAGGTGGGATTATCTATCACAGAATCATTGATTCAGCTCTGGAAGGAACCTTGGGGGCCATTACATCCAACCTCCTCATTTTGTTGGCCCAATGGATCCTGAGTCAGGAAGACTGGAGTTCAAATTTAGCTTCAGACACTTACTGGCCGAGTGATCCTGGGAAGTCACTCACCTCCCATCTGCCTCAGTCTCCGCATCTGGAAGATGGAGATAAAGTAGCATCTGCACCTCCCAAGGCGTGTTTCAAATAAGATAATGATCGTAAAGCCCTTGGTGAAGAGGTTATTGCTACTTAGCGAGTTATTGGCACTGGCATCATCATTATCAACGAATGGCGAGGCTGAGATAACGCAATCAATGAATCAAACAATAACCCCTGATTAAGCCCCTACTATGTGCTAAGCACTGAGCGTACAAAAGAGGCAAAAGACACCCCCTGCGCTCCGGAAGCTTACGGTGTAAAGGGGGAGATCGCAGGCAGGCAAACACACACAAAGCCAGCTCCGCAGCGGATAATTAGGAGAGCATTAGCCGAGGGCAGACCGGCTGGGGAAGGCAGAACTTTGGCCACTTAGTCTGTAAGGATCTGAGGCAGGATCCGAACTCAGATTTTTCTGACTACAGTCCGCCAACCTGCCCCCTGCACTCCCTGTCCAACATGCCCGGGGCTCCTTCTTAGTCTTCACAATCTTCCTTTGTCGAAACAAACCAGCATCTCGCTATGACAAAGGGATTTCCCCATTTGTCATCCGTGAGCACGGATGGGAGCTCTGCCTTTTAACAAAGTTTAGAGACACGCTTTAATGTCTAGGTTACCAGGCAACAGTCACCTCTGTGAAGCTGGCTTTCCTTTCCTGCCACCTTCCGTTCCAAATAATGAGATGTCAGGCAAAGTTCTGGAACCATGGTGGGAATAACAGCCAGGACCTCATCTCAGCCTCTGTTAACAAATGGCCAGTAGCTGCTAAGGGCAGTCCCAAGCTGCTGTACACGCCCAGCTGGGCGGCCACTTGTTCTACATGGTCCGGACACACTCACCCTCAAACTGGTGTTTAAAGCATGGTGGGTGAGGCAGATAGGCTGGTGCCTTTGGGAGCTAGCCCCTGCTTCGACCAGGGAGGGAGAGGAGGGTCACTCTCTAGAGGACAAGCTTGTTTGTCAGTCTGAGTGTGCACGCGCACTCACACGCACTCACACGTGCATAGAGCTGTATAAATACGGAAAACAAAATAAATGAGCTGCACGAGAATGTCTCGATTCGTGACTGGGTAATTTTCCACTGATGTGAAGCAAGCTCATTTTTATTAGATTCACTGCTAACTTTGGACATCCTGTTTTTCCAAACAAAATCATCATTGACATTTGCAGAATCCTCGGAAGACAAAGTAACAACACTGGTGTTTGTCTAAGACTCTAATGGCCCAATGGACACGTGAGCTCCACCAAGGCAGATTGTGGCTCATCCATATTTTTTCTGGCTTGAGCCCACTTCCTCCCATAGTACCCAAGACCATTTGGGGGGCATGAACTGACCCTGCTTTCTAGAGGGAATATTCTCAGGCACAGGATCTGCTCAATCCCTCTTATTTTACAGATGGAGAAACTGAGGCCCAGAGACAAGTGATATAATGCACAACTGTCATGCAAGCATGGAAATGGGAGAGCTATGATTTGAATCCAGGGTCCTCTTAGTCCTTTGTAACATTGTCCCGTATCCCCCAAAGAAACTGTGACTAACCCAAGCTCAGTTAGCACATAAGTGACTGAGCAAGTCTAGAATTCAAGACCTCAGACCACCAGGGCATGGACTGGTCCTTTATTTGTCACCTTCTAAACAAGTCTGGTGGAAACTAGCTGGCCGAGGTGATCCAGTGCTGAATGTGCAGCCAAGAGGACCGAGTTCTAATAAGGCTTCAGTCACAGCCCCAGTCTCAGGCTCCTCATATGTGAAATGGAAACCATTAATAGCACTGCCCTCACAGCTCTGTGGTAAGGATCAAACGACGTAATTAGGGCACTTCGAAAACTCTGAAATGCCACATAAATGCTGTTATTGTCATGATTTTTAACATCTTGTCTTTAATACCTTCATTTCCAGAATCAGTTCCTCCCTGCTCCCTTACTCAATGACGCTTCCACTGTAACAACGCTTAAAAACTAAAGAAATAAACACATCATCTATGTCTGACAGCCTTCTGTTGTCCTCACCCGTAGCCCCCCACCCTCTATGGAGAGTAGGGAGCTAGCTTTCCCTGTCTCTTTCCCAAACAATCCTTGGTCCTTGGTCCTTGGTCTGTATTACTCATCTCTCTGTTTCAATTAATGTAGTCCCTGTGTACATTGTTTCCTTGGTTCTGCAACCTTTGCTCTGCATCAGTCTGTCTAAGTCTTCTCATGCTTCTGTGAATCTTGTCATTTCTAATGATGCTGGGTAGTGCACAGAGAGCCAGTCAAGAGGTCAGCTACGCTTGAGCACCAGCCCTGTCTTTGACCTGTCCTGGCTCCGTGGTCCTGGGCAGGCACTTGCTCTCTCAATGTTCCAAGAAGCTGTGAGAGCTTAAGAGGTTAAGCTGCAGAATCATGTTGTTCTGTGTGGGGTGAGAAAGCTGACCACTGGGAATTTTCTATGCTGATGAAATCACAGAACCAGTCAAGGAAAAAAATCCCCTGTGTTCATGTGCTTAGCTATTCCCTGACCCATGTCCCTTCCTTCCTCCCTTCCTTCCTCCCTCCTTCCCTTCCTTCCTTCCCTCCCTCCCTCCTTCCTTCCTTCCTTCCTTCCTTCTTCTCTCCTGTTTCCCTTCTTTCCTTCTTCCTCCCTCACTTCCTTCCTTCTTCCTCTCTCCCTCTTTCCTTCCTCCCTCCTACTTCCCTTCTTTCCTTCTTCTTCCCTCCTTCCTTCCTTCCCACTTTAAATGTTCTAATCCTTAGATAAGTTTCCAGTCAGAGAACTGATTGTGCTATTTCCTTGCTTTTTACAAGCAAATCCATATTAAAGAACTTGAAACAGAAGCATGTAAATTTGACATCTCGCTGAGCTGAGGCACGTGTCTCTTCCCAGAGAAACCAGCCAAGCTGTGTCTGGCAAGTTCATTGTTCAGTTGGTCCCCACCTGTTCCAGTTCCAGCCACTCTCAAAGGCAGACCCCCCCCCCAAACCAACAAAGCTTGAGGCCTCCATCAGTAAAGGGGAGCCCTGTATGAGGACACACTCCTCAGGTCCTGGAAGCCTCAGGGGCTGAGAGAGAGGAACAATTTCCATGAGTGAGTCACTCCAAGCACTTCCTGAGGGAGCTAAAGGTTAGTTTTTTTTCTTTGATAAAAAATTCCACCCTTTTGGGCAGATGTTGAGGGTGACCCATCCCAGTGAGCAGCTCTTTGTTTAACATAACAGCATCTCCTCCTCCTCCTCCCTCACCCCATGTGCTGTCACTCCTGTCTCTATAATCTTTCTCATGCCTGTCCTCTCCTCTTGACTCACACAGTTCTCCCCACCCTGGCTCAGTCCTGATCACCTCATGCCTGGGCTATCAAATCGGCCTCTACAAGGATCCCCCCTGCTTCCAGTCTCCCCTGTCCACTCCAGCCCAGAACCCAAAGCCACCAAAGTGATTTCCCTAAAGTCCACTTCTTGCTGTGACATCTCTTTCTCAATAAACTTCAGTGGCTACCTCTTACTCCTAGGGCTGGTCCAGCAATTAAAGCCCTCCACCATCCACATTCATCAAACACTCCAGCCTTTAAAGCATTCCATCCTTCCTTGCATTCTTTAGACCATTCAGCCTCATAGTTCTTCCTCACACAGGACACCCCATCTCTTGCCATCTTGCCTTTGCACAGGCTGTTCCCCATGCCTGAGATGCCCTCCCTCCTCCAATATGCCTCTGAGAAGTATTCATTTCTTTACAACTCAGATACCTTTCCCATGTCCCACTCCTAATGTCCACCCTCCCTCCATGTGTTTATTTTCTGAATGGTGTGTATACACTAAAAAGAGAGTATATATAGTATTATACATAAACATATATAATATAGCATGTGCATGCTTAATGGATGTATTTCACATATACACAAACATATTAAACACATGTAATATATACATACATGACATGTGTGTCTGCATTATGCAATACATACATGTGGTCTCCTTTGAGGAGACTCCGAAGTTCTTGAGGACAGAGAGTATTGTCTTTTTGCCTCAGAATCTCCTGTGACTAGCACAGCGCCTCCCTCACAGGAAATCGTTAAGTTTGTGGCATTGAGTTTTTCTATCAAGTAACAAACTATTTAAATTGAAAAGGAAAAAGAGAAGCCACAGTCTCCCAAATCATTCTTCTGGGCGTAGGGGGTCAGGCCCTCCATCAGAGCTCCCTCTGAGACCCCAGGTCACAGCCCTCCTTTGCCGATTGATCGGGTCCCTCCTCAAGATAATTGATTATTATCCAGCTCAATGAGAAGGAATCATGAATCTACCAAGAGAAGGATTGATTGCATTAAAAATTAAGTAAATCCACTCACTGATATAAACAGCCTCACAGAAAGCTAGCCTTCCTCTGTTGGGTGGGAGCCCAAAGGCAGACAGTAGATCTTGGGAGAAAGGCCTAGCTCCATCCTTAGCACTTCCCTCCCCTTACCAAGCCCTCGACTGACTAGTCTACGAGAAAGCTAAATCACATTGGGATACTGCAGGACATTGACTGGAATGTCTAAACTCTGCCACATCTAAACATGGCACCCTCATCACAGAACATCCAGACTCCCTGTCCAATCAGAGAAGGTGTGGCCAAAAAAAAAAAAAAAAACACGTCCTCTGGAGTGAGTTTACTTAGTCAGTCAATAAACATGTCTTAACTGCCTACTGCATGCCAAGTGCTGCTCATATCCTGTCCCTGATGCTTATTACCTGTATGAACTTGGAGAGACCATCCAAGTCCCCTAGACTTCTGTTTCCTCATTCATACAAGGAGTAGAGTGGACAAGTTGGTCAACAAGTCTCTTCTAACTTCAGATCTATGATCCCAAATGGCTGAGAGAGCCTGCCATTGGTCCCTTCCATATTTCTGACTCCCAGATGAATCCTGAACCCCAGCTCCTCCTGCACCCCAACCCCTCTTCCAGCTTTCAGCTCTCATGATGCTCTAATCTCATGGAAAGGAAAGACAACTGTATGTGAAGATTTCCCAAACATTTAGTAAAACAGTCCTTTCCATGTCTCTATTTGGGACAGGTGGGAGAGGTGGAGAATCAGCTGGGGAGGAGGTGAGAGACAGAGCAGACAGGCACAAGTGAGGAAGAAGAAATGACAAAGTTCCAAAGATGGTGTCACTCAAAGAAAGCTTCCAGACCTTGTAGACCATGATCTTAGAGTGCCCAAAGGTCATTCATCTCAGATTCCTCATTTTACAGAACAAATCCTGAGAGGGCAAGGGAATTATCCAGCTCTAAGAAGAGGGGTCTGGCCAAAGAGGAGGCAGAAAAGACGCCGTCCCTGTACCTTGGCAGAGAATGGCAGGGATTTTGTATGCGTTATCTGAGTGTGCTGAGTACTTTTTGTTCTTTTTGTTATAAGGGATGGATGGGTTTTAACATCACACAGGCACCTGGGTCACCCAGGTTCTTTCTACAGTCACATTTCTACCTGCCTTTCATGTTTGTAACGCACTTTACAGACACTAGCTCCTTACGATAACTTTGATCCTTATCCTCAGTGATGGTAATATATACAACATCACAATGACATGGAGCCTACAATTACTCTGGGAGATAAATGCCATTATTCTCCCCATTGCACAGATGAAGAAACTGAGTTCCAAACAGTGAAAAGATTTCCTCAGGGCCACACAGAGCTGGTGAATGTCTGAGGTAGAATCTGAATGCAGCTTTTCCTGATTCTAAGACCAGCATGCTGCCCACCAGAATACCCTACCTCTCCAGGCAGTCATCTCCTGGTAATGACAATGCCAAAGACCAAGGGTGAGTGATAGTGCCAGGCAGGCACCTGTCCCAGGTCACACCTTCCAGACTGGCACAATACAAATTCTTTCCTCGAGGGGACAAAGGCAGGCATGAGTTTGAGGGGCGATCATCTAGCCTCAGACCATTTAAACACAAACTTTCGACTCAGTCTTACAAGCAAGAAGGCATCCAAAGTGAGTGCTACCATCTTGGAAATTTATTTGTTGTCATGAGATCAGTGGAGAATGGAAATAATTTGGAGTGCTGGTCACCCTGAGGACCACCCTGCCTAGGTCTGAACAGGACAACCTCTCCAGAATTCACAAGGTGCAGCCCACAAGCTACCGACATTGGTTTTATCTGCTGCTGTTCTCTCAGTCTTCAAAGACCCTCAGCCCCAAAGACCCTGTTTCTCTGCCTGCCATCCTGGAAGGACCCACTTCCCTCATCCATGACTTTGGAACAGCAGAGACAATGATGTCACATCTTCTTTAAAAATATTTTGAATTGATATTTTTTACTTAGCTTAGATTTCTCTCCATAGCCCACCCTCTGCCCCCTCCCAAAGAGCCATCCATCCATTATAACAAATATTTCTTTAAGAAAAACCCAGCAAAACCAATTAATGTGTGCAAAGATCTGACATTTCATGCCAAGGTGTAAGTAGGGGGAGGTGTCTTTTCAGGCCCCTCTTCTTAGAGCTGGGCAAAGTAATGCCCAGGGCAACCCCTGATTTGCCCAAGTGATTTTCCCAAGGTCACACAGGCAGTGAAAGATAGAGGAAACTTGAGTTTTGTCCACCGTACAAGGACGAGGTAGACAAGCCGAACTGGGGTCCCTTTAGCTTCAGTCTGAGGAGCCTATTTGGGGTGAGCATCTTCATCTCCCTGGGTCTCAGCTTCTTATTCTATAAAATGATGGGAGTAGAGTCCAGTAGCCTCTGAGATCTCTCCACATTCAATCTAAGAACTTATGAGTTAGGATTCAAATCAGGGTCCTCTGATTTCAAATTTGACATTTTTTCCCACCATATCATGAAGCGTCCCAAAAGAACCTGCTTTGGAAAGAGACTTGGCCTGAGACTCAGAGGACCCGCGTTCAAATCCTACCCGGTGGTCAATGATGTTGGGTCAATCACTTAGCCTTTATGGCCATCAGCTTCTTTATCTATGCTTCGAGGGCTGGGCCAGAAGCCCTCTGAGCATCCCTCCATGTCTAGATCTATGATGGTGTGATTCTGTCCCAGTTACAGCCTCCTCTTGGTTTTTCATGTCTCAGTCAGAGAAGACACTCTTTTAATGAGGGTATAAGGGATAGATCCCCATGTCCAAAGGTGACCTCAAACACTTGCTAGTTGTATGACCTTGGACATTCACTTAACCCTTCTAGACCTCAGTTTCTCATTCTGTAAAATGAGGCAGTTGGAGTCCGTGGCCACCAAGGTCCCTTTCACATCGAGATCTCTGATGCTAGGACACCATGTGGTTTCTCTGAATACAGCTAGAGAATGGATATCCCATGGGGTAGAGGGGGGGCACGTGGGCAGGGCAGATATGCCAAGACCCTACCCCAAGGAGTAGGAGCTGGACAATCCCAGTGTTTGTTTGTCCACTTGGGATCTGTCCAAATGTGGGGGAAGGCTGCTATGCAGAGAATCTTGGAGAAGACACATTTTTGCCTCCACATTTCCGAGAAGCCAGCCAGCCCCCTGCCATTTGCCAGCCCTGGCACTGTCCTTCCTATGGGAGACCATCCTATGCTATGCTGTGCCTATGGCCAGGGGCTGGAGAGAAGCTCCCATAGTCCTTCTCACGGGTAGGGAGTCAATGCCCAGCATTGAGAATCCATCCTGAGAACTCCCCAATGGGCCAGAGTGAATCTGAAGGCATATTCCTGTATGAAGGGGGAGATGACTGGCTTTCCTACCAGTCGGTGACAAGTCCCATTTCCTACAGCAAAGCATCTGATGGGTCTCCCCACCTCTGCCCCAAGGATGGTTTCTGCATTTTGTGCCTTCTCCCCAATCCCTACCCCCACTTCCCATCCCCCAGCCTCTGCAGTGTGAATTGTGACGCCCACTCACTCAGGCAGTTGGCAGGGAAGAGGATTCTGACAAAGCCATCTGTTTCTGCCATCAGTTGGCACTGCAGAGACCATGGAGAGAGACACGTAGGCTCCCCACCTTGAAAGCAGAGCCCTCCCTCTCCCAATTCACTCAGAGCAAGGCTGCCTCACTGGTGGGGCCTCAGTTATACCTAAACACTGCTTTGGAAACAGCCATCACCAAAAAAGCGCAGTAGAGATGACTGGCTTTGAAGTCAGAGGAAGTGGGTGCAAATCCTGTCCATTTCACTTTGTGGAGTCTCAGTTTCCTTCCTTATAGCCGGAGGAGGCTGGCCTGGACCTCTGAGATCTCATCCTCCCTAAGTCTGTGGGTCTGTCATTGTAACAGAAGGATTCTGTTGGTAGGTAGCAAACATCTCTGCCTAAGGAATTTTAACACCTGGCTTTGTGCTGTGTGAATCTGCTCTGGGTCTCCACCTCTCTGCTTCTAGCTGTCTCTCACCCCTCCCCCTCCTTCCTTCATCTTGCTTTTCTAACTTAGGAGGAGGCATTAAAAATGGGCCACCCTTACTGTCTCAGGTTTCTCCTGCTGCTCTCATGTCTCTTCTTACCTTCACAGAAAATCCTCTCTTATTGCAAAGACGATGCATCCCCCAAACCAACCGACAGAGGAGCTGGGCATGGGATACTCCTCCCCTTGACTGAGGGGAATCTATGTTTAGGGTTACAGATGAGGAAGGATTTAGAGCTAGAAGGAACTTCAGGGGCCAGCCCCTCTAATGCCTTCATTTGACAGCTAAGAAAGTTGAGTGCTAGAGAGACTGAGGAGCAGCCAGGGGAGCCATAGCACACAGAGCCCTGGGCCTGCAGTCAGAAAGACTCTTCTTCATGAATTCAAATGCAGCCTCAGACACTAGCTGTGTGACCCTGGGCAAGTCACTTCACCTTCTTTGCCTTAGTTTCCTCAGCTGCAAAACTGCTGGAGAAGGAAATGGCAAACCCCTCCAGTGTCTAAGCCAAGGAAACCCTAAATGGGGCCATAGAGAGCCAGACAGAACTGACAATACCAGGGAGGTCAAAGTCACAAGAAGGTGGGATTTGAACCCAGTCTGGATCCACATGGGTGAATGGGCTCTGTCTAAGGAGGTCCTCTTGCCTCTATTCTCTTCGGTTCAAATTCAACAAAAGGGTGGGAATCCTTCTAGACCCTAAATCCCTCAGAGGTAACTCAAATTATCTCTATGCCCACAGCAGCATATTTCAGGAGAACCCCAGGACTTCTGGAAAGTTAGGCATTTTCCCTTTTGTGTCTCCTGGTTACATCTGTTTCCCTAATGGCTCGCCATGCCCCCTGCCTCCCCCGGTCTGGAATCTTGGCAGCCTCACCACCACAATGAGACCCAAAGTAAACATCACAGGAGGCACAGACTCCCGCCAATCTCGTTCACCCTCAGCCCTTGGCCAGCTTTGTTGCCTGAGAGATTGTTTCCTGAACCTTGAATTCCAGATTTCCTGTCCAGAGAACTGAAAAAAGAAAATTCAGATACTTCCCAAGACTCATGTTTCCTGAAGGCTTCCTGCAAATGTCCTGCAATAAACTTAAATCTGTTTAAAATAATATCATGAGAGATTGGAAAACAATCAATCAATTGTTTAAATGTCTACTGCCTTCGAGGGGCACAGTGCTGGGAGCCACAGGGGCACAAAGACCCAAACGAAATAGTCCCTAACCTTGGGAAGCTTCTCTTCCACCAAAGGAGACCGCCTGCACATGTGCAAGTATCTATGGAGTGGACAGAACAAGTCCAAGCTTGTTATTGTCCTTGCTCTCAGTACCTCAGGTGCCTTCCCCTTTACCTTGCTGACTGCTGGGAGCAAGACTCTCAGGGCCCATCTTGGCAGCAGTGAATCCATTTTTGCCCTCTGATCAGCCAGAACACAAGCTTGCTTCTGATGGAGTTGGACTCAAGACTGGGTCTTGGGGTGAGGCTCAGACTCGAGTTTATAAAGGAGCCTGGGCTCTGACTTCCCCAAGTGGAAATTATAACTTCTACTAGACTCGTGATAGCTGATGTGATCACCAGCACGGCTCCTCGAGGAGCCCCATCTTCCTCAAATGGGACAGAAACTTGTTTCCTGAAAGTAGAACTGGAAACAGAAAATTCCAAGGCACCTTTTGCCCCTGACCAGCTCTTCCAATCTCCCAGGATCTTCTTATTTCAATCTCTGGAAGGAAAATTGCCTTTCTATGGTGGGAAAGAACAAATCCTGCCCATGGATGGGCCAGGCTGAACTCATGGATGCTGAGAGGGAACCCTTAAAATCAGGGGCAGGGGGTGAGAGGAACAGGAGAAAAGTGGAGACAAACCCCTACAATGAGCTGAAGGCACCAAGCCCCGTGATTCCTTCTAAATGGAAGAGCTAGAAGCAGCTGCAAGTCGATGGTTCCTATCTGCTCAAATGAAGAATTAAACTGGAACTAAGGGTGGGGGCAGGAAGAAGGAGAATCCCTCCATGGGAGCTTTCTGTAGGCTCGACTAGAGCAGGTAAGACAGGTGTAGGCATATGCCGGCTCTCTCTCCCTCTGTCTCATCTCTCTCCTCTATCTCTCTGTGTGTCTCTCTCTGTCTCTGTCTATCTCTCACACACACATCCACCCCCCCCCACACACACACACTTCTTTATTAGCATTTTTTCATTATCTTCTGCCAAACAGGATTGTTCATGAGTCTTTGACTGCTCCTCTCAAGCCTTCAGAGAAACTCCTGCTGCTGCTACTTTTTGATAAACACTTGTTTAATGTGATTGAGGCCAATAGACACAGGTATGCAAAGGACAGGGAAGAAGCAACGAGTGGAAAGCAGGAGGCTGACCTGGGGAAGAAGGACTCAACTTTTCCTCCCCTCACCCCCACTCTCCAGAACAAGAACCAGAAGCCGTGACAAGGATGCCGTGGCGGCCAGTCACTTTCTGATCATTTACTTTCTAATAACTCGATTGCCTTCCGGGGAAAATGGACTCCCTTGGGAGGCAGAAGATCCTCTTCTCCCCCACCAAGGCTTCAGGCAAAGGCTTCATCACCACTTGGGGCAAACTGCCTCTCAGTATCAGAAGAGGGAAAGGAAAATGAGTGTGGAGAGCCATGCGGAGCTACGCCGTGTAGCCTCTTTCTAGCTACGTAGGCAACCTCAAAAGCCCTAGTCTTAAACTATGGGACCAGACCCTTTCTTGGGTCTTGGGTGTCATCTCAACCGGCCCTCTCATTAGGGGTGCCAGATCACGGATTCTGGGGCAGCTAGATTTGATGATCTCTTGTCCAAAGGTCCCCCAGGCAGAAAGCATCAAGCCAGATTTAGAGCCAGGCCCCATGTTCATTCCCCAGCACATCCTCCAAGAGCATGTTGGTGTTGGAGACCAGCTATGGATGTGCAGCAGCTGAGCGGTAAACAAGACGTTTTCTCTTGATAAACACTTTCCTTTTGTAACAACAGACCAACAACTACTTCTTGCCAAAGGAAACTCTGGTTTGTCCACAGTAGAACAGCCATTCCTTCCTAGCTGATAGGATAAAGAACTCTGATTACAGGAGTGGAAAGGAATGGCAGGTGGGCTTGGAATCAGGAGGTCCCAGGCATGAATACCATGTCTGAATAGTATGAATATAGCTCGGTGACAACAATCAGTCAATCATCAAGTACATATCAAGCATTTAGTATGTGATGGGTAATGGGTTAAGGGATGAAAATATACATAGATAGGCAAGATCCCAGTTCCTGCCCTCAAGGATCTTACACTCATGGAGATGACATGTATATAAATAGGTGTGTTCGAGACACGGACCGAGAAGGGGGAAGGAAATCGCAGAGGGGAAGACACTAGCAGCTGGTGGGATGAGGAAAGGGCTCCTGTAGAAGGGCCAGCTTGAGCTGAGTTTTGAAGGGATAAGAATCACCCCTATCCCAGGGTTCATTGTGAGGATCAAATGTGATTATGAATTTAAAGTGCTTTTTGAACCTCAGAGCACCCTATAAATCAAGGCTATCATTAATGTAATATATTAGCAACATCACATAAATAATGGATATATTAAGATTTAAAAGCTGGTAATTGTGTACTGTTAATAGTGGGCATTACAATATGTCATTTCCCTCCAATAGAATGTAAGCTCTTTGAGGGAAGGGCCGAAATCAATCACCAATAAACATTTATTAAGCACCTACTACATACCAGACACTGTGCTAACTACTGAGGATACAAAAGAGGTAAAAGACAGTCCCTGCCCTGTTTTTGTCATGGCATCCCTGTCACCCAGCCCCAAGACTGGGTGTAGCAAGAACTTAATAAATGAGTGTCACATAAACGAACGACCTACATAAAACTCCTTCTCTTTTCATAGGCAAAAAACCAAAATCCCTTTAGGAAGAATGTACACAAATCAAGAAACTAAGTCCTTCCAAGTAGGAAAAGGCTCTGACGGTGGGGATGTAAGGCAGGCAGAGCTGCTCTCTCTCAGACTGGGGGAGGCTAGAGGACTGTGGGAATGGAGAGATGAGGTGTTGGCTCCCAGGGCCAGGGAGGCTCCATCAAGGATGGAGGTAGCAGACGAGGTCCTGGGTACCCCGAGTGAAAGCGGAGGCTTGACCTCCAAAGCCTTTCACAATCTGGCTCCAATCTCTCCTTCCTAACATTTCTCATTAGCACAAGCACTCTCGGTTCCACCAGAACTGTGTTTTTGCTATCTACCCATGTACATTACGGTGTCACTGAGGTGGCGCAGTGGTACAGACTGTGGAGGATTCGAGTTCAAATTTGGGATCCGATACTTTCTAGTTGGGTGATGCCGGGCAAGTCCCTGAACCGTCTTTGCCTCAGTTTCCTTATCTGCCAAATGATCTGGAGAAGGAAATGGCAAGCTTCTCCCAGTGTCTTTACCAAGTGCAGTCACAAAGAGTCCGACATGACTGAAAATGAGTGAACACCAATAAACATGCATTGCACTATCCCCCCTCCCCACCTCAGCCCCCTGTCATATCCCCCATGCCTGCAACATTCTTCTTCATCATCTCTGTCTCCTGGAATTCCTGCTTCCACTTAGGAATCACCTCCAGTAAGCTCTCCTACAACGGGTACTTCCTGAACTGACCCCATCCCATGTCAATGCTTCCCTCCAATGAAAGCGATTTTGTATTCACTCTGAAGCTACTTTGCATCTGCTGGTCTACAGACACATTGTTTACTAAGGGCATACTATGAGCCAAGCTCTGCACTAGGTGCCGAGGATACAAAGATAAAAGGAAAGAGTGCCTGTCCTCAAGACGCTTATTTTCTACAGGGAGAAACGAGTTATGTCTGTGTTGTAACAAAGTATTTCCAAGTTAATTCGGGGAGGGGAGGGGGAGAGCACTGGCAGCTGAAGTATCAGGACAGGGCTCCTGGGAGAGGCGTGCTCAAAATGGGTTTTGAAGGAAACTGGAATGTAAGCTCCTGAAGGGCAGGAAGTGGATTTTGTCTCTATTCCCAGCACCTCCCTCAGTATTTGGCATAATGCAGGATCTCCGTCAGGCAATCAATCATTCAATAATCCATTATCAAGCCCCTGCTATGTGTTAGCATGTGACAATCCCTGCCTTCACGGAGCTCACTGCTTCAGGGAGCAAACTCTGCACAAGCGAGCTGTGGACAAGACGCACTGGACAGAATCGGCAGAAGGCAGGCTCTGTTCTGAGGGATGCTGGGAAAGGCTGCTTGTAGAAAATGGGATTTTCCCAAGGATGTGAAGGACACCAGAGGGGCCGAGCTCAGAGCTGAGGAGGGGCTGCAGGGCTCCAGGCTGGGGGGCAGCCGGAGAACTCGACTGGGACTGGGAGCTGGAGAGTTTTGTTCATGGAACAGCTGGGAGGCTGGGGGCACTGGATGGAAGATGATGCTTCAGGGAATAAGAAGTCTGGAAAGGTAGGAGGGGGCCATGTCGTGAAGGGCTTGGAAGGCCATTTTTATTTGATCCTGGCAATGACAGGGAGCCACTGGGCTTTACTGAGTGTGTGTGTGTGTGTGTGTGTGTGTGTGTGTGTGTGTGTGTGTGTGTATGGTCCAGCCTGTGCTGTAGGAAAATGGAGGATGGGTGGGAGAGGGGGAAGAGCTGAGGCAGACAGACCCCCCAGCAAGCTATGGCAATAGGTCACAGTGCAGGCTGGGGAATAAGGTGTAAAAAGCTTGGAAATCAAAGCATGTCTAATTGCCTTTCTACAAAGCAGATGTTGTGACATGAGATTGTAAGGCAAGGGGCCGGTTCCTGTTTTCTCCATCCCAGGGATTCTGTCCAGCACAAGAACATACATCCAACATTCAGAGCTGAGCAGGGAGAGAGAGTTGGGGTCATGGCCCCCAGCTTTTAAGTATTAGTCACTAACATTTAAGCACAGATGAAATATGGAAGTGGAGGTCAGAAAGCCTGGGGAAAGAACAGATAAGAGCAGACCAACAAACAAGAGAAAGCCGAAGCCGCCCAAGGCAAGCTGTGGGAGAGGTCAGATCAGGCAGCTGCAGACAGACAACCCTCCCCCTTATCAGAAAGGAAATCAGAAACAACTCTGGACTCGAAGCACCCGGCCGGCCTTTGATTAGAGCTGAATCCTTTAGCTGGATTCTTTGGATTGCTTGGGACATCTCTAACTTCTTTCAGTTGACACCTACAGTGCTGTGCGTAGAGATCTGTCACAGAGGTCCTTCACCTTTTTTGTGTCTGGACCCCTTGAGGAAGCCTACAGAATCCTTCTTGGAATAATGTTGGGAGTTAGGTTTTTAATTCATAATTGAATGACATCCTCGATCTTAGGGAGGGGGCAGCAAATCTAAAGATGTAATTTTGTTTTCCCCATCCAAGTTCATGAGATATATCCACTAATTCCCAGTGGATCCAGGGTTAAGAGCTCCTGACTATGGAAATAGACAATGAAATGTTTATTATTTTATCTTCCCTCTAGTTGTGTGCTCAATAAAATGGAGTTTTCAGGACAACTTGACCTAACTATTTTGGTTTAATTGAAGATGAAAAGAAGTGGTCATACCATTCAAAAATCTCTTCCTCCTTGAGAACAAGACCACCTAGACCATGGCCTTAATTACTGCCTGAAAACAAACTTTATGAGATTTCAGAACCACCAACTCCAAGGTCCAGCATCTCTTTTCCAGCAGTAATCTCTCTCTCTGTCTCTCTCTGTCTCTCTCTCTCTCTGTCTCTCTCTCTCTCTCTCACACACACACACACACACACACACACACACACACACACACACATACACACACACACACATACACACACATACACCTGCCACACACACACACACACACACACCCCAGCAGAGCTTTGACATCAGTCTCCCTAATGGCTTCCCAACCCCTGCCTGCCTCCAGAACAAGACCTGGGCCAGCCTTTGTCCAAAGATAAACACATCTGTATAACTCACATCCCAAAACATGCAGCTCATGATAGGAAACAGACAAGCCCAATGGTGGTCTCGAAAAACCAGCTCCAGAGCAAGCACATGTTCTGCTTCACCTATGACCTTCATCACTCACAAGGGCATTCTCTAGTACCCTGTGTATTCCTATCTGTGCGAGCTCCACATTCTGATGCAAATATATAAAATTCCAATTTAATGAGATACTCACCAAGAAGAAGAGAAGGCTTCTGCCTGTGAAATAAAGGAGAAAAGGAAGTAAGTCTTTGGGCTTAAGACGTTAGTTACCAAGTTTTGGCACTTGCTTCTACCCGACTCCATGACCTGCTCCCCTGCAGTTCTTGAGGCCCAGCAATGGTTTTTGGCCACTGTGGTGACACTCTGGCTGTTTGTGCCACCTGTTGCTCCCAGGAGGACCTCACAGACCCTTTCAGCAAATCTGAGTTTCTTTCCAGAGCTCTTTTGATCACCTGGCTCTAACCGTCCTTTCCAGGACTCTCGGATATGGGAATCTAGAGTCCCTGTCTGCCATTGGGTCCACTCTGGCCCCGACCCCTACTCTGAAAAAGTTCCTGATGTCCCATTGCTTCTGGCCCTTCCCTTTCTTTCCCTAAACTGAAGCTCAAGCCCCCTGGACCAGCCTCCCAAGAGGCTCATTTCACCCACAAGACACTTCTCCTGTCATCATGGTCACGTTACATCTATGAGCGTTCTCGCAGGCACAGGGCTACGCATGCACTCAGGAAGACCTTCCTTTGCATTTAGCAGCTTTGTGACCCTGGGCCTTCCAGCTCCCAAGCCTAACCTGTTACAGTTCCCTTATTAAGATGTAATCCCCTTGAGGGGAGGAACAACTGTCCCACTTTCCTATCTCTATTCCTTGCACAGGGCCTGGTAAATGTTAAGTGGCTAATAGACACATGTCCTTCACTCACAGAAGGCTGGAAGCTGTCCTCAGGGTGAGAGAGCTCAGATAACAGCTCCCCGTGCTGAATATGACAGCGACAGAGGAATACTGACTGAGCTTTAATAATGTGCAGATCTGTCCAGGGGTCCTCCCAGGCTGAGGCCGCATTTTGTGATTTTTAGGGCCCTACTATACTCAAGTACTGTGAACCATGGAAAAGATTTGAACATGAACAATAATTTTTGTATTACTTAATGACTGTTGTTAAGATTAGCATTAGCTCACACTGAATAATCATAGCTCTCCCAAGGACCACAAAGCACTTCCCTCGTAGGACAGATAGGCAGAATAATGTCTGTATTTTATAGATGAAGAAGCCAAGGGTTGGAGCAGCCTTAGAGACAGGTTGAACCCAGGCTTCCTCATCTCCCAGTCAATCGTTCAATCCCCCGGGTCACGTTGCCACTATCTCTCCCAGTGCTGGAAGATGTCAGAGCTTAAAATTCAGAGTCTGATGCTTCTTGGCACATTCCGTTGGGAGGAGACATCGCATTCAAGTATCGCGTCAGCAGATATCCATGGAGATTCACAAACTGTGGCCTTGAAAAAGTATTCATCGAGGAGACCGTCTGAAGGCAGAATGGGGAGGCCCAGACCCAGCAATTCAGTGGAGAAAGAAATACATGCATAGTTTCACCTGGACATAGTAGGGAGCCCTCCCCAGCTTGAAGCAGAGAAGGAGAGGGTTCGAGGCTTGGAGTAAGGGAGAACAATGGAGTCCTGGGCAAGACACTTCCCTTCTCTAAATCTGTTTTCTCCTCTGTAAAATGAAGGTAACAAGATCTCCCCTTACAGAGTTGTGAAGTTCAAACAAAATTAAGCCCTTTGCCAACCTTAGAGAACCGGATAAGTGACAGGGATTAGTACTACCCTCATGGACGGATCATCCTTAGGACGCCTGATGCTTCAGCCATGATCTGGTCTCAGCAGCTTACGGGACAAGGAGAACCGATCCAGCCACCTCCACTCCTGATCCTGAGCAACTAAGGGCAAACGTCCTCTAAGAGGTAGTTAGGAAGAGTAGGGAGTCTTGTTGGGTGCACAAAGATGACAGTGGTGCCGGCTGGAGGGCCTCCGAGACCTCAGGCTCAGCATGAGAAGAACCAAGGCTCTCATCCCCTTCACTAACCTCCTCACTTCCTTCTTCTGGCTTCACTCTGTGTCCCATGGCACCACCCCCCAAGGGCCTGCAGCCTCAGTCCTAGGGTCATGCCGGCCTCTCCCTTTCCCTGCCTCCCACATCTCTTCAGCCTCTGAGATGGCCCGACTCTGCTCTGCACAAATCTTTTCCTTTCTGTATAGATCAGGTCCTGGGGGCCCCTCCTTGGCTCCTGCCTCCACTCTCTCTGCCCCCACTCCATTCTTCCAGCCATGCCCGGCTTCTCCTCTTTACATATGGAGGACTGTGGATTTGGAGATCACCTCGTCTATCATTGTAGAAACCAAGGCCAGGCTCTTTGTAAGAGCCCAAGGTCACACAGGTAGAGGTGCATGAAGATGAAGCCAGGCAAAGCCAAGGTGGTTTCCATGACTGTACTGATGGACGTGGTCCCTTCACTCTTGCTTCCAGCCCTTCTGTAGCTCCTGCTCCCCCCAGTGACACCCACACTCCCCAGCCTCGTCCCAGGTCCTCCAAGGGATGCCTCTGTGCCCCACAATGCTCTCCTCTTCCTTGGCAGCCAAACCCCCCACAAGTCCCTCCTCCCCGGTGTTTTGCTTAGGCCGTTGTCTGATGCTCAACCCCCCCAGCCCCCAGCCTGCTGACTTCCTGCCCCCCTGTCACAGCCTAGCTCTCACTGAATCCCTCTCCACTGTCCCTACCTTGGGCTTCCCACGTTGTTCACATGTTCTCTCCCCCTTAGACTGTGAAGCCTCAAGAGTGGGGCCTGTGTCTTGCCTTTCTTTGACACAGTGTGGGGCACACAGCAGGTGCTTAATCGATGCTTACGGACTTGACATAGAACCTTGTTTGGGAACGTCCCACCCTCTAACTGAAGTGTTATGTTCATACATGTCTCTCTTCACCCTGAGAGATGGTAAAGATGGGGGGGGACCTTACGCAGGACCCCTGCTTTGCCCAATATTTATGTTTGCCCTGCCCAAAGTGCAGCTACATGCAAACAAGAGGCGCTTAATAAATTCTCTTTGAACTCAAAGGCAAAAGGAGCTTAAGAGATGCTTTCTGAGCCAGATCCTTGGTTAAATTCTCCCGAGAACATCAGGTTTGTCCATTATTTTGTCCACTGTTTGCATGAGCGGACATTATTTTGGTACAGAGGCTTTTCTCACCTCCTTATCTTATTCCTTGTCACAAGAGGAATTTCCTCAGGGATAGTGGCAGGGGGCACATGTTGGAGGGGGCGGGGAAGGTGCTATTGAAAGAAAAAAGAGCCATTTCTGACATTTTTCATTTAAAACCCACAATCCTCAGTGGGCTCAATCCATCTCTGTTTAATCCAATTCCCCAAACATATGTTAGGCACCCACAATGTGCCAGGCACTGGGCCTGGTACAGGGGATAGAAGAGAAAAGAGTCTACAACACAGGGTCACAGAGTAAGACAATGGCCTGGTGAAGGGAATGTCTGAGAGGCCAGGGGACCAGGATGGCTTCAGAGACACCACGATAACTGAGCTGAGAGCTGAGGCGAGGAAAGGTTTTGGAGGCTGCAGATGAGAACGGAAAGTCTTCCAGACATGAAGCCCAGCGCCCACAAAAGCAGAGAGCCAGGGGCTGGGTGCTGGGTTTGGGGAGCAGCTAGGAGGCCAATTTCATTGAAAGACAGACTGTGAAGAGGACTAATGTGAGAAAAGTCTAGAAAGCAAGCTTGGAAGCCCACGAGAGAAGGGCCTGAGGGCCCATCTGGCCGGCTTTATAATTTTTATTTTGTTCCTGCTGCAACCAAACTGTTAGATTTTGTTACAAGTTCCATATAAAAATAAAGCCAGAAGCCTCAAACATCCTCTGGACAAAACCTAAACAAAACCCACGTTTTGCTTGATGCCAGCCCGTGGTCCCTGCGATGCTTTCCTGTCCCTCCAATATTGGCCCTCGGTCCCTGCGATGCCAACCCTCCTGGCACAGGACATCAAAGCCAGGGCCCTGTGGACAATCAGTAAAGCACAGCCTTCCCCTGAGAGGTCAGGGCTCACAGAACCCTGAGGCTTCCTAACGTCTGGAAGCATGTGGAGGACCCCTGTTCTGAGGTCTTCAGGACCGGACAGAGCCTTCGTCCCCGGGGCACGGACAGTTCGGTGTCACCTGCAGCTGGGGACTTCGGGTCCCCTTCTCATCTTGTCCTTACCTATGTCCAGAGCACAAATCTTCAAGTAGCTGCGGCAGTGGGAGGGTCTCCAGGGCAGGGCCAGACCCCTCCCCTCTCAGCTCCTCTGATGGCATCTAGCCCTGATCCCAGAAAGGAAGAGGAGTATCCAAAGGACGCCTAAGGATCCTTGTAGAGTTTTGCTAAGATCCAAGTTGAACCAAGACAAGCCCCAAAGAATCAAAAACTTCCCCTGATGGAAAGTTTGGGAGTGCAAAAGAGAGGTCGAGGTTGGGGATCTACAACAGCCTAGGCTCAAGGGTCAAGGCCAAGGCTGCCCAAGGAGAAAGAACAATGGGAGCAGCCAGTACCTGGGGGTGGGCACTGGGGTCTGGGATCTGGGAATGGCCAGGGCCCAGGATCACAGGCCAGGGCAGTGGGGCCTCAGAAAGGCAGGCAGAAGGCCAGAGTGTAGGGGGAGGCCAGGAAGGCTCAGGAACTCAAAGGAGGACCACAGAATCTGGTCTATGACAAGCCTAAAGATTCTGAAGCACGAAGTGGGACAGCAGCATAGAAGGGATTTCATAGGTGTGGAGAACTCCCAGGTGGGGAAACGCCATCTACCGATGCAGGTCAGTATCTTTTCTGCAAAGCTGCCTGGATCACTGATGTCAGACTCAAGCAGAAACTCTGCCAGGTACACAATGACTTAGAATGCCACAAATTAACATTATCTAGCTTGTATTTTATTTATATTTCTAATTTATGTTGATTTAATTTGTTAAACATTTCTCCATTAAATTAAGATCTGGTTCAGATCAGGGGTTCTGTGGGCTTGGGGGTGGGGTGGCAGGGAGCCTGCCGATGACCTAAGTGACTTGTCCAGGGCCCAGCCCCCTTCCCCTGCACTATACTGGGTCTCAGCCGACACCAGAACAGACCTGAATTCTAAAAGGAAAAGTCAATTTTGGAGTGATTCATGAACATGTTGGTTCCCTGGTGAAATGGAAGATCCTCAAGGGCGGGACTGTTTCACCTTTCTCTTTGTCGTCCCATGGTCTAAATATGGTGCTTGGCTGTTGGATAACTGATTAATTTAATTGTGAATTGGGGCAGAGGAACAGGAATGATTCCAGCTAAGGCATGAGAAAACAGCCTTATGTGTATTCACTCAGCGATGATGAAAGTCAACCAAACCCGAGCCCTCACCCTCCCATGCGGCGTTCCTGCCTGCCATCAGTCCGCTGGTGGGTATCGAGTGAAACAGTGAGTGGGGAAAGAGCCTAAACAAAAGCTTCTGGAGAATCCGGCCCGACCTCGCACTCCGCTGCCCTCTTGTCTCACTGCTCACTTTCTAGGTTTTTTCTCAAGTTTCCAGGAATTGAAAGGGTGAGAGTAAAAGAACAAAGGAGGGAGTCCCCTCCCACCTCAGTTGGAGGACGGGTCTCCTGTTCACACCATGACCCCCACACCCATTCTGAACAAGGAGTCAAACTGAAAACAGCAGCCGCAGGATACGTTGTGGTCACCCACGTAGGGAAGCTACCTGGCTGAATGCCCCCTTTCACAGAAGAGGAAGCTGAGAGGCAGAAAGGAGAAATACGTGATTGCCCCAGGTCCCTCAGGAAGTAAGTCAGGACCTCTGAGTCCAGATCTAGTATTCTACCACTGCATTGCACTGCCTTCTGCCCTCCCAGTCTGTGAGACTTGAGCACTCTCTAAATGTTATTAATTATTATTAAAAAGGAGCTAGTGATTGTAAAGAAAGATTTGAAATTCTGCAGCAAAGGTGCTGGAATACAGTGAGTACCACAATGTCAAGGGAGAAAGAGGGGACAGGGCCTCCTGGCCCCCCTTTGCCCCTAAAACCTCATGGAGCCGCCCTTCCTCTGTACCCCCACGGCAGATGTCTTGGTGTGTGCCCTTCATCGGACGCTGATTCTCTTCTCCCACCTTGACTTTCTGTTATTTGAAAGATCTAAGACATCAGGGACTCAGCTACCCTTCCACCCTAGCCCTTCCCATCCTTTGTGACTCTTGTCTGGGTCCTCCCCCAAGTCAGCTCCGAGCTAGAGGGGCTGGGGGGCACCTAGTACCCTGAGGGCTTCTTCCAGACCTGCTGAGCTCACAAGGAGACAGATGGAGCCTCAATGATATTCTCCATCAGGGGAGTCAATGTTCGGAGCCAAGAAGCACAGAATTCCCTGCTCTTTGACTCACTTTGTATCAGAGAGTCACTGGGTGACGCCATCGTTTCTGTGGCTGCATATATATCATGGCAGAATCCTGTGTGACCTTCACGTAAATAGAAGAGGCTCCTTGTTGTATCAGAGACTTCAAGACTGTATTGGTTCTATGTGGTCAAACGTCCTCTTACATTCAGCAAGTGATAGACCAGCAGGCTAGAGGACAATTTGCAAAAGTCCATCTGTTCCCTTTTCCTTTTTCTGTTGCTGATACTTCTGATATCGGCAAGGATTATTTTCATCAAAGTTTGGAGTAACAAGAAAGGAGGTGTATGGGGTGTCGGTTATGGGTGTGGTCTGTGACTTGTTCCACCATTCTGGTATATTCCCCTCCCAAAGATACTCTGCTAATCACTGCTCCCCAGCTGCAGCCGCTTCCCCCGGATTTCTTCAGTGGGTTCTTGGTCTGGTCCAGGCACCATTCCCAATCTGACCTTAAGTGATGCGTCAACTTCCTTGAATGAGTCTGTGTGTAATAGCTACGTCATTACCTCCGATGATAAAGGACAAGATTATAAGAGCTGAAAAAGTATGATTTTTATTTCATTTTCTGATTTTTTTGTATTTTCAGTTTAGTCTCTGAATACTCAGGATTATATGACTGAGTTGGTATCACACCAAGATTCGTGTAGCTTTGTTTTTGCTTGGACCGATTTTTCTGTACTCTTCTTCCAACCTTTTTTTGCATTTTACAAATGAATTTGTCTTTTAGTCAGCTAGCATGTTTAAGCACCGATGTGCCAGGCACTGTGCTAAGTGTTGGGGGTACAAAAAAGGCAAAACACCAGGCCCTGCTCTTAAGAAGCTGGCAGTCCGATGGTGCAGCCCCAGGCTTCTATGTCTCCCCTTGGCAAAAGACCCAGTGTTTGCTGGTCGAGGGGTTTCTGAGCCCTTGAGGCCCCCTCCTTCTGGTGACTGCTTTGTGTAATAGGACTCAGTTCTGGCAAAAGCTTGAGGATTAATTGGTCCTGGGATCATCGCAAAACTGGATTATCCGAAGTTAATGTTTACTGAGCATTTAAAAACTGTGTGATTCTTAACACCTGCTGCCACCATCCCAGTGGGAGAAGAAGGTGGGGCACAGGACTGACCATCATTCTGTATTTTTGTAACCACATCCAAAGGATTCATCGGCCAGGTCCAGCCCACTGGAGGTCAGCATCTCCATGTTCTGCAAAGCTAGTCTTCGGAAAGCGTATTAGCTCTGGCCCCAAGACCATGCTTAACACTGTGTCCTACTGCCTGCCTTACCTCCTGGCTTTTCAGAATCCAGGAGTGGGAAGGGACCTCAAAGACCAAGGAGTCCAACACATAATGGGGGGGGGGCCCTCTGCAGCACTCCCAACAAGCAGTCAGCCTCTGCTTGGAGTCCTCTAGCGAATGGGAGCTCTCCACCCCTGGAGGTCACCATTCATCCCACTTCGGGATAGGACTAAGAGGCAGGAATTTTCTGACACCGAACTGTTGTTGCAGCTTCCAGCCAATACTTGCTCCTACTCCTTCCCTCTGGGTTCAAGGAGGCTCCTTTTCCACCCTTCAAATACTTGTCGACACCTACTATGTCATCCCTAAGCCTTTGCATCTTCAGGGTAACACCTCGTATTCACTCAACCAGTTTTCAGAGGTATGAACTCTAGGCCTTTTGACCTTCCATTTGTCCTTTGGACACTCTCCAGGTTGTCCAGGCCCCTCCTAAAATGTGTCCCCCAGGTGTGACCCAACCAGAACCGAGTACAGCAGGACTCCTACTTCTCTCATCTCTCTTAATGTCGCTTAAATTCACGTTTGCTTTCCGGGCTGCCATACTCTCCTGCGGACGCACACCGGATTTGCACTTCACTAAAACAACCAGATTTTTTTTTCCAGATAAACTACAACCCAAGCACACTTCTTTCATCTTGTTCTTGAGAAACTGAGATTGCCGCCCCGCCAAGTGTAAGACTTTATATGTGAAATGTTATCGGACCAGATTCAGCCCAGTAACTAGGTAGCCTGTCAAAAGACCTCTGTTGTACTAGATAAACCCCCCAGCCTGGCCCCAACTGCACATGTGACAGGAACCACCACTTAGGCCACTTAGCCTTTCTTATCTAGGTCATTAACCAAAATGGTAGAGAGGACCAAGTCAGGGGCAGATCCCTGGGGCACTCCACTGCAGACCTCCTTCCCTGAGGACACTGAACCATCTTTGCTTCTAACCATCCCCCTCGCTCTAATTACACCCAGCTAGTCTACTCTCTAGCCCTAATCTCTCCATCTTTTCCACAGAAAGAGATGTCAGATTTTGTCCAAAGCTTTGCTAAAACACCGATATCTGCAGCATTCCCCCGATAACAACAAAACCAACAATAGCCTCCTGGATTGGTAGGACTGGGGGAAAAAAGAAATGAGGTAAACCAGACCTGACCTGGTTTGGTTTCTTCTCTGGCTGCCTTTTGTTTTCACAACACAGCTGGCATTTGCCCTTAGCCCCTCCCCTAGGCTGAACCCTTTCAGGTAACAAAGGAAAAGCCTTGGCTAGGACGGGAGTATGGGGCTGCTCATGTCCCCCTGACAGGCAGCAAAGGCAGACTTCTCCCTCAGTTCTCTGGGCTGGATATTACTGTTACAATTCACCAGCTGCTGACTGCTTTTGGGGGGTTGTTTTCATTTAGGTTGTTCTAGTCATGGTACACACTGTTCTCTCGGGGCTCCTTACTTTACTCTGCAAGTCTTCCTTTGTTTCTCAGACTTCCATCCTGGCTATTTGTCGCAACACAATAATGTTCCATTATGTTTCTGTTCCAGATCTTGGACTGGCGCACTACAAAAAAGGAATATTTTGCTTTTACTTTTTTCCCTATACCAAAGTGTCGTTATGACTATTTTGTAGACCATACAACCTTTCTTTAGGGGGGATAAGCCCAGTGGGGTATATGGGGTGGTCAGGGAAGACCAGCATCTCTGGGATGATGGCTGTTCATCTACTTTTGGTATTCACTTTTCACCCAACTCTCATCTGTGGCTCCAAGAAGTTGTAGCATGGGCAGCAGCCACTGTTCGGAAAACCATGTCAGCAGACGGGCTAAGCCAAGCTGATGGTAACTGATAGTCCATCAGTGAGTTAAGGGGGTGTCCAACCTATGCATGTGAAAACTTCCCCCAGTGGAATGGGCGGATGAGAATAATCTGGTGGTCATGAAGGCAGCTGAAGCAGGCGCAGTGGAGGCTTACAGCTGGGTCAGACATCAAAGAGCCAAGGTCCATCCACTTCATCCTGGAACATAGTCAGGCATCCAGGCTTTTGTCCTGTCACTGGATGGTGATGACTCTGGAAGAAAGAGTGAGGCTGAGACTTTGTGCAGCTCTGCCTTAAGTCCAATTCACACATGAATCAAAATATCACCCATGATGTCCTTGGACCTCCTTGAAAAGGAAAGATAAACAACACAACATATGCCTGGTGAAAGGGTTCACCAAAGGATGTGACCGATTCAGGGACTTTTCTCCAGTAATCTGACAGTAGCTGGACCAATGTGAAGCCCCATCAACAGCGTCTTCTGTGTTTCTCTCCCCACGGCTCACCATCATTGACTGCCCCTGTTTTCCTTAACCTTGCCTCTGATGGAGAGATGTAAAATTCAGCATGTTTTCTTTGTCTTCTTACAACCTGTGAAGTAGCCATCTTCTTTATACTTCTAAAAACTGTTTGTCATGACAGGTTCTTGCTGAGGCAATCCTGGCTCTCTGTGGTCCAGACTTCCTTCTTTAGAGGAGGAGTTCACTGGCCTCCAGGCAGCTCACAGGCGCTGCACACTTTCCTTCTGCCCTTCTCCCATCCTGTGACTTCTCATTCATCCCTAGATCTTTCCTAGACTCCCAGCAATAGTTTGGTCCTTCCCTTGTCTTGCTCACCTCATTCAGTTACCACATGAGTTCTCTTGCCCTTTATGGGGCAGAATACTTTAATTCATGTTTTGGGTTGGTGATCTGTATCTTCTCCCCCATTCACTCCTCAGATCACAGGATTGGGTCGATGGCTCACCAGCAACCTGAAGTCAGGCTACGGTTCTCTGCTGGCCCCAGTGAAACCTTGGGGCTTACTGTGACCCTGGCTGACCCCATCTGCTGCCCACCTTTGGTCAGATTTGTCAATTCCTGAGCTGTCAAATGAAAGATCCCAGGACTTCTAAGGTCA
The DNA here is from genome assembly GCA_028646515.1 of Pseudochirops corinnae. Lineage (NCBI taxonomy): Eukaryota > Metazoa > Chordata > Mammalia > Diprotodontia > Pseudocheiridae > Pseudochirops > Pseudochirops corinnae. The sequence goes on from CM053589.1 coordinate 203,293,426, forward strand.
CTCACCCCCAACTCCCAGATTCTGTCTTCCAGTGTTCCTAAGTAATGATAAGGTTAATTAGTATATAAGAATATAACTATCATAAAGTGCATACAAAATTACAAAGTTCTAGAAGACTTTCAAGGAGGAAGAAGTCATTTTTTTTTTTTCTGGGGGAATCAGGGAAAGCTTCACAGAGGCTGTGGTATTAGACTTTGGTCTTGAAAAGGGGTTAGGATTTCAAAAGGAGATGGCAGGAAGTAAATCCCATGAGGTGTGATGAATACTCACTTGGAAAAAGAGGCTGAGCTGAATGAGGCTGACATCAGAGGCAGCATGGAATGAGGGATGGTGGAGGGTCTGAGAGTCAGAAAGACTCACCCTGCTGCACACTGGCTGCGTGCCCCAGACAGCTCTCTGAGGTCCAGAGAGTGTGCCAATCTATACTGGTAGAGGGAGTTTCCTCACTGGCAGTTCTGGCTCTTAGCTGCATCCCCTTCCCTCTCCCCCCATGTCAGTCACTGTGCTAGGCACCAGGAGTATTTTATTTGGGGGGGGGGAAATTAAGGGACAAAATGAGACAAGCAGGAATTCTGGGGTGGGAAGGGGCCTTCCAGGTTCAGGGAACAGTGACTTGTACAATTTGGCTGGTTCGTGGAGTATATAACAGGCACGAAGGAGATAGGAATTAAGCTACAAGGGCAGGTCAAAGGCAGATGGTGGCTGTGCGTTGGGTAGACTTTGATTTAGCAGGCACAGGGGAGACATTGAATCTTCTTGAGCAAGGAAGTGATGAGCATTAAGACAGCTGATCTGGTGGAGAGGGAAAAGGCTCAAGGCAGAGAAGTTGCTTCCAAGGACATTAGCCAAGTCAGAGGGCAAGGGGGATCAAAGCCCACAGGTGCTGCAGCAGGTGAGTAATACCCTGGGTCGGCAACCATCTCAGAAGTCAGCAGAGGGCAACAGCGTCCTGGCTGGTAGGGAACCTTGGAGACGGGCCAAGAGTACTGGGTGCCGACAGCTGGAGGGACAGAACCCGTGGAGAGAAGGCCAAATTCCCTAGCATGCGCAGAGGGGAAGGGCGAGAAGTGGAGGATTTGGGCTAGCTGCCAGCATGGGATGGGGGATGGGAGAGGGGAGAGTGCCCCATAGCAGGTGGAGCTGAATGGGACTGTTGAAGAGAAGACAGATGCAGTAAGTCACCAAGCCCCTGAGCCTGAGCCAAGAAGACAAATTGTGGAGCGGGGAGGAAAGGAGCAGTCGCCCAAGACAGGAGAAAGCCGAGACCAGGCACTTGTGGAACTGAAGCACAGTGGGAATGGATGGAGGTGGCAGGGGCGCCTACTGAGACTAGCAGGACCAAAAGATGCTGCAAGGGATGGCCAAGGCACAGAGTCCAGTCCGAGAGCTCCCATGAGCATCCATTAGGCATTAGAATACTGAGCTAAGCACTGGGACACCGCGAATAAGAGGGAGGACAGTCTCTGCCCTCAAGGAGCTTACAGTATAAACAGTCCAAGCCCTGTTTTATAGGGTAGGAAACCAAGGCCCAGCTTGGGACATTGCCCAAGGCCACCCAGGTCTTTAGCAGTGACGTTTTCCATCTTTCTCTCTCCCACAGCTCTGTCTCTTGCCCACTCCGTCAAGAGTTCTTGGACTGACTTGAATCCAGAGGTGGTCAGTAGTGTAGAATGGTGCAGAGAAGTCATCATGCTTCTGGGCCTGCATCGCTGGGGGGAGGCCTCAAGCCAGGAAGTCTTGGCTCTGCTGTACAGAAGCCCCCTGGAGGGCAGGTAGAAGGGGCAGAGGAAGGTTGGTCTGCACTGGGAAAGGGACCGATCCTCATTAGGAGTTCCCTGCACCAACTGTTCTCCTTATCCCCCAGAGACCCCTGAAAAGTGCTTGTCACTGGGCTAGGCACAGAGCAAAAATCTGCTTCTGAGCCAGACATGGGTCAGAAACTAGGCTGCCCAAAGCAGACCTGTCCCTAATCTGCAATGCAGGTTTCTTAGGAAATCTGGAATTCTCTCAACTATAAGCCATGGCTAGTCTGTAGACTCCAAGAGCTTCCCCTCTCAGGAGCTGTGATTTCCCAGGTTTGAGGACTCCCTCTGATGATGCCAATGTTAACCCTGCCGTGGTTCAGATGGACAGACCCAACCTAACAATCCTTCGCCTTGTGACTCTGCAGAACTTGGTTGGGTCTGTTTCTCAGACTACAGATCCAGGCAGTTGGTTCCTGGGCCACAACTCCTGGCATATCCAACTTAGTCACATCCACCAGATCTGTGTGCAGTTGGCACATCCTTAACAACCCGTGCTCACCTCTGGACCCCCATGAGAAATCAGAGCAGAGCTTCGGGAGAGGATTAAGTTACACGACCTTTCGTTTAAAAATGAAAGCAAAAATCTCAACCCTCTGCTTCTGCCAAGTCCCAGAGAGCACAGAGATCCCTCAGAGGAGGCTCACAAGTGGTTCTCCTCCAGATAGGAATCACCACAGACAGGCACTCATTCTCCCCTGGCCACTGGAGCCAGGATTGAATGGCTCCTCCGCAGAGGAGAACAGGGCAGCCTTCATGCAGAAAACAAGAGGAGCATTGTGGGCAGCTATGTGGCTTCTCTTCTGTTACAACAAACCCCGGCCCAAGTGTGATGTTTGACATGGCATTCCTCCGGCCAGACTCAGAGGGGTCAGCCTGGCCCTGCCTGCCTGCCCAGAGAGCCACAGGCACATGGACATTCTCCTCCGGTCCTTTTACTGGGAAGCCCTGAATTCAAATGGATATGGAGGAGGCTCCCAATGCCGGATGTCCTCGATAGCTGAGGGTGGAGAAGAGGCAGTGTGGGGCAGCGTGGAGCAACGGGTCTGCAGTACGGTCTGATTAAGCGCCTGCTGCGGACCAGGCACTTCACAAATATCATTTCATTTAATCTGCACAACAGTCCTGGTAGGGAAGTATATTATAGTTCTGTCTTACAGCTGAGGAAATTGAGGCCAGAGATTAAATGTCTCATCCAGGGTCACGCTGCTAGTAAATGTTTGAAGCTGGATTTGAATCTAGCCCTCTGTCGTGCAGCTGCCTAGAAACAAGGACATTCAGCAGAGAGGGGTGGCTGGGGGTTCTGTTTTGGACATGTTGAGTGTGAGACGTCTAGGAGACACCAAACTGGAAATCTCCAGCAGGGGAGCAGCAAGAAGAGGGCTGGAATCTGTATCTGGAAGTCATCTGCACAGAGACAGACATGGAGCCCTCGGCAAGCAAGCGTCATACAGCCTATAGTCGTATAAGAGTTTAAGTGCATTCGGAGCAAGACTGAATGAACGAGAGTCCTTTGCCCTGTCCCTGATCCTCTTGGAACTCACTGTCTAGTGACTCCATTTTGCACGCACAATTCCTGTGATTCAGAACCCGAAGGGCCTGAGAGACCGTCTGGTCCAACCCTCTTGTTTGCACAGGTGGGAAAATCAAGGTTCAGAAAAAGGGAGTCACACAAAAAGTAGAGCGAGCAAGCCCTTTCACCTGGTGCTCTGCTCACCACTGCCTTGCAGACTCTGAGACGGTCATAACTTAGAGAGGAATCCTGGTGTCTGTAGAACTCTCTGGACACTGCAGAGGTCCTAGCTGTCCTCCTGGGCGTGGCAGTCAACATCCACCCATGAGCTGCTACCAAATTCGCTACCATTCCTACCATACTCAATCCCAAGAGAGAGGCTTCGACTCCTAATACTTGTTAACAGCTGGGAACACTCCCCTGGGCCATATTACCCTAGATTTCCTAACCTGGCTTCCTAGACAGTCCCAGAATTATGTTAAATGACTTGTACCTCCCTAAGAAGAGTTAAAAAGAGTTCCATGTGGATCCTGCCAGGGAAGGGACAGAATAATGAGACAACCTGATTTTGTTCATTTGACACAGAAACCTGACCTACAACAAAATCTAGGGGGAAACAACCCACTTGGGGAAATTCTTAATTAAAAATGACTGGATGATGAGAAGTAGCGTATATAAAGAGAAATGACCTCTCACCAATAATTGTCCCTATTTGGGCAGGAACGTCATGGGAAATGTTCCACGTGATTGGAATTCCTCAGGGACAAGTGCCAGCCAAATGCTTGGAGGAAATCTCTACTGACAAATGTATGCTGTCGGACCAAGGCAAGCCAACAAGCTTTTATTAACGGCTTAACACGTGCCAGATACTGTGCTAACTTCCGGATCCGAGGTCAACGTCCAAAGGGACATTAGAGATTGCCCCCCAACTCATGTTTGATGCTGTTTTTAATTCCCTTTCCACCCCCCAAAGGGTGGGCTTCTTTGAGAGCCTCAACGGAGGGGGCTCCTCTATATTCCCCCAGTCCACCCCATTGTCTGACAACTCCACTCAGGAAGAAATCTTTCCTTATGTTGAGCCTAAAGTTCCTTCTCTGTTCCTGCACCCATTCCGTGTTCCTAGTTCTACCCTCATAGAAATCAAGTTATTGCTTCCTTAGTTTGAAAAAACAAAGAAATCCAACACCAAAAACCAAAAACGTTTCATCTGTCCTTTCCTTCTCAAAACAAGGCCTTCACTTCCAATGGTTCCCCTCACCCTGCCCCAGAACTCTCTCTTGTAACAAGGAAACAGAAGTCAGCAAAAAGCCCAGCCCGAGCCAGCTCTACCCCTTTGCTCTGTTTACCATCCCTCTGCCCGTCAGGGGATCTCGGGCTCTGCCGTTGCTCTCTGGGGTCAGTGGGCAATCACTGTTCTGGGCTGAGCTCTCAGTCTCCCTTCAACATATTCCTTTATGTTCCTATTCTCATTGTCTAAAACTTTCTCCACCTGCTTGTATTTAGAGACTTTGAGTTAGTTCACCGTGAGACTTGCTAAGTGGAATCCATCCGACTCACTATGACAAACACATAACCCATGGAACATGTGTAAGCCACCGTGCTCACTGCCTTCTAAGAGCCTCCTAGGCTAAGTCTATGAGTCCTCGGCACCAGCCTGAGCTCAGAGCAGGTATTTAATAAGTTTGTCTAAATGAGGAAATCCAGAATGATAATTTCACTTGCAGTGAGGCCACTTGCATCATGGTATTGTCTATAGGCCCCAAGTCCAATTTGGTCAGGTGCAGGAGCCTCAGGGGGCCCAAGGTCTGGGAAAAGAGATGGGATACAAGACAAGGTCTCTGCCCTTAGTCCTCATGGGAAGTCAAGGCAGACAAACCACAAGACAGCATATTGTGACTCCTGTCTGAAACATGTTATGAACACAAGGAGTTCAGATGGGAAAGAACCCTGGAGGTGAATGATATGAGGAAGGAAGGTTCTGGGGTTGTCACCCAATGGTTGTTGCAGCGTGGGGCAGTCATGAAGGAGGGCAAAAGTGGGGTGTGTGTGGGGGGCATTATTTAGGTTTTGTTGGGTCATTTTCCTTTTAATCTGATTTCCCTTCCCAGATCAGCAGTGTGCCAACTCATGCCCTCCCTTGCTTCCTCCAACGTGTTTTTCTATAGTGTATTATTCTGTTGTCTTAGACTTGGATCTGATGGGGGAGGGGTAATGACCCGTATCATGAAAAGACTTCATTCCTCAGGTTCTCCAGCGATGGGTGCTGACAGAGTACTGACTGTGAGGTTCCCAAGTTTGTGACTGAAATGTGGCACTTCTTTGTGCAATGGATAATTTGCCATTTGAAATAGGATTGGGGCTCACGGAAAGTATCTTAGCTCCATGCTATGTTTTCCTTCAAAAAGTTATTGAAAGGATAAAGAGACCTGTCCACAGCAACATTCCTAGTCATCTGCTTTTGAACGTCTGCTTCCCATGAGGAAAGGGCTCTTCTGCCTGCGGACTGAGCTCTTTGCATGATCTCATCTGCCTCGATGTGTGGCCAGTCAAACGGGAACAGGAGGCAACTTGTGGCATGTAAACTGCTTTTAATGTTAGTGATAAAAGCCATAATCAGGAAGGCGTCTCCACATTGACAAGAATTATGTGCTTGGATCCTATCCAAAGCACGGGAGGAAGATCTGATGAGTGGTCTCCACCTGCCTGGTAACTAGGGATCGGGCCTCAATCTGCACTTGTTCACTTGATTTAATCAGATCTATTGTATGACCCAAGGACCAAAGGTGATCAATGGACACTGACTTCCAAACAAATTTCATTTTTATTTCGCCTTAAGGCTTATAAAACACTTCCCTAAAATAAGATTAGAATAGAATAAACATCATTATCCGCATGTCAGTCAGATTTCAAGACACCATGACATGGGACAAAGCCAAAAAGTGTGTATTGCAGACCAGAGTCAGCAGCATCACTTTAGAGGAATCCTCCTCTCACCCCCACCCTCGGGCAAGGCTCGGTGTTGCCATGTGAAAGATGGAGATCCCCCTGCATACCTCGCAGGGGGCTGCTGTGAAGCCCCAGGGAGATCCCTGCAAACTCCAAACTGCCCTGTGAGCATCAGGCATCAGCTGATCAGAGCATGCTAGTCTTTACTCAGTCCCAATTAAAGCCATTTTCTTTGTCTTGAGGGAGCCGCTCTGAGATCATCACACTGGAGTGAGTTTATATTCATGCTTTGATATCATCCACAAATGGGGAGTAGAGGGAAATCAAGCCTTTTGGTCTTGCTAATTCTGGAAAGGTTAAACACCTTTTGCAGGCAACAAAAAGCTTCCCTTTGCCTCCTAGTAAAAATACCATCATCGGGGGGCGGAGCCAAGATGGTGGCGTAGCAGCAGCAACATAT
>CM053589.1:203300646-203333630 GCA_028646515.1 Pseudochirops corinnae
AGACAGCCCGAGGGGCATCGTCTCCTGCAAAGCCAGCTTTGCACATTCCAGAGCCATTGTCAACAACGAGAGCAGCAATATCATCATCCATGGTGAACTTTGAAGTGGCAAGTTTAAACCCTTAAGAGAGAGAGGAGGTGGTGCCGCACCTGGAGGCAGGGGGGAGGCAAGTGCACGCTGGGTGGAAGAGCTCACAGCTCTAAAATGAAGTCTTATTATATTTAAGAAGGGCAGAAGTGTTCTTAGCTTGCTGACCAACTTTGACCTTCAGGCTGACCTCTGAACTGGATCACAGGATCCCGAAAGAGAGTCAACGATAACAAACATTTATTAAGTGCCTACTATTTGCCTGTAGTCGCTGAGGGTACACAGAAGGGCAGAAGCTGGTCCCTGCTCTCAAGGATCCCAGGGTCCAACGGGGGAGACGCCATGTAGGGACCCAGTACAGTCAGGTTAAATTGAAGAGAATGTCTGAAGGAAGCCAGGGAAGGCAGAGACGAGGAGGGGGAGAGTTCCAGGCATGGGGGCAGCTGGGGAAATGCCAGTTTGTAGCTGGAACGTCTTGTTCCGGGAACAGCCAGAGGGCCAGTGTCACTGCATCAAAGATGTGGGGGGGGCTTTGGGTGCCAAACAGAGCATTATGTGTTTGATTCCTGGTGGCAGTAGGGAGCCACTGAAATTTATTGAGAAGGGGGCGACATGATCAGGCCTGAACTTTAGAGAAATCACTGGTGGCTGACAGAGGGTGGACTGGAGTGGGGAGAGACTGGGGGCGGACTCCCCCACACCACACCCTGCAGATATTGCCGTGGTTCGGGCTGAGGGGATGAGGGCCCCCACCAGAGGGGAACCAGAGTGGTGGCGGCGGCAGAGGAGAGAAGGGGGAGTTCAAGAGATTCGGGTAAAGGGGAATCTAACGTCAACAACGTCAGACATGAAACCCCTAGTTTTGCACCTACCAGACTAAAACGTAATTGGAAAATAACAGAATAAATGATAATTCAATAGAGCATTTTAAACCGAGGTGATATGCAGCCTGCAGACATCTGTCTGTGGTGGCGAATGGCCCCATTTCTCTGAGTCTGACATCACTGACAGATGGGATCCGGGCCACAGAGCAGGAACACCAGACACAAAGCTGCTTCAACAGTGCCATCCAGAACAGATCTGAGGGAATGGCTCTGACCCCGTCTGCTCCAACCCCCTCATGTTTACAGAGGGGGAAACTGAGGCCCAGAGAGGTTCCGTGACTCCCCTCCCGTGCCCCACCCACTCTGTGATTCTGCCCCTCAGCTCCCTTAAGAGGATGATACTTTTAAATCTGAGGCCTAATTGCTACTTTCTAGCTACTTGACCTTGGACAAATCACTTCTGTCCCATGGGCCTCAGGCTCTTCCACTAAAGGCTAGAGGTGGGGGGAGGGAGGACCTGCTGAGACCAGCTCTGAGGTCCTTGTGCCTGTCTCCCCTGCTAAACCCAGGTGTCCCCCCAGGGCTCCCTCGTAGGGCCCTTCTTTTCTCCTTCTCTGCTGCTTCACTTGGGGCTCTCCTCGGCTGCTGCAGATTCAACAGTCATCTCCCGGCCGATGGTTCTCAGCTCTATTTGGCCAGTCCTAACTCCTCTAGCCTCCAGCCTTCTGCTGGCTAGCCCAGACTGCCGTGTGTGCACCTGACATTCAGCCTGCCTCAGACCTGACACCTCCAAATTTCTCTGCTCCTGGCAAGGGAACCATAACCACTCTTGTCCCCCAAGCTTGTCCCCAGGTGTCATCTTCCACTCCTCCTTCCCACCTCCATATCCAATCAACTGCCAAGGCCTGTCAATTTTACCTTTATAGCATCTCGTGTAGACACCCCTTTTCCTCTTCCGATGTAGGCCCCCATCACCCCTGCCTGCTCTGTGGCAGGAGCTGCTGGGGTATCTGCCTGCCTCAGTCTCTCCCCACTTCTGTCCGGGCTCTGCTCAGCTGCCAAGCTAATAGTCTTCAACTGCTGGCTACATCACCCCTTATTCACTACCCTCCAGCGGCTCCCTCTTGCCTCCAGGACCAAAGAGAGAACCCTCAGTTTGATGTCTAAGGCATGGGGAGCCAGGGCCCTTCCTGCCTCTCCAGTCTCCTTGGGCTTCGCCCCTCATCAGCGTGCTGGTCGATCCAGTGCCCCAGGGCCTTTTGCCTGCTGTGCCTCATTCAGGGAGCTCTCCCCCTCCTCATCTCCATCTCCGGGCTTCCCCAGATGAAGCCCCCTCCTCGAATGCCAGTGCCTTCCCTCTGGGGGTTGGCTTTCCTTCATCCCATCTCTGTCTTGTTTGTACAGAATTGTTCACAAATTTCCTCCCCCGTTAAACTCTGAGTCCCCACACTTAATAAATGTTTGCTGACTGACATTCTGGGTTCATTGATCACTGAGCTGCCATGATCCTCTCTGTCCCGACCTGTGGCTTTCCTGATCTGGGGCAGAGTAGGTAGGAAGGAGATGTTTCTTGGCACGACCCGCTGCCTGGGGACTGTTTGCTGCTGCTCATTATGGAAGGACAGGTTAAATACCACCTGCCTCCATGGAAACAGATCAGGGAGCGCTCCCCAAACTGGCCTCCTTTCTGCAGAAACTGTCTCCCTGGCCTCCTCTGCTCCAGCCAAGACTCAATGTGGGTTTACACATCACGGATGACAAAAGAAGGCGAGGGATGTGCAGGAGAGGAGAACAGAAGTCCTCGGCAGGAGCCACTCAAAGGCAGAACCGTCTTGGCCATGACTAGGTGAGTCACTGGGAGGAGGACTCATACAGAGCAGTACGTTGTGGACTGATGCAATGTGAGGGGCAGGAGGGGGGCAGCAGCTGTCATGGAAAGAGCTCTGACCGCCGGACTCTGTTGTTTAATTCAGTCCTCTGCCCCTTACCCAGTGTCCCTGTAAGCCACTCTACTCGTCTAAGCCTCAGTGATAACTAATCTGTGTTAGTATGTTCATGGTCTTAAATGGCTAATAAGTTCTCCTTCACACCCTGGGTCCCACATTCTTCAGAGTAATCAGCCCTTTTGGAAACAATTTCTTCAGTCTAAAGAATGACTTTAATAGTGGCGTCTGGGGACAGCGGGGAGTTGAGGCTGCTCGGGCACAATCTCGCATCCTGTACCCACCCACCCCTTAGGGCCAGTGTAGACCATGTGAGATGCTATTATGTAAAGGTTTCACAATTCTGAAATGTTTATTATTATTATCAATTTATTGTTGTTGTTGTTAATAGACCTGACTTATGACTTCATTAGTCTAGGGATGAGTGAACCCCCTCTACACATGCAGATTGGCTGCTGAGTCACACAGCCAACATGCGTCAAAGGCAAGACTCGAACTCATGGTTTCCTGCCTCAGGAGCTCAGTTCTCCCTCCATCCTGCTACGCTACCCCTCAAGTTCAAATACCTTGGGAAATGTCTGATGGATGCAAGTGGGAGGTGGGAGATGCAGAGATGGGGTCCTGGGGTGGGGGGCACTGCTTTAAGCGGCCAACTCTCACTGCTTGTGTCTATTAAGCACAGAAAGTGGACATTTACTGGTGAGCAAGGGGAGCCTGGGAACCCAAGTCAGACCTGAGCAGAGTGTGGGGAGGGACTGGCCACAGCTGAGCCCGGATCACTTTTATTTTATTACTGAATGTTGATGCTTTTCTTTCTGGTATCAGGACTTCTCACTGCCCCACTAGAACCTGCTCTCCAGTGGGGCGAAGCAGCAAAGGGAAAAGGGGCTGATGAGGGCATCCACGTGCCTGAAAACTCCCTAGCATGGGATCTCTCCCCACATGGAATGCTCCGTCTTCACTGCAAGGGCGGTCGTTGGGTGGCTTCAAGGAAAGGCTGGATGGCCACTCATCTGGCGGTGGTTAGGGGAATTCCTGTCCATGTGTGGGTGGGACTAAATGAAGAGCAGCTTCCTATCCAGTTCTGAGATTCGGTTATTCAGTACTGTTGAATTCATTCTGTCCTCCCACCTTGCCTGGCAGCATTATACTGTTCTGCTCCCTGGTTCACCACCTTTCTCAGAGTAGCAGGGAGACCTGCTTCTCCATCAGTGCCCTGAATAGAGAGGACATGTTCTGCTCTTCTTCTGCTTCCACTGTTGTCATCACGGGGTATCTTGCTCTCTGGAATCTGCTTTCTCTGTGTTATGCATGGATTCCTCAAGCTGGGCCTGTTTCTTTGGGTTCCTCCTCTTGTTTTCTCATGGTGGGGTGGCACCCTGTCCCATGCTGCCCCAGTGTGCTGCTACCCATACAGGGGCCTTTCTTCTCTCTGTCTTGGACTTCCTTCCCCCAGATCATTGAGCAGAGGCCCAAGAGAAGCCTGGTCCACTGTGAAGGACCAGGGATGTGACCTGGGGGAGTGTGAGCTGCACTGCCCCTTCTGATGATCCTGACTTTGTATGAAGGCAAGGCAAGGCCCGTCATTCATTTTCTAACAGAACTCCACTGCCAGTGCCTCCCATCCAAGCCTTTCTGAACTCATAAGGCCCCTATTGCTGTGGGAAATTCAAGTGAACGTTCATCACTGCTTTTCTGTGTCCCCTTTCTCTGTGTCGTGGAGCTTCTCTCTAGGCATCTGCCGGCATGGCCTGCTTCTGAAGCTCCTCTGTACGGAGGCACTCTTCCTGTTTCTTTCTCCCTGGCCAAAGGGACCCAAGCCTTTCCCACTGGGTCTCCCTTTTCAGAGGAAGACCTTGGACCTTTACTGGGTCTGCTCAGCTCTCTCCCAGGTGCTCGTTTACACAGAGCAACGCACCTGTGGCTGACTTCATCGTAAATAGTGGGAATAATTGGCCCAACTTCTGAAACCTGGGCTTTTGAAACTCAACTTGTGGCATCCTTGAGAGGGCCAGGCAAGCCGGAGCCAGGGTCCTGAGGGCAGGCAGGGGCAGCCTCCTAGGAAGCCTCTCTTGTTTGCTCTGCCCCCCTCCCAGCTCCAGCCTTCACCTCTGGAGGGGATGGGGATGAGCAAGGGGCCATAGGAATCATCAGGTCTGTCCCTGATCCAACTGTGAGCTCCTGGAGGGCAAGGACTGGCTTTGCCTCTTTTTGTATTCCCAGTTCTTAGCCCAAGGCCCAGCACACAGTAGGCGCTTAATGAATGTTTATTGGCTACCTGCTGAGGTGAAGGCTCAGTGACTGAGCTCGGATTTGACCTCAGGTAGCAGATTTAAGTTCTTGGTCAGAAGGAGCTCCCTGACAGCCAGAGCTACCCCAGAGGGGGAACTGGTGATGACTGGAGAGGTTTCTCCTCCCTGGAGGTCTTCAGGCAAAGGTTGGATGCCTACTTGTCAGGTTTATTAAGTGCCCACTATGTGCCAAGCTCTGTACTGAGGCTTCAAGTAGATGAAAGGGGACACAAGAAAAAGCAAGGCCATTCCTGCTCCCTCTAATGGAGGGAGGCAACACATACAAGAAAATTCAGCTGCAGGGCAGACGGCAAGGCCCAAGGAACCTTGGGGATCAGTATGTCAGATGGCGGTGCCCACTCTGCTGGGCATAGAGGCAGGGTGATGGTGGTCCTCCATCTCATCCAAGCTGTGTGAACAATGAAGGGTTCTCGGTGGCCTGGAAGTGGATAGGAAGAAATGAGGGGGAATAGACCCTCTGATAGTGGCTGGTCATCGCACCACCTGGCTGGCCCAAATGGATTCCAAGACAGTCTAGCAATGGGGGAAAAGACGAGGGGGATGAGAGGTGTGCCCATGGTTCTTGGCTCATCGTTTCCTTTGAGAGAAGGCTTCCGTGCTCCTCTTCTGTCTTTAAGATGGACTTGGGCCCAGTCTCTGTCCAAAGTATGCTTAGTTCTCCGTGAGTGAATGAGGTCTCATCATAGCCTTTTAGTCAACCGTGTTTCTCAGTTCAATTCAGCAAACATCTGTTAAGCTCCAACTCTGTGCTCAGTACTATGCTAGGCTCTAGGACTATAAAGAGAAAGAAGGATGAATTCTTGAGCTCAAGGGGCTTTCATTTTACTGAGTGGGGGGGAGGGTGTGGACACACACAGTGCACAGGGATTAGTCAAATACAAGGTCATTTGAGGAAGGAGTGATCTGAGGGGATTCTAAAAGGATCAGGTGGGAGATTTCACCCGAGCAGGCCCTCGGTAGAAGCTTCCATTCTTTGAGGTAAAGGTGAGGGGACAGTGGGCTCCAGCTAATGGGGAAAAGGACGTACATAGACCCAGAGGCTGGAAAGGTTCATGGAACAGTAAACAGGCCGGTCTTTTGTGTACTTGAAGAAGAGTCATGTGAAATAGGACAGAAGAGGTAAATACTTATGGCCTATATTTTATTGCAGAGGCACCGGAGAGTTAGTGTAGGTTTGTGAGCTGAGCATGGTCATGATCAGATGTGTGCCTTGGGAAGATGGTTCTGATGGCTCTGTGAATGGAGAAGGCTTTAGAGAGGGGAGAAGCTGGAAGCAGGGAGACCCAGCTCACTAGATAATGGCCCCTTGTATGAGTCCAGAGCCACAGACAGGATGGAAGTGGAGGGAACGAGTTCCAAGTGAGAGATGTTTTAGGGATCATCGGATCAGAATTTCTGAGCTCTGAAAGTTCTCATCCCACTACCCAGCCCACTCATCTGCACCGAGAACAAGCCACAAATGAGGAAAAACCAAAGATGCCCCCTGGGCCTCGTGTGACATGAGAGATTAGGAAGTATTTGCTTCACTCCCAGACCTCCTGAGTCTGGTTGGGGGCTCCATATTATAAAGACTTTTCTAATGACAGACTTTGCATGGTGTTTCTCCCCAGTAGAATATAAGGCCTTGAAGGTAGGAAGGTTTTCATTTTGCTTTGGAAGCACATTCACCACAACCACAAGCTGCTTGTTGGATGGAGCTGCACTATGTGAAGGAGGAGTCACAGAGGGGCTTCTTCCCAGGGGAGCTCATGGGACTCTCCAATGCTTTGGGAGAGGCCAGCTGTGTTCTGGTGGGTTGGCAGTACTGTCCGGAGGGTGCTTCAGGAGCTCTTCTGATTGTGTAAGGCCAGGTTGGGCAAGAACTACCAGCATCCTCCTTCTGTCTCAAAGAGGAAGAAACAAACCAAATTGTGGCCAGTGAGGAGGAGTATCTGTGCCTGACTTTTAAGGCTTTTAAAAGCAGATTGAGGATTGTCTGGGAGCCAGTGGAGATTTCAGAATGAGGCTAGACCCAGGTGGGTCAAGTCCAGTCATCCACGAATAGAGTGAAACAAGATGGCCCCAACCAAGGCTCGTTCTGTCGAGGTCTGTGGTAAGCTATTTTCATAAGCCGCTGAAATTTCAGGATGTATTACTGCATTTCTTTAAAGACTCCCATTTTATTTCCTCTTTTTCTTTCTTTCTCCTTTTTTTTCTTTTTGGAGGAGGAAGGGCAGAGCAATTGGGGTTAAGTGACTCGCCCAAGGTCACACAGCTAGTAAGTGTGTCAAGTGTCTGAGGCCGGATTTGAACTCAGGTCCTCCTGACTCCAGGGCCAGTGCTCTATTCACTGCGCCACCTAGCCACCCCTCCTCTTTTTCTTTCTTCCGATGTTTTGTTCACATGTAGAATTTAATCAGGGTGATGAATTCCCAGTGTGGTAACTCTTTCTCCCACTGCAGATTGCAACTCTTCTGTCATCAGTCCATAGTTTTCCTTAATTACTGAGAAGTAAAGTGACTTGGCCAGGATCTCCCAGCTAGCATGTATCAAAAGTGGCACTTGAACTCAGGTCTGCCTGAATCCAAGATTGACCCTTCTATTTACTAGATTCTCATTTTTTTTTTTTCTTTTATCTTAGTTGAAAAGAAACCTAAAATAGACTTTACCTAAGTGTCCTCCCTTGTAGCCACCTTTTACAGGTTCCTACCTAAATCTCCAGCTTTGTTTTTGCAGTTAATTCAGGTGAATTTAATAAATGTGTTAAATGCTACCTGTGCACAAATCAGGGCCCAGGCGATGGATTGTGGAAACTGATATTTGTTTAGGGTTTTAAGGTTCACAATGATTTTTGCATTTTTCTCTCCTTCCAGTCTCTCGACAGATTCTGGAAACTACAGTGGATTGTGAGTTTTTAAAAAAACCATTTATTTGTTTTTAACATTCATTTTTTAAAAAACTGAGTTCCCAATTCTCTCCCTCCAGCTCCTCCTCTACCCATTGAAAAGGCAAAGTAATATGATGTCAATACGATGGATTATTATTCCATTTTCCAGCTTTGGTGACTGGATCTCAGAAAGGAGGCTTTCTAGGATCACATGCTCTTCAGTGTCCTAGGCTAGATTCAAACTCAGGTCTCTCCTGACTCCAAAGGCAGTGATATTCCCATGGTTCCATGCCCTGATGTGACGGTCTAGGAGGCGGGAGCCTCTCTGGAATGAAGGCAGAAAGGCAGCTATTCTATTGCATCATTCATATTTCCTCCAGGAGTTCACCTGCTGATTTTAGTGCAGAGAGAAATGAAAAAACACGGAAAAAGTTAAGTGAGGCCAGTGTCTTGATACATTGATCACCACAGATGTGAGCAGCAAACTGCCTTTTTCCCTTCAACTGGTGGGGCCTTTATAATAATAATCAGCATTTCCATAGTGCTTTAAGGTTTGTAAAGTGCTGTGTGTTGTAGTACATTTAATGCTAGTACATTTAATCTTCACAACTACCCTCCGGGAAACTGAGGCAGAGAGGTTTAGTGACTTGCCCAGGGTCACACAGCTGATATCTCCGTGTTTTTGTCCTACTTAGAATTATGGATTTATAAGAGTCGTAGAGGACCTTGAAGGAACATTTCTAGACTTTGTTATTTTACACAGGCAGAAACTAAGGCAGAAAGGCTGCTCTTCTTATCTCTTCCCTCTCCCTCATCCCCTCTGTCTTAACTCCAGTAAGTCCCTGTTGCCTTTAGTGTCACAGATACCTCCATTTGGCTTTTAAAGCCCTTGATACAACCAGGCCCCCACCTCCGTTTTTTGCTCCCCACTCCCAAATTTGGTGCTCTGGCCAAACTGACCTTCTCTCCAATCTTCACAGAGTACCCGCCATGTCCAGTCTCTTTGCCTTTGTAGTGCCTGCCCCCCATCTGGAGCACCGTCTCTCCTTGCCTCTGCCCCTTTGCTTCCTTTCAGATGTGCCCTCCTGCCTCAGCGGGTGCCCTCCCTCCCAAGGGTCTTCTATGGAACCACTTTGTATATATTCCTATTTCTTCACGTTTGTGTTGGATACATAGATGACACACACTTGTTTCCTCCCTTAGAATATGAAGTCTTCAGGAGCAGGAAATGGCTCATTTTCATTCTTTGTTCTGTATTTCCAGCTCCCAGCGCAATGCCTAATGCACAGGAGGTGCTTAATAAATGCTTCTGGGTTAATTCATTCATGGGTCTCCAATTATTTAACAGATCCTGCTAACATATGCTCCACAATGTGTCTCATGTTTGCCCCTTCTATCCACTCACACACACTTACCCTGTGAAGTAGGTGCTATTATCAGACCCATTTTACAGTTGGGGGAACAGAAAAGGTAAAGGGAGGGTGAGTTGAGCTGGTGAGAATGTGAGATGGGATTCACAACCAAGGCTTCCTGAGTCCACAGCCTTAAGGTCCATCTGCAAATCCGGATTTCCTTCTGCATCCTGAGTCCATCATCCCTCTATCAGACAGTGGGAAGGATGCTTCACAATCAGTCCTGGAATCAGGATCATTTCTTCAGAGCTGTTGGTCTTCACAGGGGTGTGGTCAGTGGGGAACTTGTTCTCCTGGTTCTGCTCCCTTATCTTTGCATCAGTTCACAGGTTTCTTCCAAAGTTTCTCTAAATCCATCCCTTTTGCATTCCATTCATATACCACTGTGCATTTCACCATTCAGCACTTCACAGAGACCTGCTTTCTGTACAGTTCCTTGTATATAAAGAAGAGCTTCTATAAATCTGTTTGTGCACCTGGTCCTCATCTTCTCTCTTGGTCTCTTGGAGGTATTGCTGTCCTAGTGAAATCACTACTGGGTTCAGGTGTGGGCACAGCATAACCACTTTGGGAATACAGTTCTAAATTACTTTCCAGAACAGTTGGTGAAGCTTACAGGTTGGTAGAAGGAGGACTGACAAGGCAGAACTTTGAAGCAAGCCAGGTGACTAACGTTACTAACATGATGGTGTGCATGATGGTAGAGTCCATGAAGTCTGTCCGTCCATCATTCCACCTGTCTTTGATGGACAGTGAGCTGGGTCCACAATCCAACAGCAGTAGGAAAGTAGACTGGGTGGCCTCTGGGAAATTCTTTGTAATTCTTGGAATTACTCCAAGCTTCTCCCTGAAATAAAGACCCTTTTTAATTTGAACACTACCAATAGTCTTCTAGGGGTGTCTGATAGCAAGTCATAGTTTGCCACAATTTCTGAAGAGCTGGTATTGAAAATCAGTCATAGAGCAATTAGGAGGTGGACCCAGGCTGGCCATGGCACATTGCAAATTTGGAACTGGGCTGGAGAAGTGTCATAAAGGAGGTCATCAGAGAAATGTATGGCTGGGGGAAAAAATGGGCCAGTCACGTAGCAAGAATGAGGGATAACAGATAGACAGCCTCAGGTTCCAGCAATATCCTCACAATGTCCGCAGAGCATAAGGTAGTATGGTACAGTGGGAAGAGAGATGATAAAAGAGTCCAAGGTCCTGGGTCCAAATACCACCTTGGATGCTTACTACCTGTGTGACTGTTGAGTGATCCCTTCAGTTTCTTCACCTTGGTTCAGATGACCCCAAAGATCCCTTCCAGCTCTAAGCTCAGCATATGGGACAACTCATCCACAGAGGATTTGCAGAAAGGCATAGACAAGAGCCACGTAAGAAGAACAAGCATGAGTGGGTCCCACGCTGTTGTTAGAGCGCCCACATTGACGAGATCACAAGCCCTTTGGAGTAAATAAGTTATGAGTATGAAAAGTCCAAGAGAATTGGATGAGAACGTTTGCTCAGAATTAGTTCTCGGGTCCCTCAATGGTTCTTGTGTCTTGGCCTTAGCCATATGTGAAGACGGGATTTTTGCTTTCCAAGACTTATCAGGCTACATGAGGTTACAGATCTTTGAAGTACGTGATTATTTCTTCAGTAACCAGCCTCAGAGCACATGGAGATGTCGCAGCCCACATGTCGCCCCCAGGGATTGGCCGTGCAATTATTACGGAGAACTGTAATTTCCCACAGGCTCTGATGAGCAGCCGGCAGGAAGCATTAATTGGGTAATGCTTGTTTTCCACCTGTGTGTTAATGATTCAAACATTGCTTCCAGTCCTTTCTTCCAGAAAGCAGAACCAATCACGCTTGCAGGCTGTTCCCCGATGGCTTCAGTCTATGCCTGGGCTTCTGCCTGGTCCCCTAGAAGGGAATCACTTTGCTTGTAAAGCTGCCCTCCCTTTATGTCTGCCTCTTTCTGAGCCAGGTTTTATTCTCTTTCAATTCTTCATGTATGAAGACTATCATTACCTCCTATAGACACAGAATCTCAGGGTTTAAAGGGGAGAGGAGCCTGGGGCATCGTTCAGCCCCAACCGCCCCCCCCCCCCCATTTTACAGGTGAATGGAACTGAGGCCCAGAAAGGACATTACTTGAGATCACACTCGTCACGTGTGTCACCCACCTAGAGTTAAGGATGGTCCATCACACACCTAGAGGCCCAGCGATGGTCAGCACTTTACCCAAAGTCACCCAGGGTAGAATTTATTTCAGTTCCACAATATTTATTAAATGTGTTTCCTACTGAGATGACAAGCATCTGAGACGAGACTCGAACCCTGAGCCCGTGCCTGCCCGAGCCATCCTGCCTTCCAGAGAAGACCCGACTCTGTAATAATTCCTCTTTCCACCTTACTCAGCCAGCCAGTCATGAAGCCTGTTCTAAGTCCTGGCCACGTGCCAAGCGCTGGGCCAGCTTCAGGAATACAAAGAAAGAAAAAGGACCAGTCCCTGCCCTCGGGGAACTCACCTTCTGAGGGAGCACAAATCCAGGAAATCGGTCACACAAGACAAATTCAGGGAAGATGCAAGGTCAGCTCAGCCAGGGAAGGGCTTTGCATCTGGGGGGACCAGGAATGTGCCCGTGGAGGAGGCGGAGGCAGGAGAGGGAGGCTCATTTGAGGACCAGTTGTGTCTGGGCCGTAGTCTATGGAGGGCAGGAGGATGATAAAAGGCTGTGAAGTAGCAATGGCCAAGTCCTTAAGAGCTTTAAATGATGAAGGTCTTTTTCCTTGATCCTGGAGGTAATAGGGAGCCAGAGGCGTGAGGAAGGAATCTTTCTGGCAGCTGAGTGGTTGATAGTTTGGGGGATCAGGGAGAGAACTCTTGTTTTCCTTTCTAACAAGTCCTCAGAAAGCCGAGTTTGGCCTCCCCTTCCCCAGCCCTAAGGTTTGTTCAAGGTTTTGGACGACAGTTTTCCTCCTTGGTCCCCCTCCTCGTCTGACTGCTAGCTGCCCTTTAACCCCTCCTGAGGGGGCTTTCCCCGAGCTGCCTTCCATTGAATTCCCCCAAAAGGAGTCCTGTCAGCCTTGGGATGAGGAGCTCCTCCCTCTGACTGCAGCTGCTTGGAAGAGCGCCCACTCTCTTCTCGCTGCGGGAGGCGATGTGTGGGTTGACCTAGGAGGGTTCGCCAGGCATCTGGCTTTGCCTCCTGAAACCTCCTGCTGCTTAGTGTCTATCTCTTACTGCGGGCATTGGAGGGTGGGCGTTGGGGGTCGGGCACTGGGGAGCAGGCACAGGGGGGCGGGCAATGGAGGTTGAGCAGAGGCCCAGGAAGGATTTTAAGTGGAGTTTACAAAGGCAGATGGGAAGCTGTAAAGATGGGAGGATAATGACACCATTGACTCCTTTGCACCTGATTTGACAATCTCTGGGAAGCCTCTGTTTGCCTGCTCTGAAAGGACCTGCCTCTCGAGGCCTGGGGGGCAAATACACATACATTTTACTTTCACTTGGTGGAAAAGTCCATACATCTCCTACTATGGGACACCCTGGCAGGGTCACTGGGTGAAACGGAAGCTTTGGATCCAACTGTGCCAGGCCTGGTGTATTTGGACGTGGCTCCCATCGGCCTGCTTGGGGCCCCCTGGCCCACCGTCAGTGGGGGCTCACTAGCCCGCTAGTGCTGAGATGTCACCCCACACACAGGGAGGCCATCAGGACTAAAGGAGATAATGTGTCTACACATCTCAGTGCAGCACATTCGTGTCAGCCCTCATGAGGAACAACAGGCGCTGGGGCTTTATCTTCATTCCCTGGCCTCTGCTGGATTCCTGGAGCTTCTTTCTCCATCTCTACCATCCCCTTCCTTTTCTGTGTTGCCTTTGCCCTTTAGAATGGGAGCTGCTTGAGGGCAGGGGCTGCCTTGGAATTGCACCAAAAGTTTGGGGGGTTGGAGTCACACTGACAGTTTGGGGGGTTGGAGTTGCACTGACAGCTTAAGGGGACTGGAGATGCACGGACAGTTTGGGGGTGGGTGGGAAGGGTGGTCAGGAGGCAGCCTGAGGGGCAGCCTCTTACAGGAGGGGATCTTTGGGCCAGACCTTGAAGGGCTCTGGGTTTCTGAGAGCTGAAGGTAGGAAGAACATTGAAGGACAAAGAGGCTGTACAAAGGACATTGCGCTAACGTGATAGGTCTCTACTGCCATGGTGGTGACCCTGTCTCAAAAGTCCTCAGTGGCGAGCAATCTCTGCTAGTCCCTCCATGCTGGAGAAGTTTTGAGCTGGTCTGGTGGCAGGCTGTGGGCTTGACTGCCCAGAGACCAGCTGAGCTTTGCCCTGAGGGGCTCATTGCCAGGATGGCCCCAAGGTTTCTTGACTGTAACAGCAAAGAGAGACCATATGTCCCAAGATTGGAGGTCTCAATCTGCGTCAGAAGAAGGAAGGAACACACAGAGAAATGGCTGGTCCCTGAAGTAGAAAAACTGGGAAACTGGAATGCCAATGTTAGCAAGATACAGGAAGCGAATCCTCCAGCTTGGGTCTTCCAAAAGACAACATCCATAGCATCGTAGGAAGGGGAATTGGAGGGAGAAGACAAGGCTCCTGACCTTCCCACACCTTACTGCTGCAGTGACTTGTGAGCAAGTCTTTGAGCCTCCCTGACGCTCTCTTCCTTCCCTGTAATATGGGCATGATAACTCCTGTGTGTTTTCTCTTCGAGGCTGGTTGTTGGGAGGATCTAGTGAGATGCTCTTGGTACCATGAGCAGCATCGCTGGGGCTGCTCCAATGCTTTCTTTAGGAACAGACACAGTGACCCCTCTGTTTTTAAGCAAACGAATACTGTACCTTTAAATTTTGTGGATTGTCTTTAACTTTGGAGAAAAAAATTCTGTTAAGGAGAAAAAATCAATGGATTCTTCCAATGCTGCTAGAGGAATGATGGATTCTGCGGGCTGTGACTCCCTGTCGATCTGCCCCCTCTGCGCTTGGCCTCAGTCGCCTCCCTTGGATTTCCAGGGACAGCGGAACATCGCTTCCTCCCCTCTCCCCCTCCGGGATGCTCTGCTTCTCTTGGCTAGTGCTGGGCTCCCTTGACTCATCCATCCTGTCTCGGTGTCTAAACAAACTTGAAAATCCCTGGTGCTGTTTCTGTTTCAATGTGGCTTTTTGGAGCCCTTGCTCCTTCTTCTGCTAAATCTCCGTGACTACTATTGACAGGCCTTGTTTGTTTCCTCCCAGACTGCTGAAAAGAGGAAGCATTCTTGGGAGGCCACGAGTAGGAAGCAAAACCAGAGAAAATAAACAGAGATGAGGCCGGGCCTCTTGCCTTGAGGGTTCTCTCAGGCTCTCCACAGCTGCGCCATCTCTTTCTGCCTCGGTGCCGGCCGTCCATCCCTCCCGTCCCCTCTGCTGAGCTCATTTCTCCATCATTGCCCCTTCTTGGGCCTCGAACAGAGGGTCCCTTCCCTTTGGCCCTTGGCTTGCTCTCCTGGGCTCCAGCTCTGCCCTTACTCCCAGTCACTGTGCTCTGGTTGACATGACATGATAAACCACGCTCAGTTCCATCCAACATTTATTAATTACTGATGAGTGCAAGATGGCGAGCAGTGACAGTGCAGAGGAGATGAGCGGGGAGCCCTCCCTGGTAGCCCCACACTTAAACTCTAAGGGCCCAGGTGGTCAATCTGAAAGTATCCAGAAGTGCCTGCTCTGGGTCCCCAAACCCAACAGTCTTTGTCCATAAGGAGGGTACTTTCTCTATCTCCCTAAGGCTAGAAGCTTGCAGAGCAGTTTTGGATCTCTTTCTCTGGAGGGAATTCCGACACTAGGGAGTTCTAGCAAATGGATGGAATCATAGGTCAGAAAGGAAGGAAGGAAGGAAGGAAGGAAGGAAGAAGGGAGGGAGAGAGAAAAGGAAGGAGTAAAGAAGCTCTATGATTGCTATATATGCGTATCTACACACACACACACACATATATGTATAGATAGATGTTGGTGTTCAGATCTTTGATGTCACTGGCATAGGGGTCTTGGAGAGAGGAAATCCCCCTATTTCCTCCAGCAATAGTCAGGCACCTGCTCTAAAAGTTTTATTCTTAGAGAACTGAGAAGTGACATGGATTGTCCAGGGTCCCAAAGCTATTATGTATTTGAGGTGGGGTTTGAATCCTGGTCTCCCTGATTCTAGTCCTGTGCTCTGCCACTGGACCAAACTGCCTTTGTCTGGTGCCTATAGCCTATTCCCATAGAGCACTAGGGTTCTCTTGCAGCCACCCAGTTATTTGGGCATTAAACCAGGGCTTTGAACCCAAGGCATTCCTCCGGCCCCAAAGCGGAGCATCAGTCCGTAACTGCCTGATGGCCTCTGAATAGCCTCTTGGGATCTTTTATAAAGACAGGATGGAGCCAGAGCTCCAGGGCTGGTCATTGGGTTTCTCCTTTTTTTTTTTTTTTTTTTTCTGTCCTCCCTCTTGGGAGGCGCATGGGAAGCTCCTCGAGGGCAGGGATGCATGCTACAGATCAGTATGTACCTTGACTCATCCAGTGCTTCAGGGACCTTGGAGCCCCTGCCTCCAAGCCTCTTTCAGAAACAAGTAAAGGAGGTCTGCTGGTGACTTGTTCCAGGACCCCAGACTAACTAATAGCAGAGCCAGGGTTTGACCAAAGAAAGTACTTAAAATCCCTAAGTGGTACAGCCTTTTAAATTGTGTCAGTGTGATTGATGTGTGTGTGTGTGTGTGTGTGTGTGTGTGTGTGAGAGAGAGAGAGAGAGAGAGAGAGAGAGAGAGAGAGAGAGAGAGAGAGAGAGAGGTGTAAAATCTGGAAGAGACCCTCAGCACCATCCGGTCCAACCTACTACTTTCCCCAGAAGGCTCAGATGAGAGCTGTCCAGCAGGCAGGTAGAAAGTGGGGGAGCCTTGGAAGCCCCAAGCCCAGCTAGGGGGCCCAGAGCTCCAGGGCCAGGTGTAGACAGCTCTTTCTGAGAATTCCATAGAGCAACATCCCATGCTGAGCAGCAGAAGTCCCCTGGGGGGATGAAACTGCAGAAAAGGTGGCTCTGAATCCGAATTCCCTTTTCTTTCTTCTTGTACACGTTGTTGTGAAGAAAACTGGGGACTGGATCAGGAGAAAGGCGGGACGGAGCTGTTTTCCTGCTGAAATGGCCCAGTTCAAGAGAGCAGCAGAAATCGCTGGAACTGGTGTCCATGGGACGACTCCGGTGTTTGTTTGTACTTGTCAAAACCTGGCTAATTCGAACCTCCAGCCGGCGCCGCCTACGCTCCCCATCACTTCGGAATTATGGGCGTGCAGACGCGTCTCGCCAACCAGCTCCCGTCCTGAACGGAGCAGGCTTCCCTCCATCCTGCCATTTTCCTTCTGGCTGAAACCCTGGAGGTCCTTGGTAGGCACGAGGGCTTACGTAATGAGGGGGAGCCCACTGGGCTTTTCCACATGTGTTTCATTCATTATTTATGCACCCTAAAAAACAAATGCAGTGGAAATTTCTGTGTAGCCAGGGAAGATTCTAGAGAAGGCTGAAGACAGCCAGGGTGTGGATTTTTTTGTCTAAGTTACTAAGAGGCAGTAGTATAAATAGGGTAGAGTGGAAAGGAGCTGGTCCAGAACCCAGAAGAGCTGGGTTCTAATTCTTACTCTTCTTCTCCCTGCCTAGGTGACTATACAAACCCCTCTCCCTCTCCAGGCTTGTTTGCTTGACTGGAAAATGAGGGGTGGCGACCGAGAGGTGGAATTAAATTGGTGTCAGCTGCTCGGTGCTTGCTGTGGGCACAGCTTCAGGGAAAGCCGTAGGACTGGGAGTCTAACCATCCGTCAACATGAAGCGCCTGCTGTGGGCTGTGCACTGTGCTAAATGCTTGAAATACAAAAAGAGGCAGGGTCCCTGCCCTTGAGGGGCTTACATTCTATGGGAGAGACCACGGGCAAACAAACACCTACAAAGCCAGCGACAGACAGAGGGAAGGCCCTGGAGGAGACCTTCCTATAGAGAGTGGGATTTCAGGTGGAACTTAAAGGGAGCCGGGGAGGTCATCGACCCTGGCTCTGGAATTCCCAGAGCTTCGAAAGTCACCTCACCCAAGCCTCTCCCTTTACAGAGGAAGAAAGTGAGTCTGAGATTGGGGGACTTGGCCAGGGCCACTCTGTAGTGAGTATCACAGGTGGGATTTGAACCTGGTCCTCTGCTCTTTGTGAGATGCCCACTGCCTCTGAGAGGTCCTGGGTTCAAATCTCATTTTTGCCACTTACTCCCTGGGGGACATTTGGCTCAGTTTCTTCCTCTGTAAATGAGAGCTCAGACTGAATGATCTATAATCCAATCACCCCATGACTCTGAGGTGAGCTCTGAAGTCCTGGCTGCCACTCACAGTCCTTGGGAGTGTCACAGAGAGGATGGGCAGGGGAAAGTAGACTCCTCCCCCATAAATTGGGAGTCACTCCTTTGATCTCCTAGAAAGACAGCATATTTGTGCACATATAAAACATAAACAAAGTATCAGAAGAGGCTTCATGAAGAAAGGGGGTGATCCTTCACAACAGCTGAAGGTAGGGAAGGAGAGCCTGTTGGGCATGGGGGACTGCCTGGGCAAAGGCATGGAGGTAAGAGACTAAATGTTGCCCACTGAAAACAGGTCGGTTACTTCACATATCCCTTGAACTCTGAAGTTCCATTATTAGCCCTCACTTAACTTTATCTTCCAGAAGAAAAAAAAAAACACAATTATTCAGTTTGAAAACATTTACTGAGTCCTAGATGGGCAAGGCGGTGAGCCCCCGTATGTGTTGGAATCAATCTTACATCCTCTTGAAAACACTCATAGCCTATGGAAGATGAGCCCTGGGTTTTTGGTTTAGAAATGCCTGCAGATGTCAGAAGCAAAAGCCATCTGGAGATGGCCTCTGCCAGAAGCAGCAGTAGGCATAACCAGAGCTCACATCCTTTTTGTGGTCAGTTCATATTTCTACTTGTACATCCTTGGGATGGCCATCGCTTAGTCAGAAGAGGGTCGGTCCAGGAGAGGGCTGCAAAGCTCACGAGTCTAGAGAAGCCTTCCCAGAGTCCAGAAGAAACTGATGGGAACCCAAGTCAATGTGGTATAACCCTGGAAAAGGAAGGTCTGCAGAGTCAGTCCACAAGCATTTATCTATCAAACATGTGTGTGCCAGAAACTGTGGAAAGCACTAGGAATTCGAAGAGAGGCCGAAAACAGGCCCTCCTCCCAAGGGGCTCCCAGCACAGTGGGGAGAGAAGCAGGCAGCTAGCGAGTTGCAAACAGGATGTAGTCCTAGGGTGTCGCTATATATACAGGATACGTATCTGGAGAAGGTCCTAAGATTAAAGAAGACCAGCAAAGGCTTGCTTGGAGAAAGTGAGGCGTTTCTGTGGGATGTGAAGGCAGGCACTGCTGGGGAAGAAGAGCCTTCCAGGCCAGTGAAAGTTCTGGGAGCTGGCAGGGGGAGAGTCTTGTTCTAGGAACAGCCAGAAGCATCGGGTCATCGAGTCTCAGATTGTGTGAAAGGGGATTGGGAAGGCAGGATAGGCTAGGTTTGTGGAGGGCTTCGGAGACCAAACAGAGGGTTTTCCACTTAATCCTGGGGGCAATAGGGAGCCTCTGGATTTGATTGAAGTGGGGGGTGTGACATGGTAAAACCAGCATATTAGGAAGATCCATTTGACAGTTTAGTGGAGGATAGAAGGGAGAGAGGGAAACTTGAGGCTGGCAGATCCCACAATAGGCTATTTCAGTCATCCAGGGGATGAGGGCTGGCGTGGGCTGGGCGCGGCACTGTCACAGGGGAGAAGGGAGTGTGGGTGAGATGTCATTGTGCAGAGGCCTTTGGCCTCTCACTCCTCTTCGCCCAGCTCACCTGACGAGGGAACCTCTCTTCCTCTTCTGCAGTAGGTCGAACCCCTTTCTTATACCTCCTCTCTCACTAGTCTTTCACCTGGTTCCATCCTGGCCATAAAGTCGCCATGTCGCCGCCATACTCAAACTCTGTTCTCCTGATCCATCCATTCCTGCCATTTATCATCCTACGTCTTTTCTCCCTTTTGTGGTGACAAGGTCGTCTGTGGCTCTGCTCCCTTCTGAACTCCTTACAGCCTGGCTTCTGACGTCATGCCACCAAGGGAGTTCTCTCGAAGTTACCGCTGATCTTGTCATGGTCAGTCTTCACCCTTCTCAACCTCTGTAGCCTTTGAGGATGCCAGTCACTGTCTTCTCCCTGACATTCCCTTCACTCTGGAGCCTCATGGAGCTGCTCTCCCCTTCTCCTTCTGTCTTTCTGACCTCTCCTTTCCTGCCTCTTAACCATGCGAGTCCCCAAGACTCTGTCCTGGGTCCTCTCCTTTCTCTCTCTGAACTTTTTCACTTGGGGATCTCATAGGCTCCCGTGGATTCCCCTCTGACTTCTATGCTGATGAATCTCAGACCTATCTGACCAGCCCGACTTACTCTCCTGACCTTCATTTTTGCATCCTAACTACTCAGGAGACATCTCAACCCAACACATCCATCACTGAGTGTCCAAAGCCGGCCTTCTTGCTAACTTCCTACTGTTCAGGTACCGCCATTGTCCCTGGGCTTGTCACCTGGGCGTCATCCTCAGCTCCCCTCCCCCCAGCCCCAACAGCCAGTCGGTTGTCAAGACCCCTCGTTTCCACCTTCATTTAGAGCATAGCATGGAAAGGCCTGTCATTGGCAGACTGGTGACTCCTCTTCTCTAGCATCCTTTGGAGTTCAGTAAAACCCACGTTACACACTATGTGCATTTTGAATAATACACAGAATACAAGGAGGAGCGTGTGTTTTGTCTGTCAGCCACGTGCTAAGTGCCTCACAGGCCTAAGAAATCCAAGGGGAGCTCTGTGCCTTTCATGCTAGGAAATAAAACAGACACGAAACAGTAGTTTGCTGGGCAGCTAGATGCTGAGAACTAGATTCAAATCCCTCTTCTGACACTTCTTACCTGCCTGTGTGCCTCAGCTTCTCCATCCTTGAAAGAGGGGTTTGGCGCCAACGATCTCTGAGTTCTCTGCAGCTGGAGACCTAGAATCTTACCCCAGACCCTTCTCAACTGTGCGGGCCTGGGAAGGTCTGTTCACCCCTCTAAGTCTTAGCTTCCCTGGCTAGCAAATGAGGAACGGCAGTGCCCACCGGCAGGATTGTGGGGAGGCTGAAATCTGCCAGCCGTGTCTGCAGGGCTCTCCGGCACAGATGTCAGTCATCACCAACCGCACTTGTAAAGATCTCAGATTTTGCTCATTTTCTCCTCAGTCGCTGTGGGTGTTGATGGAAGCTAATGGGGTTTGTGTTGTTTGATGTTTCCTGGGGTGTGTCTGGGTGGCCCCTTCTGCACAATCCCTCCCCTTTGGAGGGAGGAGGGGGGGTAGTGCTCACACACACACACACACACACGCACACACTACACCATTGCCTGTTCACAGAAACACAGCACCACTTGTGACGCCCGTGGGCCAGGGCCGCCCAGCATCCGCCCAGACTCGTTTCTCTCCTGGGGCCAATGTGCCGTGGGAGCGATAACTGAAGGGGCGTCTTCTTTTGCCCCCAATGTGTCTGCCTTCCTCCTGCTGCTGCTACCAATTAGCCACTTCCTCTTCCGAGAGCTGTTTGCATAAATAAGATAATCTCTTCCTCAAACATTAGGGCCCCAGCATACATTCTGGAGGAGAGTGGGACCTTCTTCCCATAATGGACACGAGGGAGGATTCTGCTGCGAGATAAAGATGCAATCACATGAGCGGCATCTTTGAAAGGAAGCCTAAGAGGCAGCTCAGAGCAGGCCCCAGTTAATATTAAATGGACGTTTCAGTAACGAGATGTGAAGGTCCTTGACGAGAAATGAAGCCTTCCTAGAGATCCGTGGGGAGAGCAGGGGACCGAAGGGCCTTTAGAAGCAGCTGTTTTGGAGACTGAAGATCACTCCCCTCCATTGGCCTCTTCACATTGGGCCCAGCACACTTACCCTCTCCCAAACATCTCCCAGGCCCTTCTGCTCCTCATTAGTGCTCAGACACCCAGGTGGGGACCCGAAGAGAGGATGGGACTTGGAGTCAGGAGATTTGGGTTAGCTTTAGGAACCTAGCCAAGCTGCTTCCCTTCTTTGTCTCAGTCTGTTTCCTCATAATACTGGGGCAAGGTTGTGGGCAAGTGCTCCAGACGTTGGTCGTTGGCATTCACGGGAATCCAGCTAAAGGTCCAGTACCAGCTTTGGCCAATCTCTGCGTCTTAGATAGCCAGCCTTGGCCCCAGAGCCCTAGGAAATGGGAACCTTCAGGCTGATGGGAGGGAAATAGATGTGCCCACCCTTCCCTATGTGGGACCCACTTGGGTTCAGTGGGCATTGCTGGGTGAGCTGGGCCATTTGAAGGCTGGAGGCTTGACCTGGCCCTTGCTATCAAATATATCACAGGGGAATCAGTCTGATTCAGGTTAGGAGCCAAAAAGCAGTGGTATCACGGAGGACTGAGTTTTTTTTCTTAAATTAGAAACCCACATTCACTTGTTTTAATGAATCAGAATACTGTCTCAGCCTCTCAGTAGCAAGAGTAGGCAGGGTGGTCAAGGCCCAATAATGGGAAATCCTGGGGTTCTTGTCCAGATAAGCCACTGGCCCCTCTCACCTCACTTTCCTCATTGGTAAAGTGAAGAGGCTGGACAAGGGGGCCTCCAGGGTCCCTTCAAGTCCTCCTGTTTTATGAGTCTATGACGGAAGATTTTTCAGGGGACAAACTTCACTATCAGACAGAATAAAAATAACTTCCCTCTCCTGATACGGCATTTATGTGATAATCCATCTAGCAGCAGAAGAATGTCTCCTGGCCGTCTAGTCCAGCCAACCCATTTTATAGATGAAGAAACTGAGTCGTAGGGAGGGGAGGTGACTAAGAGCTGGAAGGGATTTTATGTCTAGTCCAATCCCTCATTTACACACCAGGAAACTGAGGCCTAGAGGGGGTGATGATGTCCAAGTTTACAACCTGGAGTTAGAAGGAATCTCTCATCCAGGCATTTGCAGATGAGGAAACTGAGGCCCAGGGTCCCACGTGACCCCACGGATCACAGAGCTGGCCTTGGCAGGAGGTCCAGGTACTCGTCCCAGACCATGGAGGCTGTTGTTAAAGATAGATCCATCCATGGAATAACATCCGTATTGTCACCAGCTTTAAGCAACTTTCACCACTTCAACGTTGGCAAAGGTCTTCCACAAAGATTATTCCTGCCTCAATCGATAGTCATTAGTTGAGCCCCGATTATGAGTTAGGCCCTGGCTAAACTGGGGATACAAAAGAGGCAGAAGACAGGCCCTGCCCTCAGGGAGCTCACAGTCTGATGGGGGAGACAGCTGCACACAGACACCTCCAAAGCAAGAATAGAGGGGAGATGGTGACCAGAGGGAAGGCCTGGGGTGAAGATGGCTTGGGGAACACTTCCTGGAGGAGGTAGGAAAGGCCTTGTGGGCTAGAGGCTGGGATGGACCCCCATTTTGCAGAAGCTGAGACCCTAAATGTTAAAGGTCATCCAGTATCCAAGGCAGGATTCACACGAGGACTGAATTCCCATCAGCTTCTCGCTTGTTACTATTAATGAAGTGTCCTACGTAAAGCTTCTTCAGAGAATGATTCTTTTTTTTTTGGAGGGGAAGGCAGGGCAGTTAGGGTTAAGTGACTTGTCCACGGTCACACAGCTAGTAAGTGTGTCAGATGTCTGAGAACAGATTTGAACTCAGGTCCTTCTGACTCCTTCTGACTCGGAGCCGGTGCTGTATTCGTTACGCCACCTAGCCGCCCTTCAGAGAATAATTCTAAAATGAATTAACAAAGGTCACACACACAAAAAAAGTAAATGATAGATCTGTGATTTGAACCCAGGTCCTCTGATTCAAATCCATCATCCCACACCGTGCCAATTTTAGTGTTTGACAATGACAACAGTCTACGATTAAACTCCTACTCTGCTCCAGGCTCCGAGGGGATGGTGGAAGGCACTGGGTGGGTGGGTACCCAGACAAAAAGCAAGGGGTGGGGGTTGTGAGTGGGGGCCTGAGACTACCAGGGAGAACATCTTGGCTGCTCAGCTCCTGAAGCCGTGTCTGGCTGTATGGTCACAGCCCCTCTTCCCTGCCAACAGCCCAACCTGCCATGTGAAGCTTGCCTTAAGTGGTCAGGGGACTCATCTTTGAAATTGGAATCTTAAGAAACAAGACAGATTAGTATAAGGAAACTGCGTTCAGATGTCACTCCAAGTTGAAGAACTTAATTTACTGCAGAGATAGTTTGGGGATCCTGTGAGATGCTGGAATTTTGCCTTCTTTCAAAGGCTTCCTTGGGCCGTTGATTGACTCTCAGTAGGAGACCTAGTCTTTAAATATAAAGCGAGAAATCTTTCAGAAACACTTGCCAAATATAGAAATGCAGTCACGGTTTTATTATCAGAGTTTACAGGGAAATCCATAACTTTCCTCTTCATCTGCGAAGGCGTCTGAAAATCAGAGAGGTCGAGAGGAGCCAATGCTGGCAGCTGAGTGATGTTTGGTGTGTGACTAGTGCTAAAATAAAGTAATCCATCACCAAGGATCAAATCAAGCAGGTGCCTGGTACTAGGTGAAGCCCTTAAGAATACAAAAAAAAAGTCCTTGTCTTCAATTACATTCTAATGGACCTGGTCATACTTGAGGTTTGTCTGCAGTAGAAGCAACCTGAATGGGAAAGATCTTGGCAGTTGGGGACCAAGAAAGGTATCCTGCAGATGGGAGCTGAGGCTTGGAGGAAGCCTGGAGTGTTGGTGGTGAGGAGGCTGAGCATTCCAGGTGTGGGGGAAGCTTGTGCAAAGTCTGGGCAGAGAGATGCTGGAAGAAGATTCTGCATAAGGGGACCTCAGGCAACAGACAATCATAGAGAGCTCCTGGGTGACCAGGGTAGATTGGCACCTTTTCTACAGCTTAAAGGTTGTCTGGGACATTGGGCAGGTCAGTGACTTGACTTGGGCCACAAAGCCTGTCTATACTTGAACCCAGGTTTGTCCAACACCCTGGCCAGTCAGCCACCTAAGTGTCTCCTCTGGAAATCAGAGTGATGAGGTGATTTGGCTCTCCAGCCTCTAGCTTCATCCCTTCCCTCTTCCAGCCTATGGCATCTTCGGGTCCCCAATTTACAGACTAAAGGGGCCTCATCGGGTCTACCACCCTTATTTCATAGATGAAGCCCACAGAGGATGAGGCCTTTCCTCTAGATCTTCCAAGTACAGAGGGAGCTAGAATTCATTCCCTCTTCTAATAGGGAAGATGGAGACAATTGGGGAGGCTTACTTAATGTGCAGCAACCGATGACCCAGCATTTTTCCAGGCCTTATGGTTTCATTGAGCAACCCCCAGTGTGCCTTTTCTCTTTCCCCAGTTGGAAAAGCACTGCCTTGCTTTTCCTAAGACTCCCTGGGGCGTCAAATAAGCTTCTTAAAGAAGATTGTCTTGGTTTCTGGCTTGTGAAATGTCTTTGTAATTATAAACAGTATTCCACCCCCCTTAAAGAGGCGCTCTGAAGTGATGGGGGGTCGTTTGGGTCCCATAGTTTCCATCCCCATTGCCAAAGAGGCAGTAATCAGCCTTTCGTGGGATGCTTTCATGGAGCTCTCAATTGAAATGATCAGAAGCCCAAGGAACCTTCAGTTACTCCATGACTTTTCTTGGGAACCATCCAGGACATGCATCACTAGCATGAGGAGTCTTGGGAGTCATTAGCTGAGAGTGCCTTCTCATTGAGCTCAAGTACTTTTCTGGGGTTCACAGAATCTCCCAAAGGCCCTGAGATTTCAGCTTGGAAGGGACTTTAAAAACCCTTGACTTTACAGGATGAAAGGTTTAGAACTGGGAAGAACTTTACAAGTCATCTTATCCAACTCCCTCATCTTACAGAGGAGACTAAAGCTCAGAGAAGGCCTAATCAGAGAACGGCAAAATCACACAGGGAAGAAGTGACAGGCTGGATTTCAACTCAGCTGAATTCCCTGCCCATTCCACTGTACCACCTAACAATAGATGAGGATTTGATCTATTGTTTGAGCCATGAGCCAAAGGATGGTCATCGAGCCTTTGCTGGGAGATATCCAGTGATGGGGAACTCACTCCACCTTCCAAGGCAGTCTCCTCCATTTCAGAAAAGTACTAATTGTCAGGAATTTTACCAAAATATGACTGAACATTTCCTTTGTTCATATTTTAGAAGTCCCGATGATCTGCTTTATTTTTCCTACAAGAGATCTTATCTGAATTACAGAACTTGTAAAAATTTACATGGCATTCGAAGTTTGAGCTTCCTAATCGGTATGGTTATAATCTGTATTCAGGTTCCAGCTTGGTTTGGGGAAAACGCCACAAGCGAATCAGCAGCAAGAGCAAAATGTAAGGATGGAAACCGGCATCCCATTCATCTGCTGACGAAAGGCAGCAACAGCAGAGATTTCCACTAATGGAGTATAAATCCCAAATGTACAGCAATAAATATTTATTTACACAAACTGTAACTTGAGCAATTTGATAACCTATATTTTTATAGGAAAACAAGATCTTTCCCATGACTAACCCATCAAATCATTGAAACTAGGCTCCAGGGGTACATTGCCTTATAGGGATTGGTTTCAGTACAGTCCCACAAGGCATTGGAAGATACAGTGGATTGATTCAGTGTGAGGAGAGACCATGGTTCAGATTCCTTTTCTACTATTCTGTCCCATCTCTGTTTCTTTGGCCTTATCTCCCTCCCTCCTTCCTTACTTTCTTTCTTTCTTCCTTCCATCCCTCCTCCTTTCCTTTCTTCCTCTTTTCCTTCCTTCCTCCCTTCCCCCCTTCCTCCCTTCCTTCCTTCCCTCCTTTCCTCCTCCCTCCATCCTTCACTCCCTCCTCTCCCTTCCCCTTTCTCTTTCTCTCTCTTTCCTCCCTTCCTTCATTCCTCATGCTCATCTCTGCAGCATTTCCAGATGCTGCTTAACTGCTAGCTCCTGCTGCCTTTGCATCAGAGAAGTGTTACTTCCTTTGAGGCAGAAGCCCAAACCACATGCCCAACTTCACCAGCCTCTGTCCAGCTTGTGGCCAAAAGGGGGCTTCAGGGAACTGGGACTTTGGGCTGTCATGCTCCTCCCCACTGCAGGACCCTTATTCCTTCTCTTATATTCTATCCTAGCTAGGCTAATTCCATGAATTATTTTCATTTTGTTTTCACTGTTGGCTACAGAAAGAATCCGTGCCTCCCACTGAGTCTCTGACTGAATGGGAGCCTTTTTTGTGCTTTCAGCCCCTCTCCTAGCCCTGACCACGTCAATGACCCTAACATCCACAAACATGGAAGAGCCGGGTCAGTCTGGTGCCCTCTATGACCTCTGAGGTCCCTCAAAGCTTAGACTGTTTGATTCTATGGAACTAGGTCATCTTCCAGAAATTGCGCCGAGCCCCAATTCCCTCTTCCAGTGGTAGCCTGGCAATGGATGGACCTTTAGACTTTGTCCGGCTGGTCCTTGGCCTTACAAACAGCGCCCTAGCATGCTTTCCACCTTAGCTGTTCCAGAGTTTGCACTCTGGGGGCCATTTCCCTCTGAGCCTTGACAAGAGATCAGAGGAGGACCCAAGGAAGACCATTGACTGTCCTCAGGGGAAAAGGAAGCAGCCAGCATTGTATCCGCCTCCACTGACACATTTGTAATCAGCTGTGAAATCTGCAGAGCCTGGGGCCTGCTGGTTTCCTGGCATCATCTCTAACTGGGGCTTGGCATGGCTTTTCCCGGGCTTACAGACCCAGGTTCCCCTCCTCTCCCCTTTGTGTGGTCACCTCCTCGCCCAGTTGGGCATCCTTTAGTCTCCTGAGAGTTGGGAGAGGCTGGTGAAGGCCTGGGCTTTTGCTCTGGAGCCCCATTGCTGTCTGGTGCACCTTCAGTCTTGTGAAGGAAATCCTAAGTTGGAGCTTCCAATCCCTTTAAGGACCAGCTTTCCCCAACTAAGCCTGAAGGACTTTTTCACCACATCCTCTACTGTTCTCTCAGCTTCTGCAGAGGATGGATAGAGTAGAGGGTGGCTGTCTGTAAGGACCATGGGCTGGGGAGTCCCAGATGGGGCGGGCCATCCCAGTGTGGGAAAGGTCCCTTCCCACCATTGCAGAGCTATTTCAGGCTGCTGCTGGGCCCCCCTCCTGTTCAGGTTTAAAGGAAGGGGTAGAGAAATGGGTCAGTAACTATAAGAAGGTCCACACAATCGCGGCCACCTGTCCTGGGGCCTGACTAGCTGGACTGGGGGTGTAATCCTGGCCTTTTAATGGTTAGGTCTCCTCTCTTGTTGGAGTCTGGTCTTCCTTCCTTCCCTTTTGGGGGTGGTGAGCCTCTTGGCACCCTCCACCACTTCTCAGAGATTTGGGGAAGGCCTTCTCCTAGGACAAAAGTCACGGGCATCAGATGTAAAACAGAGCCCTGGGACCAGCTGACTTCCTGCCCCAGATCCGGTGTTGGCTGGGAACCAGAGGAGGCTGCACACGCTACCGCTGAGGCTCTGGGAAGCAGGTCACGTGCCCTCCCTTCAGAAGAGGCGTGGGGACTGAGCATTCTCTGGGACTGGCTGCTGCTGGCCAGGCATCAGCTGAGCTTTCCACTGGGGATGTGCTTCCTTCCGGAAGGATTCCTCCCATCCCCTGTCTCTCCCTAATCCCTGCACATCAAACTCTGACCACAGAGAAATGAGTCAGATGGTTCCACATTTTGTTTTGCAGCCTCAGACACGGCAGCCATTTCAGGTCCTCCCCTCCAGTTTTCCTCCTTCCCGCCTTGGCCAGTCTCCATTAGGAGGGCCAAACCCAAGAGGAAGTGGGGAATTACCTTTTTTTTTTTTCCCCTGACCCAAAGCTGGCAGGATTCCTCAATGGACAGAACCATGGAGGCCCTTCTGTTCCCCCATCCTCCATATAGAGGGAAGTATAAAGCAGAGAGACCCAGGCTCACTAAAGGGAGGGCATCACAGTCATGGAGGACGTTTGACACAGAGTACAAATGACAAGGGACTCTGTTAGTGAAGAGGATGGGGCTGGTCTCCTTTGAGTGGCTGTGGGTCTCATTGGAGAGGCTTCATGCCCGAGGATACCCTGCAGCCTCCTCAGTAAGGCCACAGACACTCAGAGGAGACCACCTCACAAAAGAGCACAGAGTTCCTTTTGTCTAATTAGCTCTTGTCCTGGCGGCTGGAGCCTCTGTGGCATGTGTCCACCTAATCTAAGGCATGCTCTGATAGGGACAGTGATCTGTACCGAGAATTGAATGGGAAGAAGCCAATAGGGTGGGCTGTATTCGGAAAAGAACAAGAAGTTCCTGGTGATCCCTTGAGACAAAAGCCCCTTTTCGGTGCCCCTGTTTTCCCAGTGATAAATATGGCTACAGCTCTCACAACATAAGATGGTGATGTCCCTCTCCTAGTTAGTGACCTCTAGGGCTCCCTGTCACCTCCAGGAACACATAGAAAATCTGGCTTTTAAAGCCCTTTGTGGCTGGATCCCTTCTCACCCTTCCAGTCCTATTCTTCCAGACCGTGCTCCACTCCACACGCTCTGGGGTCCAGTGGCACTTGGGTAGCCTGTCATTGTTCAGTGGGAGAGGTGGTGACAATATTGGCTCTCATTTCTACAGCCTTTAAGGCTTACAAAGCACTGTCCTTAAAACCACCCGTGGGCGTGGGGACCTAGACTATTACATTCCTCATTTGAGAAGAGGGGGTGACTAGCCCACAGTGGCGCAGAAAATGTAAGGACACTCCTTAATAGAATGAGGCTTCTTTTCAGATTTCTGTAACTGAGAGGGAGGGCTCCGGGCCCCATGATCACCCAGGTCCCTCGCCTCCAGCCCTGACTTGCTGTGAGTCCGGAGGTGCTGGTTCTGTGGGGCTCCTGCTTTTGCCACCTGACGCCTGGGTGGCCCTGGACAAATCTCCTCTTTTTGTTCTCCATAAGATAAGGGGGGAGGGGTGGACTAGATGATCTTCAAGCTCTGCCCTGTCCTCAGTCCGGTGACCTTATTGTTTCTATGACAAACAAACAAATTTACAGTTTTTCTTAGTGCATGAAAGCCCTTGGCAGCCAGTGGGCAGAGTCAGAAGAGAGCAGGGGAAGGTTTGCAGCCTGTGGTCTGGCAGACGCTTTCTTAAGAAATTATTTTTGTCTAGAGAAGAGGTGTCAATGATCGCCGTGAGGGTTCCTGGGTGTCTGCTGGCCACTGTGCCTAACCTCAAAAGTCACACAAATAGGTGGGGACTGCCTCACTCTGCTGACCTGACAGCTTCCTCCTTGTCATCCCCAGCCCTGAACAGTGGAGCCATTGATGCTCTGGGCTAGAGACTGAAGCCCTCCTCCAGAATCCAGCTGTGGGGCTGGGGCCAGAAGGCTCTGAAAGCAGGAGGGATGGCCTGGCCTGGCCTTCTGGGCCACTGGCTCGAGGTCGACGAGGGGCAGAGGAGGAGCTTTCCCTTGGAGAGAAGACAAACCAGGGATGGAGTCCATCCTTCCCTTCATGCCCAGACCCCACACTGCTTTGTTTGGGGTTTCATCGTGTGGAAACCAAGGTGGGAGCAGAGTGGCTTTTAAAATTCATTTCTATGCTAAAAGCCTGTGTTAAGCCCGGTGCAGTCCTAGGTGCTGGGGATAAAAAGACAGAAAAAGATGCCCTGCCCTCTGGGAGATTACACTCTCCAGGCTTAGCTATGTTATAATGAACAAGATTCTACTGAAGCCCCACCTTCTCAGGGGGCTTTTCCTGATCTCCCGGCTTCTGGGACCCTGCCTCCTCCCTGACCTGTCTGATATTTCTTCATATCTACTTACAGCAGTGCTTTATTGTCTTCCCTGGTAGAATAGGCGTCCTGGGAGCACCTGGGGTGGAAGGATGAAGACAGTTGATGTACCGGCTCAGGCACTTGCTATTACATTCACCTTTGGGGGAAGATCTCACAGAGTAACTTTTAGGCTTCAAGGACAGATAGCAGAGGCCTCAAGCCCCTCGGGGCTGGCCATGGACTCCTGCCCGGATCTGGCAGGAAGGACGGCCCCTTTGCTAGTGGACTTGTGAACTTCCTGCCTCACTCCTCGGGCACACAGTGTTCAGGGTTCATGCAGAGAAACTCCTCATGTGAATCCCTTACAAGTCGTTTTTTAAAACTCAGTGGATTCCATCCCATCAATAAATGCTATTACTAGGACCGGGAATCAAGACCTGTGAAGCTTGGTTTCCTCATCTGTAAAATGGGGGTGATAAGGCCTGTAGTGCTCACACCATAAGCTTTGGGGTGGGGGTCTCTGGTGTAGTGCTCTGTAAATGCCAGTGATGATGAAGCTATGTGTTTCCTGGGTGAGGGTTCACCCTCCACTGAAACTGGTTGCTGCTCTTCTGTGCCTCAGTGGACACTTTCTGTTGGTTTCCATGACCCAAAGGCCAACCCTGAAAACACCTTAAATGCTTTATCTGTGGTGCAGAATCTCTCTGAGGCTGCTAGCCTTATCCGTGGATGGCAGAGACACTGCCCACTGATGGCCCATCCATGAAACCTTTCCCTCTGGCTAAGACCAGCCATGGCTTTGGGATCTCCACATAAGGCGTCAGTCAGCTTCCAGTCCCCTCCTTACCTCGAGGAGACATGGGAGGAGGGTGCTAGGGGCTGATATGTCAAAATAGGGAGAAGAGAATAAGCCCCACTATGTGCCAGGCATTATGCTAAGGGCTTTTATAACTTTTTCAACGTCTTTTGTGAGGTTTGATCCTCACAACAACCCTGAGAGCAAGGCACTATTATGATCCCCATTCTATAGATGAGGAAACTGAGTCAAGTAGAGGTTAAATGCCTTGCTCAGGATCACGCAGCTGTGTCTGAGGCTGGATTTGAACTCAGGTCTTTCCTACTCTAGCCACGAGCATTCCCTGAATTCTGAATACAGTATGTGGGACTTTCCCCCATTAGGCTCAGGGCCATTGGTGTTCATGAGCTGTAGAGAGAAAGGCAAGTTGGGTTCCCCACTTTGGCTTTTGAAGCAGCTACTATGTGGTCTGACTCCTGCTGGGTTTTTATTTTTATTATTTTTTATGAAGGCTTCATTGCCTCGTGATGGTGGTCTGCAGGATGGAGAGGCCTTCCTCAGGACATTCCATCTTCTCTGACAGGGAGACCCGCCTGACCATAGAGCAGAGGGGCAGAAACACAAACATCCCACGGTCAGGGCGAAGCGGAGCCAACTCCCCCTGCTCGCCTTCCCAACTGAGCCTGGAGAGGGAATGGCCTCTCACAAAACAGCTGGGAACCAGCTGGGCAGAAGGGTGGCATGGGGGGAGGCTCGTGAGATGGAAAGCCAGGAAGGTGGGGAGTATTTGTTGTGAAATTTAGCAGCACGGATGGTTGGTTAAGTTTCTGCTGCGTGCAAGCTTTGGGCTAAAGCTGGAAAGAAAAAGTGGAAACTGCCCTCCGGGAGCTTACCCGGAGGCGGGGCCGTAGCTGCACTGACCACAGAGCACAAGTGGTTCTGGGTAGGGCTGAAGAGGGGGAAAGAGTGGGAAGCCAGCTGGAAGGGATGCCCGGGGCCCAAGGGCTATTAAAGGGATTAAGACAGGGAAGTTCTGGGTCTCTAAGACCTTCTCCCTCCCTCAGATCAGAGGGTTGGGGGCATCCCTTCGCTCATGTCAAGCTCTCAAATTCTCCAAGCAGTGAAGCTTTCAGCCTGCATCACTTCCACTTCTGTGACCTCTTTGGAAAATGTTTAATTGGGTTTTAAAAAATCGGTGCAATATCATTTTCTCAGCGTTTAAGATGCGATTCTAATAATAAGATGCAGGTTTTCTTTCTAAGGAGTTAGCTCTAAGGTTCTTTAAGAAACTCGAGATTCTATAATTACCCAATATTTCATAATTAATTATTAAAAGGTAATAAATAGATACTGTCGGCTTTAGTTTTAGATACCTAAATGTCAGAAAAAATGGCAAAGATCTCTCCAAGACAAGAGATTCTTTAATTACCCATTCCCTTGGTGACTCAGACACTGCATTGTCTTTGCCTTTGCTGGGGGTATTTTAAATCGTTTTAACGAGTTGATGCCCCTCTTATTTCACCGCTAAGGTTCACCCTATAACAGAGAGATCAGGTTGCTAGAATCTCAAAGACCTGCCCCCTTACCCACATTGAGAGATGATGGTATTTTTTTTTAATTTTATTATAGTTTGCATCATTCATTTCCACAAGATTTTGAGTTACATATTTTCTCCCCCTCTTTCCCCCACCCACCGCCCCAAAACAGCCATCCCAGTGTGTCCCCCCTCCCTCAGTCTATTCTCTCCTATGTCACTTTTTGGTAGGGCAGGATGGATCTCCCAACCGCAGTGCCTGTATATCTCAAGTTTCAGTTGGATGTAGTCAATAATAATAATAATAATAATTGCATATATATGTATATAGATAGATAGATAGATAGATAGATAGATAGATAGATAGATAGATACACATTCATAACATTTGAT
>CM053589.1:203334130-203371453 GCA_028646515.1 Pseudochirops corinnae
CAGGGAGCTTTTGAGATTCTTTTTCCATCTGACAAATTAGACTTTTTAAGGCATTCTTCTCCTCGTTGGCTTTTTGGGCCTCTTTTGCCATTTTAGTTAGTCTATTTTTTAGGGTGTTATTTTCTTCAGTCAGGTTGTTGACTCTCTTTTCATTATTTTCTTGCATCATTCTTATTTCTCTCCCCAGTTTTTCCTCCACTTCTCTTATTTGGTTTTCAAAATCCTTCTTAAGCTCCTCTATGGCTTGTAACAAGTCTATATTTTTCTTGGAAGTGTTTGGTGTGGGAGCTCTAACTGTGTTGTCTTCCTCCCATTCCATGCTTTGATCCTTTTTGTCCCCAAAAAAGGAATCTAAAGTTGAGCTTTCTTTGCTTCCTTTGCCTGCTCACGTTGCCAGTCAGTTACTTGACTTTTGGGCTCAGTAGAACTCTGCTTCCAGAGGGGAGAGCTCTGTCCCAAATTGCTGGGGATTTTTGCAGCTGCCAGAGCTATTAGGAGGCCGCAGTCTCTGTAGTCCCCGCCAGCTTTGGCTCATTGAAAATGCATCTCAGGACCACCACCCAAGACCATGATCCTGATCCAGGCAGCTCAAGGCAAGAGCACTTAGCCTCTGAAGGATCACTTGGCCCCCCTGCAGTCTGCAGGCTGGGAGCTTCTGAAGCAGCCACATGGAGGTGGCTGCAGGGCTGCTGCTGCAGACTGCTTCTAGCTCTGGAGAGAGTCAGCCAGACCCTCTCCCCCATATTTAGCAGAGTTCCACTGACCTTTTCCCTTTGTCCTTGGCTCTTATGGGTTGATAATTCTGGAAACCACCACAGCTGCCGGTGATCTGCTCTCCTGAAAGCTCCAGCCTGGGCTTCTCCTGGACACCCTGGGGTTACAATCACATGGGGCTGGGCTCTGATCCCAGCGAGCTGAGATAAGCCCTTTCCATCCACCTGCCAGGCTGCCTTCAGTGGGAGCCTTGTTTCTCTGTCATGTTATGAGTTCTGGAGCTCTAATATTTGTTTAGAGTCATGTTTTATAGGTATTTGAGGTGGTTATAGGGGTAGCCACAGAGTTCTCCTGTTTCTACAATGCCATCTTTACTCCATCCCCCTGATGCCCATTTTTCTAAGTTCTTGTTGTCTAAGCTGGAAAGGCCTTGGCACCATGAACCCACTGCCAAGGAAGCCTGCCTCTCCAGCCTCTGTGCTGAGCCAGAATCCTGACTCATCTAGAAAAGGAGGTATCAGATTTTAGCCCTTGACGGGGACAGGTTTTGGTGTGTTGGAGAAGATGGAAAGAGCTCTCCTTTTAAGGACTAACCCATCTCTATATTAAAACATCTGCTTAGATACTTGGATGGGTAGGGATGGGCATGCCCTCCACTGATCTGATAGCCACCTGTTCATGCCTACCCATTCAGGCTCTTGACTCTTGTCTACTTGCTCCTAGAATCAACTGCAGGCAATCCCTCCCATGTGTCAGGGCCCTTCCTCTGGACCTCTTGACACTGTTTACGGCTTTCACAAAAGCAGGCCAGTGGTAGGGATGATGAAAAAGTATTACATGCTCCCGTTTGGCAAGGGGAATCCAGCCACGGTGGGAGGGCAGCTCTCTTATCAATGCTATCAGCAGACAGGGCTAGGCCTTGTGCCAATGAAGTACGTGTCAAATGGCTGCTCTGAGGAGGAGCACCAGGTCTATAGGCAGAGGGTCTGGGTTCAAGGCTTATTTCTGACACTTACTATCTCTGTGACTTTGGATACATGATCTGACCTCCCTGGGCTTTGGATTCCTCATCTGTGAACTAAGGAGGGCGTTGGACTGGATGGGGCTTCCAAGGGCCTTCTGGTTCTAAAGCTGTGCTCTTGGGATCAA
This sequence comes from Pseudochirops corinnae, assembly GCA_028646515.1. Taxonomy (NCBI): domain Eukaryota; kingdom Metazoa; phylum Chordata; class Mammalia; order Diprotodontia; family Pseudocheiridae; genus Pseudochirops; species Pseudochirops corinnae. The sequence goes on from CM053589.1 coordinate 203,335,994, forward strand.
GGGTCCTAGATGCGGAGGTGAGCCCAGTGTAGGGGAAAGAGGGAGCTGAGGCTGAGTCCGGCCTTCAGCCCTCATTAGCTGTGAGACCACACGGCCTCAGTTTGCTCATCTGAGAACTGGGAAGCATAAAACCTGTAATGCCTTACTGCTTGAGGTTTTGTGAAGGAAGCACTTTGTCAGCCTTAAAGGCAGTAACAGCAGCAGCAGATACTGCTGTGATCTCCATCAACACTGCCTCCATCAACACTTCCTGGCTGTGTGACCCTGGGCAAGTCACTTGGCCTTTGTCGGAGTCAGTTTCTTCATATGTAAAGTGGGGATAATGATCTCCCCTCCCTCCCACGGTTGTTGTGAGAATCAAAGGGGATGATACTTATAAAGCGCTTTACAAACTTCTCGTTAAAAGGGAGAGAAACAGGATCTCTTCTTTCTGTCATGGGTGGGGGCGCCTGGTCCAGGGGCTCTGAATCTAGGTCCCAGCCTGCTGGGCTGCAGGGGCTTTCTCCCACATAGCAGAGCCAGGCCATTTGAGGTGAATAACCCAGGATGTTGCTCAAACTTTCTCTCTAAAACTCAGGCCAGGGACATGGGGAATCATGCTTGGGGGGACGTCTCCCTCTAGTGGCATGACTGCACATCGGCATCGAGGCCACCTTCACTGGCATGGACGGGACCAACATTTAAAGCCAACGATTCTTGGCTAGAATTTCTCCATGGAATCCGAGCTCTGGAAGAAAGTGCCGAAGCTTCATTATATAGCCCCAGAGATTGTCCACCTGCCCATAAGTATAATAAATAACGGCTCTTTCTCTCTCTCTCTCTCCCTCTCCCCTCTCCTTCCCTTCTCCCTCTTCCTCTTCCTCTGTCAGTGCTGGTGTGGGCCGGACGGGCACCTTCATCGTCATCGATGCCATCATAGACATGATGCATGCTGAGCAAAAGGTCGACGTCTTTGACTTTGTTTCCAGGATCCGTAACCAGCGGCCTCAGATGGTTCAAACCGATGTAAGTGAAGGACTTCATTTGCAGAACTTTTCCTTCTGATCCACACTGCAGACAAGTCCATACACTTACATATGGGCCATTCAGTGCCATAAAACAACCCCAGTGATGTAAATGAAAAGGCCATGTGGCCGAGGGATCTGGATCAAAGGCCCTGCCCCCCTCCCCTCAGCTCTTCACCTGTAGAACAAGGCTAAGCTCCAGCCTGAGATCATGACCCTCTCAGGGGAGAAGTGGGGGGCTCCTGGTGTTGGACTTTGCAGACCCTGTCAGCTCCAATGGCTGTGTTGGTTTGTTTTTGCTTTGTGAGTTGGGGATAGGAAATTGGGAAGTGTCTGTGGTCTATAAAAACAAAACATGGAGACAAAGTTAAGAAAAAATAGAACTGTTCAGGTTTACCCAGACTGCTTTCAGAAGCAAGGACCTGGAATTGTGTGAGCATCTTTTTCCACAGAGAAGAGATGTCCATACAAACAATGAGTGATCCTCAACTTAAGACCCCATTTCTGCTCTCCCCTCCACCTTGTAAGGACCAAGGAGGACCCAAGGAGCCTGAGTGGGCAGGGCCAGGGGGTCCCAAGATCCCCCCACACTGCTTACCTCGACTTTTCTTCCTTTCTCTCCTCCCACTCAGATGCAGTACACATTCATCTACCAAGCCTTACTAGAATACTACCTCTATGGAGACACGGAGCTGGACGTGGCCTCCCTGGAGAAGCATCTCCAATCCCTTCACAGCCCCACAGCGCCCTTGGACAAAATTGGCCTTGAAGAAGAGTTCAGAGTAAGTGCTCCCATTGGGTCCTGGGCCTCTCGGGGACATCTCTGGGCTGGTGGAGAAGTGCTGAAATGGATGCATGTCGGCATCAAACATGTATAAAGAGTGTGAGCCCTGGGCAGGAAAGCAAACTCAGAAAGGGGCAGCTATGGTGCTGTGGAAAGAGGGCTGGCCCTGGGTGTGAATTCTAGACAATCTCCTTTACCTCTGAAATAGAGAGGTCATCCATGCACCACCCACCTCCCTGAGCCGGGGTAGGAAGATAGTAGAATGCTCCATCAAGGTGAGCTGGCCCCAGGACTAAGTGCAAAGAGGGCTGAGCAGCATGGGAATGCCTGGGTCCATGTCCTGACCCTAACACTCATGGGCCCCCTGTGGGCCTCAGTTTTCTCATCTGTAAAATGGAGATAATTCCTCTACTTCTTTCTCAGAAGGGTCACTGTGAGGAAATTGTTCCATAAACTTTAAAGCACTATAAGAATGGGGCCACCGTGATTGTTAGAAAGTGTTTCCAGACCAGAGCTGGGGGCAGGGGATGGAGCAGGAGGAGGAGGAAGAGGAAGAGGAGGAGTTGGAGGAGGAGAGCTGTAGCATGGTAATAATAGTGGTGGTCATTGTTTTGGATCAACCCATTATTTCACTGGCCAGGATGTCAGAGGGAGGACCTGAACCAGATCTTCCTGTCTCTTAAGGCTAACCCGATATCCATGAAACTGTAATGACAATAAGACAATTCATATTTCCATGTGAAATTGAATGTATCATGAAATTGAAATGCAATTTTGGGAGGTGAAAGGTGCTTTACAGGCATCATAGGGAGGAACAAATAGGGGATGTACAAGTATTACCATCCCCCTTTTACTGATGAGAAAACTAGTCCCTGAGAAGGGAAGGAATTTACCTTTGACCATATGGGCTGATGAGTTCTGAGATAAGATTCAAACTCAGGGCTCTAGACCTCAGACCCAGGACTCTATCCACTAAACCACACTGCCACCCAAATATTGATAGGCTTAGAATCTGATGCTATAATATTGCTTTCCATAGCAAGGCTGATTTTTTAATGACAGGGCCAGTTTTGTTGATGTCTTTGTACTCCTAGTGCAGAGCACAGTGACTGGTTACTAAATCCTTGTTGGATAGATGGATAGATGGATGGATGGGTGGGTGGGTGGAGGGATAGTGCCCAGGACATCTTCCTTGCTCTTTTCTGAAGCCAATGAGTTGAAGTGAAGATGAGCAAGACACTGACCTCCTGGGTCCTCTCTTCCGAGGGCCACCATGACATCTTGCAGAGGGGAATCCAGGAACCACCCAACCTAACTGCCTCTCTGTATTTCCAACTGCAGAAATTGACAAACGTTCGAATAATGAAAGAAAACATGAGAACGGGCAACTTACCAGCAAACATGAAGAAAGCCCGCGTCATCCAGATCATCCCATGTAAGGCAGCTGCTGATGTGGTGATCTACATAATTACAGGCTACATAGCCACAGCGTCTCCATAGGCATGCCCCATGGGATGATCCAGGGACCCCGGTCAGAGCTTAGCAGGCCTCTGGAAGCAGATTTCTGCTGGCAGCTGGATGTTCCCCAGGACTAGCGGTGTGAGCATCCAGGAAGCCTGATCCATGTGGAGGGCCAGTCATAACAGTGTCAGAGATGTGGAGGTGGGAGGACCCCCAGAGCTCATCCAAGATCCCAAAGACCTCACTTCAACCAACAGCTGTTGGTTAAATGTCCCTTACAAATCCAGTCCTGCGCAGCTTGGCATCATGGTGCTTGAGATGAGCCCAGCCTACAGGGAACTCACTCTTTAAGTGGGGAGACAAGACAGAGTCTGGGGCCTGGGTCCAAATCCTGACTCTCATACTTGATAACGGTATGACCCTGGACAAACCATTTCCAATTTATGGGCCTCCATTTCCTCCTCTGGGAAATGGACGGAGTGCGCCAAGGAGCATCTGAGGTTCCCTCTAGCTTGAGTTCTCCTGACTGTGGCCTGTGATGGAAACAACCATTGCAAAGACCTCATTAGATGCAGACGCACAGCACGTGTACCCTGTGTATGGTGCTGTGTCGGCAATGCTGGACAGAAGCATTGCGCGACGAGGTCCCAGCTGTCTCATGGAGACAGCAAATGTGAGAGAAATCAGAGAAAAGGGGTGTCGCTGTGAGTGGGCATCAGTAAGAAAGGCTTTGTCCAGGAAAGGAGATCTGGGGGGGCCCTTGGAAGATGGGCAGGACATGGCAGATGGGGAGGGGAAGGGGCATTCTTAGTAAGAAGGGAGGATAACAGCAAGAGGGTGAGTCCATCCTAGGAGAAAGGAGGGTGGCTCTGGGGAGCAGAGGAGGACAGACTGTGTAGGGTCAGATTAGGGGAACGGGATAGGCAGTGGAGAGGCACCGGAGGCTCTGGCGGGACAGAAGTAGCTGAAAGCAGAATGTTAAGAAGCTTCGTGCCATGGTGGGATGCAGGGTGGACTGGGGTGGGGAGAGGCTGTTGGGGGGGAGAATTCTGGGAAAGGAGATGGTTGGTGAGGCAGGGACAAGTCTGAGAGCATCGCAGGGGGAAGCTTGATGCTGGTTTAATGTGAGAAGATCCAAAATTGGGGGTATGGATCAAAGATGACTCCAACCTAGCAAATGGAAAACCCTTGACAGGAATGGGAGCTGGAAAAGAGGGATCCATGTGGGGAAGAAGAAATTAGCTTCCAGTGGGACCTTTCTGGCCTCTCTCTTCTTTATCTGTAAAATGAGGGGGTTGCACAGCAAGGTCCCTTCCACCTCTAAACCCATGAGCCTGTGAGCTGAGCTATAAAATAGTGGTGGTACCAGCACCTACATCTCAGGATTATTGTGGGGATAGGATAAGATCATCTTTGTAGGGCACTTGGAAAACCTTCAAAGTTCCACACAAATGTTTGGAATAGCTATGATTGCCCTGACTTTAAGTAGGGAGATTTCCACAGCCACTATTCAAGAGTCCTTAATTAGTGATATCCTGCGTCGTGGATGTCTTAAGCATTTCTTAACAATTAGAACCACCCCAAAGTGAATGAGTGGCCTCAGGAGGTAATGAGGGAATTCTCATCCTGAAGGTCTTTACGCAGGACATGGATGAACCTCCCATCAAGGTTGGAAGAATGGGGATCCATTAGGCTTGGGGCTGCCGAGCTCCCCTCTGACTCTGACATTCAGTGCTCCTCTGATTCCATGATGCAGGGCTGTAAATCCTCTTGATGAGCCCCTGCATTCTGGATAGATGAGAGCACTGATGCTGTCTTTTTAAAGCTTATGTTTTGTCGTTGGTGTTCTGTGGTCCACAATCTGCAGCCAGTCGTGCACAGTCTTCCAAACCCCTCTCCCAAAGGGCAGCATCACTGTACAGAAAACAAAACCATCAGTGTGCTACTTTCTAGAGCTCAGGTAGAGGAATGATAATGACAGTGGTGATGAAGGTGACAATAACTGGTAGCCATGGCCAAGGCTGTGACTTTGTAAGCACTTTTAGAATTGTGTCTCCTTTTATCTTCACAACAACCCTGGAAAGTAGGTTCTCTTATCACGCTCATTTTATGGAGGAGAAAAATGAGGCAAACAGGGTCAAGAGACTTGCCCAGGGTCACACAGCTAGCAAGTGTCTGAGGCTGGATTTGAGCTCAGGTCTTCCTGACTCTAAGCACAGATCTCTATCCCCTGCACCTTTGCAAACAGTGCTGAGTGAAACCAGTTTGGAAAGCGAGAGGCCCCAAAACTTGGTTTCCGGAGATCTTCAAATCTCAGTGATGGAATGATAGATGCTGGCGACAAGGGAGCCATGAAGGGCCTGCCATCCATTCCAACACAAGGAAAAAGCTTTTTCCCCCACTTTTTCCTTATTTTTGTAGATGACTTCAACAGAGTGATTCTATCCATGAAAAGAGGCCAAGAATACACCGACTACATCAACGCCTCCTTCATAGACGTAAGTGTGCCCTGGTACGTTGTCTGAAGACTCACCCACGGTCTTCAGATGAAATTCTTGTATGCAATAAGCATTTATTAAGCACTCACTGTATGCTTGGAGATGCTGTGGAGACAGAGGCAAAGCCAGTGCCAGGCCCTGGTGGAACAAGACAAAAGCAGCCCTGCTCTCAGAGAGCTTCCCTTCTGTTGGGGAGAAACAATAAATACATGCAGAGTGCATATCCAGTAATATTGGGGGGAGGGTTCCTAATTAATCAGCAGGCTCATGGTGGGAGGGAAGGTATTCCCAGCTTTGGGAACAGCCTGGAGTCAGTAAAGTGTAGGGAATGTTCAGGGATGGATAGTATTCATTTCGTTTTGTTTTGAAAATTGTTTTTTACTTTTTCTTTTGGAGGGGGAAGGTAGGGCAATTGGGGTTAAGTGACTTGCCCAAGGTCACACTGCTAGTTTTGTGTTAAATGTCTGAGGTTGAATTTGAACTCAGGTCCTCCTGGCTCCAGGGCCGGTACTCTATTCACTGCACCACTTAGCTGCCCCCAATATTCATTTTGGCTGAAAAAATAAAAACTGAGGCAAGTCTAGAAAGGGTCATTGATGCCAAATCATGGTGGGCCTTGAGTGCCAACAAAAGGAGTTTGGGCAACATAGATCTGCTAAAGGATTTTGACCCAAGAAGTGACTTGGCCTTAATCTTTCCCTAAGCCTGGATTGGATGCAGGAGCAAGAGGAAGCCAGCCAGCAGATCACTGTAGGTGTCTAGTCAAGTGGTCCTGGACATCCACCCTGAGCTAGTACCAGCGGGAAGAGGGAGAAGACTTGAGAACTGCCCCCGGGTCATGGCTCTCTTTGCACATCATTTTGTTTGAGGAAGGCCTCTGCTGACTGTTGGTCAGCTCTCAGCTCAGGAAGGCCTTCCCTGAGACATACCGAGACTTTCAGACAGCCTGAAGTACTGCTGGCAAGGCCTTCCTCTTTTGTTACTGGCCCTGCCTACAGCGCCCTTTGAAGGCCCAAGTGATGCCTGGAGAGCAGAGATGTGCAGGAATACAACTCGTGTGTTTGCTTGGAGGTTGGACATTCTCCAGAAGAGCCAGCAATCCATAGAACCCCATCAGAAATGGGATGGGAGTCAGATTTATGGATAAGGGAAGAATTTACGACCAAAGAAGGTATAGAGAGCATTACGAAATATAAAATGGGGGGGGGGGACAGCTGGGTGGCTCAAGCACTGGCCCTGGAATGGGGAGGATCTGAGTTCAAATGTGACCTCAGACACTTACTAGCTGTATGATGCTGGGAAAGTCGCTTAATCTTGATTGTCTCCAAAAAAAAAAAAAAAGACAAAATGTAAAATAGATAATTTTGATTATATAAAATTTAAAAGGTTTTGTGCAAACAAAACCAATCCAACCAAAATTATAAGGAAAGCAGAAAACTGGGAAAAATTTTTGCAGCAAGTATCTCTGATAAAGGCCTCATTTCTCAAATATACAGAAAACTAAGTCAAATTTATAAAAATGTAAGTCATCTCCCAACCGATAAATGGCCAAAGGATAGGAACAGGCAGTTTTCAGACAAAGAAATCAAAGCTATCTGTACTTGTGTGAAAAAATGCTCTAAATCACTATTGATCAGAAAAAATATGAATTAAAAGAACTCTGAGGTACCACCTCACATCTATCAGAGTGGCTCATATGACAAAAAGGGAGAATTAAAGGGATGTCTATCAAATGAGGAATGGCTAAACAAGCTGTGTCATATGAGTGTAATGGAATATTATTGTGTTGTGCCATAAGAAATGACGAACAACAGGATGATTTCAGAAAAAACCTGGAAAGACTTAGATGAGCTGATGCAGAGTGAAGTGAACAGAAAAAGGAGAACATGGTAGACAGTAAGAGCAATATTGTTCAATGAAGAAATATGATTGACTTAGCTATTGTCAGCCATACAATGATCCAAGACAATCCCGATGAAGCCCACTGTCAGCCTCCAGAGAAAGAACTGGTATTGGTTGAATGCAGACTGAAGCAGGCTATTTTTCACATTCTTTCTTTTTTTCTTTTATTTGAGTCTTGTACAAAATGACTAATACGGAAATGTTTTACATGCTGGCCCATCTCAGGGAAAGAGGAGAGGAGGGAGGGAGGTGTAGAATCTGGAACTCAGAACTTTAAATGAAAATGTTTAGAAAAATAAAGAGAAAGAAACTGATGTTTCAGGGATCTGAAGCCAATGAATCACTTTGCCTGAGGGAGTGATGTTGCCTAGGTCTCCTGCTGGGCGCTGGTCAGGCCTGGGAGAGCACGCTGCGCCCCCTCCCTCGAGGACCTGAAGGCAGGACCTTTGGCGCTAAAGCTGAAAGTGACTCAGGAGTGGCTCATAATCCGGCGGTCTCCCCGTCTCTTTAAAGGGGTATCGGCAGAAGGACTACTTCATCGCAACCCAGGGACCGCTTCCGCACACAGTGGAAGACTTCTGGAGGATGGTCTGGGAGTGGAAATGCCGCACAATCGTGATGCTCACCGAGCTTCAGGAGAGGGAGCAGGTGAGGAGTAGTCCCGGGGGCTTAGCCGCCAGCTCTCCTGCAGGGATCCTGGGCATCGAGGGTCTTACACTCGAGAGTGGGTTTTTTGTGGTTACTGTTTGACAATTTTCATTATTCTACCTCCTGGTACTCTCCTCCCTAAAACCTTCTTGAAATTATTTTGGGCATAAATGTGCATATTGTGTGCACCCCTGCCCTTAAAGAAAGGCAGCTGCCCAAAGATCGAGGTTTTTGCCTGGCAGAGTCAGCGCTTGGACACATGCTGATAGGCTGGGTCCCGCAGCCAGTTTGTGGACACCTTGCCCAGTGAAGGCGTGGTTACCATGGACCTGTACTGGGATAACAAGGCCTTCTTTTTTCCGTCCTCTAAGACCTCCTTAGTGGTTCTCTCAACTCTGCCCACTTTTGTTTGCCAATATCACCAGCTGTGGGGGAAATGTTATTCCTTCCCATTATGTAAGATCATAAAAACATGGAGATTAATGTCCGTGCCCACTTCCCATGTCACCACACAATTGGAATGAATTAATAGTCTCCAGAGCTGTTCCTAAAATTTTCTTAGAATTTGCAGGAAAAGAGTGACTGAAAGTCTTTGTTTTTTATTTCGATCTCCTAGGAAAAATGCTTTCAGTATTGGCCAGCAGATGGCTCCGTGACTCACGGAGAGATCAATATTGAAATAAAGAGCGACACCATTTCTGAGGCCATCAGTGTACGGGATTTCTTGGTTACTTTTAATCAGGTATTGGGGGCCATATTGTTTTGTTTTGTTTTTTTAACCCCTTGGGAGGGGGAGAGCAAAGATTGCTGTTCAAAACTAAATGACCCGCCAGAGTTCCAGGAGTGATGGATGTGTGCTGGCTTTTTATTTATTAAGCAGGAATGCTGCCCACACATTCCTCTGGGCCTGTGACTGGGAAACATGATGAGCCTACCCAGTGGTGCCCACCAAGGACCTGTCCCCTAGTGGAGATCTCTGGCATAATATGCTGGTGAACCCTCCAAAACCTGGAGGTCTCCGGGGTCATCTGGAAGAAGTTATCCAAAGGGAGATTTTGGAAAGCAGGACTTTCCAACTCAGCGTTAGATGTGAATGTTGCACATATTTAATCTGGGTCAGTAAGGATCCTCAGATCCATTTTACAGATGAGGAAACTGAGGCCAAGGGAGGGGGAGTGAACTGAAATTTAATCAGCTGCTGTCTTTTATCCTCTTGCCAAAGAGCCAAAAGGCATCCCTGTCCTCTGCAGATTGAGAGGAACAGGCAATCAGAGAAGTAAACCCAGGTTCACCTTAGGGTAACTTCTTCAGGTGGCACCTCACACCCGAACAACCCTCCCTCCCCCTCACAGGGGGTCTGCAACCTTCTTCGGTTCTCATAGGGAGGGGCTTTCATGAAATAGATCTGGGCTGGGGAGTGACCCGTCAGGAGAGGGGGTGGTGGGACCCATCAGAGCAAGGCTTGTGGATTAGTTGATGGATGAGATCAGAACCTGAAAACGAAGTGTTCATATCAGTCTTCCTACTTGACTGCACCTAATGCCCCTGCACCGTGCCTCAATCCCACTAGGAGAAGAAGAGTAGGCTGGTCAGACAGTTTCACTTTCATGGCTGGCCTGAGATTGGGATCCCGGCGGAAGGGAAAGGCATGATTGACCTCATTGCCGCTGTCCAGAAGCAGCAGCAGCAGACAGGCAACCATCCCATCACCGTGCACTGCAGGTAAGGTTCCTGCTCCGCCAGCCTCCTCGGTGTGAGGCTGTTAATTCTCCTGCTGTGCTTATGGTGACATCCTCTCTTCCTGAAAGTGAGTAGGCGCCTGCATTAAGCCCATGTTGGAATGGGAATTGAAATCCCTCCCACTGCATGGACCTCTCAGTGCCTGGGTTTCTAGGGAACCCTGCTTACACTTTCTCTGCCACGGGGCTTGCTACAGGGAAAGCACCTTACAAAGTTTTGAAGCAGGAGAGAAATGTGAGTTATTATTAGGTGCAAACAAGGGGATTGAAGGCTCTGACCCATCAGGAGCTGACAAAGAAAACCAGATGTGAGAACGGAAAGCCTGGCTGCAATCCTTGTGCTAACACTGCCTAGGTCATTCCCCCTCCCAAAATGAGAGCTAACAATAATGGCTAGTATTGACCCAGCGCCCAGAGGTTTGCAAAGCACTCGACAACCTTCGTCTCATTTTATCCTCACCACAACCCGGGAAGGGAGGTGCCATTTTCATCCCCATTGCAGGGATGAGGAAACTGAGGCAAGCACAGGTTAAATGACTATTCCAGGGCTACCCAGCTAGTAAGCATCTGAGGCTGCATTTGAACTCCAGCCTCTGCGTTCTATCTACTGGGCCACCTGGTCTGTCGGTTCTCTTCCAGCTGTCCGTAGGGTCTCAGACAAGCCACTTCTGCGTGAAACTCAGTTTCCTCTGAGGCCCGCCTCCACTCTTGTGTCTGAGTGTCCCAGGTCCCATTAGACGGGCTTGTCCTCGAAGGGCAGTGATGCGGCCGGTGGAGGGCCCCCAGAAGCAGCCACGCCTGGTGGAACTCTCTCCGCCCGCTGGGCTTCTGCTTCCGCCCCGGGAAGATGAAAGGCGGGGCCCCATTAAATGGCCCCTACGACGGCTCGCGCTCTAAATCGAATCTCAATTTACTTGCTCTTTGCTAACTGCTGTCCTAGTCCGATTCAGGGATCTCAACCTGACTTCGCGTCCTCCCCCGGAGCCGCCCTGCTCCCGGGTGTTAGTATCAGAGTGTGAAATTAACAGGGTTAGTCTGATTGGTTTCTCTGAAAAGGACGGGCCCGCCTGCTGTTCCCAGGCTGGCCACCAGGTGGGGCACAAGACTCGAGCCATTTACTGCTCAGCCCCATTTCCAGTTACTTTTGTAATAAGATGCAAATTAGAGCGTTGGGGAGGAGCCCGGTTGGAGGAGGCCAAAGAGGGCACACCTGCCCTGGGACCTCCCCGCTGCCCTCCTCACCCCGCCCTCGCCTAGGGAAGCCAGGTCCTTCCAAAGCCATCCAGAAACTGTCAGTGTTAGAGCACGCATAGAGGGGTCAGTATTTGTTAGACCCTCCGGGCTGGGAAGGAGACGATTGGGTGGCTTGTGCTTTAGCCTCTCGGTGCCACAGACACGCCCCTCGAGAAGCGAGTTTAGACTGCCCCGGAGTGTGTTGCACAAAGAAACAGCGAGGAATTGGCGTGGGGAGGAGCGGGAGTGCCTTTTTGTGTCTTGGAACCCCCTGAAAGTCTGGTGAAGCTCAAGCACCCTTCCTCAAGATCATGTTTTTAAAATACAAAAAAATACATTTTTTTTAAAAAGGGAATTATATTGAAATACAGTTATCAAATATTAGAGAAAAGTAAAAAGTCCCCAGGTCCAGGCACCTAGATGCTTTAGCAAGAGTAATTGAAATAAAAGGCTTCCTTCCTTCCCCTCCCTGGAGTGTGGTTGAGGATCCTCTACCTGCCCTGCCCCTCCTCCACTGGCTTGCCCCACTCATCCTTCCCTCCTCCTCACCGTCCTGACAGTTTGACAAGGGACAGCCTGGTGTCTCTGCTCATAAGGTCCATTGCCCCAGGATCCATCTTCTCCAAATGAGGCAGTCACTGGTCGGCCTCACCATCACTACATCCCCTACCCCACAACTGAAGCCATCATTAAAAATGTATTTGAGGATACTTTCTGTTGTTGACCCTGGGTACAATGACTGCTGGCTGTACCTCTGCTGGCTTAGGACAGAACCTCATGTTTTGCATAAACCAGGCTATTCTGAGTCAACATAGAGGGGCTAGTATGGCCACACGTCATAGACTCTTGTATGCTGTTACACTGTAGGGAGTAATAAAGAGAAGTGGGAGGCATGAATGGGTCCTAGAGTCTGAGCTGGGAGGAAGGCTCTTCTTCCAGGCCAACCCTCTGTAGTGCCAATGCAATATTTATAGAGCCCACGATCACAATAAAGACCATGACTATAAATATTGCATGACGTTCGATCACAAAATATACCAGACTCTCCAGGTAGAGGACAGAACTGAAGCATTTATTTTGACACCAGAAAACCAAAGCCTGCAACCCATAAGCTGATTCCATCATAGTACTAAAGATATTCAGAAGCCATAATAACACTGAGAGCCACAGCATCCTTCAGCCTTCCCACAAACCCATACAAGATCAATATCTACTTACAAGCTTATCTGACTCCTTGCCTGAGTGTTCTTCCCCACATCTCACTAGCTCTGGCTACCAGCTTCCTGTGGGCTCTCCTTCTCTTCAGCAAACTCCTCCCACCACTGGCTCCATTGCCTATAATTTAGCCTATTAGGGGATAGGGTTTATCTTCAGGGCAGGGAAGCTTCCTATGGGCTCTGCTGCACCCTTCAGCAAATTTGCTGCATCACAGGTTCCATGTGATTACATTCAGGTTATTAGGGGGCAGAGTTTACTTCCAAAGCAGGGGAAGTCTTCAAACTCCCCCCAGGTCTATTAAGGGGCAGGGAAGATCTTCAAATTCCCATTCTCATTTCCCCCTTCTTTTTTTTTTTCCCATGGGATGAAGCTGAGACCCATGGGAGGGGGGAGTCACCCAAAGGCACATAGCCAAGATCTGAGCCCAGGTAGACCCAGAAAAAGGAGTTCAGATTGAGAAGGGTGAGGGAGGGAATCTAAGCCATTTGCTTTGTCAACATCACAGCTCTGTTGTGTCATGTTTTAATGCATCAAGATATAACTTAGGATTCTATGACAAAAGGACTATATTATTATAATATTCATAGATCACCATGCCCCCTCTACAAATGTCACTTTAACCTGGACTTTCAACCTCCTCACTCACCTGGCTAGATGACTGTAGGCAGGCAGTCCCCTCTCTGGCACCTCCTCTTTAAGAAGATGGAATGGGGCTAGATTAGGGGTGGGGAGCCTACAGCCTGGAGTCCACATGTGGCCCTCTAGATCCTCAAGTGAGGCCTTTTGACTGAGTCCAAGTTTTGCAGAACAATCCTTTTATTAAGGGGATTTGTTCCATGAAGTTTGGAGTGAGGTGTGGCCTCGATGCCACAGGTTCGGGGCTAGATTTTCTCTAAATTTCTTTCCAGGCCTCAGGTTCTCTTTTAAAGGCTTTCCTAAGTTGTAAAGGAAAATCAGGGCAGAGGGAGCGAAGGAGAAGGGAAAACAAACCCGTCCAATTTTTGTTGGACTTCGTCCTCCTCTGAATTCAAGGTACCAGTGGCATTCCAGTTTGGCATAGAGGCCGGTATCTTGTCAAGCCCACAAATACTTGAGTTGGCTCTGGCTACTCTGGGGGATGGGAGCCAGTGACCACTATTAGCTTCCTTTGATTCTCATCTCCTATTTAAAAAAAAAAATTTAAATGTATTTATTTACTTTTAGTTTACAACATTCAATTCCATAATCCCTTGAGTTTCAAATTTTCTCCTCCTCTCCCCTCCCTCCATGGCGGTATGCAATCTAGTGTAGGTTCAGCAAATACCTTCACATTGAACATTAGTCAAGTTATAAAGGATTATAACCAAAGGAGTGGACAATGAGAAGGGACAAAACAAAACACAAAAGCGAGAGAGCAGGGAGTCTGCTTCCATCTGCATTCAGACTCTGTGGTTCTTTCTCCGGGTGTGGAGAGCCCTTTCTCTCATGAGTCTTTTGTAGTTGTCTTATTACCTTGCAGTGCTGAGAGGAGCCTAGTCTATCCAAGTCAGTCATCACAGATGCAATGTGTCTGTTACTGTGTACAAAGTTCTCCTGGCTCTGCTCCCCTCCCTCAGCATCAGTTTATCTAAGTCTCTCCAGGTTATTATGAAGTCCGTCTGCTCCTCATTTCTTATAGCACGGTAGAACTCCTCATCTCTTATTTTCTACAAACGCCGGCTTGAGCACCCTTGTTACCTTAGAGGATACATACCTATTTATGTCTGTGTCTACTTAGGTCATTATTAGCCCTTACTGTGGTGGTGAGCTTTAGCTAATGGCTGAATACAAATACCTCTAGAAGGATAGGAGGTCCTTACCCTCCAGGGGCTTACTGTAATGGGGAAAGGGAAGCTGAAAAGGGGGCAGAGGGTGGAGATACACACTTCTGGGTTTGGAGGAGAAAGGCCAGATAGAGGCAGGTGTGCAGCCTAAAGTGAAGATAAGCTCTTGTTTTTGTCTTTGCTGGTGCATGGAAGGCGTGGAATAAATGCTTGAACTGTCTTTTTCATTGGATTTTTTTCTCAGTTAACAAAAATAGATTTTCACTCACTCTCATCCTTTCCAAGTCAAAAAAGAAAAACAAAAACCCTTATAACGAATATCCATAGCCAAGTAAAACCAATCCCCATATCAATAAATGCTTGTTGATTGCTGGTCAGGTATGACTGAGCTTGGTTCAATCCAGACGGACACTTGAAGGCATGGTGGGGATGGGGCGTTGGGTTTTCTGCAGGACTCTTTGCCTTCCTTTTCTTCCTGAGCGCTTTGTATCCAGCAATGGCTCGTTCAAGTAGCATCTAACTGTCCATAATGTTCAAAGCCCTAACAAGGCTGAGAGACCGACAAAGATGAGTCAGGCTGCTCCCAGCCCACCTTGTAGGGCTCACAGTCTAGTCTGGGCTGGACAGATGCCTCCTGCTGTATTCCTTGCCAGAGAACCAGGGGCTGTTAGCTGCTCTTCACAGAAACAGGAGGCAGGAGGCCACAGTCACCCTGACTATTCAGAGCCTAAAAGTCACTACGAGGTTCGGAACATCTTCCTTTGCCTGAGGGGAATCTGAGAAGGAATGGATGCTCTGTCGCTGTCCAAACCTGTCCAGAGCTTGGGCCAAGTGCAGGAACGCCATCCCTTCCCTCCCTTGAGCACCACATCTAGATGCTGTCTGTGATGTCTTTTCCGACGAGCTTTGGAGGCGAGCTGACCCCTCTTCACGTCCCTTTCTCCCCAACAGCGCCGGAGCGGGGCGGACAGGTACGTTCATAGCGCTCAGCAACATCCTAGAAAGAGTCAAAGCCGAGGGCCTTCTGGACGTCTTTCAGGCGGTGAAGAGCCTACGACTGCAGCGGCCACATATGGTGCAAACCTTGGTAGGCTACGGGATCCAACGAGTGAGCTGAGCAGGGGGGTGGGGCATTTACACAGGGGACAGCGCAGGCTGCGGGAGGCCCAGCCGCCTCTTCCGCCACTGCCTTCTTACGGGCGGCCCTACGTCATCATGAGATTTTTGTGATCAAGCAGTTAAGTGCCTGCTGTGGGCAACTTGAACATGGTTGTGGAAAGCTAAACAGTCCTCAAGGAGTTTACCTTCTACTGGGGGGGAGAGGGGCCATCCAGGCACACAAAGATCTCAATAAATACTAAGATATTTAGAGGTTGGATCACTAAAAACTGGAGGAATTGGGAAAGGCTTCCCAGAGGGGGTGATCCTGGGCTTTGAAGGAAGGGAGGCCGGGGCTGGGTGAGGAGGGGCGACGGCGCTTCCTCACGGGACCCTTGCAGACATTCTTTAGACCGGGGAGAACCAGTAAAGGGACTTTTTGGTTTGGTTTGGTTTGGTTTTGGGAGGTGAGAAATGGAGGCTATGAAGAGTCGGCACTATCATTAGGTAGCGAAAAGGCCAAGGGTTTTCAGGAAGAAGCGCCTTCCTCCTCCCCTGACTCAGAAGCAGCCTGGCTTCTGGCAGCAGATGCCCTTTTTAAAGTTTACCAGAACAAGCTGTTCTCTCCAAGTCTCTTTATTTGACGCACTTTTCCGTGATTTTCCCAAATGAAAGCAGCTTCTGTCTCACCTCCTCCACGCCCACTCTCCACCCCGCCGTCCCCTCCAGGCGCTCCCTTAGCCCAGGGGTCCTCTTTAGTGCATTTTCGGCAGCCGCTCCTGAAGCCAGTCCTTTGTCCCAGCCCCGAAGCTCACTGGGGCGCGAGGACATCCATCCTGAATCAGCACTGAACCCCGGGCCAGGGCGCGGAAGAAGTCTAGGGATTCCTTGTTAACTGGCTGCTGACCAACCTGAAAAACAGCTCAGATCTGCATCTTCACAAACTGTGGTTTTGAAGCCATTATGTCAGACCTTCAAGTGCATCTACTAAAGGCTCTTCTTCGTTTGCATTTTTTGGATTATAAACATTCTCAAATTTAATTATGCAAGCTCAAAAGCCTTTTTTTTTTTTTTGCATTCCCGAAATGTGCTGATCTAGCCTGAAACCAGAGACTAGTATTTTCAACCTGAAAAGACTACTTTACTTTCAAAATAACAAACCAAGACTGAAAGGCCAGAACCTTGTAGGCTAGCGGTTCTCTGTGGGTTATGTTCAATTTGTAACCATGAAAGTACATCCTGCATATCAGATATTTACATTATGATTCATAACAGTAGCAAAATTACAGTTATGAAGTAGCAAAGAAAATAATTTTATGGTTGGGGGTCACCACAACATAAGGAGTTGTATTAAAGGGTCACGGGCATTAGGAAGGTTGAGAACCACTGTTGTAGACAGAAATAGCCCCAGATTTGTAGGCAAATTGGTCCCATATTATATGCTGGGGAAGGTTGTTAAATATGGAGAATCAACTCGATGTTTTTCTTTCTTCTTTTTTTCAGGAACAATATGAATTCTGCTATAAAGTGGTACAAGATTTCATTGATATATTTTCTGATTATGCTAACTTCAAATGAAGATTCCTGCCTTAAAATGTTTTTTTTATTTAATGATCAGTACAGATGTTGTAAATCTTGTTAATTTATTTCATAGTTTACATTAATATTGCTTCTAATTCCTGTGTATATATTTTGTTACACTTTAAATATCACCTGCTCTAAAAGATAGACATTAAACCTAATATCATTATCTTTTTTTAATTGGCATAACATATTAAGTAAAATCATGTTCTACCACATATGGATATACTGCACTGCCAATGGCAGTAGTATTTTCCCTTGTCAATAGCTTAATAATGCATTTCATTTCATTTCAAAGGCTGAGCATCTCAGAATTTTGTACTGCCACCATTGGAGCTCAAAAGATGAATAATACATCACATGCTTATTTCTGATGCTGAAACAGCCTTTCCATTGTTGGTCAAACAGTTCAGAGTTCTGCAAGCACCACCAAGCATGAGTGGCTACCTTTGCTTTTGAAAGTCCTCGGGATCCCCCATTCCAGGGCACCCCTTCCAAGTTTAGGCTAAATAGAGGGTTTTTTAATCTTCTATTTTAATATACATATTTCATTTTCATTTTTAAAAATTATACCATTTTTAAGCCTGGGTGAAGGTCTAAAACATAGGATAGTAATTTTATTTTCTTACTTACACACATGTATGTGTGTGTGTGTGTGTGTGTGTGTCAGTCTATGTTTTGGCCAGGGCCATCTACTGAGGACCCCTAACTCTATACCTGCTGGGTGGGCCCCAGAAGTACCCACATTGCCTCTTAAGGAGCATGTAGAAAACCATTATAGTCAGAGCACCAGGATTGTTCAGGCCTGACTCCAATTCAGTGACACCAGAGGTTACTCAAGTTTGACTTGGCTCAAGCTCTGCCTAAGACAAGTTTGCTGGCCCTGAATGATGCCAAGAGCAACCTCTCCCCTACCCCACCCCCCACCCCCAGAAAAACATCCCATGATCTTCCCAAGCCCCATTCTGGATTTTCCCATAGAGCCAGAAAATCTTCAAAGCAGAGTGCTTAAGTGGAAGTGTCCGGAGAAATAGATGTAACTCGCCTTTGGATTCTCTGGAAAACACTTTAGTGTGAAATTTTGTCCTGCTTTAGTAAAGAACTGAGATTCTTTATTTTAGAATGCTTTTAAAGTCTATTTAGATTTGTATGATCTTTTTAAAAGTATCTCTTGAGGTTAAAAAGAGATGAGGAAATCCTCCGGCAAAAACAGTTTGTTTTAGGCTTGTAATACCACTGAAACCTTTTGTACAGGAGGGAGATTGGTCCCACCACAGAACGGGACTAATAGAGGGGTACAGGAAGTATAAAAGGAAGAAGGATAAATGCCTGATTAATTCAAGGATCTTTAGACAGGGATAAATGAGCACAAAAAACCCACAATCTTAACCCCATTTGATCCAACTTATTGCAAACACTGGATCCAGTCAATGAATTTTTTGTCTTTATTTACAAATAGAAAAGTCTTATTGAGAAGTCAAGTGATTTTAGCCACTGGGCACTGTTCTGGTACGACCCGACTAGCCCTGCCTGTGTGGGCTGAGTTTGGGGACTTGACGTTTCTCGAGTCACAGTCTTAGAAGGCACAAGCAGTCTTTCCACTCAACCTTTCAGCTGTGGTGGCATTTGGGAGGAGATGGGCTCCCCAGCTAGAGGGGTCCAAAGCACACTGTCTGTGACTCTGCCTCATCGTGCCCAGGAGCTGCTTGGCACAGTTCTTCCTGTCTCTATTTGTAGTATCAGCATGTACTAAATGTCTCTGATGCCAGGGGAAGACGTGTCCCAGAGGATGACAGGGTCATAAGAGGCTATCAATTGTTAAAATGCCAACTGCTGGAGATCTTTGTTTGACTCAAGAAGAAGGCAAAAAGCTAAAAATCTTATACAGCAATGCAGGAGTCATGGGAGCATGAGCTTTTAAAGCCAGAAACCCTCCAGCTCTGTCATTTATTTTTAGGGGAAGAGACTGAAGGTCTGAGACGTTAGGAATTGCCGGGGTCACAGAAGGTAGTAAGTAGTAGAATCTGGGTTCGAATCCAGGTCCTCTAACTACAAATCCAGTGTTTGTGGCTAAGTCTAACAACATCAATGTTTTTGAGTATCATCAAGGCAAAGTCAAGTGCCACGTTCTGGGTTTTTGTTTTTTTCTCTTAATTTGATTCCGGTTATTTGCCTGGATCCTGGATTCTAGAGCAGCCATTACCAGATCAGAACCAACATCTCCATTCGGGAAACATTGTAATGGCAGGAATTAGGATCCTTGATGAAGAGCCAGAGAGGCTTTGCAGGCATCTAGAACTGCCCTCTCCTTTTACAAATGAGGAAACTAAGTCTCATGGAGGGGAAGTGTCTTGGCCAAGGTGGTGCAAGAAATTGAACTCAGGTCCTCTGGCTCCAAGCTCAGTTCTTCTTGAGGGCAGTTCTAAGGAAAATAGCCCCCAGACTCTCCCCTCACACCATTCCTAGATGCTGGTCCCAGTCCAACACTATGTGATCTCCAAAGGCTCTTATCTCTAGCTCTGGGGTCCATGTTGGGATGGAATGTTGATCTTCCCACTACTTTCTTTCTCCACATCAACCTACTAAATTAATTAATTAAATTTCCCATAGCAGAAAGGTCCAGATCCCCCTGCTCCCTTTTAGAAGTAGAACTTGACAGACCCTGAGCTCTGGGCTTTGCCTTCTTCTTCCCCTGGGGGTGCCCTAACAATGATGGCAGCTGTGCCTCCTTTGCCCTGGCCAGCCTTGGGCTGTGGCCCAATAGAAGACCCTTGTTGGTCATTTCTCCATCAGTGTTTATCACTGCTGCATCTGATGACCCTAAAACAGCCCAGAAGAGAAGGATCTAGCAAGACATTTTCTCCATGCAATGCTTAGATTTTAATCAAATAAAACCGGCCTGCTTCTCCAACCAGCCTTCTGCAGAACAAGTGGCTGTTCTTTTCAGGTTTCCTCTGTTGCATGTAACTGTATTAAAATGCCAAATAATGATGAGAAGGTCCCTTCTGATCTGTATGCTTGACTGGTCACTGTGTGACTGCCTGATCTATTTCTTCTCCTGTGTTACATTAATGAAGAATGCAGACCGTGCTTTCAAAAGGTATTTTTATGTGTTTTTAAGAACTTTTCAAAATGAGCCTGACACTTGTGTTTCAGCATTTTGAAACATTTCCACGTTACCTTTTTTTAAAAATGTAAGCTTATGGAAACTTTTTTTTTTTTAACTAAATTGTATTTAATTTATGCACAATCTTTATAATATATATGTATGTATGATACAGTCCCAGTGATCACACCTTCTTTCATTCCACTTATAATTTGATCTGGCCCTGTTTATCACACAGTGAATGTTGCTGAATTCTTTGTATATGCAAATTGCAAGATCTAATACATTCCAAGGGAAGGATCAATCTTCTCTTGCATTTTCAGCCTGCATTTTGGTCTTTAAATCTCTTAATTTCATACCTGTACTGTGCATGCATCTTCCCTAGGAATTCATTGGTAACTGAAAATTCATTATGTAGATAAATTGTTTTGTAGTTCTCAAGAGTCTTCACTCCAAGGTTGGGAGCCGCCCACTGGTAGGCCTGAGTAGGGGCCCAGCTGACTTTCATGGTGGACCAAGGGGCACGGCCCCTTCCAGGAGAAGTTGTCCTTTTGGTCCCTGGAGCTCTGGAGGGATTGACCTGACTGACTCATTCCCAAGATGATGAGCAGGGACTAAGCAGGATTTCCTGCTTAGCATTCCCTCTCTCACCAGTAGCTGAGAGTCTAACTCATGAAATAGGCAAGTTAGCCCTTCATGGCTCA
This sequence comes from Pseudochirops corinnae, assembly GCA_028646515.1. Taxonomy (NCBI): domain Eukaryota; kingdom Metazoa; phylum Chordata; class Mammalia; order Diprotodontia; family Pseudocheiridae; genus Pseudochirops; species Pseudochirops corinnae. The sequence continues at coordinate 203,356,772 of CM053589.1, forward strand.
CCAAAGAGCACATATATACAGATACTCGCCCAGGAAGGAAAGGCCTGGCTGCTGAAATGCTGCCAAGAAGGAAAAACACCTCATCCAGCCTAGCAAATGCCTCTGGGTCCAATCTACTTTAAAAAAAATTAATTTGTTAACTGCATTTCTTCTTTGGCAGTGAGAAATCTCTATGCTCAAGGCTGGGTAAATCCCTTCTGCCTCCCCGCTTGTCCCCGGGGCCACCAGCACAGGGGCAGCACAGACTAACCTAGAGCTTTGCAGGTCTGGGCCATGTTGGGGAGGGAGGGGTAGCACTGGCCACCTTTGCCCTGTAGGGGCTGCTGCCTTACACCTAAGAGCACCTGTTTACTCTGCCCGCCATCCTGCAGAAGACCAGGCTGATCATTTCCTTAGCTGGATGGAGACGAGTTTTACAAGAGGCTGTTCATAAGCCCTGGTGTCATCCTGCCCCACTGGTTTTCATTTTCAGCACCACACTGGGAAGAACAATTGTATTTTGGTGGACTGGGTGGAGGGCGGCATTTTTGGTCACCATGGGATCGCCCCCAAATAAGAAAAGCCCCCACCATCTGCAGGCTCTGCTGGTCTCTTAGAAGAGATGATCACAACTGGACAAATCAGAAGAGAAAGTCTGTAATGTTAGAGAATGCCAACGTTGCCTCGCGGCCCAGGGGCACCTCAGCCAGTGGAGACACACAGGGAAGCTCTGACTCCCATTTAGCCCACATTTAGGGTTTGGCATCAGAAGCTCCCCCAATGTGGCTTCCTCCCAGACACTGCAGCATGTGCCTCCCCTCCACCACCCCAGGCCCCACCTCAGGCCTTTCATGGGCCAGGGGGCTACAGGAGAGATCTTTGGAGCATGGCTATGGCTACAGGCAGTCCCTAGTATGGGAAGCCCAGAAACCCAGATCAGGAGAGAGCTGCCTCCTTTTGCGGAAAATACCCAGCACAGGGTCCTGACCCCTTTTTGTGTCCTGGACCCTCTTGGCCTTCTGGTGAAGCCCACAGAGGTCTTCTCAGAATCATGTTTTTCAAGACATAAAACACAAAGGCTTACCAAGGAAACCAATGATGGTGAAATACAGTTAGCAGCTGCCCTCTCCCCCCCCCCCCCCACTGTGAAGAACCCTGGTTGGGACTAAAGATTGAGTGAATGGCCCTGCACTAAGCCCTCCCTCCCCCTCAGTGATAGCTTGTCCTGTCTGTCTGCACAGGTGAGCCAGACTGGAGGAGGCAGTAGGTGGGGCTTGCTCCCCTTGACCCACACTCCACACCAGGCCCACCTCTGCTCCTTCATTCCCCATGTCCCAGCCTCTGCCAACCCTCTTTGTCCCTGCAGAGTTTGAGTACAGTTGTTTTGTGGGGGCTCCCAGAACAATCTAGGGACAGGTCCCCAACCTAGTCTCATTTGAATTACTGGGGGCTGCGGGGTCAGGCACACACATTGACTGACCTCAGACATCATGGGGGCAGGATTCCCCAAGAGAAAGCCTCTGAGTTCAAATCCAAGTCCTCATAAAGCTCCAATGTGTAGCAGGCCTCAGACAAATTCTTTATTGCCTTGGTCTGCATTGAAGCTGTTTAAAATGATCATTTTCCAACACACTTTGAGGACAGATCAAGAGAGCTTGGCAAACAGAAGGGGTCTTATTTCTTTCAACCTGGTGATGGTCACCTGTATTGACAAACAGATGGACACTTGCTCCTTTTCCTTATGCCGACTAGGTTTGGTTTGGGACCTGAGCCACAGATGGATGTCTAGGGAGCAGAGTCCTGAATCCTGTGGGCCAGTGAGGTACCAGGCTGCTGTGTGTGTGTCCTCCTCTCCCCCATCCCGCATGTAAGGTTTTAACAAAACTCTCACAAGGGGAAAACTACCCCCCACCCGTCTGGATGAAAAAGGACTGGTTCCCCATTTGTGTGGAATCTATCCATGGAGATGGGCGAGGGAGTTGGGGAAGGACCTTTATCTGAATCTCAGCTTCTGTCCCAGGACCACGGGAACATCCCTATAAGGTCTGATGGGTTTGCAAAGCATGGTCCACACCCATGTCTTGCTTCAATCTCGAAACAAAGCTGCGTGGCAGATACTGCTGTTTTTGTTACAAACATTTTACAGATAAAAAAACCCTTAATATTCCAAGAAGAGAATCTTGCCCATCACAGAGCTGGTGATTGTCAGAGGAGGGATTTGAACCCAGGCCTTCATGGTTCCACGTCCACGTCCATGCTATCCTCCCATCTTACCTGACTATGGAGGCTAAAGATATTCCCCAGTGGGTAGATGGGGGCCTTCCTCTGCCCCTCAGAAACCTTTAGGCAGCCTTCTAACCCATCACCAGAAAGACTCCACTCAGCACAGTGCCTGGCCCATAAAAGGCACTTGATAAATACTAACTGAATTGAGTCAAGCGGTCAAGGCCTCCATTGAAATGTCAGGCTGATAGGCCAATTGAGAGGGTAATTAGGCAGCCAATGCTGCTCCTTCACTGAACCCCCAGAGCACAAGAACAGAATGCAGACAGCTGCTTTTTCAGCCCACTTCTCACTCAAGATGTATTCACTAATGAGTCTCCCCTAATTCCATTTAATTCATCAATAAGCAATTAATGAGTCCCCAGTTGAACTGTTCCTTCTGTGAACCCACACCCTCATGTCCTTCCAACTCCTTTCCTGGAGAAGACTTGGCCAGGTGGCCAGAACTACAGCCAGATAAGCCAGTAACAGCAAAACCCACCCCTGGGATCTTGCTTCATGCTGGCATCCACATTTCTTTTTACTAACCAAGCCCTTCCTAGGCAAGGTCCTATTTTTTTGGGCCTTACATTTTCTACTGCACTTTGATAGAGGGATTCCAGGGAATGATAACTATAGTAATAGGATATTATGTGAGTATATATATATATATATATATATATATATATATATATATATATATATAATATTAATATGTAATATTTTTATATTAAAGTTAATATAATGCTATATTAATAACAATTACTTACTACCTAGTGGCCAGGTGCTATTATGACCCCTATGTTATAGTTCAGGAGTCTGAGCAGAGGTTAAGTGACTTACTCAGGTCACTCAGCTAGTATCTGAGGTCATATCTAAACTCAGATCTTCCTGACTCCAAGTCCAATATTATGTGCCAACTAACTTCTTCAACAACGCAAGAGATGTTCTAAACCTGTAGACTGTGGTCCATTATTAAGTAACCCCCATCATGAATGACACTGTGACCATCAAAACCAGGAAATCATGACAAGAGATTTCCTCAGCAGCCTTAGATGGCCTTCCTCCAGGTACCATAACACTCATGTTGCTGAAGCCTGAAATCCAAGAGAAAGTGGCCAGGTAGCACCGAACAGCTTGAAATGTCACTTTTGTCTGTGGATTCAGAAGCCATTTTGTTGATGGTAAGCCAAGAGGCTTGGCATGACTGATGAGGAGCCAAAGCACAGACCTGCTGGGCACAGCCTTGATGAGAAGAAAAGCCCGTACTTAAGAAAGCAGCAAGAGAAACGCCAGAACAGAATGAAGCCGAGGGAACTACAAAGGCAAAATATTGGTGCTGGCAAAAAGTGAGCAGGAGATCAGACCTCAGCAAGTCTGAGAGGCACTGCAGCCAGCCAGCTTCATCTTACATCTAGACAGTTTCTTCAGAACAGAAGTAAACTTTACATAAAAAAAAAAAATCCTTAAATAAAAAGCACTAGAGGAGGAAGACAATGAACAAAAGAGCCCAAGGACCACATCCCACCCCACCCCACCACAAGAAGGAAATGGGAAGGACTGAAGTCCTCAGAGATTGTGTGGGTGTGGGAGTGCTGAGGAAGGCAGCTAGCACAGGGCAGTCAGCTCTAAAAGCTACCAGCAAGACTGATAAAGGACTGGGGATCCCATTAGTAGAGAAGGGGGAGAGCAGAGGAACTGGACAGTGACCTGCACAGTTTGAGATGCCCATCTGTTTGTTGTGGCCTAAACACCACATTACTGAGCTGAAAGGGTGGGCTAGTCACCCTCCTGAAAGAGAATGTCAAGGAATTCGAGAAATACTTGCCACTGTCCAGGTTTTCATGGAGAATAAAGTCTTCCTTTAAAGCATTGGTTCTCAACCTTCCTAATGCCACTACCTTTTAATACTTGTATGTGGGCGTATCTGCACGTGGGCAGACCCGCCTGGAGAGGATAGAGGAGCGATGTCTCGGTTCCTAAGACCATCAGAACTATGTGTTTTCTGATGGTCTTAGGTGACCCCTGTGACCCCTGTGAAAGGATCATTCGACCCCCGAAGGGGTCACAACCCACAGGTTGAGAACTGCTGCTTTAAAGCCTAGAAGAGGGACTTTAATATGAAAAGAAAGAAGAGAAGGAATAGGAAAAGGCAAAAAGAAATCCTAACATTGAAGGGTGAAAAAGATGGTGCATAGAAAGGAAAAGAGAGAAGAATCAGTAAACCCTCGAATCCAAGCATCAAATCTGAGGCTCTTTCCAAAGAGGAAGGAGGAAAGGGTCCTCTAAGGAAACACCAGCTCCTTGTTTGCCAAGGAATGAAGATCCATCAATGTCATCATCTATGAAGCCATCCAGTCTTTAGATCTCAGAGTAAGATGAAGAGGTGGGACAGGGAGACTAAGGTAGCTGTAGAATGATCTGATTTTAACAGTAAGGACACCCGCTGCCTCTGAGGGACATGTATCTGGGACATACCAGAAAACCTCCCTAGATTATCAAACCAGATGACCACTACCCACCTCCAGTGAGTGATCCATGTGGCCAAGGGTCCAGGAAGCACTGATGAGGATGAGAAAGCCTTTTGGTTTCTGCTTACTGGAGGTAAGGGCTCCCTCTCTGAGCCAGGCTCCATGCCAGGTGTTAGGGATCTTATCCTTAAGGAACCTATGTTCTAGAAGGAAAAGAGAAACAGAAGAGGGGGCAGATTGGGGCAGGAAACAGCTAGTAAAGAGGATGATGCCAAAGAATGGAACTTTAGGATTATGGCTCAAAATAGAAGGATGATGGTTCCTAGGGCAGAGGGAACTGTGCTGATGGGAATGCACGTGTGGAGTATCGCAAATCTCTCTGCAAAGACTTTGTTTTTGTATGAATTCCTTTCAATTAACTAGGATATAATATATGTAAATATATATAAATATGTATATTTCTATATGACTCCCTTGTTCATTCCTTTCAATTAACCAGCATTCACCTATTCATCAAGCCAGATACTACAGCTCAGGTCAAAAGGAAGGATGGTAGCAAACGGCTCCAGAAATTCATAGGGGACAAGATCTAGGAAGTCAACACTTCAGAAGACCACACCAAAATGGCCATGGTCTCAGTAAGAAGGTTGGGGAGGCAATGCAGAGAGAAGACGGTCCATCTGGCCTCAGTGTTAGGTTCGGATCTCAGCCTTTCATCTTCCTCGCTTGGTGACCTTAGGCAAGTCATTGCCCTTCCCTGGAATCATGTACCTGGATGACCCTGAACATCCCTGATGCCTGTCAATCTGTGATCCCAAGAGATATCAACATAAGGGAAAAATATCACCATAGATATCACTGACACTTGGTGAGATGAGGCCCATTGAGGGAATATAGCTATAGAATTTCCAATGCTGGAGAAAACAAGAAGAAAAGATTCATTTTTAGATGTGATTCTCACCAGTGAGGCTGAGCTCGTTGCATGGGCAGAAAGGGTAAGAATCTTGGGGAGAAGTGATCATCCCATCTTAGATCCTTTGGGAGAGGAGAAGAAAGACAAGGATGGTCCAACAGACACTCTAGATTTGGGGAGAACAGACTTCAGAGGGTTCAGGGAAAGGACTAGAAGTCACTAATGCACTAAAATTCCACAGCAAGCCAACCAAGGAGAGATGGGAAGCTTTAGGGACAGAGCAAGAAACGGTTCTGACAAATGATGTGAAGAAGGCGATGCAGAGGCCCAGGGCTATAAGGGCGTGCTTGACTCTGTAGGACAAAAATCCTGGAATGCCAGCCCAGCGGTTCTCAAACCCCCTACCTAGGTAGGATCACTTTCTGAAAGCTGCCGCATCATTAGGCTCCAAAGAGATAGCCACAGCTTCCAAGATTCATTGTGACGTTTTCTCCTCAATAAGCCTCAATAGGACCTGCTCTGCATTTAGAGGTTTTCTGGGGATGAACCTCAAACCACTTCTATTTTACAATGCTACATCACTGACTTATTTACATCATTAGTCTTTGCCCCTTCTCCCAGCACTGGGCTGTCCCCAAACCTATCCGGGATGACAAGGGGATCCTACCTCCTTCTCAGAACCCACCCAGGATGGTCAGGAGGGAAGGATACCTTACCCATGGCTTTGACCCCCTTGTTGCTTGACTGCTCAGAGTCTGTATGAGATGAGGGTCAACAGCTACATTTCTTCAGACAAAAGAGGGGGCCTCCAGGCCTTAGCCTTCATGCTGCCCCTATGTCCTGCAGTCTCTCCCCCCTCCTCAAACTAGCATCTTCACTAATTAATGAACCAAAAGACCTCTGGGCTTTCCCAGTCATCTTGCAACTGACCTTTGTGTGTCTCCTCCCAAAGTTGGAGTGTGAGCTCCCCAAGAACAAAGAGGGACCCCAGGCTCTTTTTATTGATTAGTAGAATGCCTGACACCTGTGCCACACTTAATACTGTCTTTTCCTTTCTGCCTTATAAGATTCATTCCCAGCATGCTAAGGGTCCACTCTCATGATAAGCCTGCTCTGATATCTTTGTTCCTCGACCTGCTAACTTTTAACAGGAATAAAGAAGGCACGTTAAGGACGGCTTATTGTGTCATGTTACTTCTTCACACCCCCTCTTCTAAACTTCTAATATGGTGTGAGCTCATTTTAGGGAATGTTTAAAAATAATGAGGAATTACACATAACATTTTTTGTAGATAGTTCCTTTAAGCATCAAACCTTAAAAAATCCCATGGGAATAAACGTCCTTCTGAAATGCCTCCTCCTTTGCCCTGTCCTAAAAACAGCTCACATTTTGATGGAGATTTAAGGCATGCAAAACACTTTATGAATATTATTTCATTAACTTGTTACAATAATCATGTGAGGCAGGTATGTTTATCACCTTCATTTTACAGAAAAGGAAACTGAGGTTAACGAGGTTAAGGGAATTACCCAGGGTCACACAGTTAGGAAGTATGTGGGTAAGATTTGAACCTGGGTCTAGCTCGTCATACTTTGCACATGGAGCCAGATCTGGTGTTCTCCTAATAGCTAACTCCATTCAGGAAATATCTGGCCCTTCCCATTCACCAAAGCGTAAAATGGCATGGGAATTTATTGCTGCATATTTTGAATTCTCTCTCATGTTTTGCTGTGCACACGGCAATGGTTTTTTTCTTTTCTTATTTTGCATTATTTTAGTTTCAGTATTTAAATTTATTTCTGTTTTCTTATTTTGTACCTAAGTTTAAAGTAAAAAAAAAAATTACCAAAAAAAGGGCATGTCTCTTCCAGTGAGGGATCTCATGGGAGGGCATTGTGGGGGCCAAAGTCCAGTGCACTAGCAACATTTGAGAAGGGGGCTGTGTGTGACCATCAGGGGTCAACGGGAGGGGCCGGTTATCACAGTCTGCCATAACACAGCAATGCTCTCACAGGCTGTGGAGGTAGCAAGGTTGCTTCTAATGCCATGTATGAATTTCAGATTTTTTTTTTCTAATCTCCTTTCAAGTTTGCTGGTCATACTTCACTTTTCCATATTGATAGTGGGCTTAAGTGCAGCCTTCCATAATTTGCAATTTCCAATCTGCTTTGAGCTAGAAAATCAGATAACCACAGTTAACAGAAATGCATATTAAACAGGATAAGAGGATTTGGAGCCAGAAGGGACCACGTCACCACTGCTTTTACAGATATCTAGTAGGTGCTACATAAATTCTGTGATGACGCCCCTGGAAGGAATAGGAAGGCACTGGAATTTATCTAAGTCCTGCTGGCTTCCTCTTGCCATTAATATCAGGGTCCAAGCCCAGGTGTTAAAGCCCTTCTCATCCTCACTCCCGCCTGCCTTTCAGGACTGCAACCCAGCCCCCGGGGTGCTAAGTGAATTTGTCAAGGCCACATCCTGTTTTCCAGGTTCTCTGACTGTGTCTGTCCCCCAGCATGGGTTTGTGGCAGCCACTTGGTCCCATTTGGAACTCTTTCTTCCAACTCCCAGGCTCCCAACTATGTTTAGGGTAGTTCTTGGCTGTAGAATGGTGGTAACCACCTGTGATTTCTTAGCCCCCAAATTTAAACTTCCTACAGGTGTGGTTTAAGTAAAAGATGTATAGCACAACGAAGCCAATTTTGTTAAATTCTTGCACCATCTAGGTGGTCCAGTGGCTACAGAATTGGACCTGATGTCAGGAAGACCTGAGTTTGAATCCTGCTATAGACAGGGCTTCCTAAATTGGGCAGTCTCCCTTTCCTCATCTGGGAAATGGGGTTAATGCTAGCACCCACTTCACAGGGTGTTTGTATACTTCAATGGAGATAATATATGTAACATATTTTGTAAACCTTAAAACAGCTTATAGTTGTTAACTTTGATCAAAAACCAACATTAAATTAAATTGGCAAAAGATACTAATCACTAACTACATGTCATGACCAGGAATATTTTACTTCTCTAGAATTAGCCAACTCCTGTTCAGATCAAAGGAAAGGACTGAAGACAGCCCAGAATGTTATAGCCCACACCCACTTGTTTTCCCACTCAGTTCCTTGGTCCAAGGAACAAGACAAGGGTGGAAATAAGTCTTTCCAGATTCTCCATGCAAGAGGCAGCACTTGGTGAAGGCTCCTTAGCATTGCTGGTGTTCCAGGACCTCAGATGCCTTCCTTCCTGTTTGGAAAAGAAAAATCCAAAGCCTTGGGTGGTCTCCACCAAGACAGAGGGTAAGGGTGTCTCGACATCTCTCTGCCTTCACCAGAGCTAATCTATTGCCTAGTCCTAAAGATTCTACCTCGGTAGCCTCTCTTGGATATGCCCTCTTCTCTCCTCTGACCCCATCCTTAGCCTGGTGCAGACCTTCATCACTTCACACCTGGACTACGGCAGTGTAGCAGTGGCTTCTGGGGGGAGTTTGCCTGGCTCTCCCCTCTCCAGACCATCCTCGCCACCCTCTATTTATCTGTGAAATGAATCTTCCTTAAGTACCAGTTTCACCATATCAAACACCACTGTTCAGTCAACACCAGGGGCCAGGGGTATCTTATTACCTCCAGGATGAATAGAAAATCCCCAGTTTCCCATTTAAAGCATTTGATAAATTGGCCCTTTCTTCTTTTCTAGTCTTAGACTTTTTACGTATAAACTTTGTGATCCAGGGCCCCTGGCCTCCTGCTGGTCCCACAGACAAGACCCTCCATCTCCTGGCTCTGGGCGTCTTCTCTGCCTCTTGGCCATGTCTGGAGGGATCTCTCTGCTCACTTTTGCCCCTGGACTCCCTGTTTAAAGGCTAACCTTCTGCTAGAAGTCCTTAATGCGAGTGCCTTCCCTCTGAGACACCTTGTCACTATGGAGTTGTCTGCGTGATTTCCCCCATTAGATCACCACCTACTTGAGAGCAGGGCCTATCTTTGCCTTTGTTGTATCTCCAGCTGTTTGTGTCAAACCTAGCACACAGTAGACGCTTCACAAAAAGCTTCCTGAGTCCTGAGTGCAAATCCCAACCCTGATTCTCTCTTTCTACCAGAAGAGAGTAGTTTTCTGGCCTGCTTTGGCCCCTTTGTCAAAGTTCTTTGCTCTGTGTCAACACAGGCTCAATATCTATGCTGAATCACAAGATTTCTGGCCTGCTTTGGAGGTCAGGGTGCATTTTGTTTTCAAATAGAAGGGTATAATGGTTTTTCTGCCCCTAATTTACATGTTTCTTTGTGTTCTTGTGCACTGAATTTTTCTGCATAAACCAGGTCTGCTATGGATAATTTGGTGACTTTCTGTTTTCTTTGCTAAAATATTCACTTTCAAAAAAATTTTTTTAAATAAAAAAATAAAATATTCACTTTCCTTTTTGCTACACACATTCCTGATCAAGAGCATTCCTTGGCTCATTGGGCTGGGAAGCCCCTTATTAGTTGATTGATTGATGCTAGAATCTTTCAAGCAGTAGATTTGTCCTCATTACCACACAGATCAATGGATTTCTGGTGACATGCAGACAGTTTGATGTTGGTTTTATTCTGCTGCTAGATCTTAAAGATGCAATCTTTTGATTCACAGCTAGACATTTAAAGAACTTGTTTGAGAAAATCTGATTAAAATATTATTGAACATAGTATCCCTGGAGTCACAGAAGAAACTTTCAAGCCCTTATTTGAGAAATTGTCAATGGTATGATTTTTTTTCCTCCTCATCTTTCTTAGTGGATTATATCATATCTGCTTTTAATTGTGGATGGATAACTTTGCTTCTTTTTCAGTGTCTTCACAGACAAAATTCCTGAGATAAAAATCAATTTTAAATTCTGAAACGATTTTTTTTCATGAGTTAAATCTCACCCTAGACAGATGTATAGGATGCCTTCTTTCTTCTGTATTTTCTTGGTGGTGAAGGCAATGTCAGTCCGGTGGCTGATTTCCTTTCTCCCCTGACCCACTCCTCACTTTCTATGAACATCCTCTGTAACATGATTGGCACATGAGCCAAATTCTCCTCTCCACCTGCATTGAGACCAGAGTTTCTTCACCTTTTTGAGTCATAGGCCCCTCTGAATTCTGGCCAAGTCAATGAACCCCTTCTCAGAAGCATAGTTTACAAGTTGTATATTTGTGTATTTTTTCCCATCCATCCACATTTACAGACCCCCTAAAAACATAACCACAGCTTAAGAACTTCTGATCTAGACTCTCTCTCTCTCTCTTTCTCTGTCTCTCTCTCTCTGTCACTGTTTGTCTCTCTCCATACACAGATAGATGCATATATGTGTATGATACATATATAATATATGCATACACACAGATAATCTTAAACAGCTGGAGGAACATTCAGTGCTCATGGAAAATCCTTCCTGACATAATGTAAATGACACACCAAAATTAGTTTACACTATTAATTCTGTACCAATCAAAAACTTTACAATATTTTTAAGGGGATATTTTATAAGGGGATACTTTATATACTTCGATAACATGGTAACAAAATCCATTTGGAAAAACAAAAGATATAGAATATTAAGGGAAATTAGGAAAAAAATAAGGATGAAAGGGGATCCCCACGTGTATTATAAAACAGAAGTTCAAGAATTGGCTAAAGAATAGAAGGAGAGATCAATGGGCCGCACTAGACGAGGGGGATTCAGGAAACAACAGGACTAAATAACCCAGTGCTTGATCAAGTGGAAAACATCAAGTGCCTAGAGAAGAAAATCCTCCCTATTTGGTAAAAACTGCTGAGAAAATTGGAAAGCAGTCCAGCAGAACTTGGATTCTAAACAACTCCTTATGCCACATCCCACAACATATCAGTAAACGGATACATGACCTTAGTATTAAAGGCCATACTATGAAAACATTAGAAGAGAAACAGATTGATGCGTCTCACAACTATGGGTAGGAGAGGTATTCTTAACCAAATAAGAGAGGCAATTACAAAAGATAAAATGCTCCAAAACAGTAATAATAAGATAAGTACAAATCAAAACAACTCAGAGGTTTCACCACACACCCTGTAAATTGGCAAAAATGAAAGTCATTCTAAGACATTGTCGATGGAGCTATAAAGTGGTTCAATTCCTTTGGAAAGTAATTTAGAATTGGGCAAATAAAGTGACCAAAATGCCCATAAATGCCCATATCTTTTAAACTTGAGATCCCATTACTGGGCTTATACCCTAAGGAAGCCATCAATACGAAAAAAGTCCCCACATACTCCAAAATATTTACCACAGCACTTGTTTGTGTTAGCCAAGAATTAGAAACAAGTATACCCCTATCAACGAGGTATGGTTAAACACATTGTGGTATATGAATGTAATGGAATATTACTGTATTGTAGGAAATTATTGGTATAATGGATACAAAGAAGTGTGGGAAGATCTCTGTGAACTGATACACAGTGAAGTGAGTTGAGCCAAGAAGCAATCTATAGAGTAACTACAACAATGTATCTAGAAAAAACAATAAAACACCAAAAGATCAAAAGTATAGGTAACAAAATCGTAAAGATTAAGCAGAACTTGACTGAAGACAGATGAGAAGATACCGTCAAACCCCCCACCCCATGGTGACAGGACTGAGGTCCACTGGTGCTGAATGTTGCACATAGTTTTGGAAATTTTCAGTGTTTTGATCAGTTTTACTCACTTTTTCCCTCTCTCTAAAAATACCATTTGCCATAAAGGATGGTTCTCTGGGAAAGAGGGATATTTGGGATAACTATGGTGATAGAACACCATAAGAACAAAATTTTTTTTTAATAAATTAGTTCCAGGTAAATCATCAAAGGATAGGCAGTATTCAGAGGAAGAAAACCAAGCTATCAGAAGTATGAGCAAATGCATGAAATTGCTAATAATTAGAAAAATGTGCATTAAAGCAATTCAGATTGACAAAGATTACAAAAATGGAAATATCAAATGCTGGTGGGATTTTGGGAAAACAGATACCCTAATGCACTACTGTTGGAGCTATGAACTGAACAAGTCATTCTGGAGAGAAATTTGTCCCCCAAAGCCATGAAATTGTGCATACCCTTTGACTCAGCAATACCTCTACCAGGTCTGTACACCAAAGAGATTAAAAAAAAAAAAAAGAGGAAAAAGACCCGTATATTAAAAAATATGTATAGTAGCTCTTTTTGTGGCAGAAAAGAATTGATAACTGGGGGAATGTTCATTAATTGGGGAACAACTAAACAAATTATAATTGTGAATGAATGGTATAATATTGCACCGTAAGAAATGATGAAGGGGATGGTTTCAGAAAAACCTGGGAAGACTTACATGAATTGATATTGAGTGAAGTGAGCAGAACCAGGAGAATAATTTATACAATAACAACTATTGTAAAAAAATGAACTTTGAAAGACTTTGGAAGTCTGATCAACATAATGACTAATAGCAAGCAATTCCAATGAACTCATGATGAAACATGCTGTCCATCTCCAGATGGAGAGCTCATGGACTCAGTGACTGAAGCAGATTTTTTTTTAAGCTAATGTGATGAATTGTTTTGCATGGCTATACATATTGGCATTAAGGGTTTAGTTTTTCTTACCTTCTCAGTGCGTGGTAGAGCATTCAGAAATGAAAATCAAATAAAATTGAATTTGTTTAAAAACATGAAAGAAAATGCCTCCAGTTTCTTAGGACCAGTGGTAAAAGTGGGACTAGAGAGAATTCATTTTCCTGAAAGAAATTCCCAAATAAAAATTCCCCAAAATAAAATAGTGAAAACCCAGAGCTTTCAAGTCAAAGGAAAAAAAATGCTGCAAGCAAACAGAAAAAAAAAAAAAAAGAATTAATGTAACTACTAAGGAGACACAGTCCATGCTAAAGAGACAGAGAGCTTAGGATATGATATTCTAAAAGGAAAAAGGTAGAGGATTACAGCTAAGTAGAACTTCTCTAGAGAAATTGAAACAATTCCTACAGAGGCAGCTAGGTGACTCAGTAAAGAGAGTGCTGAACCTGGAGTCAAGAAGATCTGAGTTCAAATCCAGCCAAATTGACCCTGGACAAGTCACTTAACCTCTGTCTGCCTCAGTTTCTTCAACTATGAAATGGGGATGATAACAGCACCTCCCTCCCAGGGTTGGTGTGAAGATCATATAAGACAATATTTGTAAAGTGCTTAGCCCACAGCAGCCATTTAACAAATGCATATTCCCACTCCTCTTACTGGGGGAAAAGATGGACCTTTATGACAAGAGCTGCCTGGGAGCTTTGAAGTACAAACACAAGAGTAAAGAGAAACATAACATGATAAATACAAGGGAGTACTCTGAAAAGATTTTTTATAAAGATTCATAAGAAAGGTAAGAGTTTGCATTCAAAGAGGGGAAAGGGAGAATGAAATAAGTCTTCCCTGAGAACTGTATCATCAGCAGGTGTTGATCGTAGGAGGAATCAAGGAAGATGGAGGACGTAGGAATGACATTTGTCAGGTGGTGATGATCTTCAAAGGAGAAATGAAAGGGAGGGAAAGGATCCACTAGAGAAGAATAGGGGAGGAATGGGGGGAGGGAGCAGGTACAAATGTAGAGGGGGAAAGGGTTGGGGGAGCAAGTGTCATTTGAGACTCACTTTGAGTTCATGCAGTCGAGTGAGTAGAATCAGAACAGCTTGGACTAAACTAACTTTTCTACCAGAACTAGGAAATCAGGGAGTATGAATGGAACTGTCCATCTCTGCTAGCCATCATCCCTCATCTCTTACCTTCTGTGGCTAAATTCATTGATAAGGTTGTCTAAAAGAGGTTCCTCCTAATCTCTTCTTAACTCTTTTCAGTCTAGCTTCCCACCTCTTTACTCAAAGGAAACTACTCTTTCCAGTAACTAATGATGGCCAAATCAAATGACTCAGTCCTCAACCTTCTTGAACTCCATGTAGTCTTTGGCACTATTGATTACCTTCATCTCCTGAATATTCTGTTTAGGCTTTTGGTTTTCTTCCTACCTTTTTGATTTCTCCTTTGCCTCCTTTTCCTGGATTTTCA
>CM053589.1:203371953-203388285 GCA_028646515.1 Pseudochirops corinnae
CCCCCCCCCCCCCCCCCCCCCCCCGCTTGCAGTTTTCTATGGATACTGTTTCCTGTGTTACATACTTTCATTCCCCATTCTTATGTACTACACTCCTCAAATGCTGGGAATGTTCTTTGTATTTTAACCTAAGCACCCACAGGTCAGCATCCTAGAACATAATGTTGAGAACAATGCCTAAATGACATGGGAAGGAATGAGGCATCTGTGATTGTTGGAGGAGGGAGGAGCAGCCTAATTTAGAGATGAGATATTAATGTACATATGCAGATATGGGCGAAACTGAGTTTTAGCTGAATTGGATTTGCAGAATTTTGTCAATATAGCCTAAAAATGAGACAATTTTAGTAAATAAAACTGAAACACATATGAAGCCAAATGGACCCATGCCAAAATATATTTGCCTCAAGTTGCCCATTAAATTTAATCTTGCCTTCTTGCTTGAAATACAGGAAGTGGGACCCAGAAGTCATACTCAGTACTGCCTTTAAGAAGGATATTTTAAAAGAATACTATTTTGAATGTTTTAATTATAAGAATTACAGAGAAAAGCTGGTTTTATGGCTTTAGAGTTTTGATATTACTATTAATACCCCCTCACACTAAATGGTAGAAGGAATGTCTTTTTAAAATGAAGTTATTTCTTTTTTAACGTGAGTCATATTTAAACAATTGACAAACAGGTTTTATACATGCCTGTGCCTGCTGTACTGTGTGCCAGGCTGTACTGAATGCTAACTGGTACCACACAAGGCAAGCTTTCAAAGTTAAAGCGGTTAAAAGTTGGGAGAGAAACCATCTTCATTTTCATTTCAGGAAATCAGAATTCTGCCTCCTTAAACACTCCCTGTTGATCTCCTTGAGAATGGACTGGTTACATTAAGTGTGACTAAAAATTTTTTTAATAAAATTGTAAAAACTGTTGGCTTAACAAATTGTTAATACCTACGCAAACAAGGCACCCCACATTGAGATAAGAGATCTATTACTGTCACACTTTGGAAGCACAAGGAAAGGGGAGTTCCTTGCTGATTTTAGGAGACCAGATTAAGTGAGCGATCAAGTTTGGCTGATTGGTGTATGTGTCTCTGTGTATGTATGTGTGACTGTGTGTGTATATGTGTGTCCCTATTGTAGTAATTATTGATTGCTATGCAAAGTTGCTTTAATCTCCATCAATGTCAGAGAAACTGGCTCAATTCTCTTCCTAGTACTGTTAAAATTATCTCATAAAGGTTATTTAGGAATCAGGGATCACTAAGTGGAATAATGGTAATGATAAGTGTTAGCCTGGAGTCAGGAAGACCCTTCACGTTTCATAGGGCCTCCAACACCAAGTCAAGTTTACCCGTTCTTTCTGCCTCAGAATATCCTCCTCAGCTGTAAAATGGGCATATATGACACCTCTGTACAGCGTCTTGCAAGGTGCCTGGTCTTAGTGGGTAATATAAAGATGCTATCATCAAAGTTCTGTCAATGGACTAATATGGTTTTGTAAGGATGAAAAACAAAATCATAGCTTGCTAACCCAGCACCTGTAGCCTTGCTGTAAAATTACAGGGAAAGAAAGGACTTTGCTGAGTAACAAATGTCTCCCTTAGATGAAGAAAAGTTCTTCATTTGATCTATCTCACATATGAAGCAAAAACAACCAGTGGAGGTATTATGCGACTTGATGAATGAGCAAAGAATGCTTCTGATGACTCATTCTGCAGCCAGCTAGAGATCGGGCTCACACACACCTCTAGGGCTTGTGAGGGTGCCTTTTCCAAGGTCAGAGGCTGCAGTGCAGACTGAGGTTCCCTTGGGTGATATGTTACTATCACCTCAAGTGAAATTGGACATAATTTTCATCTAGGGCATGCTACTAGAAACAGCAAGCCTTCCTCTCCCAGGCGGCAAGGGGATTTCCCACCACCAGGTGCTCTGGGCTTTGAACTTGACTTAAGGGCGGGGCTTAGGCCGGCCAGGTGGAGGTATCCCTGCTTTTCATAAACGTAGGCACACCCTCTCAATCCCCTCTTTATGACTTCATATCAAGATTTAGAAAACTCATTGAAAGGGTTCAGTCCCTACCAACACTGTACGTTTGCCATCTCCTCAACAAAGGGGGAAAGTTGAGGCTTACTTAATTGTGTAATATTTTTATAAAGATCACCACACAGTTTGGTGAAGATTTTTAATGTCAAAATCTCTTTACCACGTGAAAGGGGATGCAACCGGGGCTTGGGCGGGGGCGGGCAGAGATGGAAAAGGACGTTTCCCAGAAGCCATAGAGCCTGGTCCCAGGCGCTGCAACGGATGTCTCCCTTCTTTGAGGACACCTCTTTATTCCCCAAAGTACAGATCAGGAAGATTCTTCTGTTCTCACTTTCCAAACAACCACATTGTTTGGTTTAACGGATACCGGTAACCATGAGTCCCTGACCTTTTAATAACAGTAATATGTCCAAAAGGATTCATTTTCCATATCAGAATAAAAACCTGAAAAAAAAAAATTTCATTGGACGCTCCACTTCACAAGAAACAATTTACCAACGCTTGCCTTCTTCCGTGTGAAAAAGAATGATTCACAGAGGAAAAAAAATACCAAAACACCCTCTCAAATGGCCATTTTGCGCCGTGACAGTGACCCAGGCACCAGGAGTGACAATGACGGGCGGGCTTGTCCCAGGAACGGCATATCCAGGTGAGACGTCACAGCAGGACGGGCCATAAGTACTCCCTTCCTCTTGCCTTCCTCCTCCTTTCCCTCTTATTCCTCCTTTTCCCTCTTATTCTTCCCTACTCCCCCTGCATTGCCTCCCTCTCTTCCCCTTCCCTTCCCTTCCCTTCCCTTCCCTTCCCTTCCCTTCCCCTTCCCTTCCCCTTCCCTTCCCCTTCCCTTCCCCTTCCCCTTCCCTTCCCTTCCCTTCCCTTCCCTTCCCTTCCCTTCCCTTCCCTTCCCCTCCCTTCCCCTTCCTTGCCCTTCCTTCCCCCTCCAGGGTCTTCCCCTCCCCTTCTTCCCCGCCTCCCCTCCGCTGCCTTCCCCACCTCCTCCCTTTTTCCTTCCTCCTCCCCCTCTTCCTCCTTTCTCTATCCTTCCTCCTCCCTCCCCTTTCTCCCTCCTTGCCTTTCTCCCTCCTCCCCCTTCTCATCCCCTCCCACTCCCCCTCCACCTCCTACTTACTTCACCACCCCTTTCTCCTCCCCCTCCTCCAATATTCCCAGACTCAGCTCGTGAATTCAATTCAAAAACATCAGTTCGAATTTTGACACACCTTGATTTGTGAGGGGCGGGAGACCCCCGTTCGTGACCAATGGACGCCTCCGGAGGCGTGACCTCTCGGCTGTTGAAGGGAGAGAAGGGGGAACTAGAAGGAGGGGCTAGACCTGGAGATTGACAGTCCCCTGGGCCCCGCCCCCGAGAAAGCATCCCTTCAGTCTCCCCCTTCCAGCCGCCCCTGGGTCCTACTGCAAAGTGTCGAGGGGGGAGGCGGGAAGTTACCTTTATAGGCCGGGGGGCCGGCTCTGTCACAGAAGCTGGGGTCCATCAGCGCTGACGTTTAGGGAGTCATCCAGGCTGGTCCGCCCCTCCCCAAGCCCAAGAGACAATGGGGACCCAGACCAAGAGCGCGACGGGGGCGCTGAGGCATAGCTAGAAGGGCTGGAGTCTGTGACTGCTGCCCTGAATGCATCCCATGCCCCAAGGGGTAAACTGAGGCTCTGGGGCCTTCCTTACAGGGAACGGCGCTGAGCACTCCTACCTTCCAGAGGGGAAACCGAGGTTCTCGACAAAGGAATATCGTATTTGACTGCCAAGAGCCCATCCCTTGCCCCAAGGGGTAAACTGAAGCTCAGTTCCCGAGTCATCCTTACAGGGAGCAGAGCTAAGCACTCCTCCCCTCAAGAGGGGAAAATTGAGGCTCAGCCTGAAGGGCTGCAGGCTGTGACTGCCCTCAGACCATCTTGTGCCCCAAGGGGTAAACTGAGGATCAGTTCCGGGGCTCTCAGAGTCCCCTCCTCAATACAGAAGCACTTTGGGGATGTCCCCCAAGTAAAGCTCTGAGCTCTCCTTTCCAGGTTGGGGAAACTAAGGTCTGCCTGGGAAGAAGTCTTTGCATAGCACTTCCTCTGAGTTCTCCAAGTCTAAGGCTAAAGTGGTGCCTCCTCTAGACTTCAAGTGTAAGGCCTAAAGTTTGGCCCGGCCTAGCCAAATCGAAGTAAGCTCGTCCATGATCTTCTGAGTCCCCCACTCGAATTGTGGAAATTTGCGTGTGGTTGAGTAATAGTATATAGCTGATAACTGGTCAGTGACTGCTTGGAAACCATCTTCTTACGGAGAGGATAAACCGAGGCACTGTTGGAGGGCTTTCCCCTGGACTGATAGAACAAGCTTTCCTGCATGCTAGAGGGGTTGAGGTTGCATTTATAGCTACTGTAAACCCTTCCCCAACACCAGGGGACAAAGAGGCAGCCTAACTCTGAGCTCCTCCCCCCACCTGAAGCCTGTAAGAGGGGCTTTGCAGATAATTTCCTGCAGCATCCTACCGCAGGAAGGAAACTGAGGCAAGCCTTGGCAGGCCTTACACGTGGTCTTCCACAGTCCTCCCCTCCCTCCTGCAAATTAATGTAGACTGGAGGAGGGAGGGTTACCTAATACTGTTGTGAGCACTCCCTCCCAGAGAGAACATTGTGCACAGACACCTTACACAGTCCCTATAACTGTTCTGAACTGCCCCCACCACAAAGAGTAAACTGAGGCACGCTAAAGGGCCTTATAATGAAGCTCTGAACCCTCAATTCTCTTCCAAGGAAACCTTCGGCTGGAGGGGACCTTTGTGAGCCCCTCCACCTCCAGAGGGCTTTGGAAAGGGAGGTGGGGGCCGGGGAGAGCCTCACATTTGACTGCTGAGCCTTTCCCCTAATTTCGGAAGGGAAATTGAGGCACAGCTGGGGGGCGGGAGGACCTGGTCTAATTAGGTCTGATCACCTCTTGCTTCCAGATGAGAAACTGAGAAAATCGAAGGTGCCTCTACAAACCAGACAGCCCCGAGCCCCTGGGAGGAATTCAGGGGGAGAAACTGAGGTACAGAAGGAGAGGGTGGAATCCGTTTACACAGGACCCCCGAGGCGCCACCTTCCAGACTGGAAACTGGCATGACTGGAGCTATCTTACATATGAGCACTCTAAGTGAGGTCCTTCCTTCCAGAGGAGAAACTGAGTCACGTCCGCTTCATTCAGAAGCACCACTCTGAGTCTCTTCCCCCCTCGGGAGGAGAAACTGAACCGAGAAAATGGGTTCATAGGTGCTGCTTAGCACCGAATAACACCAGGATGGGAAGGGACCAGGTGTCAGCAGATGGATCCTAGTCCCTCATTTATGAACCTTGTGGCCCGCTTTCCTCGGAGAGGAGGGATTTATTTGGGGACAGTCTAGAGGATGCGCGCGGGTCGCCAGGTGGTCAGACTGGAGGCGGGGCCACCGGGGAGAAAGTATTCCAACTGCCCATTGTCTGTGGATGGACTGGACAGGAGCTGAAGCCGGTATTTTGCTCCCTCCCTCTGTCGAAGAAACCAAGGACTGATTGGGCTGGGGCAACCACCTTCGGGGGAAGAGAGACGTCTGCAGAGGAGCCTCGAATTCGCTAGGGAAAAGAAGCACTGCGTGCAAGGCACCATGCTAAACGCCGGTGGCTACAGAGAAAGCAAATGCTCCAATCTAGAGGAGAATAGAGTTAAGGACCCGACCAATGGAAATTTCCTTAGGCGAGGAGGCGACTGGCCTCCAGTAAGAGGGAAGTCCCTCTACCTGTGCGGCTCCGCATCTTTTCCTCTTATAAGAGAGTTAGCCGGACTAGAGAGATGAAACGTTCAGCTCTCAGCGGCTCTTGACTCTTAATCTCTTCTGGGTTTTGGAGACACACCTCCTTCTTAAATGAACCCCCTTGTCTCAGCTCTGGGTGCTCTCTCCCTCTGTCCCCTGTGCCTGGAATTTTCTTCTCACATCTGTCTATCCCAACTTCAACTCAATTCGCATCACTTAGGTTGGGCGTCAGACTTTGGCCTCCAAATTTTGTATTCCCCGGGTTTAACAAATGCTGGCTCCTGTTTTATTGATTGACTTTTGTTATGTAAACTCAATAAAATACTCCAGATAAATCTGGGGTCTTCTACTAGTCTGTCGCTCCAAAAGCCACTATGGGAAGATTATACTTCTGTGAAAAAATGGACAGGTCATCGTATGATTTCAGGGTAAAATGCCACAATTACTCACCTGGAAAGATGCAGTCAATCACTCAACATCCAGAAGAATCATGTATAGTTTTTTGGGGTGGCTCAAGGTCCCAGTAATCTATTACTTTTTATCTGAATAATGTTGTTATGCCTTTGACTTCATTCTCTATACATTACCCTAGAAACATAAGAATTTTGCGAGAGGCTGGCTTCTGTGAAAATGGAAAATTCTCCACCTTTACCCTCCAAAGCAGTTTTTGTTTAGGAATATTATTTTGCTTAGACTTCAAATATCTAACCTAAGTGAATTGCTTTGTAAATAATCACCACTTTTAGTGTAAAGAATTGTAAGTGTTGAAAGAGGTTCAAATGTCTGAGCTTAAAATGGCAGAGCTCATGTTGTCCACATCCTCAATCCTAAAGATAGAATTTGCAAAATTGGACATTCTCTAAACCAAAATAATTTTCTGTATACAATAAGCTACTTGCTACCTCCTTTCGAAGTTGTAAAAATATTATAGACAGTCAAGCAAGATGTGATGGATTACTTCATAAAATAATCATGAAAGGGATGGGGAGAAAAGTTGGGACTGCCAGGAAAATACATGTGGATTACACTTTTTGCCTCACACATGACTAAATTAATAAATTCAATGAATTCACACAAAAAGTTATGAAGAAAAACATTTATGGAAAAAAAGTTTACAAATATTTGCTAAACAATAAAAAAAATTAACCTTTATCTCACCCTAAGCCCAAAAATTAGTTTGGCAAAATTAACGTTGCCTGGAACAAACGTCTTTCACAACCCTAGTTACTTGAAAATTTGTGGCCAGCGAAATCACCCTGTTCTGTGACATCTACATACATTCACTTAACTAAGTAAGTCCATGTTCAAATATTTCTCGCCTTATTTTCGTCACTTCTATAACAATTCTATCTTACTGATAGGCAGGGTATTTAAATTGCCTTAAAACAATATCTTTCAGCAAAATGAGGACGTTCTATTGTCTAGATTTCTTGACTATTCTGTAATGTTCTTTTTTGCAGCCTCATGGCTATTATTCTATTTAGAACAAAAAAACCCCAGAAGATGCGTGTAAATATTTATCTTGTAGACATGTATTAACAGCTGATAGATCACGACTTTTCCAATTACAAAGTCATTTAAAAACACTCGAGTCCTGTTATCTGAGCATGACAGTTGAAAGCCAATTTCCTATTAAATCCCTTAGCTTAGTGTTCTTTTCCCCAAAATTTATACAAGAGAACATATTTGGTCTGGGTCCGATAGTTTTCTTTTTCAAAGCGAAGAAGAAAAACAGAAAGATCGGCAAAGAAACCTCCCAAAGTTAAACTAGAACATGTTTAACGTCGCGACAAGCTACCTCGGGGCAAACCTCTCAGACTTTTGCATGGACTTGGATAACTTCATAACATTTTTTTTTTAATAGGCAAAAGGAAATGCTAAATTAAAAAAAAAAAAACATTGGGTTTGAACTTCCTGCAACGAGGTTTATTTAGAAAAAAATATGGGAACAAATAAACATCTATAGAATGTTAAAATCCATATCATGAGAGTTCATCAGAAACACAAGACAATTCAATGATTCATTTTGAATTCTTAGTTCTGACAGATTTCCCATATTCTAATATGAGGCCAATTGAAGAGTTTGGTTTCCCTTTGCTTTAATCCTACTGGCTCTGGGAAGTCATCTCTGTGGCACAAACCAGACCAGGTCTCACCTACTTCAAAGGCTCTGGACCCAGTCAGGCCTACAGTGTGTGAGGGTGGTCTGTGGACCAAGCCAAACAAAGTGTTCGCTGCACAGTGAAGGAAGCATAAAAAAAATTATGGATTAAGTCTGAAAAGTCCTAATTATTCTCACAACAATTATGAATTCTTGAAATATTTACATCAAGGAAGGAAGCTCCTTTTGAATATCCAGAGAATTGTACACAGAAATTAAAGGGAACTGATGCTTGAAGGCTTTCAGGATGGGTGATTTAAAGTGTAAACAGATCTTGAACTTTATGGCAAAAAAAATCTCACTGATCTCGCTCCCTTCAACTATTTAGAACAGGCGTCAGAATCCTAGAGAGAGAGAGAGGGACCAGAGTTTGCTGCTCTTTACGCACAAATTCTAAACGGTAGTTTTTTTACAGCTGCCACGGAGGTTAGGGAACGGGATGAAAGGGGGGAAAGGCAGCAAATAACCATAAGAAAATTCTAAAATCGTGACAATAACTCTGTGACGACTGTGGGAAAATATACTTGTATTAAAGCGTAGTGATCTTCAAGTGGGTCAGAGATTTTTTTAAACCAAGTTAGCTAGTGCCTAAAGGTCAGAGTGAGGGTTCAGTTATCCAGAAATTTAGCTTCTATATATCCAAGGAAAATGTACATTAGTCCAAGTGTGATAGTACTTGGATTAACAAGATTATCCTATGAATCGATGTTTTACAATTCCTAAAAAATGCTTGCTTTTCACTTTTATTTGAAAATAATTAAAGTAAAAGCAAAGTTGGTTACCTACACTGCTCTGCTGGGCTCATTTAAAATATTTGCTTTGTTAGGGAG
Organism: Pseudochirops corinnae; assembly: GCA_028646515.1. Classification (NCBI taxonomy): domain Eukaryota; kingdom Metazoa; phylum Chordata; class Mammalia; order Diprotodontia; family Pseudocheiridae; genus Pseudochirops; species Pseudochirops corinnae. The sequence continues at coordinate 203,380,752 of CM053589.1, forward strand.
GAAACTCAACGTATTCCAATTTTATCACATATTACCTTGCATATTGCCTTAGATAGCAAACACATATACTACCTCATTCTAAAGTCATAGAAATGATTTTTAGATTATCTTATACAGGACTGAGAGTTGAACTTCTAAACCTATGAGAAACTTAGCAAAAAATATGATAGGCCCATTAAAAAGAACTATTCTAAAATAAAATATTACATAGACGCTTTGAACTTCTCTTGGAAGGTTTGGTCTCTTTGAAGGTGTATTCTCTTTCTAGAGCCAAGAGTTCCCTCTTTCCTGTGAGTCAGGTTCCTCCTCATTACTACTTTTTTTGCACCAAATTTCATTCCCTGACAAAAGCATCATCTTCTCCAGCCTGCTTTGTGTTATTTAACAGAGTGCCTCCCTGTCTAAGCAAAGGCTCAGACTGGGTTTCTTTTGCTGATACAAAAATGACTTTGAAGGTATTATCTTGCTCTGGGGTGGATTTTAGGAGAAGATTCTCTGGGATGCTCTAGTTCTAAACATGAGTTGGTTGAGATGGTTTGATGCTAGCAGTCCTTCATTTCCCCCTTTCAGCTACTTGTTTCCAGTTTTTGGCTTTTTCTGCTGTTGCTTCTCCTCCTACTGTAGTCATAGAGGCAGCAGTGGATGGGTCATCTTTGCTGCTGAGTAGATCCTTGCAGATCTGTATCACTTTTATTTCTAAGCCTGGTGCCTATTAGGGATGCTTGACTTATTATGTCTCCTCCTGTCTTGTTTAAGATACGAACAACATTTTCTTATCCATCCTTTGCCAAGGGTGGAAATTTCCATGGTTTCGGGCAAAGGATTAGATCCTCTCAGGTCTGAATCTTTTTGGTTTCTAAGTCTAGATCTTATTATCACATATATCCCTCCTATCAAGGCCTGATACTCCCGCCTTTATGCTAGGACTTCTTGCGTCACTAGAGTATGAAGTCACCTTAACCATAAGTAAATGAGCTCTCATTTAAAAGGATATTCATAGGAAATCATTTCTGAAGATAGAATAACACCACTATTTGTTAAAAATGCAGTTTAGGTATAGATCATCAGATAAATGAATAATTTAAGATACAGATGAATTAAATCCTTTTCTAAAATATTGTACCTTAATTATTGTGTTTTTTGGACAGCCTGAGGAGGACAGTTTTGACATGATGATCTTCTTGTTCCTGGGCTTTCTCATCTTTGCAGAGGTCGATTGAGAGGCCAGTTTTATCAAATACCTCTGGGCTGAGCCAGGTGCCAAAAGAAATTTGCCTCCTTTTCTCAGATCATTGATCATCACTCTCTTCATATATATATATATATATGTATGTATGTATGTATGTATTATAAACATTATATGTATATTTCATATACTTAGTTGCACACATCGAAAAGAACAAGGATATGAATACACACATACTTACAAAGCTTTAAAAAATTGAAATATGAAGGAGTCAAAGAATCTCTCCTCTTCTGAAGAGGATGTTCTGTGTGTTGCCTATAATCCAACTTTGAATCCTCCGGAAAGCATTGTTTAAAAGATGCTGAGGGGACTTTGGGAGCAAAAATAATTAAATAAAAAAATAAAAATAAGTGTTTGCCTTCGCTGTCCTGATGGCACCTTTGGATGGGGTGTGGAAAGGGTGGGTAATGCCCTAAAAATGCTGACATTTCATCTGATTTATTGAGGGGACAGGGCAACAATTTTGGGAGGGAAGGAAATGAGTCTATCAAACATCAAAATCTCCCTTTGGCTGCAAAATAAGAACCCAACTGAATATGTCTTTATGTTTACATATCCTGCACAACTGGCAAAAAATCCATTTAAATCTCTTCAGAAATTCAGACTTACCTAGCTGCTTTTGAGATGTTTCCTAATGTAGGCTTGAAGTGGATTCTTCAAAATCACCGATATCAAATCGTCTGATATCAGGTGACATACAAGCTGTCCTGAGTGCTTCATCAGCACCTGACGGTTTGTCATAGGTAGACTACAAGATAGGTTCATAACATTAGCTTCTTCCTGGGCTAACTCAGGAAGAAAAATTGATGGCTTTTTTGGGTACCGATTTGAGGGAAAAACATCTAAACAATGTTGTGGTCTTGTAAATTTGTCAGTAATACTGTTTGTCTTTTTCAAACATGTGGAGTGTTTACTGGGTACCAGGGAAAGGCAAGCTTTGGAAGTTTTCATTTCAGACAAATCTTCGAAATGGACTTCAACTTGGATTTTCTTTACCGTTTGTTCTGAATTCTTGATTTGGTACCGGAGCGTGTGAGAGACTCCTGACCCTGCGGCTCCACTAGGGGCCCGGCAAGGACCAACTTCCTTTTGTCCTCTTTCTCGCTCTTCATCTTTCTATTCCTTGCATTCTCATCTCGTAGTTCTTTCCCTCTCCCTCCGCTCTTGGAGATTGTTCAACTGTATAAATCGTGCTCTTGTGCTTCCGCTACGACTTTTTCATTCCATGCCTCCAAAGGATAGCTCTTGAAAGGGTCTTTAAGCCACCTTTCTTTGAAGGCACCATCGTCCTTCTTGTCCTCCTCACCAGGGACAGCGATGCCCATCAGGGTCTTGCTCCTATGCAAGGGTCTGGAGTGGGGCAAATGAAGGAGTTCCGTTTCCCACTCTCTCGCATCCACCGGTGTGCGGGCCCTGATTTTCTGCTGCTAGAGTGCCTATCACCTGTTTGTTGGCTCTTACAGCTGAATTATTTTATTAGGCCAAAAAGTTTCCTAAAAGGAGAGAAATAACACTGTCCACTCCTCTTCTGGAGGGTTGAAAAAAGGCTCTCATCTCCTCTAATACCATCACTACCTCCATTATGGGAGCAAACAGCTTTTTCAAGGACATTTGTTGCCCTTTCTTTCAGTTCTTTGGTTTCGAAAGTTGGAACTTTCCCTATAAGATGTTCTATATTTTCTGAAGCGTTGTCATCTTTTTTTCTTTTTTTTTTTTTTTTAGAGTTGTTTGCATTTCTTTTATCTCTGAAAGAATGTATTCGTGAGAACTGTCTTATACTATTTTCTTCAGTGTATGCTGTAGGGATATCTCTGAAAGACACACCTCTCCCATTGAATTACTCTGTATTTAAAAAAAAGAAAAAACACCAGAAGGCTTGAAAATATTCTCTTGGAATATTATTACTAAAATTGAATTACTTGAAAGTAAAATGAAAAAACTTTCCTCAAATTATTTTTTAGTGTGTCTAAATGAAGTCTTGTTAGCAACATTTATATAAATATTATGAATTTTCAGGAAATATTTCCTTATCTCTACTTTCAAAGGGAGGAAAACATGTCAATACCGTAGGTAGGATATACACTATAAGCTGTAATAAAGTAGGTTAATTCAGCTCCTATACTTGTACAAAAGTGGTCCTAACAAGATTAGAAGTCCCTTGAAACCACCAGTCCCCCACTTTCCCCCAATCCTTCACCATTATCTGACTCAATGCCAAAATATGTTAAGTATTACTAGAATTCAATCTATTTTTTTTTTCTTCATTTAGTTTTAGTTCTAAGCTATTGTTTAGCAAGGTTCTGTGGTGGACCTCCTGTTGCCCCCATCCCCCCAAAAGGAAGACTTGTGTACTGACCAGAACCCAGAACTGAGGCTCAGAATTGGAGTTGGAACGACCTATGAATTGGTACAGGTGCTAATTAATTGTGTATGCATTTTATGAGTAAAAAGAATATGTTATAACATTACTATTGCCCCAATGAACCTCTTAGCAAGTGAGTTCCCATGATAAAGCTAAACCTATCATTTTCTTAGTGAATCAAATGAACTATGGTATAAAATTCTTTGAATCTCAAGGTCCTACACCTATATCATATTCTACATGAGTTTTGATTAAGTCAATTTTTGCCTCAAATGTAATCAATTAGCATCCACCTTATGAGAAACAAACTCCAGACTTTAAAATGATGAACAAAAATTACCTAAGTAATGTCTGAATCTTTTATAAATGTGAGGGTTAAAATCATGAATCAATTGTAAGTGTTAGCAACAGAATTAAAACACTCAACCCTTCCACTGACTGAGCAAAACTCTAGACATGAAAGCCCAGAAGTACTGGAAGACCTCTAGGAATGTCAAAACAGAAAAAAAAAAATGTCACACTTCCATAACTCTTACCTCTTCATTTCTTGGTTCTGAAGGCCTTATTGCCTTTCTTCTATTTTGAAAGTCATTTTCACATTCAAATCTGAAGAGAGTAAGATGGTTTTAATAATGGATTTTAAAATGTTATATTATTAAATACTATAAAGTATTGTAGGCAAGCTAATTACCTAGGGATATACATCTATAATATGAAAATAGTATTAAAATACACTGCACATGCATATAAAGTTATTAAACTGAAAACATTAGCCCTGGGATTTTTTTATACTAAAACAGTAATTAATTATACTTGGCTTTTTCCTTACTTCTAGAATTCTAAGGTATATATTTGATTACCTCCTTAATAAAGGAACTCATATGAGATTATGGCCCTGATTTTTGGAAGAAAGGAGGCAGCCAGACTTCTTGCAAAATGGGATGTTAAACTGAGACCTGAAAAAAATCAGGAAAACCAGAAGATAACAAGAGAATAGTGAGTGTTCCAGGCTTGGGGAAGGTGGGGGTTGTTTATTTTGAGAAGCTTATAACTAAGCATGAAGGCAAAATTAAGTGAAATTTTATGCCTCAGGCTTTTTAAAATACTGCAATAACCTAATAATCAATATTTCCTAAGAGACTTAGATAAACTCAGGGAATTCAAATATGATCACATATATCCCTCCTATCAAGACCTGAGGCTCCCCCCTTATGCAGGACACCTGGAATCACTAGTGCATGAAGCCAACATAACCATAAATAACTGAGCTCTTGTTTAAAAGGATATTCATAGGAAACCACTTTTGAAAATAGGATACTATACCACTACTTGTTCCAAGTACAGTTACATTATGGATCATCAGATAGAAACATAATTTAAAATATAGAGGAACTAAATCTTTGTCTAAACATTATACCTTAATTACTGGTTTCTTCAGGACAGCCCAAGAAGGACAGTTTCCAAATGATGTTCTTCTCACTCCTGGGCTATCGCCTTTTTCAAGAGGTGTATTGGGGGGTAAGTTTTCATCAAATAATTCAGGTTTGAGAAGGAATCCAAAAGAAACTCTCCTTCTTTCACAGATGATCCATCACTCTCACTGACATCATCTTTAAAAAAAAAAATTATACATATATACATATATATATATATATTTGTATACATATTATATGTATGTTTATGATACTTATCTCCACACATGGAACACAAAAAGGGTATGAATACACAGACACACACATAAGTTTTAAAAAAATTGGGATATGAAAGAGTCAAAGACTCCCCCTTTCTGATCTTGTTTGTTGCCTAAAATCAAACACTGAATAATCCTGAAAGCACTGTTTAAAAGACGCTGAGGGGCATTTGGGAGCAAAAAACAAACAATTGTTTGTCTTAGGTATCCTGATGGTACCTTTGGATGGACTATGGAAGGGGTGGGAAATAACCTTAAAAATTTAACATTTCATCTGCTTTATTGAGGGGATACGACAATTTTGGGAGGGAAGGAAGTGAGCCCCTCAGGCATCAAAAAACTCTCTTTGGCTACAAAACAACCCAACTAAATATGTCTTCATGTTAACATGAAGAGTACACAAGTGGCAAAAAAATCAATGTAAAATCTCTTCAGAAATTAAGATTTACCTAGAAGTTTTTGAGAAGTTTGATAATCTAAGCTTGAAGTGGAATCTTCAAAATCACTGATATGAAACTGGCTGATATAAGGCAACTTACAAGCTACACTGGGTGGTTCATCCCCACCTGATGTTTTGTCATAGGTGGATGATACAGGGTCGTTTGTAGCTTCCTCATGGGCTGACTTCAGAAAAAAAAAAAACTGATAGTTTTTTTTGGGCACTGATTTTGTTGAATGCAAACTCAAATCTCAGGTCATCACACACCACCTGATTTGTGGCCCACCATTAAGCCCCTTTTATATTTCTGTTCTACATTTTGTCATAGTTTGAAAACTGCTTAAGACATGACTGGGAATATTGCTCAAGACATAGTTTCCTGACCTCTCCTTCTCTAATAACATTTTATATATTCTCCTTGAATTATTATACTGTATAAAGTTCATTATAGTACAAGGATCTTATCTAGGGTTAACCCTGTCTTGTCCTGCTGACCAAGCACCCTGTGCCCTCTACCCTGTTCTAGGAGGGACCCCCATGACACAGGAAGGTTGCACCCTTGTACCCTTGAACCATATTCCCAAATTAGCCCTGAGTCATAGATCTAACTAATGGCTGTTCTTTGCTTCTGTACATTATGGCTTCTACTAGCTGCCCTCCCTGATTGTGGTTTTTGTGGTTTTAGCCCATATAATCAAGTTTGTGCCCCCAAAAAGATTACTACTCATTTGAGTGAATACACTCAGGTAGTTGTGTGCTTAATTAATAAATCCACACCTAAATTTATCTTGAACCCAGGTCTTAGCTTGCTCTTATTCTCTGCACAACATTTTGAGGGAAAAACATATGAACAATTTTGTGGTCCTGTAAATTTCTCAGTAATACTGCTTTTCTTTCAGAAATATGTACAATGTTTACTAGGTACTAGGGAAAGGTGAACTTTGGAAGTTATTTTGGACAAACCTTGGAAATGGAGTTCATCTTGAATTGTAGCCTTAGCTACAAGTTTTTCATTACCCTCTTCAACAAGATAGTTCTTGAATGGGTCTTCGAGGTACATTTTTTTAAAGGCATCATACTCCTCCTCCTGAGCACCAGGGATGTTGAGGCACATTAGGGGTCTTGCTCCTGTACAGGAGTCTGGAGCCAGGCATATGAAGGGTTTTTTTTCCCACTCTTTATAATTCACACTGACTAGGGTTGCAGGCCCCAATTTTCTGCTCCTAGGGTGCCTGTCACTTGTTTGTTCTAGAGTTGAAAAAAGGCTCACATCTCCTCCACTATCATCACTACTTCTACTTTCGGAGCAAATATCTTTTTCAATTATATATGTGGCCCTTTCATTCAGTTCTTTCGTTTTCAGAGTTGGAAGTTTTTCTATAAGATGTTATTATTATTCTAATTATCTTTTTTTGATTTATTTGCATTTCTTTTGTCTTCCAGAATATGTCTTATATATTCTTCAGTGCATTTTGTAGGGATATCTCTGTACTGCTCTGTATTTAAAAAAAATGACTAGAAGGCTTGAAAATATTTTCTTGGAATATTATCACAAGTAAGTAGAATTACTTTAAAGTAAAATGAACAAGTTTCCCTCAAATTATTTTTGAAAATTGTCTATAAATGAATTCCTTAAAACAAACATAAAAAAGCTACCCCCGGGGGGTGGAGCCAAGATGGCGGCATAGGAGCAGCAACATATCGCAGCTTTCACATAGCCACCCCCAAATACACATAAAATATGACTCTAAACTAATCCTAGAACTCCAAAATGCACACAAATATACTTTCCACTAA
>CM053589.1:203388785-203407189 GCA_028646515.1 Pseudochirops corinnae
CAAGTTCAGGTACTGATGGCTCTAGATGGCCTTAAAAGTTAGCTCTGGACCACTGACATCAGCTTGAGAAGCACAAACAGAGCTTACCATCATTATTCAGTCACCAAAATGACTCAACTCAGTGATTCAGATGAACTATCTACCACCACCCAGTGGCAGCAGCCATAACTACAGGGCAAGGTCCTATTTTAGTTAAAGAAAATGACAAACATTTTCATGTTTCTTAGCAAGGATGCATTGATTTACCTAGCAGCACACACCCTCAGGTTCTCAAAGAACTTTCTTCTGTAATAAGGGCCGTAGGAAGTGCAGACTATATTACTTACCTCTAAGTATAAAACTAATACTAACGGTGACACAAAGCAGGATCCCGCCAACCCCAAGTTCAATGCTTGTGGTTTCTAGATAAGTTGAACAGTTTAGTGTCTGAGGGCTCTACAAAAGTGCCTGAGTGTGATTAAGTCAGTGTGTGTGTAATGGGCAAAAAAAAGGATTGTTTAGATTCGGAATCGTATAGCTAAGCACGAAGGCAAACATTAAGTGAAATTTTATGCCTCAGGCTTTTTTAAACACTGCAGTAACCTAATAATCAATATTTCATAACAGACCTAGATAAACTCATGACACTCAAGTATGATCACATACACCCCTCCTGTCAAGACCTGACACTCCCCCTTTATAAAGCAGGACACCTGGAATCACTAGTACATGAAGCCAACATAAGCATAAGTACCTGAGCTCTTGTTTAAAAGGATATTCATAGGAAACCACTTTTGAAAAGAGGATACTATACCACTACTTGTTCCAAGTGCAGTTACATTATGGATCATCAGATAAAAACATAATTTAAAATATAGAAGGATTAAATCCTTGTCTAAAACATTATACTTTAATTGTTGGGGTTTTTTTTTGGGCAGCCTTAGGAGGACTGCTTCCAAATGATCTTCTTACTTCTGGGAGTAAAGGAGAAATCCTTTTTTAAGAGGTGTATTGGTAGATAATTTTTGATCAAACAGCTCCCGTCTTAGATGGACTCCAAAAGAAACTCTCCTCCTTTGGACAGATCCATCACTCTCATCTTTTAAAAAATTTTATATATATATATATATATATATATATATATATATATATATATATATGTGTGTGTGTGTGTATGTATGTGTGTGTATATATATATATATGTGTGTGTGTGTGTGTGTATGTATGTGTATATATATATATATATACACACACATATTGTATATATATGTTTGATGTACTTAACTCCACCCATCGAACACAAAAAGGATATGAATACACATGTACTTACAAGCTTTTAAAAAATTGGGATATGGAGGAGTCCAAGGGTCTTCCCCCTTCTGAAGATAATATTCTGTGTGTTGTCTATAATCCAACTTGGAATACTCCTGAAAGCATTGTTTAAAAGATGCTGAGGGGGCTCTGGAAGCAAAAATAAAAACTGGTTGCCTTGGGGGTCCTGATGGCACCTTTGGATGGGTTATGGAACGAGTGGGTAATGCCCTAAAATATTTAACATTTTATTTGATTTATTGAGGGGATAGAACAACAATTTTGCGAGGGAAGGGAGTCCATCAAGCATCAAATCTCCCTTTGGCTACAAAATAAGAACCCAACTAAATATGTCTTTATATTTAGATGTAGTCTGCACAACTGGCAAAACAATCAATTTAAATCTCTTCAGAAATTCATATTTACCTAGCTGCTTTTGAGAAGTTTCCTGATCTAAGCTTGAAGTGGAGTCTTCAAAATCACTCATATCAAACTGTCCAATATCAGGAGACATACAAGCTATCCTGGGTGCTTCATCATCACCTGACACTTTGTCATACGTGGACAAAAAGGTAGGTTCCTTATTAGCTTCCTCATGGCCTAATTTAGGAAGAAAAATTGATGGCTTTTTTGGGTACCGATTTGAAGGAAAAACATCTAAACAATGTTGTGGTCTTGTAAATTTGTCAGCAATACTGCTTGTCTTTTTCAAACATGTAGAGTGTTTACTGGATACTAGGGAAAGGTAAACTTTGGAAGTTTTCATTTCCGACAAACCTTTGAAATGGAGTTCAACCTGGATTTTCTTTAATATTTGTTCTGAATTGGAAGTTTTCTTTGGAGTAAGTTTGTTCTCATCCCCTTCGAACTTCCTTTATTTTGGGGCTAATTACAGATTCTCCTGCCCTCTTTGAGAACAGACTTCTCGGCAGGCACAGCCTTGCTTTGCTGGGGCTCCGATGCCTCTCTGCCCAGTTTGGGCAGGAGACCTGAGGAGCAATTCTCTGGCGTCTTGGTTTGGGCCCAGAATGTGTATAGAGACTCAGGATGCTGGCAGAGGCCCGGCGCCCTGCAGGGGTCAATCTTCTGTGACTCTTGCCCTTACTCTTTCTATTCCCCGCATTCTAAGCACGCAGTTCTTCCCCCTTCCTCCGCTTTTGGAGAGTGTTCAGCTGCTGCAAATCGTGCTCTTTTGCCTCCACTATGACTTTTTCCTTCCACTGCTCCCAAGAACAGCTCTTGAGAGTGTCTTCAAGCCCCTTTTCTTTGAAGGCACCACCCTCCTCCTCCTTCTCTGCTTTCTTTGTAGCATCCCTAGCCCTTATCACAGGGCTTGCAGGTCTCACTGACTCTTATGACTACAGAGGGAGGGTGATAAATTATATTCTCTGTCCCTGTAGGAGGCTTAGAGGAGCCACAGGAAAGGTATCCTTTTGGCTGGGAAATGGAAAAGATTCCACTTTTCCAAAAATGTGCAAAGGAGAAAAGCAGACAGATAGCTCTGCAGTCCCCTCTGGCGACCAAAATGGGTAACAGCAGCCTTTGTGGATGGAAGCTGATCCACCTTCATGGAAATGTCAGGCTTAAGAATTTCGAGCAGGGACCTGGAAGGGTCCAAGTCGTGTTTTAGGAATTTCACAGTCATGCTACTGATGAATTGACCAAGGAAAAGACTAGAGAGAGGGGAAACAATTAGGTGGGTGCGGTCCAGGTAAGGAGGGATGAGCACCTGAATTTGGAAGTGGCCACATGAAAGGAGACAAAAGGAGCAGTGGGACAGATGTTGTGAAGGAAGAATTGTTTAGATACGGATAGCAGGTGCCTGGAGGTGGCAAGTGACTCCCAGGTTTTGAACTTGGGGAACAGATAGAAAAACAATGTAATTATGATAATCACAGCAATGATGATAGTTGATATTTCATTTCAAGATGTGCAGAGGGCTTTAAGCTCATAGTTGTGTGCCAAAAAGAAAGACGACATTTTAGAAGAGAGGTGGGCTTAGTGGGAAAGATGAACTCTGTTCTGGACGTGTTGAGTTTCAGATGCTCTTGAGACACCTGTCGAGAGAGGCAGCACAAAGTTGGAGATGCTTGCCTGGAGTTCAGGGATAAGATTAGGACTAGATATATAACATACATTTTACATTGACTGTGAAGCAACTAAGATGAAAACCATGGGAGCTGATGAAATTACCAAGAGAGAGAAGAGACCAGGGCCAGCCTGAGAGAGAATCTTGGGATGCTGCACTATTTAGTGGTTGGCAATAGGATGATGAGCTAGAGAAGAATTAATTACACAGGTAAGAGGCAATCAGCATCATGGAGGTCAAGGAAGAGAGTATATAGGAGGGGTGTCTAACAGTGTTAGATGGCTAGGATGATGAGGAAAAGGTGAAGATGGATGAAGGTGACTGACATATGTAGGGGTGATCTCGGCAGGTTTATAGGAAGCAGGACCGAAGTTAGTAGATGAGGTTAAAAGTGAGAGAATGAGGGGACAGTCAAAGGAGGTAGCTCTTGGAGAAGGAGGGAGGGGCTGGGTCAAAGACACAAATAGGGCATTGTCCTGTTGAGGACAGTGAGGAAATGACTCTGTGGCAGAGCCAATCAGCACAATTGTGGGACTTTATCAGTATTCAACACATGGAAAGCGGCTAGTCAGATAATCCTGGGTTGGCCTTTGGCAGCATGTGAGAGGTGATAGAATGAAGAAATGAGGAATTCAAGGGAAGACGACAATGCACAGCTGAATTGATCAACCATGAGGTTGATGGTGGAAGAAAGTTCAATCAGAGTAGGGGTGATGGTTTGGGAGGAAGCCAATAGGACTTGAGATGATACTGAGGGGACATATTAAGTTTAGTAAAAGGGATGCAAAGAGAGATGTGGAAGGACAGGTTATGATCAGAGAGAGGAATATTAAAATTCAAGATCATGGAAGGAGCATATTTATGGGTGATGGAGACACATAGGATGAAGAGAATTTTGTTAACAACAGAGCAGGCTTTCCAGAGGGCAATGGATTGAGGAGAGGTAGGTCTGAGGTCAACAGAAAAGTGCAGAAGAAACAGCACTTAGTCAACAGGCACCTACTATGCATCACACACTGCGTCCTCAAGGAGTGCCCATTCTAGTGGGAAAAACATGTAAAAATAGCTGTGCACACAAAAGAGATAGATAGGGCAGAGGAAAGTAACCTTAGGAAAAGAAAAGGATTTGATCTCTGAAGGTCGCTCAGTCACAGACCCAAGGGAAGCAGGAGCTGGGATCCTATGGACTTTTTGATCAATACTTCTAATATCCAGAGGGGGGAAATGCCTTGTGACTCCTGTTCTTGATATGTCTTTGTAGCAAATATTCCTTCATCAACCTAATTGATGTTAACTGATTAAATGACATTTGGGCACTGAAAGTGCTTAACATTAGGGAGAACACACTCGAATTTGGGCTGGAGTTGATGGCATTAGAGAGAGAGACTCCTCTGAACCCCAAAGGGGTGATGTGGCCGGCTTCACTCTGGGAGAGTAAGTTCAGAGTCTTACTATATGTGGGGTCTTGCTTGGAATAAAATCGGGCCCTTTGCATCTATGGGGATCCCTTGGAGGTATTCTCCATCCAGGATTTTCATTATTGGATACCTTAGCTTTCAGTCAATCAGTCAATCAAGTCAATAAGCATTTATTATGCACCTTAGATTTGCTAGGCACTGTTCGAAGTGCTGGGGATGAGATAGTCCCTGGTCTCAAGAGATCCATTAGAAAAAAGTTTGCAATTCCCTCTTCTACTTTTTGTTTTAGACTGTAATTATACAGTTGTTTCCTCACAAGTCAGCTCATTTCTTTTGGAGCTGTTGTTTCCAGATGTTTACCCTCGTGAATTTGTTGCATCTTTAAGCACTGATCCTTGCTATGTTACTGAATTCTGTACCAGGATTGATGCTGAGGCTAATGTGAGAAGTAAAACTTTGTATTACAAATTCTGGTGTCTCCATCTGCTGGCAGCAGTGCTCAGGCCTAGGCCTCGGGAGATGGGCAGAGCTCAGGCCCTGTAGTCACCTTGGTCCCAGCAGAGGGGGCAGTGAAGAGGGATTCAGGAGGAGGGTCAGGCCTGGCATAGCCGCTTATTTACCATAATCTGGGGCATAAGGGGCCCCTCTATATCTCCATATTGATGCCAATATCATACAGAGTAGTCCATGGACAGCTTATTCTTATTGGATCAAGACTGGTATTGTTGGGAAGTAGCTTGTTTGTGGCCACGGGGAGGTGGTGATCTTCTCTGTCCAGCTTCTACAGAACCATGGGGACAGAACAGTCCCTCGGCATAAGACATTAAAGGGACAAAGATTTGCTATTCCTCCCCACCCTAAGCATGAGGCTCCCAGGGAGGGAAAGGAATCCTGAATGAGTAGAAGAGGTGATGGTTCAGTTGCATTCTTGGTACCAACCTTTCCACTGGGCTTGGCAGCATGCAAGAAGGTAATGGCCTTCTCACTACAGATGACCCTGGTGTGTGGTGAGAATCAGAAGCTGTGCACCAGATGTGATCTGCGGCTGCATAGCCCTTGTGTTTCCAGTACCCTTCTCCCCTCCCCCCTATCATCCCTGCACATCCAGAGATCCACTATGAACTGTAGACTTGGCATAACTCACCACATGGAGCAGATCACCAGGCTCTGGGTCTTAGTCTTACCGAGGGACCAAGGAACAGCCTCAGATTCCTGGCCTTGGTTTTCTTCCACATTGGGTCCCTCCTTCAAGGACTTCTGACATTGTATCTTGCCTTTTCTTTAGTTTAGGAGTTCACTAACTTTCTGGGTTCACGTTGTCCATTTCTCCTCCCCTGCCTCCTATTCCAGGCATCTTGGGTTCCCAAAATTAGGGTTCTCCAGTAACGACTCATTTAAAGGGTGGAAGGGCCTTCAGAAGATCATCAGCTCCCTGCCACCATGGGCTGAGTGACAAAGACACAACTGCCCAAGGTCCTGCCCCAACATAGGCGAGGCTAACTCTTCCCCAACTTGATTAAAACCACCCTGGAAACTCGATAGGCTCAGGGGACTAAAAATTTGGGCCATTGATTGAGCTTCCTGGTGGCCCAGGCACAAAAAGCCTTGGAGAAGAAATCACTTGACTCAGTCTTCAGGTTTCTGCCTGGCAGACCTTCCTGACCAATGTCAACACAGAGAAGCCGTGGTCAGGTGATTCAGAGCTACACCCTTCCTGAATAGCTTTTTCCTGCTCTGAACGGGCTTCCCCTGCTATGTCTAAGTAAACTTCCTTTTGCACACACCCATACACACACACACACACACACACACATATACACACCCACACCCACACCCACACCCACACACTGAATTTGGTATCAGAAATCTTAGGCCCAAACCCAAAGTCAGTAATGTCTTAGCTGTGACTGCAGACATAAGAGATGTGTTCAATTCTGTGTGGGTTCCTGAACCAATTTGGGTCTCAGTTTTACTCCTCAATAAAATGATGAGGTTGAACTGTGTTGTCACTAAGGTTTCTTCAAGATCAATTCTACACACTCCAAAATTTCCCTCTCAGGATGTCTGTTGTGTAATAGATTAGAGGCAGGAAAACAGATCTGGCCTAGTGTTGTGTGGGTGTAGCGGCAATCACACTGGCATCCCCAGGATAGCTGCTGGGACAGGTTCTTAGATCTGCTCTACTAGGAAAGATAGCGGTATAAGGGGTCAACAATCTTTTTCTTAATTACATTCACTAGTTCAGGGGAAAAGTCAGCACCCTGAACTTCAGAGAAAGTACAAACAGAGAATATGCAAGCCAAGAAATAAAGACCAACAGACAGGGCTCTGACTGCCTGAATCAACACACACTTTCCACACATCTCTGGATGGAGAGAGCCCTTTGCATTCGAGCAGTCAGGGAGCTCTGAACACAGGCCGCTCAGAATCTCAACCAGGGAATCACGAGATCCTTCTCATAAGTGAGCCACCCAATCAAAACATCAAATCAGGGTGTATACATACTTCTCAGAGTCAGAAGACATCACAACCCTTCTGATACCGTACTTAATTAGACATTAGCAAAAGGTGTGAAAGCCTTCCTACAAGCAAGCCTCCCCTAAGCAAGGTCCCTTAATGGGTTCCACCTGAGGTCTTTTAATGGGCAGGGAAGATCTTAAATCCTATGCACAGTACAGTGGGTTTAGGAGCTCCTTGTTTCTCAGTCTCACTCACTGATGGGAGGTTTCTATAAGCAATGCTGATGCTCCTGGATCATTTCTGTTCCTTCTGAGTGTGGCTGAAGGGACTCCACAGGCCAATCTGTAAAGGACAGTTGGCCGACCTGATGTCGATGAGAGTCTGCTTCTCATAGGATAGGAGGTAAATTGATTAGACCTCTGCCCTTCCTAACTTTCACTGAGACTGATACCATGTGCGCATGTGCTTAATAACTTAAATGGCAAATGATCCAAAGGGTCATGGGAAAAAGAAGATATGTGAGCACATTACCATCATCGAATTGTGTGCAATAAGTGAGATAAAAGCTGTTATGGAGGGTCTGTGTGACCCCTTAAAAGGGTACCATGTAGCCAGAATGAGAGAATCCCAGAAGGAGGTTGTGATATAGCAGCACCCCAAAAAACCAACAGAATGAGGGGAGAACTCTGGAGTGCTGGGAGCTCCTCCCCTCTCTAGTGGGCTAATGAGAAAACCTGGACAAGAAGCACCCAGAAGATAGGAGAAATGCCTTGCCCCTGCCCCTGCAATCACACTGTCCTCTCAGCCCTTAGCCCCCGGTGCCTCCCACATCCTAAAGGCTGCATAGATATGGATTGAATTCTACAAATCATAATGACTCCATAAATAGTTTAATAGTAATTAAAAAAAAAAAAACAATAAGAGGTCTGGCCAGCATCTTTGGCTCTCTCCAGATGGAGTGAGGGATAATTTCAAATTAGAATTAGGTGAACCTGGTGGTAATTCTTCTCATCCTTCTCTTTGGCGGTTTCTCTTCCTGAGAAGGAGACCCCATGATCTCTCCTAACCTGCCGAGGAATCAGTAGGATCGGATCTCCCACTGACTGCATCTGGGATCTCAGAGGAAGTCAAGTGCTGGAGGTGGGCTTAGCAAGGCACCGTGGGGAGCATTTCAGCAAAGGCAGGAAGAGAATCCATGCAGAATTTGTTGTGTTCTGCTGAGTCTTCTGATATTTAGCTGTTTGTTCCATAATAGATCTGAGAGGAGCAAGCTGCCCCTGGACTGTTAGTGATTTCCCACTGTAGGGCATGGTGGGGGGGATGTGACACTGGAGGGACCAAACACTGTATGTGGGGGGGAAAATCCTGCTATGGGATTTACAAAAGGATGTGGGATCCTTCCTCTTAAAAAGCTAACAGTCTAGTTGGAGAGACAAGACATAAATACATAGCAAAAAAATAAAAAAAGACAGCAACCCCTCACCCGCCAAAAACTAGCAGGTGAATGAAGCACCAAATGATGGTAAAGGCTGATTTCTTAATATAAATGAGTTTAGTACAAATATTCCTTTATTAATGCAATCCATAGCCTGACACCCCAAGCTCAGTCTTGGGGGCTTCCCCAAATAATCATATCCCCATTGCCTTTCTATAACCCCACCTAGGGCTTACTCTGGGAAAATTTAGAGTATAACTTCTGTGTGACTTGAAGATATCTCAAATCCAGGTCTTTTAAATATTCAGTTCAATGAGTCTAAGATCATATACAATCACAGAAAGTAATCACATATTTGCTGTAGAACAGCCTTCATTACACCCTAGAAACTGCCAAAACACACAAAAGGGCTCATATGATGCTATAGATCACTGACTTGTTCTCTTCCCCCTCTAAGTCCAGTTTTCTCCATGACCTTATTTATGGGCCCAAGCTCACAGAATTACCCTGTAGTTTGAAGTCCCTTACGAAAAAAAGCCATCTGGGTATTGTTGGAATGGAAACCACTTAACATTCTGGTGAGTCTCCCTAAAAAAAAAAAAAAAAAAAAAAAAATTAATGAGGGCTCATAGTGACACTCTGGGGTTTGGTCTTCTCAAAGTAGGGAAACCAGGTTGGGTTTGTTAGATAGGCAGGATCCTGTCATACAGAACTCTAGCCTTACTGGGCAATTTCAGAAGGGAGCATTTCCCTACTTGGGCTGCTAGACACTCCTTTCCATAGGACCTACACAATCCAAATGACACGGGATACTCATCTAGCCTCGAGGCCCAGGTTCTAGTGAACCCCTTTTCCTTTTAAGAGGCTAGTGCTGCAGAGAAACTACCTTAATCTCAATTGGAGGATTCTGGGACTTTTGAATTTGGTATTGCTAAGAGGGGGCAATGCCTAAGGTGAATCCTGCCTAGGAAATCCTCTTCTCTTAATAAAAAGCTAGATTCAGGGATCAGATGTTACCCAGAAGTCCTCAGGAATTTCACCTTATCTTACAGAAGACTGGATTGTAAACTAAGAGTTAATAGGCAGGCCATTATCTAGGAGAAGCTCCCTTGACTCGTCTTTAGAAGCTGGGTTTCAGGTAGTCTCACTCTTGGAGTACGTGCTTCCTTTCTCCATGTCTGCTACATTATTCATCAGTTTACATTGAAAAAGGACCTATAGGTCACTGAGTCCAACTGTCTCATTTCGGACATGGGGAAACTGAGGCTTAGAGATATTAAGATTAAGTGATTTGCTCATGATCACACAGATCATCTCCTTTGCATCAGCCAATGAAAGAAGGTGGGTCCTGAGCTCCGGACATCCTGACTCTGGTGCCCTCTGCCTCTCCACTCCACCTGCCTCTGGCATTGTCCTTCCACAGATAGTCTAGGCATCCCCAGACCTGACCACCACCCTGACAGCTGCCCCCTCTGGGGTGCTGGTCACATGGTATGTAATGTTGTTGAGGGCGCATGGCTTTCCACTTTGGCTTCAGTGGGTGGGATTCCTCCCTAGAGGAGCCTGGATGATCCTAGCTCCATTGAAAGTCAGAAAGGTGGATGGGCTTCCTTTTACTGTCTCTTCCTTCAATGGCCTGACTCACAACTGTGCAAGCCAACTGACTCATCATCACAGGCACAGTTGTCATAAGTGAAGCCTGTCTTGCAGGAGACCACTCATTTCCTCCATAGGGGAGATGCCCTCAGAGTTCTCCTCCAAAGGCTCTAAAACATCAAAACTCATCACGCCGATTCAGTTACTCCTTTCATAAAATACTGAAAAGCCACAAGCTTAGCTTCTGGATCAACTCTGCAAATCACTAACACGCTCAAACCTTGTCTCCCAGGGAAGACTTTGCACTCAGTATCTACAAAGTCTGAACATGGCAGGTCAGGATGCTGTTCTCATTCCCTGGCAGAATGCCCTGTCCCCTGGCAGCTGTCACCTCAACACTTTCTGGGCTTACCTCAGTGGGCAACTCAGTCTGCAATCCTGCAAACCAGTGACAGTGGCAAGGATGGAAAGCCTGGCTCCATCAGGTGCCACCCTGGACTCCCCTTGCAGAGGACACACTTCTCTCTACTGATACAGCCTTATGGGCGGAGGGTAGATTTCCAGGACTCCTCTTGCTTAGCTCCCCAGGAATCATGGAAGGCAGACCAAGCTCCTGGAATGAGCACCAGGTTTGACACCTGAGGGACCTGTTTCGAATCTTGGCTCTTCTACTTAGCGCCAAGGTAATTTCTCACTCTGGGCCTTAGTTTCCCCAACAATAAAATGTGAGGCAGGTTGAATTTACAGTAGTTCATATTCTATAATATCAATGTTATAACTAATAATGACCAATAATATTATCTTTGTCCTGGGGTTGTGAAGATCAAAGGAGTTAACATCCGTAAAACGCGGTGCAAACTCAAAATGCTGTGTAATTTTTTTTTTTCTTTTTGGAGGGGGGAAGGTAGGGCAACTGGGGTTAAGTGACTTGCCCAAGGTCGTAGGACTAGTTTTGTGGTAAGTGTCTGAGGTTGGATTTTAACTCAGGTCCTCCTGACTCTAGGGCCAGTGCTCTATTCACTGCGCCACCTAGCGCCTCCCCCCCTCGTGTAAATTCTTCCTGTAATTTCTATTATCGCTATTACGATGTGTCTATTCCATGTTTTCCTCCTACTGGACTTGCACACACAGTCAATGAGCGTGTCATAAGTGCCTACTTACTAAGTGTGAGAGGCACCGAGCTAAGGAAAGACCAGAACAGTTCCTGCCCTCAAGAGGTCCACATTCCAACGGGGGAGAAAATTTGACAATGACTAGGTACATGCAAGAAACAGATGGAACAGAGGGAAGTGAACTTCCAAGGAGAAGGCACCCCCAGCCGGAAGGGGCAGAGCTCAGTCAGGAAGACAGGAAGCTAAGAGGGGGAGGGAGAGCATTCCAGCACTGGGGACAGTCAATGCCCAAAGGCACAGCCATGGCCAACTGCAAGCAGAATGTGAAGAACAGCTGCTAAGGCCAGAGCCCAGAATATGGGGAAAGGGGAGAGGGTACAAAGGCTGGAAGGGTACGTAGGAGGGCGCAGGTTATGCCAAGAAGGGAACTTCATACTTCCTGGAGATTGTGTCCTGAGCAGTCTGCCTTAGGGCAATGACCTTGGTAGCCCAGTGAAGGACAGATAGAGACCTTGTCAGGAAGTTCAGTTAGTGGCGATGCCAAGTGTCTGGGCCAGCATGTGGAGAGAACTGTTCCGTGGAGAGAAGGGGACAAACATGGGAGGTATGAAAGTAGAAACATCAGGCTCCAGCAAAGAAAGCCTGGCCTTGGGAGGATGGGGAGGAGTGGAGGCTGGGGCTGAGAGTGGGATCTGGGTCCTCGGCATACAGAGGGAGGTACAGAAGAGGGAAAGGTTGCTTTTGATGACACAATTCGCAAGGCACACACATGATGTTCTACTGCATTCCTGGAGCTCTTCCAGCTGCCAGAGGGTTTTTAGATCTGGTTTTCTCCTGGTTCTCGCAACTTTATTTTGTGTCTGTTTATGTAGAGTGGAGGAGGTGACAGAAAGGTCTGGCTGAGAAGAGAAACCAGATTATGGAGGCCCTTGGAGCTGGGCCGCTGGCCTTGCTGCAGTGGGAAGTCTGATGTGAGGAATTGTGATATCTTTAGGGGAGGGAGCAGGGAGGCCCCCAGGAGGCCAGTCATGACATGGTGCCCCAGGGCTTAGGAAGGTAAGGGTGAGAGGCATTCTGGAAGTAAAAACTCAATAACCAAGCAACTGAATACAGGGAGCTGAGGACAGACTTGATGGTTCCAGAGCCTCAGCCAGGGTGATGGGGAGTGATTGGGCAGGTGATTGGTGGTCAGATGAGAGTGTGGGGAAACAGAGGTGCCTTAGCAGGCCCAAATAGTGCTCTAGCTACCATTCTTTCCTCTAGGCCTGATGCCTTTCCTATTTTCTTCATTCTTTTCTCAGTTCTCCCCACTTTTTGAGAATACAGAAATTAGTTTCTCACCTCCATTCTCTTCCACCCCCCCCCCCCCCTACCACCATGGGCGGCGACCTCCCAACTCTAGCCCCTTTCCCCGGGGGGTCACTGACAGGATTTTGGCCCCCTCTCTCCTCCTGCACCTCAATGTCCATACAGACGGGCACCGTTGTGACCACCATTCAAGGCCACAGCATGGTCTGGACTCGAGTTTGCATTTCTGAGGTCTTATCTCCTCTCTGGGGCTCATCAAAGTTTACCGTTCCTGGCTCCGTGGTAGATTTGGACTTGCACCTCACTGAGAGGGCAATGGGTGTGTAATAACATAATCGATGATGAATGAATTCCGTGAATGATGAGCTTCTTTAACAGAAACCATCCATCAATGCACACCCACTTTACGTGTAGGAGGGGAATCCCTGGTGGGCTGAGATTTCCTGAGGAACCTGACTCAGTCATGGATAATCTTAAACCTGGCAATGTCCCCCGACGCCTCTCCCCAACCATCGCGGCTTCAGGGAGCATTTTCATCTAGGGGCAGCACCCTGGAAAGCCCCCAGTGGAGCCGTCTCCTCCCGCGCTGGGTGTGAGCCCAGCTCGGGCTCAGGGCCAGGACCAACTGACTCAGACTTTTAAAAAGCAACTTTGTTTCCTTTCAAAGTTCCGTGAAAAAAAATCATTGTAGAGGCCGCCCTCTGCTGGACAGATGGGGAAAGGCAGTGCACAGCCCAGCATGACTGACACGGCTGTGCGAGTGTGTGTGTGCGCGTGCGCAAAATTGGGCTGTGAATGAGCACAGCTCTTCTGCTTTAATATGCAGAATAAGCCCTTCCTGAGACGGGAAGAGCACCTGTCTTGGGGAGACCGGCCCTAAGGGAAGAAGGTGTTTGCCAGCTGTCTGGGGTTAGAGGGGAACAGACGCTGCAGGAAAGAGGGTTTGGAGAGGGGATCCTGGGGGGGCGGGGCAGAATGCTAGGACAAGCATGGAAAGGAGAAAGTTTGGGTGTCTAGCAGAAAATTGAGAAAAGAGGTGAAGAGGAGAGCAGAGTGGCAAGGTGGAAGCTGATTGTTAAATCAGGAAAGGGCTCCAGTGAATGCTAGAGGTGGGACCCTGAAGCTTGTAGTGGAGCTCCCCAGGGCAGCTGTGTCCAGACTCTCCTCTCTCAGGCAGGCTTTGGCCAGGGCACTATGGCCACAGCCTATCACCGTCATCACAGAGGATGTCCTTTCTCGCATTCTGGAGGGGTCCATGGCTCCCTATGGCTTAGCCACACATTCCCTCTGTCACGGTGATGATTCAATCTCTGTTCTTGCAGAGCTTCTGCAGCCAACCTGGTGGTATCTACATTTAGGACGCTGGTCCTCAGATGTCAGACACAGTCCATCCCCGAGTCTACACCTAACGCTTTTCTGATGAAGGAAGGAAAGGAAAAGGGAAGGGGAGGGGAGAGAAGGAAGAAAAGAAGGAAGAAAGAAGGGGGGGAAATGATTAAGTCTTTACTAAATGCAAGAACTTGTGCCAGGTTCTGGGGTAAGTCAAACTAGCATCTACACAGTGCCAGACATTCTGCTAAGCACTGGGGGTGGGGGGAGGACCAAGAAAGGCAAAAGACTTACTAGCCGTGTGACCCTGGGCAAGTCACCTAACCTCTCTTTGCCTCAGTTTACTCATCTGTAAAAGGGGGCTAATAACCTACCTTGCAGGGTTGTTGTGAGACTCAGATGTGATAGTAATTGTGAAGTGCTCTGCACAGTTCCTGGAACAGTTACCGTTTGTTGTTAGTAGACAGTGCCTGACCTCTAGCTCAGTATGTCCAAAACAGAATTTATTCTTTCCCTCCTCCTGCCTTCCTTATTCCTGTTGAAAATACCATTTCCTCCCAGCCCCTCAGCCTCGCCTCCTAGGAATCATTCCAGACTCCTTGCCATCTCCAGTGTGGGGCCAGGCCTGTGACTTGTCCTCTGCACAGCCCCTCCTCCGATGCTGCCCCGCCCCGGTGCAGACCCCCCTGTTCCCATACCCGGACTGTTGCAGTGTTTTCTGGGTTCCTTTCCTCCTAAGGAGTCTTAGCTCTGAGCCCACCCACACTTTCCAGACCCACAAGGAGCTTGGTTGCTAATAAAAGGTGTTAGGGCCCCTTTTCTCACTCCCAGCACCCCGAGATCTGGGCTTGACCCTACATTCTCTTTCATATTTTTAATCCTTGCCTTTGCTGTCTCCCTGATCCAGGTCCACCCTCCATTCAGACAGCAAAGTGATTTTCCTAAAGCCACAGGTGGGATCGTGTCACTCCCCAACCCAAGAAACTCCAGTGGCTGTGAAGGCCTCCGGGATCAAATGCAAACTGCTGTTTGTTGTCCAAAGTCCTCCATTACTCGGCCCTTTCCTGTCTTTCTAGCTTTCTTACACCTTATTCTCCAATGCGGCCCTCTGGATTCAGGCACACTCGCCTGGTTCATTCACAACAAGCCCCTCCATCTCTCAGCCCCAGGCCTGGCCATCCCCCATGCTTGGAAGGCTCTCCCTCCTCCACTCTGACCACTGACTTCCCCGGCTTCCTTTAAGGCCCAGCTTCAAAAAGGCTTCTTCAACCCCTCTGGATTCCGGTGTCTTCCCTCCGATCATTATTTCCTATTCATCCAGTCTACAGCTAGCTTCACATATGGTGTCTTCCTAATTAGACTGTAAGGTCCCTGAGAGCAGCGACTGTCTTTCGCCTCTTTCGGCATCCCCAGTGATTAGCACAGTGCCCGACACATAGTAGGGCTTAATTAAGGTCTCTTTTTTTTCCATTTCACTTTTATTTGCTCTCCAATGTCATATTTACTCCCATGCCATAAGCTTTTATTTCTTCTGGGATATCTTTTTCTTTTGAGTAAACTCCTCTTCTGGTTTAGGAACAATTTGTTCCTTTTCAGTAAGAATCATCTCAATACGGCAAGGAGAACTCATGTATGGGTTGATCCTGCCATGAGCCCTGTAAGTACTCCATCCCTCACATTCTGAGAGCCTTGTTAACCTTGGATATGCTTAATGACAAGAGAATCCACATCCAAACCCTTTAGTTCTGCGTTACTCTCTGCATTTTTAAGCATATGCAGCAAGAATTCAGTGCTCTTTTTGGGCCACAGACCCTGTGTCCAACCCCATTGCTTAGTGTGGGCATACCTGCCAACTCCACCATTATATCGACCAAAGGGAACACATTGTTTCTTCAATGTTACAGTTTTCAAATACTTGGTAACTTTTCAGATATGCATGCCCTTGATAGCCCGGGCTGTTTCATGGGTGTTCTTGAAGTGGACCTGGAGATTTGAACCCCTTGACTTGTATGATTTTGTGGGGTTCTCTGGATCCAGAGAGTACCTCACCATTTTAAATGATTACCTAGGATGGCTCAAGGGAAGAGGAAGAGTTAATTAATGTTTCTTGACTGACTGAAGGAGTTTACACCTAATGGACGACAGATTTAGAGTTGGGACATCTAGTCCCATCCCTCATGGGACGGTTTAGGAACTGAGTAGGAGAGAGGTCGGTGATTGACCCAGGGATCATCCAGTTAATCTGAGGCATTTGGGAAGCTGGTCTTTGGGACTCAACCCTTCACAAATACCAAGGCAAAGACAATCCCTGCCCTCCATGGGCTTGACTCTGAATGCAGGCCAACTCCCTTGCAGGGGAACGGGGGCCAGGAAAGGCACTTATTCTAGAGAGCTTTGAGGAAGGTGATTGAGACCTTGGGGAACACATGGACACATCCTGTCCAGCATCATGCAAAGCACCAGAAAGTACATAAGTGCATGCTGTATGGCAGCCCCTGGGAAACAGACCCATCCTCTCCTGGAGAATCCTGGGAGCTTAAGTTTTCAAGGAATGAGGGAAATGTGCAAAGGGGTTTTGCTGAGAATTTCTGTTTACACTCCTGGCCTTGTTCAATGACATTCCTTTTGTTAAACCAGGAAATGAGGGAGGGAGATGAAATGGGCACCTTCAGTTGGGAGGTCAGGGAACCTTCAGAAACATGGAATGCGTGCTGCCTCAGACCAGCTGAGGCCTGAGAATGACCTTAGTTTAAAAAGGCCAAGGCCTCCCACTATATCCAGGGCCATCTCCAGTCATTCTGATCTGTATCTGGCCACTAGACCCAGATGGCTCCAGAGGAGAAAGCGCTGGCAACCTTGCACAGCCCTGCCTTGCTTAAGTCCAATTGACTTTCATGTCATGGCATCAAATCTCCAGTGCCAGAGTTCCCTTTAAGAATGAAGGACAAACAACACCAGGGAATCCCTAGAAGACAGAAGAGCCAGCCAAGCCTGAGGCATGGGGTTAAAGGGAGGGTGTGCCTAGCACTCAAGGGAGTCCCATCTGTGGAGATGCCTCTGGGCTCTGACATGTCTATCCTGGCTCTCAGTCCTCTCTAGGTGTTCCCAGAGTTGTTTGTCTAGGTCGTTCCCTGCTCCATCCCATGCTCTTGTGTTATGGTTGCTGGGGCTGAGGCACTGAACCCCTTCCTTTCCTCCTATGGGGTTTTTCTTAGCTCTGAGCCCACTCAGACTTTCCAGACCCACAAGGAGCTTGGTTGCTAATAAAAGGTGTTAGGGTCCCTTTTCTTACTCTCAGCACTTGAGTCTCAGCTACCCAGAGATCTGGGCTTGATTCTACATTCTCTTTTGTATTTTAAATCATTGACTTTGTTGTTTTCCGGTTGTTTCTAAGTCTTTGAAACCCCACTTGGGGTCTTTTAGGCAGATACTTCAGTGGTTGGCCATTTCCTTCTGTCACTCATTTGATAGATGAGGAAACTGAGGCAAACAGGGTAAAGTGACTCTCTCAGGGTCACTCAGCTAGCAAGTTCTGAGTCTGAGGCAGGTTCTGAACTCTGCTCCTCCTAACTCTAGGCCTGGTGCTCTCTCCACTGGTCCACCTGGCTGCCCTAAGCCTAAGGAAATAAAAGACCATTCCTGGAAGGGGTAACCTGTGAGTTTCCCTAGCTCTTCTCGCTTGGAGAAGGAAGAAAACCACCAGGAAGCATTCTGGGGAGGGAGGTGCAGCGTCCCCAATCAGGCCATTTGTTAATAAGCCCCTACTGTGTGCTGCACCCTGGTGCTACATGCCTGTTGCTGCCATAAAATAACTCTGTGGGATTGAATCAAAAAAGGAGATTAGATTCTAGGCCAAGATGGCGGCGTAGGAGCAGCAAGGTAGGGCAGCTCTCACATAGCCACCTCAAATACCCAAGGGCTCTAAAATGCACACAGATCTACCTCCCACTGAAGGCAGCTTGTCTAGGAGGGACCATCTCAGCCCTGGGAGCCAACACCAGCCCAGCCTGAAACAGCGGCATGGCCCTGGGGGCAGCAGGATGAGGCAAGCCAAGGTGCAGCTGGAGCTTCAGGAGAGCAGATCTGTGGCAGTTGTGGCAGTTTCTAGAATTATCAAGCCATAAGAAAAAAGGACTAAGTGAAAGGTCAGTGGAACTTGGCTAAAATTGGGGGAGAAAAGCAGGTCCTGCCAAACTGCCTCCAGGGCAAGGAAGTGGCAGAAGCAGTGGCCCTGAAGCCACCTCCACATTGCTCCTTCAGAGCTCCCAGCCTGCAGACTGCAGGGGGGCCAAGAGATCATTCAGAGGCCAAGTGCTCTTGTGTTGAGTGGCCTGGATTCTGGATCATGGTCTTGGGTGGTGGTCCTG
>CM053589.1:203407689-203439535 GCA_028646515.1 Pseudochirops corinnae
TCTCACAATATGCCCACTGTGGAGAGGTTCTGCATAATTACACATATACAGCCTGTATTTAATTGCTTGTCCTTCCAGTGGGGATGGGTGATGAGGGAGGAAGAGAAAAAATCCAGAATTTAAAGTTCTATAATCAAATGTTAAAAATACATATGTGTATATATATACACACACACAGTTATTATTATCATTGTTATTAACTACATCCAACTGGGACTTAAGATACACAGGCACTGTGGTAGGGAGATCCATCCTGCCCTACTGGAAAGTCAGAGGCGTGATGGGGGAGAACATGGGAGAGAATAGATTGGGGGAGGGGTTATACAATGGGATGACTGTTTTGGGGTGGTGGGTAGGAGAAAGATGAGGAGAAAATTTGTAACTCAATATCTCATGGAAATGGATGATGTAAACTAAAATTAATAAAAAAAATAAGTAAAAAAAATAGAAATGGGCAGACATAAAAAAAGGAGATTAGTAAACAGAAGCCTCATGTCCCGCTTGACTGCCTCCCACCTTTCCACAGAAGGAAAACTATGATCTGGAACCATGGGGTCTTTGGAGCCTCCAGAGCCTGATTCAGTGAGGTGGTGCAGCAGATACAGAATGGGCCTGGAGCTAGGAAGACCTGAGTCCAAATGTGCCCTTAGTCACTTACTAGCTGTGTGCCCCTGGGAGAGTCACCAGACTGCTATCTGCCTCAATTTCCTCACCTGTAATGTAGGCATAACAATAGACCCTATCTCCTAGAGTTCTTGTGAGGATCAAATAAGATAAGTGCAAATTGCTTAGCACAGTGTCTGGCCCAATGTACACATGTAAAGTCACCTTCCTAATGCTCCTGGAACTCCCTTTTTCCCAGGGTGGTTATGAGGCTCAAATGAAGGGACATTCCTCTTGTCAGCCTTGAGAGTCTCCATAGAATAAATATCGGGCACAATTCTTAGGAGCAAGCCTTGACTAGGGCTTACAGGAGGAAATGTCCTCTTCTTCCTCATTTGTCTCATGTGACATTCCCAACGGTTTTTGTTTGGGTAGAAATTAAGCAATGGGCCATCTGGGTCTGTTTCCTTTTGTGTCTGTGGTGTTCATGGTGCCTCCAGAAGGGCCTCGTGTTCAGTACATCCTTAATAAAGAGAAGTGGAAGCCCCCTCCCCCTCTGCTTCCAGCCCCGATTTACTCACTGCCATCTGTGGGTCTTGGGTCTTTTCTAACAAATATCCAACTCCGATTCTGACTAGCCTCTGACTCTGACCTGTGATTCCCACAATAGCTCACTATTCTTCAGGGTTTTGATGCTGAAATTGGTGACCCTGGGGAAGTCAATGGGCTAGCCTCTCTAAATGCATGGTCACTAGGTGGGACTAGTCCTCGAGATGATCCTAATTAGTAAATTGTTCAGCATATGCGTCCTGGTCACAAAGGGGATAGATGAATGTTTCCAGTTTATTAGACCAGCTGGAAAAGAGCAATGCAGAATCAATCCATAGAGAAGCCTTTTGAAGGAGATTACCATGTGCCAGGCAGGGCACCAGAGCCACAAAGATGGGGGTGATGATGATGAAGATGAAGATGATAATGACAATGGAGAAAATGACACTTATCTGATGCTTTTAGGACTTTCACTGCTTCACTTTCTCATTTGACTCAATGATCCTGGGAGATCCATGAGATCCTGGGAGATCCATTTTACAAACGAGGAGGCTGAGTCTGACAGGGCTTAAATGACTTCCCTGGGGTCACACAGCTAGTAAGCCTTTGTGCAGGATTCAAACTCAGGCCTTCCTACAGCATCCAGCTGCTTTCATCCAAGGGGGAGGTAAGTTAGAATCGAGTGCCTGAGAGGTCGGTCCACCGGTGATTTGGGCTGAAAGGATGTTGTTCGCTGGCGTCCCTGGCACTGATTTTCAGAAATGTTTGGAGGTTAAAGGTGATCTCACTAGTGTTGAAATGCTGAGAAACTAAGAGTTATTTTGAAATTAACTTCTGTAGCTCATTAGGATGTGAATGATCTGTGAAAACATCCCCTGTAGTTCAAAGAAAAAATAATACTGCTTGAAGCACCGTGTTGTTGGCTGAAAGCTCTCCTCAGAGGCTTCTTCTGGGGGAAGCCAACATTTGGCTGTGACTGTACATGGCCTGGGGAATGGGGCCCACCATCGGCTCCCCATCTCCTGAATGCCCACCTGAGTATGTAGATGGTCCCCACCTCCTTCCATTGCTATGACAGGTCGCCCTTCTCTAGGAAGATTTGGGAGGCTTCCCTTTTTCTCTCACAACTCTCTCACTCAGTCTGGTCTTCTTTTGGGTCTCTCCTACTTCCTTGGTCCCCCTGGGGAAGATGTAAACAAAGCACTTCTTTCTTTCTGGAGCCCAAAATTCTGTCTGTCTGTCTCTCTCTATCTCTTTCCCCCTTCCTCTACGCTCTCCCTCCCTCTCTCTCCCCCCCCCCCCGCCCTCTCCTCTTTCTCTGTACTTTTCAGGGCTTTCTCCACCTATTCCCTCTGGGTCCTTGGGCTCTCTCAGACCTGTCTGAAACTCGTGTGTGTGTGTGTGTGTGTGCGTGCGTGTGTATTAGAGAGAGAGGTCAATGTGGTCAGACTTGCCCATTACAGAAATCATTTTGGCAACTGAGTAGAGAATGGGCCAAGTGGGGAAAGATTTGAGGGGGGCAGACCCCCCTGTATCTATTGCAATAATCCAGGAATGAGGGGATCAGGGCCTCCTCCAGGGTGGAGGCAGTGTCAGAGGAGAGAAGGGGGCGTGTACAAGAAGTGTCATGGAGGTGAAAATGAGAAGAATGGACAACAGATTGGGTATGGGGCAGGCAGGACGATGGAGTGAGGCATTTAGAATAATCCCTTAGATGAGACTGAATGGCTGGGAGGTGGGTGAGGGTGTTCTCCACAGGAATACAGAAGTTCAAAGAACATAGGATTGGGGGAAAGATAACCAGTTGTTGACATGTTGAATTTGAGAATCTAGCATTCAATTTGCATTTCCAAAGGAGAGAGGTTAGGGCTGGAAATCATCTTCAGGAACTGAATTCATGGCAGCATAGAGAGAGAGAAGAGTCCCAGTGCCCCCTGGTGGAACAGCCACAATTCATGGACATGACTTGGGGGGAAGATCCAGCAAAGGCTCTGAGAGGGATTAGTCAGACAGGAGGGAGCCAGGAGGTGGCAGCGGAGGGGGCTGGCTTTGGCTTGGGTGGGCTCTGAGGCCACTTGAGGTTCTGGTAAGCCAAGGTTCATTTATACGTAGGTTCAGACACCATTTGCTGTAAGTCTCTCACCAGAAGAAGCAGCTATCGGCAGGTCTAAGGTATAGGAGTCCTCTCATCCAGTGGGTTCTGGTCACCAGATGGAGCCTTGGTGAGGACATCTTCTGCATCCTTGCTTCTTCTTGGTGAGTTGAAAGGTCAGAGCTTCTTTAATCACCCTCTCCCATATCTGCCCCCAGGTTTCTCTCGTTGTCTCATGGTGGTCTCCCCTACTCTCCACACTGAGAACCTGACTTTGGGAGCCATTCTTAAAAAGGGCAATAGTTGGGCTCCAAAACCAAGAAGGCAGGAACCTAATGGGCATCACTCCTTGCCAGGATCTTAGCTAGCCCAGGAATGCGTTGAACTGAAGGTTGCTGCCAAAGGTCTCCCTACATTCTGACCACCAGGATCTTGGCTTCCTCTGCCCTGATAGCAATGACCTTGATGAGTATTTCCTCACGATTTGTAAGAAAATATCAACCGTTCTCCTTCCCTCCAGGTGCCAGGCTTTTATTAATTGTCAAGTTGGTAGAGTGAGCGCATCAGGAAATGTTGACATGTAGCATGAGAGACCAGCAAGGGAGCAGATTATCTTGGGAAACTGATCTGGGAAAAATGCCACCCAGTTTAGGAAGACCCTGATGACTGAAGAGATATTGCACAGAAAATGTTGGGTTTTCTTTCCTCCCAGGTTATCAATCAAGCATTTAGTCAGGCCCTACTATGTATCAGGCACTGTGCTAGGCACAAGGAATATGAAGACAAAATCTGAGATGCTGCTAGAACATAATCAATACATGCAAACCAGTGGGAGGTAATGTGACGCTGGAGGCACTAGCCCTGGGAGAAATTAGGATGGGCTTCCTGTAGGATGTGGCACTGTGACTCTTCCACTCTCTAACTAGACACCCACAACTTCCAGACATCTAGAAACTGCTCAATACTCCCTCGCTTGACTTGGGGGAGTGTTTTCCCCATCCCTTGGGTTCTTTAATCATCTGGATGGAGCAGGGACCACCAGGCTGTCCTCGGGCCAGTCCCACACCATGCACATGACCTGCTTCCTACCCTTTCAGATCCTCTTGGAGCTCAAGGGAGGCCATGTCCCAAGTTTTGGGGGAGGGAAGACATCACTGTCGGGCATGTAACAGAAAGGAAGCATCCATCTCCCACCTCTCAATGTACCTCAGGTGTGTGACTGGGCAAATCCAAAGCATTCGCCTTAATACAATTTTTAAACAATTATTAAGCTAATCGGATGCAAATTAAACAAAATGAACCTATAAATATATGTGTTTTTCAAATTAGTAATTGGATTTTTTGATGATCTTTGGCTTGACATTGATAAGCTGCTTCTCATAACAGTCTAATTAGGCAATATGTAAACTCTGGCATTCAGTTCTGTCCTAGTGGCTTTTTCAAATGATGTTTGTAAAATTTGCAATTTCATATTACAGATTAAAAATTAAAAACTGCAGGAGGCTAACATTAAAATGAGAATTCATTTCAGGGAAAGCCCTGTAGACAAAATTCACCCTAATAGAATTGTGCATGAGGGGCCGCAAATCATGATCTATAGTTACGCTGGGGAAGGCTTGTCAAAACCAGCATTGTTGGCCTGTAGTTCTATTCACTGTATTAAACCCATCAGTGCAGCCACTTTGGGGAAAATGTGAACATTATCAAAGAACAGTAAATTAGCAAGAAATTAAAGCATATACCCTTGCATTTCCAAAACAAAAGATCCCTTCATTAAAAACCTTTCATCAGTGGTTTAATATTCATAGCAGTAATTTGCATAACTAAATCAGTTTTCACTGATGAGAGACGACCAAAGTTTTTTCGCTAATTTCTTTTTTGAATGAGCTCTCTAGTTTTTTGATTAAAATTTCACACCAGTAGTTGAACAGAATTGAATACATGGCTTAACCATATTTGCAAGTATCATCTTTTAAAATGCCAGATTAAATGTTGCTGCTTAGGAGAGGAGGTATTGTTCAGGTGGCACTGTTTACCTTAACTGCATATATTTTTTCCTATGCCTGAAATTCAGTCTTTGTATGGCAGCCTTGTGACGGGGAGAGCAGAGTTGATAGTTTGGGGACTTTCTCTTTTTCCTTCTTTCTCTAAGATATGTAGGTAGGCATTTTACCAACTAGCCGCAGTGACCTACTAATTAAGAAACAGTCATTAGGCGGCATACATTAATAACTCTTTGATATCTTTAGGAAAGTGAACTCATTTTCCACAATGATTCTTCTGTTTAGAGAAAGCTGTTTCCTGTGTGAAATGGGGGGAATAAAATGAAGAGAAGAGATTTACGTGGGGGACAGCGGGCTAAGAGAACCACAGTCAGTCGGCTCAGGGGCAGACAGTTGTCACTGAACCACCCCTCTTTGTGGATCCCCCTGAACGATCCATTTATTCCTGCCAGTGAGTTCTCCTTTCTTGTTAACAGAAAGATGGTGATTCTTGGTGTTGGGGCCCAGGATTGAGGGAGACATTGGTAAGTGATCGGAGTAGCTTTTGTGAGAGAGTGGAGCACTCTGTAACTATGGGCTAAATTTGTAGGCGGTATTTGCTATTTTTGTGTGTTGTCAGAGATTTATAGTATAATGTTCATTGACCACAGACGCCCCGTTCTGCGAGGCTGATCAGGGAGCCCCTGAGCAATCTCCACTATGATAATACATAGTAAGTACTTAATAAATGTGGATTGACAGTAGCATCTGGGTTTTTTTTTCCCCTTTTTGAGGGGGTAGGCACTTAGTTGATCTTGAATACTGTAGACACTTTCCCCTTAGTTAAACTCACTGGTCACAATTCAGAAACAAGACAAAGTTTTATAGCACACCTGACAAATTGTTTTCCTTAAGATTCGAGTCCTCATTAGCCCATAGTATATGGGAATGTCCTCTTCTCTCTCCTTAAGAGCGGAGGGTGGAGGATCTGATTTGTTTTTGTTTTTAAGTAGCTAAACTAGTTCATGGCTGGTTCCTTCCATAGACTTCATCTAAAGGCCACAATCCCTTGCTATTAATTCAGCCAATAAAATAGAAACTTTCCCATTAATAATGTAAGTCCTCTTGCTGAGCCCTCCCGTGAGGCTTAGCTCTCCCGTGAGGCTTAGCCCTCCCGTGAGGCTTAGCCCGTGACACATTAGACTTAGTATCAACATAATTTTGGCAACAATTGCCACTAACAGTGGATTTAAATTGAGTTGTGGCTTTTGGTTTCTTTCTGGAGAAATCAGAGACTGCTTTTATAAAAGGGAGGAGACCTGAAAACTTCTCTGACTGGGACCACACAATTCCTGGGCACAATGGCCAAGCTTTTATCTACGAGTGTGTTGGAATAAACAAAGCGTGGTCGTTGGGGGAGAAAAGCACATCTTTGCTGGTTCCACAAAATAGGCTATCTTCCTGTTAATTTCAGGGTGGGCGTTGCAAAGTCGCATCTAACGGACAAGTGCTTCCAATGACCCAAGCTACCCAGCACACCAGACCTTCTCCTCAGAACCAGGATCTTTTTGGTGAGAGCTGTGAAATTGCGTGGCATCTGAGGCTGATGCCTCATTGGAGTGTAGAAGTCCTTGAAGGCTATTCTGGGCTACCCAAGGTCCACCAGGTTGCCTTAAGTCAGAGTGGCTCCGAGTCTGGTTCTGGTGATGGATGGTACCTTAGGGCTGGCCTTGCTAAGTTCAAAGGGATGTGATTTAAGAAGGTTAGCCACCTGCTGTTAATATTTTGGGCCACAATGATTCCCGAAGCCATTCTATAAAAGTTGGGGAGATTGTTGATATATCGAGGAAATTTTGGAGATTTTGAACAATGAACTGGCCTTCTCTATAGCCATAGAAATTCTCTACCCTTTGCTCCAATCTCAGAGGAATTCACATTATTGATAACTCAAAGGACAATGAAAACGTCCCTGGTTCCTGCAAGCGGGCTGCTACCTGCCACTGAGGACGGTGCGTCAAGGAGGAGTGGAGTCTGTCATGCAGTGAGGGTGAGGCCCAGGAGGTAAGAGAACCAGAGGAAGGCTCCCAGTATACTGGGTAGATCACTCTCCCTTGGAGGACATCAGGGAACACCAACAGGATAAGACCATCATAAGCTGCCCTAGTGGAGGTAGGATCATGGGGTCCTAGATTTAAAATGGGCAGGAAACTGAGAGGCCACCCTCTGCAAGAGAATCTGTCAGACACGAGTCAAGTGACTTGCCTAAATTCACAGAGATGCTGAGTGAGAGGGGAAGTTGGGCTTCGGTCCTGGGTCTTCTGACTTCTAGACCCTTTTCTCTTTCTGATGCTGCAGAGTGTATGGGTCTGAAGTCACGGGCCCTGCAAAGTCAGCAGCATACATGGGACTTGGAGCTTTGACAGCTGATTTGGACATGTTTCTTGGACAGGGGATTCTGGAGTCTTAGGTACCATGTTACTGGTGGTACTATAATTAAAAGCATTTGAGTGCATGGGCTCTGGTTATTTAGTCTATTGATCAAAACAAATGCAACAGGAGAGGGTGGCTGCTTATAACTTTGGGCCTTCATACAAACCTCCTCACCTCAACAAAACGACTTTGTTTTGCACTTTGGTTGTTAATTCAGATGCCTTCTGAACTCTTATCCCCACCCCTTTGGGCCCCTATGAGGTCACTTTCCTCAAGCACAGCATTCAGAGGCAGCAAAAATGTCCTTGAAGCTAGAGAGCGCTAGAGGGAGGGACTTCTGCCTGGAGACGTGCGGGGCCTCAAAGACCTGGTTGTGCTGAAGCTGTTCTCCCATTTTCTCTTTAATACGCTCTGGCCACAGTGTTGCCACATGGAAATTTTATGGAAGAGATCTGGTTTCTTATAGGGAACAGTATGGAAATTAGATCCCCAGTACCAGTTTCATCCTCCTTAAAAACAAAGGTTTTAATTTCTCTGTTACTTACCAGCATTTATTCAGGGCTTGAAGATTTGTGGAACAATCTGCATATATTATCTCATGTGATTCTTACAACATCCCTGGGAAGTAGGTGCTGCTGTATCCATTTTACAGGTGGGGAAACTGAGGCAAAGAGAGGTGAAGCGACTTGCCCAGGGTCACTGGGCTAGTAAGTATCTTCTCCGATGGGACTTTTAACTCAGATTCAGAATGACACCAGGCCCAGTGCTCAGTGTGCTGCCTCTCCTAGCTGTACCAGGGAAGATTTTGAGTTCATTTGGATCAGTCAATTGAGAAACACACATAAAGAACTTGTTCTGTTCCAGGAACTGTGCTAGGCACTGAACACATAAAAGTCAAAACACAGCCTGCTTCCAGGAAGCTTCTAATCTGGGGGTGTGCAGGAAGATGACATGTGCATGTGTGGGTATGTGTGCAGTAGACAGAAAGTCATCTTGGGGGCGGGGGGGAATGGAGGTAGAATCTAGAAAGGCTTCACATAGGAGGTGACTCCTGAGCTGAACCTGGGAGGGAATGAGGGATTCTAAGATAGGAGGGAGCCGGCTTGGGAGACAGAACCCTGCAGATCTGGTAATGGAAGCCAGGAAGAGGGAAGCTGGGCTAGGGGAATGGGGTAGAGAAGACTAATGGGGGAGTTTATTGGACAGGACTTAGGTTCTGTTTGGGAAAGGAAGGAATGTTGGTGGGAGAAAAAGGTGAGAGGGGTATTAGGGATGAATATAGGAATGTGCTTTTACATATACATACATATAGACACCCACCCACATATATAATGTGAACGTGTATATATACATCCACCCACATATATATTATACACACATATATGTACATACATATATAATATTATACACACATAGACATGCATAAATTTTGACCTGTAATATATCTACATGAGGTTCTCCTGGTGAGGAAACTCCCTCCCCTAGTACAGGGTGACTGCTCTTACCATTCCTGTCGGGTACAGCCTTAGAAAATTGCCCCAAGCACTGAGAGGTTTAGTGATTTGCCCAGTGGTGGTCCATTAGCTTTGTAAGTGTCAGAGGCAGGGCATGAACCCAGATCCTCCTTGCTCCAAGGCCAGCCCTATCTGTACCACCCACTCACTCCATACAAATCTGAAGAGATGGAATTAGAGCTCTTACAGCAGTAGGAATTACATTCCTTTGCCACTTATACATGATTATCTAGCCATATGTATACTGAGACTCACACGCATGCATTTCTTTACTGACTTTATGGGCTCGAATCTGCCTGTCTTCCATGACCTTTCTAGAAATCCAGGCTCTTTCCAAAGATTCAGTGTCTGCTCCTTTTTGACATGCAGAGTCAGCTCTAGGTGCCAAGTGTAAAATGGAAATCTTTGTTAAAACTGTGTCTAAAGAGAGCTGGGACCGTGGGGACACTTTGCATGTGAATGGTGATTGGAGGAGGATTGGTGAATGACAGAGACTTTCTCAGAGTTGGCCCCAGTGGATCACCATCCTAACCTGGGGAAACCAAGGCTCAGCCATCCTCCATAGAGAATGAATCTCCGGTGCTTCTGGTCCTTTCAGGAGGATGAGTCTCAGACGATGGAAAACCATCCTATGACACCCTAAAGTTATATAAAATGTGTCCTTTCTCTTCTCCATCTAATTAGGAATCCTGGCACTCCTGATATTTCCCTTTGTCAGTTGCAAGAATCCCTACATTCCTATGGAAGCTTTGGATCGGCAAAATTGGCCAAAAGGAGAAATTCCAGCCATGACCCTCATTTTGAATGATAATAATGGACATGGACATGGTACCTGGAAGTCTGAGAAGTGCTTCCTATATGCCATCTCATTTGGTTCCTGCAGCAGCGATTTTGAGGTGGATGTTACCCGTAGACTTGGCAGGGGCACACAGCTGGTAAGTATCCATGGTAGACAGGGACGGGTTTCCCCCTTTCTTGTGTTTGTATCCCCAAGGCATGGCACCGTCCTTGGCACAAAGTAGGTGCCGTATTCACTTGACACCGAGTCGTGTCCTCTCTCTGCCTCCACTATTGTGGGTGTTGGTAATATTTTAGAAAACACTCTTCTTCTCTTTTTATCTTCCTCTTATCATTATGGTTATGATTTTAGAAAGGATCCCTCTGTCAGGAGACATGCCCTGGTAGGGTGACCACTCCGGTTTCCTTCCTGCTCCCACTTGATTATCTATGTGCTGATTTCATAATTAAAACAAATACTTTCAGGCTTGCAAAGCCATCAGCACAGGTCAGCTCATTCAAACTCACAACAACCTTAGGAGGCAGGTGCCATTATCATTCTCATTTGACAGATAAGAAAACAGACACCCAGAGAAATTACGTGACTTACCCAAAGTTGCTCAGTTAGTTAAAGTATCTGGGGCAGAATACAAATTCAGGGCACATTAGAAAACAAACCAGCTAGATGGCCTGAATCTTTCTCATCCAGGCAGGATTTCAAGTTTATTGGTCCTCTAAATGTGAAACCCAGAGGGTCAAGTTTGCCACAAGACTAAGGTGGAGCCGGGCCAGCTCCTGGAGGACCAAGACCTGCATGTGTGGGTCCCTGAGGGCCATCTCATGCCCCATGCTCAGAGATTCACCACCAATGCCTCGGTTGTTTGGAGACATGTCCCTGAAAGCAGGTAACTAACTGCCTCATCCCCACTGGAAGGGAGCAATTCTTCCCTTCCATTTGCTCATCACTAGAGCTGACTAAAAGGAATCATCAATGAGTTCTTCTTCAGCTGAAAGATGTCAACAATATCTCTTGGTTGTTAATTGAGATCTGGCCTAGAAGCCAGAAAGTCCGGGGTCAAGTCGCACCTTTGGGCTGCACAGGCTGCAGGACTCAGACTCTCAATGTTCTAAGCATTTCTCGATGTTCCCTGTGCTGTTGAAATCACAGGTCCAGCCCTTGTCCTGCCTACTGAGGGCACTTAAGACCTTGTTCTGAATGTTGCTTATGGGATCCTGGTGTCCAGAGCTTGGAGACAATCTGGTCCAGTCTGTACCTGATTGAGAAGCTCCCCTAGCCTGTGTCATCTGACCTGTGCTGGCACAGCCCCAGTTAGGGGTCTTTCCCCCACCACATCCCCTCTACCCCTGCCCCCCCCCCCCCCCAGCCTGTTCTCTCATGGCTAGGAAGGTTTACTGGACTCTGACCCTTAGTTTGCTTTTCTGCAGTTTCTCTTCCTGGCCTCTTGCAGAGCCAGGCTGAGCCCTCTCCCCAAGGTAGCCTTCCAAGTACCTGACTGCGGCTCTCTGGGCTCAGCATGGTGCCTGGTACTCAGGAGATGTTTGATAAATGCTTGGCATTGTCAGCTTCTCCCTAAATCTTTAGTTGCTCTGGACATCAGACCTAAAGCTTCCTCTTGGTGACTTATACCCATTGCTCCTGGCTCTGTCCTCTGAACAGTCCCCTTATCGTTTGCTTTCTCCCTGTCTCCATGTGGCCCAGCCTCAACACCTCTCCCACCCTAAAGGTAGCTGGGGGCACCACAATGCACAGAGAGCTGGGCTTGCAGTCAGGAAGACTTGAGTTCAAATTCAGACTCCAACGCTTATGAGCTGTGCCACCCTGAGCACGGGCTAAACCTCTGTTTGCTTCAGTTTCCTCATCTGTAGAATGGGGGTAATAAATCTCCCTCCTGGGACTGTTGTAAGGATCCAATGGGGTAATCACACAGTGCACAGCCCAGCTCCTGGCAAACAGTAGGCTCTGAATAAATGCTTCTTTCCTGCCCTCCTGCCTTCTGGACCCTGCCGCTTCTCTCTGCCTTCCTGAGCACGGCTTCCTGGAGAAGTGGCCTGAGCAGGCAGGACTGAGGGCAGACAGTGAGTGAGCCCTCCTTCTCCTGGCCTCTCAGCTCTCCTGAGAACACCTGCACTCCCCTTGCTGACCCCCCACAAATGACTCTTTGTAGACAGATCTCGTTTCCATTCATGTCTCTTGTACTTGTCAGCTTCATGTCTGGAGCCTGATGTAAGCCTATTTGTCCCAACCGGACTTTGCTGTATTAGATTTGGCCTGTTCCACTTCTAGCTTGTTACAGAACTCTTTTGGATCCTGATTGTAATTTCTCATTTTCCAGATAAATTTGGCAGCATGATGCCATTATCTAAATCATTGATTTTTTTTTTTTCAAACGTTAAACAGCAGATCCCTGGGGCTCACCACTAGAGACTTTCCAAGTTGGATGTCAACTTTAAATTCCTCTGTCTTCCCTTTCTGGAACAGTAGGACAGGCCCTGCTCTCACATGCAAAGTGCTTGTGGCAAAAATGTTGTCTTGCTTCTTTTCTTCCTCTTTTCATGTTAGAGCAGACTTTTCTTTTAAAGAGAATGGGAAAAATTATCTTCTCACCCATGGGAGAGCAGAGAAGAGAGAATCCTGGAACTTCCTTTTCCGTGTAATATTGCCTTATCTTTTAAAAATTATTTTTCTTTTTTGCTTTTTGGAGGGGGCAATTGGGGTTAGGTGACTTGTCCAAAGTAACACAGCTAGGGTTTTTTTGGTGTTTAAGTGTCTGAGGCCAGATTTGAACGCAGGTCCTCCTGACTCCAGGGCTGGTGCTCTATTCACTGTGCCACCTAGCCGCCTGATAATGCCTTATCTTTATACGTCACTTTACACTTACAAAATGCTTTTTGATACATATTAGTCTCACAGAAACTTGGTGGAATGGCCAAGGTAGCCTCACTAGATCCATTTCTACAGATGGGAAAACTGAGGCTCAGAGAGTTTAAAGCAGGAAAGGATCTTGAAGGTCTGCCAGCCCAATACCTGAATTTAGAGATGAGGAAATTGATGCCCAGGGAGAGGAAGAATCTCATCAGGTGGTGAGAGCTACCCAGGAGTTTTAAACCCTCTCTTCTAGCATTTGGCCCAGCTCTCTCTGCTGCATCAGAGAAGAAACAACTAAGAGTGAGCTCCTTTTTTCAGAATATAAGGAGGAGCATAATGGTATGGAGATAACAGCCTTGGAATCAAAAGAGCTGGGTTCTACTGATGCTTCATGGCCATGTGACACTGGGAAGGAAGTCACTAAGACATCTCTGTAAGAGTCTAAACTGAGGGGGTTTGGGGCTGCTCGGATACAGAGGGTTTTCTCACTGGGAGCTCCCTCTGTCAATGTAGCTCCGGGTCTGCTCCAAAACCAGGGAAGAGGAGACATTTTAGAGTATAGTGTGAAAGTTCATGACACTGGTCTGTCTCCTGTGGATGCCTTCCTTTAGAATCGGAAAGAAAGCCAGTGGCCATCTGGGCCAACCCTTGAATTCTTCTGTGGTTAAAAACTCTGAACTTAAACACAAAGTAAAATGGGCATTTCCATGTATAAACCAAAGCAGACCAAAGAGGATTCTGTATGTGTCTGAACCTTGGGTTTGTTCCTCTTATTGGTACCTTAGGTCGGGCTTCTCTCTCCATGCAAAGTCAACATGTGATTTTCAAAGCCGCCTTGCTTGGTCACGTCTCACACTGACCCTTCTTCTGTTCTCATTTGTGAATTAAAAAAATGCTTCCATGATTCTTAATTTTTTTAATATCCATGTTGGTAATCCTATTGTTTCCTCTTAGTCCTCAATAATAACTCCCCTCCCCAACTGAAAGGAAAAAAAAAACCAAAACACCAAAACCTGTGTTTTGTTAAGAAAACATACCTAGTTAGTAAGACGTGCCCTTGTCTGAGAATCCATCTCCTTCTGCATGCTGGGTCCGTTCCCTTGATGGGCGATGGTAGCCTGCTTCGTCACAGGTCCTCTGGAGTTATGGTTGGTCATCACACTTCTCAGAGCTCCCAATCGTCTTGACCAGTGTTGTTTGTAATTGTATAAATGGCTCTCCTGATTCTCCTTGCCTCATTCTGAATCAGTTGGACACTGTCCATTTCAACATTTCTTACAGTCACAGTAATATTCTATTTTGTCCAGTTGCCAGCGGTTATTTGGTCAGTCTCTTCTTAATTGGAGGGGCCCCTGTAGTTTCTAGTCATATGCTAAAACAAACATTGCTGCTAGGCCTAATTTTTATTCTTATAACTCTTTGCCCTCTTTCTTTGTTCTCTTTGGAGTATGAACCTAATGATGATATTATGGGGTGAAAAGGTCTCTGTGGTCTAGAAACCATTTGCAAGCCCTAGGTCACACTGAGGTAGAATTTGAATCCTGATCCTCTGCCTCGAAGCCCAGCCTCTTTCCACTGTACCTGCCTATTCACTGAATGGACATTGTCTTACTCAAAGTGAGAGCTTGGAAAGACTTTAGCTTAAAAAGGTCAAGGAAAAAGGGAGGCTGGTGACTTTGCACAGCCCTCTCATACTGGAATCCAATTCAATGCAAGTCACGTCATCTCCCTGATGTCATGGTCCTTTTGGAGAATGAAGGACAAACCACAGCTGCCTCCACAGCCAAAGCCCTTTGGCCTTCACAAAATCAAGCAAGGGTGCTGAAGTCCAAGGCCACACCCCGGATCTGTGATGAAGGTTACAGCAGGGCTTAGGAGTGAAAGGTTTGGTTAGAGACAGCTCAATTTCTCCCTCCTAGGGCAAAATGGAGACAAATAGCTCTACATTTTTCAGCATAACATTAACAAGTGAGTATTCTTTGTTTCCAGTGGCTTCCAAGTGTGGTGTGTTCACTGTAGGAGGGCCTGACAAGCTGGGCTTTACAACTGGAGGAGGTGAGGGATTTCTCTTCCCTTCTGCTCTCCCAGGGCAGGCTCTTGCCCGCTGTCTCTGGTGCCCACCTGAAAATCAAAAGGCTTCCCCTTTGCCGTGCTGGGAGCTCAGCCTTGATTGAAGCCCTGTCAAGTAGCCAGGGTATCTGGGATTTGGGAATAACATTTCTCCTTCTTCCGTCTACAACAGATCTGGGTCTAATCAAAACCCTTAATTAAAAAAAAAAAAGTGCTCAGGTACTTAATTTGAATTGCTTATTTGCATAATACTGGAGGACAAAAGAAATCCATTCTGTATTCCATATCTCTCTGGTAGGCCAAGTCATGCCCCCTTCTGACCTGCCATGTAACAAGGGCCAGCCATAGGAGCAGAACAAGTAGAAGGCTGTTTTTTGTAGTCTGTTGTGGGGAGGGGATGTTCTGGGGAAAGGTACCCTCTTACAAGAAGTGCCTTTGCTACCTGCTCCAAGATGCCTGGAATTCCTTTAAGAAACCAAATGTGCCTTTTCACAACGGGAAGCAAGGCATTACTCACAGCCATCCTAGGGGGACATGTCGACTTAAATTCACACTAAGATGTGAATGACTGATGTAAAACACTCCCGAGAGCAAACTGTAATATTGGAGGAGAGAAGGGGAAGTAGCATGAAATATAGGGTGGTGAGAGTAGAAAGAATATTGGATTTGGAACCAGAAGAACTGACTCCTTATTTTCTGTGACCCTGGGCAAGTTTTTGGGTCTCAGATCTTCTACCATTCACCATACTCCCAAGATTGTGGGAGGGCACCAGGGCGCTGCAATGGGCAAGGGAAGAGGAAGAGGTGTCTGCAAAGGGGAAAAAGGGCTCAGAAAGGGGAGGCTTCGGACACTGAAGGCAAACTAAGCGGTCTCACAATATCACCTTAGAGCTAATGGTCCCTGGTCAAGGTTTGGGTCAATTTCACAAGTAAAGTCCATTTCCTTCATTCATTTACTTGTTCACTCATTTATTAGTCTCCTGGCTCTCATCATGGCATTTTGTAAAATGTGAAAAATATGGGTTCAAGTCCTATTTCGCACCGGCCGCGAAGGGGCAACTTGACGCTTCAGACGCTGTGGCGAAACCCTCGAACTCACCAGGAAAGGCTTTTTTTAAAGCCCTCCAAGGCTTAGTTAGCTCAGGGGATCCCCTCCTCTCCTCAAAGCCCCCTGCAGCTGAAAGTGCTCTCGCTCCCTCCAGTTTTCTTTCAAACAGCGCTTGGAGCTCTGCTTTGGCCCCCTCACACCCTTCCCTGT
This sequence comes from Pseudochirops corinnae, assembly GCA_028646515.1. NCBI lineage: Eukaryota > Metazoa > Chordata > Mammalia > Diprotodontia > Pseudocheiridae > Pseudochirops > Pseudochirops corinnae. The sequence continues at coordinate 203,423,852 of CM053589.1, forward strand.
ATTTCACAAACGAGAACCCGTGGAGACAGTGGAAATACAGAACCTGGAAGCGCTCTGGAACCCTGAACCATGATTTCTCTTCTTGGGTGTTCAGGCCGCTCCTCCCCCTAACGCATTGTAGCTGTTTTAAGTCAGTCTCCGGGTCTTTCCTCTTCTCAGGAACTCCAGGGTCTAGCGCAGGCCTGGGGCATGTGCCAAGCAATCCCAGGCGTTTAATAAATGCCTGATGAATTGAATTGAATGTTTGTTGAATTTGAATTTGAACTAAGTGGAAGGTTTGACTCTAGCGATTTCTAGGAGCCCATAAAACCAGGACTGTAGCATATTCAAAGCCATTCTTGAAATTAGGTGGAATTGGGCAATTCCACTTGTGGGGGAAAAAAAAAAGCGCCGGCGTCCACTGATTTCATTGCGAAAGTGGCTCCCGCCAGATACTTCTGCTTCCAAGTGCGAGTGATTCCACCGAACGGCTCCTGTTCTCCTCTTCTTAAATGCTCTTATCTGTCATAAAGTACCAGCCAAGCACAGCGTTAGTACGTTGCGAGAAAAGGCTTAATGAGCTCAGATGTTTCTGTCTTGGAGAGTAAAAGCACCTAGCTGGCTTTAGTATAAAGAAAGGATCTGGGAAGCAAGAGGAGGAATGTTTGGTGTGACTAAGTGGGGAAAGCTTTGTGGGTCCCTGCTCTTTCCCCAGGCGCTAATAAAGCATCGCCCATCAGAGCGGCCCCGCCTTCAACAAACCCAAAACAAAAACCCTTCATCTTTCTCTTTCACTCGGGCCGGTCTCCCTTCCTTTAACAAACGCTCGGCGGCGAGAAGCAGCCTCCTCTTTTCTCTCAGTTAATTTTCTGGCATAAGATGTTCGGTAATAGATCATCATTTGCAGCAGATGACTTTGGAAATAGCTGACTATTAGCAACGTAATTGTCCTTGAATGTACAATACACATCGTGCAGGGAGCTCTCGCAGAGTGGACTTCCAGCAGACAGTGAAATGAGCAAAGACCGGTATCAGCTTTCCGTCTGGAACGAGTTCTGGAGCCGGGCGGACAAGACAGCAGAGGGAAGGAGCCTCGCAGTGCTGGCTCGAGCTCTCCGGAGGGAGAGCTCCACCTCCTTCACTCCCTTAGTTTCTGTTTCCTACCCCTCCGTTCTCTGTGTCTGCAGCACCAGCAGACATTTAGCCAGCCCGGGAGCGGGGGCTCAGAGCTCCGGCAGCAGAGGGACTCTGTTTTCCTGGATTTGGAACTGTAGCTGTGGTTAAGCATTAGACAGATGTGATCGATATCCCCACATACAATACACAATGTACATTGACAATAGATGCACATTAGCGTTATGTATACATATTATATGTGCACGTGTACTTATATGTACATAATGCATATTCTAGCTTTCCCCACTTAGTCACAGTGCATGCGCACAGACATGTGCATGTGAAATATATCCACATCACCATTATATATGCGATATACACCTGTACATATATAATATACACGTTAGAGAATACATATATATAGATAATACATGCACACGTATGAACCGTGCATACCTGTACGTATGTAATAAAATACGCATTAGCGTTATGTGCACACATAATATATATACAACACAACACATGCATCAGAATCATATATACCTCTACAACAGATATCTAATACACATATAAAATGTACACATACATGATCATTACAGTACACACATAAAACACGCCTATAATACGTACATACTAGTATTATGCACACATGTGTGGCGTAATATACATGGACTTACAGGCACGTTGTGTAATACACACATATACTACACGCATGTGTGTATGTGTGTACATTAACATTATATACATATAAAAACACACATAACTATGTAATCATATGTACACAGTGGCATAACATTACAATGTGACCTTACACACATATTTCTTTATATATGCACACACATATTCATGTATGTAATACATAATGTTTAAAAGTAATTTAAAATAGATATTTGAAGCTCGTGACCTCATACTGAGATATCTCTGTTGGTGGTATGTTTCGCTTAATGGTCTCTCCTTAATAACAGTAACAATGATAATAATAATAATAATAATAATAATAATAATAATAACTAGGACTTATAGAATGCTTTAATGTTTGCAAAGCACTTTCCAAATGTTTTCTTGTTTTATCCTCATAGCAGCCCTGGGAGGTAGGTGCCATTATCATCGTTGTTTGACATTTGAAAAAACTGAGGCAGACAGAGGTTAAGCACTTTACCAGGGTCACATAGTTAGTACAAATATCTGAGGCTGGATTTGAACTCAGATCGTCCCAACACCAGGCTCTCCCTGCTGCTATTCTAGAGTCATACAGCACTGCAGATGCTAGATTGGATTCTGGCAAAATTAGCCCACTACAGAGCAGAACCTTCCTTACATGGAATCCATGAGAACCTGAGCCCAGAGAAAGCTTAGGGAATGTAAGCTTTTGAGGGAAGGGGCTTAGCCCAGAACCCCTTCACAGGCACTAAATAAAAGTCATTGATTGATCAAGTGTTTGCTTTTTGCCTTTGTAGCTTGAGCCTGTGGCTCTTACGAGGTAAGAGCTTGATAAATGCTTGCTGGTTTATGGTACCTTTAAACCCATCTCTGCGCTAAATTCAGAAACTAATGTATAGCAATTGAGGTGACTCCCCAATTATTTCTGTAGCTGAGAAGGGTGTGATATAAAGAAAGAGGCAGAAAGAGTGCCTGCCTTGTAGAAGAGACCTGGGCTCTAATTCAGCCTCCAAAGTTTACTGTGTGAGAGTCTTACTGGGCCTCAGTCTCCCTATCTGTAGAATGAGGAGAACAACTCTTATTCCACATCTTTTCAAAGCCAGCTTGACAATGAGGAGAGAGGGCTGACCTTGGAGCCAGGGAAACCTGGGTTCGTGTTCCACCTGTGACCCACACTTGTTCTGTGACCCTGAGTGAGCTACTTGAACTTTCAGTGTTGTAAGCAAGAGGTGTTGAACACTCACCCCCAGCCCACAACCGCCCAGTAACACTCCTGAGAGCATCCCAAACCAGGTTTAAATGTAATCGGGAAATATTTAACAAAACAAATAAAGACACAATAAAACAAAAAGTGACATTACATTTTAAAACTGTCACCCTGCCACCCGCAGGTGTCCTTGTGGATAGTTGTGTGGCCTGGTTTCACATGAGTCTGACAGACTCTGACTTTGCTTCAACAGAAAGTGCCAGCCTTCATGGGGAACAGGGAATTTCTTTATCTGGGAGTCACCTCTGCCTAGGAGCTCTCAGGTCCAGTCCCTGCTCTGGAGCTATTTCTCTCTCAGATTTGTGTAGATCCAAGAGATTAAGGTTTGTACATTAGATGTCAGCAGTTACAGAGGCTGGTCTCTGACTCACACCAAACTAACAGAAGGTGGCAGATGAGGATGAGAAAACGGGCAGGGATGTGGATGAGGCTCTGGGGTTGGGAGGGAGCTCTGGGCTCAGGGACTGATAGTCTGGGCTTGAATTCTGTCCCTGCCAGCTGCTCCATGTGGCTCAGTGGCCTGCTCTCTGGGCCTTCATTTCCTCCACCCTAAGATTAAAGGAGATGGATGTGATGGCCTCAGATGCCCCCTCCATCTAAGGTGCTCTGATGCTCTTTTGTCCAACAACTCTTCTTATTCAAACATCTCAAGGAGAATAGAGGCAACCCGATGCATGGAGACGGCTCAATTTCTGGCTCGGGCACTTAATGTCCATGTACTCTCTGGCAAGGCATTGCCTTTCTGGGCCTGTTTCCTCTTTTGTGGGGCAGGTGACCTCTAAAGTCGGTTTTCTATCCCTAATTCTATGGAGTTGCCTTCAGTCCTGGACTTAGGAATTTTTTCTGAAGCCAGACACCCACACCACATCACTCCAGGGGCCATGCAGGCAAGATTTTGGGGAAAGAGGGAAAGGGCCATCCAATGGATAGAAGGCTTTTATTCAGGAAGGGCAATCCAAGGTGTGTCCTGCAGTCAGGACAGAAAGCTCTGTGCATCTTGAACTGCCAATAGCCACGTCAGAGACCAAAGGAAACAATGTGAGTGAAGCAGGTTACCTTAAAATGCGATCAAAATGTAAGTTTGTTTTATTCTTGTCTTTCAATACTCCATCAAATGATAATGTTCAGTTGTCAGGAAAAGTCCCTGCTGTGCTCAGTGTTTGGGTCATCAAGCAGATGTGAGCAGTAAGTCACTAGGGGGCAAATCCCATCCAAAAGGACTGAGGCTCAGTGAGAGAAGACTTGGGCTCGACAGGTACTGGGCATGCCATGCCTGTCTGGGTAGATGCTGGAGATGAATCCCTTGGACTGAGGCAGAAAATATCCCAGACCTAAACAAGCAAAGCAGCTCTCCAAGTCCAAGGATCCTGGTGATCGTCATCACCCCTCCAAGAGCAAGGCAAGCCTGGCTCAAGGCCACTTCTTCCATGTGGCCTCATGAGCTACAAGTAGCCCAATTAGTCCCTGGCAGAGCATGGCCTGGGGTCCTGTGGGCTTCCAGGGCTCTCCAAAGACAGACAGCTGCTTCCACCCAGTGTGGGCTGGCCAGTATTCCCATTCTCTTGCTGCCTGGCAGAGGCTGGGCTATGCCCTCATCCTTTCCATCATTCACTTGAACAGAGGCAGCACAGGAGATATATGGGTTCAAATCTCTCCTGGGACACGTCCCTCTTCCTCTCTCCTCAGTTTCCTCAACTGTAAAAAAAAGATAATGATAACAGTGGTTTTCAGCACCCAGTGTTCTTGGGAGGCTCAAGGAAGTTCTTTGGGCAAAGTACTTTTCAAACCACTGCCCATATGGTGGCTATGACTGCTGTTATTCCTCCCTCTGGGTGACCAACGGTTTTCTTTCATTTCCATTGTCAAGATCAAGAATAGCCTTTGTAATTCAGGATGCTCCAGTCTTCGAGGCTGGGGAAAAGAGGGCCAAGAGCACCGATATCTGATCTTGGCTGTGTGACTAAGGGCTGGGCACCTCAGTGCTAGGAACCTCCTTCCAAATCTGCTGCTCTTTCCCCTGTGTATAAACGTCAACTGTTATTATTATTGGTGAGAGAATCTACAAAGCTTTTTATTTCAGTTCCTGTTTCATTGGCAGGGAATTTCTCAAAGCTAAGTCACAACAGATGTGACATCATCACAGACTAAGTGAACATCAAGAACATGGCACTCCTCTAGTATAACAGTGATAGCTAACATTTCTATATGTTCGGTACCAGGCATTCTACAATTATCATCGGAGCTAATCTTCCCAACAAACCTGCAGAGTGATGTTATCACACCCATCTCACAGATGAGAACACTGAGGCACCTGCTCGGGGCTGCACTGGTAGTAAGTGTCTGAGGCTGCCTTTGAACTCAGGTCTTGCTGACTCCAGATTCAGCACTCTGTCCACGGCTCCATGGGACTGTCTGTGCTGCCAAAGCCACCAATTAGCTGTCTCAATACTTTCATTCCATTCCGAGTGGTGGCTATGGTATTTAGGTGGGTACTTGTCCCACAACCAGTTCTATCTGAGCTTTGAAAAAGGTGAGAAGAGAGCAGTACTAGCAGAAAGAACAAAGCCACTGCAGCCGCAGCTCACAGTTACGTCAGTGAGTTAAGGTTTGCAAAGCCCCTTTCAGTGTAGTATACGATCTGATCAAAGTTATGGTATGTGTGCTCCCACCGTATTTCTAGCAAGCTAAGTCTGATGTGAATGACTTTGAATTGCTCATTGGATTTGGCTTCAGGGCAGGAAAAGGAGACATAAAATAAAAGCTACTTAATTTAGACTTTATATTATATCAGTATGATCTGAGGAAGGCTTGGTGAATGAATGAACATAGCCAACACTCTGGATCTGGAGCATAAAAGCCTGGGTTTGAATCTCGCCTTTCCCACTTGTCTGATCTTGGGCAAGTTATTTTACCCCTCTGAGATTCTCTTTCCTCATCCTTAAAATGAGGGGAAATAAACCCCCTTTTAGCTCTAATTTACCCACAAACTTGAGCTAATTACACAAGGTTAGCTAGTTATCCTAATGCAAGGAAACAAAATGAGCCTTGTGATCATCACTGAGCCTTGGCATGACGGGGCTTCTGACCAGAGTATAGCTCACGATGAGCATGCCTTATTGGTGTGTTAGGAAGATGGTGGAAAGCATTTCAGTGAAGGTAAGAAAAAGACACAATGTTTTCATCGTTCTATACTATGGCCATCTGGACAGAAGGAACAAATAGATGAAACATTTGGGAAACACACCCCATGCTTGTCACAGAAAAAGGATCAAGTAGTATCGGAGGGTTTGACTTAGCCTAACAACTATAGAAGTTCTTTATTTGCCAAAAGATGAGATGCGAATATCACTTGGTTTGCCTTAATAATAACCTAAGTAGGGAGAATCACCAAGGGAATTGTTATGCTTGGACTGACTGGATGCTAAAGCAGAAACAGTGGGATACCTGCGGGGCAATGGACATTTAGCTTCATATGGGAGAAGAAGGAAAGGAAAACTGGACAGAACCTAACACAAACCCTAGCTTTGTAGAGAGTAGACTTCAGAGGATTCGGGAGGACAGGTAGGAAATCTTGGTCTCAAAAGAGTAGAGTGGGAGCCAACCAGGAGAGATGGGAAGCTTTCAAAAGTGAAATCAGAAAGATGCCGAAATGATTCTGAGGAAGAGGAAAAGGTGGAGCTATTTAAAGAGATGGACACTGATGCGGGGGGAACTCAAGCACCAACTTACTGAAGAGGGAAGGTAGAGAAAGACTGGTATGAAACTGGGTCATCGTCCCAAAGGAAGAGTTTCAGGAACACCAAAACCCAGAATGAGCTGAGACTTGTAGTGGATGCTAAGGATCATTATACAAAGGACTTACCTGTTTGCGTTTATAGATGTTCTGGGGCAAGAGAAAAATCAAAGGATGGGTAGGATTGCTATGGAGAGATGACAGGATGATGATGACAGGCGTCTATGCAAAGGCAGAACTACTCAACTCATTTCAACATCTGTTTTCTTTCTTTGAAATAGAATTATCTCCAGATGGGGGAAGCCAGAACAAAAATGGTTGAGTTAGTTGGAACCCAAGGTAAGTGAAGAGATGGAAGAGGGTACTTAGCTGTCCTCGATGAGTTCAAGTTACCAGGCTCAGACAAGGAGTGTCTAAGAGACATTGTAGAAGGTAATTGTCTGAGTTGCTTTTGCCGCATCTGGAGAGATTGTGGAGAATGGAAGTGATGCTGTAGGAGTGGACAAAGACAAACGTTATTCCAGTTTTCACAACTAGAATAAGGTGGTTTCTGTAAATTATAGTGGTGGTAGGTGGTGCCATGCATGGAGTGCTAGGAAGTGCGTGGAGTCAGGAAGACCCAAGTTCAAATCTGGCTTCTGACCTCACTAGTTGTGTGACACTGGACAAGTCATTTAGCCCCTGTTGGCCTCAGCTTTCTCAGCTGTAAAATGGAAATATAATAATACCTGCCTGTTCTGAGCTGTTCTGAGGATGAAATGAGGTAATAATTGTAAGGCACTTTTCTCAGCAGGGGCAATCGAGACATTTATTCTCCTTCCCCTTCCCATAGGCTCCTAGGCAAGCTTGACTGTGATCAATGGTATTCCGTTCAGGCGAATACTGCAGAGATAACAGATTTCAGTGAAACATCTAACTAAACTTTTTGTATTATTCTTGCGGACAAGATGGAGGGATCATGACTGGGTGCCATGGCTGTTAGGTGGATCTCTAACAGGTTGAATGGATGGACGCGAAGAGTAGCTGCTCATTCTTTAATGGCTGTTAGTAAGGATGTCTTTAGTGGGTGTTGGCCCCGTGTAGTTTAATGTTTATCAACGATGCCAATGAAGGTGTAGACAGCACATTCAACTCACTTGCAGATGACACCAAGATGGGAGGGATGGCTGACATGTTGAATGTGAGGGCCAGGATCTGCCGAATCTAACGAAATGAAATCCGATGGAGGAGAGATTGCCTTTGAGATCAATAAAATCATCTCCAGAAATACGAGATGGGAAATGTGTCTGGAAAATGGGTCTCGTGAGAAAAGCACGGGAGTTTTAGTGGACTGTGTTTTCACTCAGGATGAGTCACCATGGCAGCTGGAGTGCTGACATACTTGGCTTGTGGAGCCCTGGGCCCCTGTGACTTGGAGAGCTCCGGCTCTGGGGGCCTGTGTTAGTTTTCCCAAGGTTTTGTTATTGAGTTATGTCTCGGTCTTGTCAAACTCTTTAGTTTGGGTTGTTTGGGGAATCTTCGACTGAACCTCCTTCACAGCAATGCTCTATTTATAATCATACACTAGCAACAATGACAAACCAAAAAACTCGCTTCATTGAGATGTAAAACAACGTGTATAACGAGAGGAAGTGGAGCAGCAAGATCATAATCTACTGTGCACAAATGAGTGCAAGTTCTTGCCAGATCTGGGGGATGATGGCATGATCCTCCACCTTTCTCCCCAGGCTTACCCACCTGAGGCTTCACTGGCCCCTCTCCCCTGTGATGGGAGAAGAAGCTGGGCGCTTCTGGGATCCCAGTGCAGCTGTAAGGACAGTGCAGCCTTCTTTTGGAGCCCTTAGCTTGGCTCAGCACCGTCCTGGACCAGGGATGCCGAGGCTACGGTGGCTCCATGGCCTCCCTCCCATTTCCCCGCCCTAGACCCAGCCTTGGGCTTGGCTCATCTGCTCAGCTCATCTGCAGCCCTTCTCTCCTCCTCCTCTTATCTTCCTCCACTTTCTCTGTAGCAGGCCCTCTTCTTGCTTCCACTCTAACCTGTGACCACCACTGTCTAGCCTGGCCCAAGTCCCTGGGACCCTGGATGTCCTGGAGGGTCTACAGGGATGGCTCCCCCAGCCTCCGATGAGCCAAGAGCCCTCATTAAGGACAGGGCCATTCCCACTGATGTTACAAATGAATTAAGGTGTGTGATGCTCAGAGCACAGGAGGCTGCAGCTTCACTGTCCCCCACCCTGATCAGACCCTGTTAGAGCCATGTAGTTAGTTCTGGGTGAGCTAAGAAGGCCATTGGCAGGAAGGCCCCTCGGAGGAGGCTGATGATGAGAATGAGGGGAATGAGTGCTCAGCGAGGGTAGTGGGGTGCCAGTGAGTCCCAGCTAGAGCTCAGAAGCTTTCATTACAAATCCAGTAAGCTCTCACCAGCACTTAGCAAAGCGTTTGGTATGCTGGAAACACTTAATACTTATGTTTGAACTGAATTGTTAATTCTTCCTGCCATGATGTCACCTTTGTCTCTGGACTCTTGGCTCCAAAAAAATCAAGATAGAAAGAAAGCCAATTTGGGTTGTACTCAATTTAGCCTTGGTCTTGTTGGATGTGGGATTTGTGAATGGAAATATTTTTTGAAATGTATTCACGGTGGAGAAAAGAAACCTGAGAGTTGGTCTTTGGTGTAAGCCTGGTGTTTGCTTACAATGCCCAGCCTCTAGTAAAGACAAATCAATGCCTGCCGCCCGCCTGCCGGCCTGCCCTTGGCCTTGCCCTTGCCCCGAATCTTGCCAAGGGCCCATGATCAAAAGAACTGGGAGACGTAAGGGGGGCTGGCTCTCTGTAACCACCCTGAAATAAACTGGGAATGCAAGAGGGACGGACTTCAGGAGCAGTCACAATCTGAGGCTCTCCTGGAATAACAATAATTAGTAACAGCCACTGTGGGTCTGGCACGGTGCTAAGGCTTTACAATTATCCTCTCATTTGGTCCTCATGACAACTCGGGGAGGGAGGTGCTATCATTATTCCCATTTTACATATGGGGAAACTGAGGAAAACAGAAGTGAAGTGGCTTGCTCAAGGTCACACAACCAAATGTCTGAGGCTGCATTTCAACTCAAGTCTTCCTGAGGCCAGGTCTGGGGTTCTGCCATACCTAATTGTCCCTCAGATACCCCCAAAAGAACATGTGTCTTTAAACGGGTTGGCTAATTCGAAGACTCCTCATCCCATCTCCCCACCCACTTTAGAGGATACCCTGAAGGCAAACCCAGGTGCTTGGAGCTTCCCTGCCTGCTTGTTCAATGGTCAGTGGGCTCCCCAAAGCTGCCTGGCCCCAGCCCCAGTGGAGGAGGGGCATCTGGAGGCATTAGATGGGCACCCACCTTCCTCTTGTATTCTTCATCTCTGGCATTGTTTTCTCCTTCGTTTCCATAACAATGCCTGGCAGTGCCCGGGGGCCCTCCCAGCAGGACTGGCTGCCCTTGCTCCGCTCTGGCCCCTCAGTGTTCATCTTTCTAAATGATTTTCAGTGGTTTGCACCTCAAATCAGGATGTGTTTGTGGATGGGCTTCTGGGAGCAGCAGGATCTGGGGGGCATGAGCCACTTTCTCCCTTTGACATCTGCTCCAGGGAAGAGGGGAATTGCCCTGAGTGCTCTTCCTGAATTTTTACAACTACTTTCAGATGCTATTTCTGAATGGTTCCACTTCCCAGTGGAGAGCCTCATCCAGGGCCTGTTTACATAACCGACTTGCTGCCTGCATTGGAGCAGGACACAGGGACCTGCATGCCTCAGTGTCCTGGTTTGTAAAAATGAGTGCTTGTCCGAGAGCTTCAAGCAAGAACCAATGGCCGGAGCTGAGGACTGACCTTCGGCGAGAGGCCGACTGTGTATTCTGATGCAGTATGATATGGCAGCCACACCGCTGGGTCTGGGCTTGGATTGTGCCCTTTGGCAGGTCATTGCCCTACATGGAGGAGAAAACCATGGACAACCTCATCCCAAGGAGCAGTCTAGGACACTGGCAGGTCTGCAAAGCTGCTCGGATCTGTCACCTCATGGGATCCTGCCTGGGAGGCAGAAGTGATTATTGGCTCCATGAGGAAACAGCCTTGAGAATTTACCTGACTTGCCTCCTACTTTGTTGGTGATTGTTATTATTATCAAGTCTTTGCTTCACACTGGTAGACAGGTAGATGGTTCTCTATAGCAGCTGACAACACAGACCATTGAGTCACTGGGGGTCTCATCTTCTCTCTCCTGCTCCAGCACAAGCTTTCATGGAAGCCAGTGTTCAAAGGCACTTTTTGGTGCAAGTAGGAAATTTGTGTAGACGAAAAAAAATCAGCCCCACAGTCCAGGGCAGCTGGAAATCCAAGATGAATGCTAACCAGCTGAACTCAAGGCCAGAGCTGGGATGGGCTGTGGAACGCTTTGGGCAAGTGCCAAAGGAAGGGGCTGCTATCCGACTGGCGACCACATACTCTTCTGTCCACCTCTCGGTCACTCCCATTTCTATGGCTCTTCCAGGGTTATCGGGCAGTTCTAGGATCACCGTTCTGCTGGGGAAGCAGCAGCTCAGGTCCTAGCCTGATGTTTGCCCAGGGTCACGCAAGGAGTGAGTGTTCATACTAAAATGCAAGCGTAACTCCTCCTCTCTCTAAGCCACCATTCTCAACCTGTGGGTCATGACCCCTTTGGGGGTCGAATGACCCTTTCACAGGGGCGCCTAAAACCATCAGAAAACACATATTTCCAATGGTCTTAGGAACCAAGACACAGCTCCTCTATCCATCTCCAGGCGGGTCTGCCCACTTGCAGATACACTCACATACCAGTATTAAAGGGTCAGGGCATCAGGAAGGTTGAGAACCATTGCAAGCAGTTCCATGATTCTTGGCATCTTATTTCTGGGCTCCACTCTGAGACAGAGACAGGACTGTGCAGTCCAGTCCTCCTTCAGATTTGACCTCATTCTCATTTCTAAAATGACTGGGATAGATCAAATCTGTATTCCTCTTCAGTCCTAAAATCCAATGATACTAATGGGTAATTTTGTTTTCTTTCCTCAAACTGCTGACAGTGAAAACCAAGCAAAGGTATTTCTCCTTTTGAAGACAGTAATTATGTATATTTCCTTTCCAAACTTGTTTTGGGGAAAAATGATCATTGAACTTTGAGAGTAAATGTATTTGAGTTTAATTTCCCAGTTCTCCTGCTTCCTCTCTGAGTGGTCCTTGGCACGCATGTCCCCTCTCTGGACCCCAGTTTCCGTGTGAGATGATGTATATAAAGTGCTTCATCACCATACGGCACCAAACAAAGTCCAACTGTTATTTTTAAAGAGTTTTTAATAGTCCCTTTAAACATAAAGGAATAACTGAGAACTCTGTGTGATGATGTCTATGGTCTTTCTTCTGGGGAACGATTTACAGGCTCTGAATTTTTAATTTCATTTTTAACCCTTCATATCTTGGGTGTGCACAGTTTTTTTTTGGGGGGGGAAGTGGCTGGGAGTGGGATGTGGTGCCTTTTAAGTTTTCTTTAGTATCAGAATCTGGTACTTAGATACTATAGAATGTATAGGTTTTTCAGCTTTAGGTTTCAGAGCCATCTTATATCTAGTATGGGTGTAAAGATCTCTGGGCATTTTGAAAAAAAAGTCTGTTAGTGGGTATGTATGTTAATTCATGTTAACAAGTGGATTTATTTTTTTAGTAGGGATAGCATCACTTGTTGCATCTCTCTGGCAGTAATGAGATACTGGCCTGAGTGGCCAAATCCTTCCCTACCAACAAGTGTGACGGCCTCAGGCTTGGAGGGCTCCCATTTATTTAGATGACAAATGTGTCAATAATGGGGGAAGGATGGTGTGTATTATTGAAAGCTGCAGGAATTTGTGTGACGGAGACTCAGACTCTGCCCAATGAGTCTCCCCAGGCTTGCACAGTCCCCGCCATTTGCCTGGTAGGCCTGGGTGGAAAGCCAGCCCAAGAGCTGCCAATATTCACAGACTTGATTCAGGATGGAAATGGGAACAGCAAGGGAGAAGAGAACCAGTGTAGCCACACACAGGAAGCACCTGGGGTCTGCCCAGCTTGGAGCTTGGAGCTGGGCTGACGTCCCGGAAACCCCCACCCTCTGGGATGCCCATCTGGGCTCTCCTCTGCTGGAAGAGCTGGTCGTGCTGCTCAGTTTCCTGAAGGCCCCAGCCCTGATCGTGTGGTCTGTCTGTCTGAATGGTCTTGTTTTTCTGAAGGGATGTCCAAGCTGGCACCTTGGGCTCTGGAATCATGAGCTTTTAACTTCTGACTGGGAGATTCCATAGCACAGAAATCAGTGGGTGTGGTAGGGCTGGTTTGCTGGGCCAAGGGGTCTCATGGCACCAGATATCAGCTGGGTTGTACATCACAGGTGCTGAAATGCTTCTGAAATTCAGCTGGTTTGGAATGAATGAGTTACTTGGAGAAGAAATCCAGATGTCTGGTTCTGTCTCTTGGAAGATGGCTTTCTGAGACAGCCAATTAAAATAAGCTCAGAAAGGTGTCTCTCCCCCCCTTCCCCAGGGCTTAAAAATCAAACAGGCTTTAAATTCAGAAAAACCATCAGAAGCCATCACATTCAGACTCCTCATCTTACAGCTGAGGAGCTGAAGAAATAGGCACAGAGAGGTAGATCGATTTTCCCAGGGTCACACAGCTATTAAATATTTGAGGCAGGGTAGGAGCTCATGCCTTCATGACTCTGGTATAGGCCTCTAGGTGTATGGATCTAGCTGCACCTGTCACATTGAGGGAGAAAGTATACACACTTCTGAGTCTAGACCAGAACTGGACCTATAACTTCAGTGACATAGGGGAGTCTCAGAAAAGACATTCCCTCTGCTAATGCAAATTGTTTCCTCCTCTGAAACTTTTAGTCTTAGAGAGTGGTCTGGGGACACTGAGGTTCATTGACCTTCAAAGGGTCCCACAGGCACCATTTCGGAGAAGGCACGTGAATCCACGTCTACCAACATTGAGACCAGTTCTCTGTCCATTAAAATGGACATGTAAAAATATGCCCCCAAATAAAACCTGCAAAACTGTTTCTTTTAGGGGGAGGGGAGATTGAAGAGGAGACACCTGTAGCTGGTACTGTGTGTAGTAGCTGGTACATTGTGCTTGGTGCGGGGCTCCCAGAGAGGAATAAGGCCCCAAGAAGCTCCTCATCTAGTTGGGATATGCTAAGTTCATTTGAAGAGTGGGATCAGAGACCTGGAAGGGACGAGTTTCCTTTAACTGTAGCGAATCAGGATGGGATTCACTTGGAGTGGCTCCTGAGCTGAGGAATAGGAGGATTTCATCAGGTGCTTTGGCAAAGTCTTTGCCCACACAGGGAGGTGAGAAAGGGTCAGGTGAGAAGGGGAGCAAAGGTAGCATGGTGGGGTGAGGGGTGGGGGGGGAGACCTCTCTTTTTCTCTTTGTTCTTCTTGTACTTAGCCAGGGCCTGGAACAGAGGAAGCACTTAGAAAGCACCTCAACTGAGTGGTGGACAGAAGGCTAGAAGTAGGAGCAGAAAGGAGGAATGGATGTGGAGGGTATTGTGGAGGCAGAATCAACAAGATGAGGAGAGTCATTCAATGTGTGGGGTGTGGGATGAGAGAGAGAAGGTTCAGAAATGGCAGATAGACGCCAAGATTTGGAGCTGGGGCAACTAGGAGCAAGCTGATATTTCCCTAAATTATCAACCTACCATTTTGTCTTTGTTCTGTATATTCTTATGTAAAGAAATGTCCATTTCATATTTTGGCAATTTTGCTGTTTGAAAAGGACAAAGACAACTACTAGTATGAAAACACCGAGAAAGCAGGCTATATAGACATACATGTATGTATACATATATATACATTTATATTCCCTACAACTATCCTCATATTGAGAAGTTTCATAAGTTACAATTATCGTTTTTCGATGTTGGCATGTAAATAGTTCGACTTTGATAAGTTCCTGATTATTTCTTTTCCCTGTTTACCTTCTCATGCTTTTGTATTTGAATGTCAGATTTTCTATTCAGCTCTAGTTTTTCCCTCAAGAATGTATCAAAGTCCTCCACCTCACTGAAACATTATGCTCAGTTTTGCTGGGTAGGTGATTCTTGGTTTTAATCCTAGCTCCCTTGATCTCTGGGCCCTTCGATCCCTTAATGTAGAAGCTGCTAAATTCTGTGTTATCCTGATTGTGTTTCCAGAGTATTCAAATTGTTCCTTCTTGGCAGCTTGTAATATTTTCTCCTTGATCTGGGGACTCCAGAACCTGGCTATAACATTCCTAGGAGTTTTCTTTTGAGGATCTTTTTCAAGAGGTAACCAGTGAATTCTTTCAAGTTCTATTTTGCCCTCTGGTTCTAAAATATCTGGGCAATTTCCTTGAGAATTTCTTGAAGGATGCTTTCTAGGTTCTTTTTATGATCATGACTCTCAGGTAGTACAATACTTTTTAAATTGTCCCTCCTGGATCTATTTTCCAGGTCAGTGGTTTTTTCAATGAAATATTTCCCACTGCCTCCTTTTTTTTCATTTGTTTGGATCTGTTTAATAATATCTTGATTTCTCATAAATTCATTAGCTTCCATTTGCTCCAGTCTAATTCTGAAGGAATTATTCTCTTCAGAAAGCTTTTGAGATTCTTTTTCTATCTTGCAAATTTGTCTTTTTAAGGTATTCTTCTCCTCATTGGCTTTGTGGGCCTCTTTTGCCATTTCAGTTAGTCTATTTTTAAGGTGTTATTTTCTTCAGTCAGGTTGTTGACTTTCTTTTTATGATTTTCTTGCATCATTTTCATTTCTCTTCCCAATTTTTCCTCCACTTCTCTTATTTGGTTTTCAAAATCCTTCTTAAGCTCCTCTATGGCCTGTAACCAGTTCATATTTTTCTTGGAAGCTTTGCTGCAGGAC
>CM053589.1:203440035-203456007 GCA_028646515.1 Pseudochirops corinnae
GATCCAGGCCACTCAACACAAGAGCACTTGGCCTCTGAACGATTGCTTGCCTCCCCTGCAGTCTTCAGGCCAGGAGCTCTGAAGCAGCAATGTGGAAGCAGCTGCTGGGCCTCTGCTTCTGCTGCTTCTTTACCCTGGAGGCAGTTTGGCGGGACCTGCTTTTCTCTCCCAATTTTAGCCAAGTTCTACTGACCTTTCACTTAATCCTTTTTTTCTTATGGCTTCATAATTCTGGAAACTGCCCAGCTGCCGCAGATCTGCTCTCCTGATGCTCCAGCTGTGGCTCAGCTTGGTTCGTCAGGCCACCTCCAGGGCCAAGCTGTGGTTTCAAGCTGGGCTGGTTTCAGCTCCCAGCACTGAGATTGTCCCTCCTAGCCAAGCTGCCTTCAGCAGAAAGTATATTTGTGTGAGTTTTAGAGCTCTGGAATTTGTTTAGAGTCATATTTTATGGCTATTTTGAGGTGGCTGTGTAGCAGCTGCTGTACCTTGCTGCTCCTATGCCACCATCTTGGCTCCACCCCTACTTTGTGATTTTAAAGCAAGTCATTATGGCATCCTGGGCCTCAGTGTCCTCATGTGTGATATGGGAGTAACAGCATTTGTCAATCTCTTCCTTTTGAGATTACCTCCAATGTGTCCCATATATACCTTGTTTGCTTGTCCATAACTTTTTATCTCCTATTTTGTTGTCCCTATTACACAACCTGCTCCTTGAGAACAAGGGCTTTCTTTTGCTCCCTTGGATGTGCAGTGTTTCACACAACACCTGGTACGCAGTCATTTTTAAATCAGCATTAATAAATGCTGATTGCCTGACTGTTTCTCAAGGTTCCTTGAGGAGAGAGCCTCGGCCACCTCAAAGCGCCACCAGAATGATAGTGGTTTTTCCACTGCAGTTACTTGTGTGTCTGACTTATCCTTCCCCTGCCTCCTTGGGTACAAGGACCAAGGAATTCATGCCTTTAACCCTCACAGGCCTCCCACTTAGCAGATGGGTGAGAAGTATATTCTTTCAGAAGACGATTAAAACAGGAACAACCCAAGATGCCTACCTCATTAAGAGGGTGAGGGCTTTTATCATTCTGGCTCCCTGATGCATAGAATGCTTCAGGAAAATAGATTTGTAGGATGTGAGAACATGTAAAAAATGCCTCCAGGCACTATGATTTATTTGGAGATCTTAGCAGAATAGATGAAGTTTTAATTAATACAGAGGCTTCCCAGTTTGACACCAAATTTATTTTTTCTTAGGTATATGTACACACACACAGAGACACAA
Source organism: Pseudochirops corinnae (assembly GCA_028646515.1). Lineage (NCBI taxonomy): Eukaryota > Metazoa > Chordata > Mammalia > Diprotodontia > Pseudocheiridae > Pseudochirops > Pseudochirops corinnae. The sequence goes on from CM053589.1 coordinate 203,441,315, forward strand.
ACATACACATGCACACACACACAAACTTCCACTCCTAACCAGAAGAATCCTAGAATCTCAGTTAGAAGGCACCTTGCTAACCTCATAGCACCACCTGAAGCCAGACAAGCTTCTTCCCCACTTGTCTGGGGGAATCAGATGTTTTTGGTCACAGTCCCAGTTCTGCCTTCAAGGTACTTGGAATGGAATGTCTCCTTCCTTTGCTCACCCCCCATCCTCCATCTGCTTTTGGATCTTCCTGTGTTTCAACTCCTGCTTTCTCTTGATGAACAGATCCCAGATTGACAAAGGGACCTCAGAGGCCATCTATTCAAACCTGTTCCTTTGTAGATGAGGAGACTGATACCCTTAGACCCTCATCCAAGAGCTAGAGTTGAAACTCAGACCCTCTCTGATGGCAGTGGTATTTCTACTAACACTGCACATTCCAGGGGGAGCGGCTGTATTTGGTGTTTACTTCCCATCCAGGGTGATGGTCTTAGAGGTGGTCTGGGAAGGAAGGTGAGATGTCTGTCCATTTGTCTGAATAGCCCTAGACCAATGTCCTTTCATAGACCTGGCTGAAGGCTTTATGTTCCCGGAGCCACTATTATCATCTGTCAATCGATATCGCCATTTTTGTCAATAGCTCAGCAGTGTCTGTGGTGATAAAGGGCATCCAAAGGAAGTGTCTTATTTATGTTCAACCCATTGTTAAAATCTCTGAGGGATTTTGGTTGGAAAATGTGCATTACAGGATACCTTTATTTCAAAAGTTTTCCTCTAGTACAGCGTTATTATGGGAAGGTCTATGAACTTGTTTTAAAATATTTTGTTTATTCTATTTCAATATAATTGGTTTCTTTTATAATCTTATACATTTTCTCTTATGTATTTAGCAATGTGATTCTGAGAAGGGGTCTATGCGCTCCCCTAGCCTGCCTTCCCCAGAGGTCCAGGACACACCCAGCAAAACCATTTTTTCTGCCCTTAATTGTGCCCTGCCTGTGCAAATTTCTCTCCTCTTTCATATAAGATGAAAAGGCTTGCCCTCACTGCATGAATTCAGGACTACCTCCTTTCTCCTGAGAGGGTCAGTGTGTACATTTGCAGAAGTGATCTTGTGGGTGGATTCCTATTTCCCTCACAGTGGGGCTGGTATGACACTGGTCCCAGTGGCTGCCCAGGCACCACTTCATTGCAGTGGATTGTATCAGTGCAACCGAGGAGTTGAGTTTCCAGAAATAAGAAGGTGATCATCCCACTGTTCTCATCAAATCTCTTCTGATGTCTGGGCTCAGTGCTGGGCACCTTTGCACATTGATAAAGGAGGGGCTGTTCAGAGGAGGTCAGCCAAGATGAAGGGCCATGGTTCCTGCTTGATGGAGCTAATCAAAAGAATTGGAGAGGGGAGGTATGTAGCCAAGAAGATTTAAGGGAGACATGAGAGCTGTCTTTGGGGGTCTATGACACGGTACAAGCACTAGGCTTGTTCTCTTCTGTCTTAGAAGGCAGAGCTAGGAGCCATTAGACATGAGCAAAGCTTCTAAGCAAGGAGAACTTCCCCAGCGCAGAATGCACCACCTTGGGAGGTGGGGAAGGTCTGGCTGAGGTCTTCCAGCAAAGGCCAGATGAGCACACATTGGCTGTATTATAGAGAGGGTTTGTTTGGGCCCCTGGTTGCATGGGATGCCTCTGATAGGTCTCCATCCTACCACTGCGAGGATACTGCATTCCCAGGGAGACAGGCAGGGAGAGAGGGGACAGAGGAGGCTGGCTGCAGGAGAAAGGAGGCAAGGACCCAACAGACTTGTGCATCTTCTGTTCTGGAGTACACAACTTGGAAGCGCAGAAACTTGGGAGTTGAATGCAGCGTGCTGTGAGAAGCTGTCAAAGTGGTATGGATTTAGCTGTTGATTTTTATAACTTCTTTTGAAAATAATGCCCCAAACCTATTACATTATTCTGTCCTTATGCCTTCTTAGAATCCTAGAGGAAAACCCTAGCCAACTTGAACTGGGAAGTGTATGCGTGAGCTAGTGCAGGTGGTCATTTGTCGTTGTCTTTAGCAGACACACAGGTCTGCTAAATGGCTGATTAACGACACCTGCTTACGCCCACCCAACGTTGAAGCAGGTTCCTGCCCCTGCTCCCCTCTGTACCTCTGGGGTGGTCCGAAGCTACACAGGACTGGGGCCTCTACCCACTCTCCCTGGGGTTTTCTTCTATGGCTCTTAGGAAACTATTTCACAGCTGAGCATCCTCAGCTCTGCCCCAGGAAATCCAGTTTGGGGGTAATGAGGCTCTGATGAACCACTTTTGGATGTCCTAGTTGGGGGGGGGGGGATACTTGCAGCCCAGCACTCTTCAGACAGAGCAGGCTTTCTTAGGTCTGCTTGTGTGGGGAGTCCAGCCTGCTGCCTTTGGCCCTCTGCACTTTGTGGAACAGCTTCCGAGTTAGCTGGGGGCAAACTTTAACTCTTCCTTCTGGCTGACCTTGGGTAGGTTCTTCTATCCCTGGCCTTATTTTTGTTCTCTCTTGACAAGGAGAGGGCTCACAGCCCCGATCTGCAAAGCTCCACCCAGCCCGTGAGTCCGGATGCCCTGCACCGTGCCCGGGCTTCCCCGGCTCCTCTGGTGTCCAGGAGGGGGACCTCAGCTAGCTCTGGGCCAGGAGGGCAGCCAGCCATCTGTTGCCCAAAGCCCCTTCCTAAGTTGGAGTCTATGGACCTGCCATTCTTTGCCAATTTCTCTTTATCCCTCTGGCTTGTGCTTCTGAAAGAGGGGCCCGAACAAAAAGATCGGATCTGTGCGCCGCGCTTTAATTTATTTTCACCTTTTTTTCTCCTTTGGAGACCCCCAGTGTATCCTCACTTTGTTTACCACAAATTGAAGCGGGTCTGATTGTTTACCAGCCGGGAGACCCCTGTGCATTGCTGCAGCCCTTGCCTTGATTTTTTTTTTTAATAATCACAACCTGGGATTCATTTGCAAGAGGCCCTAATCTGCATGAGAATTATACAATTAACTTTTGATTAACCACCTCGTTCTTTGGGAAGCCACAGTGTATAGGATCCTCAGCATTTAAATCATCCCCCTTAAATTGGGAGCAGGCCTTTCATTAGCGGCTGAGTCGGACTAAACAACAACATTTGGAGATAATCAGGGTCAAAACAATCGTCGCTGCGGCGGGGCTAGAATGTCATCTTTAAATATAACAGGCGAGATAAAGGCGCCCAGATTGCGCCTTATCAAAACACAGAAAAATCAAAGCCTGCTCTTGTCTGGCGCACAAGGCGGGCGGCCCCGGCGCTCCGGGCGCCCATTGTCTGGCCCCTAGCTGGTGCCGGATTGGCATTCAGAGAGCCCCCTCTAACACACATTACATCACGTAGGGTCCTTATCTCGGAGTCTGACAATAATTATCAGGAAGAATATACTCAGAATGACTTTTTTGTGCTTTTTATGCATCCCCAACACAAGGAAGGGGAGATAACGGCATTATGAGAAAGGGGAGAGTCTCGGAAGGCTCTCCCTGGAGCGGCTGCTCTTCGATTAAATTTTCAGCCTTACTCTGGTGCGGCTGCTGAACAAGGGGAGAGAAAGACGAGGAGCCTTTTATACAGGGCAATAATAGGCCGAACACAGGCCTCGCTGAAAGATAAGATCCATTGTCGCGCAGACAAAGGGCCCGGTATTAAACACCACTTGAAGAATATCTATGAGCAAAGTTTGCAGTCCTCTCCCCCCCTTCTCATTCTTTACTTCCTTTCTGCGTCTTGACCTGGTTCTGGGATATGGATATTAGGCTGGGTTCCAGAAAGATAATCGGGCCACACCCTCACCACGTAAAGGAATCATGACACCCACTCTGTGGACCATAAAAAAAGCCAAGACTTTCCATCTTAGTGGTCCCTGAGGCCAGCGATGGAAACTGTTTTCAGGCTGCCTCTGTCACTCCATCCTTTTCCCATCAGAGGATCAAAAAATCATAGATTTCAAGTTGGAAGACACTTGAAAAATCAAGGATTTATTAACCTGGCATCTACCCACTTAAAAAATATTTACAATTGTGTTTTAAAATATTTGTTTTCCTTTTAGTCCTAAGTATGTGTGTGTATTTGCCATTTAAAAAATATTATTCTGAGAACGGGTTCATGGATCTCCCCAGTGTGCCAAATGGGCAAACAGGTCCATCATACAAAAAAGAGTAAGGACTCTGGGTTCTACAACTCCTCGAGCCTTGTGTTACCTCCACGGAAACCAGTGCAAGGCTCACTAGGCTAGGTAGAGGGAGGAGACTTTTTCCTTCTGCTGAAAGGGATGGCCCAGCAGTTGGGAATATAATTTAGTGAATTTCAGTGATTAAGAAAAACTCACTGGGTGTTAGTCCAGCTTTTGGAACACAGACGCTATAATAAGAAGGATTACATGTCAGGAGACTGAGGCTCCAGGGAGTTGAGGTGACTTGCCCTCAGCAAGCTCCCAGACTAGGAGGAGGAGACCAGATGGCTGAACCAGCCATGTCTGGTTCTTTGTGAAAGTCCAAGGGGTTTTCTTGGCAAAGATGATGGAGTGGTTTGCTGTTTCCTTCTCCAGTGAGTCCCCGTTTTACAGATGAAGAACAGAGGTTAAATGACTTGCCCAGGGTCACACAGTTGGCATGTGGTTGAGGTCAGATTTGAACTCATATCTTCCTGCTTTCAAGACCAGTGCACTATGCACAGCATTACTTCACTGCCCCAAAAGAGCTCTAGGGATGTGTGAAACAAGGATCACCCTGAAGCCTGAGGCAAATAAAGTCTTTATCTACCTTGGAGGGCTGCGTGGAGGAGGCAGCATTTGAATTGGGCTTTAAAGAGTTGAAAAGGTTAAGACTGACTCCGAGACTTGAATGAAAGAAATTAAACATATTGGCCTTGAGAGATCACATGAAATCAGTTTCATAGATGGGATCTTGTTCACGGAAGGACTTGAGATGCCTGCTGGGTTGATCCTCTCCTTTTGTAGATGAGAAAATGTATGACTTGGGTAGAAAGCAGCATCAGAGCGAAGATTTGACCCCAGGACCTCTGATTCCAGAACCGATTCTCTCTTCACTTGGTCCCCAAGGCTAGAGGGGAAGCATATTTGGTGTTTAGGCACCTTTATATGCAGATAACCAGTAGTAATAAGTCAACTTATTCTTCCAGAGGCTTTGGGGTTATATGACTTATGGTTGCCTGGCTTGCAGATGGAATGTGGAGGCTGAGGTCAAACTGGACATGGGTCCCAGGGATTGTGGCTGTTATTCTGAGGTAGCCAGATGAGAGCCTGTAACTTACTTGCATTGGGGATTTCTAGGAGGGACAGGCAGGGGGAGTATTGGTCAGCACTAGGCTCTGTCCAACAGGAAAGCTGGACCACCTGCCATATTCCACGTGTGATTTTCCTACAGCAGCTGGTATTTCTCCGATCCCTGTGTGGGACCAGGTAGCGGGACTAGAGGTGGCTTGGCTGAAGCTGCCACAGAAAGGCTCTTCCAGACTGATCCATTTACCTTATCCTCATGCTCTCTTGTCAGGAGTGAGAAATATGGAGCAGGTAGATTGGGGATTAGGAAGGTTGTAGAAACAGAGCTTCTCAGCTAATTGATTAGCAATTATGCTCAGTAATATTGCTCATTTGAATTGTGCTTAATCTCTATTTTGGTAATAACGGTTATTGTTTAGGATTATGACTTTATTGCAATATACTAATTACTAACTTGTGAAATTAAAGTGCATATTTCTGCATACTAAACAAATTCACAACGTGCTCTTATATCGTACCCCCCTTTTGGAGCAGGAAAATGGTTTTTTGGCATTACATTTATAAGAATTGCAGCCAGAAATACGTGCTAGGAAAAGAAATAAAATGCAGGAGCTTTTTAAAAAGCAGGATTAATAATCCATTATGCAACACGAAGACCAAAATGGGGAGGTGTGGCTGAGAGAGGCTTGTCTTGACCCCTGGAAGACCTGGCTTGAGTCTTGTCCCTCATACTGACCAGTTGTTTCCCTCCATAAGACTGCACCTAGATCTCTCAGCAGCTTGTCTCTGTCTCTCTATCTCTTTCTCTCCTCTCTGTCTATGGATGCTTCTCTCCCTCTCTGTCCATCTAGCTGTCCCTTGGCTTGTCTGACTCTCTTTGTCCACCTACGCCCTCCTCAGCTTACAATACTCAAATACTCTCTGCTCTCCAGCACATTGAATAGACCCTCTGTCATGAATATATATATATATATATCTATATCTGCGTGTGTATAATACACATATCTGTATACAATAAACACAAATATGTGTAAATGTACACATATATATGTGCAGACACATAATATATAACATACATGTATGACATATATTATGATACAATTAAAATAGTTGGTCTATAAGCTGAGAAGCTCTATTATTACAACAGCATTTTGCGTGTGGATGGTGTGTATGTGTGCACATATGTGTGTAGGTCAGCTAAGTGGATAAAGTGCTAGGACTGGACTCAGGAAGATGAGTTCAAATCTAGCCTCAGATACTTGCTAGCTGTTTGACCCTGGGCAAGTCATTTTCCTTGCATTTTCCTCAGTTTCCCCAATTTTAAAATAGGGATAATAGTAGAACTTCTCTCCCAGAGCTATTGTAAGGATCAAATGAGGTCCTGTATGTAAAGCCCCTCGGCACAGCCCCCGGCACAGCACCTGGCACCGGCACGTGGAAAGGCTCACTCCCTCCGCTTCCCCGTCGCCTGGATTCTCTGTTTGCCGCTCCCTGGGTTTGCTCCTTGCTTTCCTAAGGAGGGAGGCTCTGGATCCCATTTGGAACAGTTTTGGGGGAGGGAAGGAGGTTCATTGTGTTGCTGACCATGAGTGAAGAACAAGGTGCTTTTCTCAGCCTCTTCAGACACGTCGATCGGGAGAAGCCCTGTTGAAGAGGCCCCTTTGACTTCATTTCTATTGTTTTCCTCAGATAATGTGCCGGAGCCAAGGGCATTGAAAGCTGTCTAATTGGGATCTGGCAGCCAGAAGCACTGCGCAGAGGGGCTGAGAGGAAGCCCTGGATGCCCGGCCAGCGGGCATTTCCTTGCTTGGGCCCAGAGCACAGCCCTCAGTCTCATGGCCAAGATGCTGCCAGGGCTGCTGCCTCAGCATCCCCAGCGGCTGAGCTGTGGTCCTTCCCAGCCATCAGCTCCAAAAGGAGCCACTTGTGAGTGATCAGGGACAGCCCAGAAGAGCTCCGCCAACTGCCACAATTCAGGCAAAAATGGAAGGAGCCTTTCCCTGACCATGGAGAGAAGGCCACCGCCTCAGAGCACTGCAAGGGAGTGAATGGCAAGAGGAACAGAGAAAAAGCGGCTTGAAGAGGATGCGACCCGGCCACTGGAGAGTGTGTGTGTGTGTGTGTGTGTGTGTGTGTGTGTGTGTGTGTGTGTGTGTGTGTGTGTGTGTGTGAATTCTTTCAGGAAGTTAAAAAGAAATCAGCAACAATCAGTTAGGGGCAGTCATCTTCACTAAGACTTCTTAGAGTTAGAAAATAGAAACGCATTATCCCCGTCAGCTTGATCTCAGATGGCAAAGCAGGGCTTGGATGTTGACATGAAGAAGCGATCTCATTTCCAAAAACGGATGAGAATCAAGGCTGGAAATGCAATTTAATTCAACACAAATCACTACGTCACTAGTTCTCACAGGTGAAACAAATGAAATTGCAAAAGCCCTCACTCGTAGGGAGGAATGAATCTCTTACTTAGAAATTGTGAGCAGATCAATTAATTCACGGTCCATCAATCAATTGCTAAACATTTTAAGTGCCTACTTTGCTAGGTTCTGTGCTAAGGACTGGGCTTACAGTGTGATAGGGGAGACAGCATGCAGATGGGTACAAACAGAACAAGCCAGTTTCAGGATGAATAGGGAATACTGAGTTGAGGGAAGACCCTGGAATGGAACGGGGTGGGGAAAGACTTCCTGTAGAAGGTGGGGTTTCAGCTGGGACTTGGAGGAAGCTGGGGAGGTCAGCTGGTGGAGTTAAGGGGGAGAATGTTTCAGAGATGGGGGATGGCCAGAGAAAAGGCCCGGAGTTGAGATTCATTCATTCACTGACAGCTGGCGCAGTGGAGTGTGAATCTCATTCAGATATGACCTCAGCGTCTTACTAGGTGTGTGACTGTGGGCAAATCACTGAAGTGTGGTCTTCCTCAGTTTCCATATTTGTAAAATGGGGATGATAATAGCACCTACCTTCCAGGGTTGTTATGAGGATACACTGAGGTAAGAGATGTAAAGCCCTTTTTATACCTCAGAGTGCACACACACACACATACACACACACACACACAAACTTACATATTCATGTATCTACACATAAATGGAAGCTATTTTATGATTCATTTTATTATTCATGTATAGTTATTTATCCAATGATTACTTACTGGCCTAAAGGACACTGTACTTGGATTCAGAAGGTTGGGGTCCCAATCCTAACTATACTAAGGTGCTGCAGTGTATAGAATGTGCTGGTCTTACCACGAGGAAAGCTTGAGCTCAAATACTGTCCTAGACACTAGCTCTATGTCTTGGGGGAGTCACTTAATCTCAACCTGCCTTGGTTTCCTCATCTGTAAAATGAGGATGATTCTAGCACCTACCTCCTAAGGTTATAGTGAGGATCAAATGGACTGTAATAGGTACATAAAACACCCTGCAAACCTCGGAGCCCTCTCTGAACCAGAGCTGTTGTCATGACTTGGTAGCTATTGGATGACGTTCATAATTTCACTTCACTAAAGGTCACTTTTCTCACTGCAAAGTGAATAGGTTGGGTTAGATGAGCCTCTTGGTTTCTTGCCGTTCTAAATAAAATAGATAATCCTAAATCTTAAAAATTCTAAAAAAAACTGGGAGGCCCCATTTTTCTTTTGTGAAATAGGAGTGAAAGTCCAGCCCCTTCCTCACAGGCTTGTTATGAGAATCAAGCCATAGATAAGGAAGGTAAAGGGTCTCATAAAGCCCCACTCCCAACACTGTTTGGTTTCATCTTCTCCTCACCGTTATCGCTGTGGTTATGCCGCAAAGTGTAGTTAAAATGCTCTCAAAAAACTTCAGGGTTTGCAAAGCAATTTATCTATTATCATACTTGATCCTCACAACAACCTTCTTTTTTAAACTAAATTAAATTTTATTGCATTTTCATGAAGATCAGACTTCTTCCTGTCCCATTCCCAAATCCCCCATTGAGAAAGCAAGAAAAAGAAAAGCCCTATAACCAGCCTACAGAGCCCAACAAAGCCCTCCCAGAACCTTACAAAGGCGGGCCTGTGTGTATTCTCATTACCATTGATAGAGGAATAGAGGGAGAGAAGGAGAAAAGGAACAGCATTTAAAGAGCGCTTGCTCCCTACCAGAACTTGTACAAATGTTATCTCATGCAACATCTCACTTCAATGTAGCATATTCAACAATCTCACCTCATTTGAAGGGAGGGAGACTCAGATGAAGAGTCTTGCCCAAGGTCCCAAAAATGTCCGAAGTGGGCTTTGACCCATACTCCTGGAAGGTGTTTGATTATGTATTAAAATGAACGATGGCCCCAGGCATTGAGAGGCAAGAAAGACCTTCCTGGGCTGAAGTGGTCAGGGAAAGCTTCATGGAAGAAGTGGTTTGAGCTTAGCCTTGATTTGGAGAGTTGAGGAAAAGGAGAAAAGGGGGAGCACTAAAGGAGCAAAGGCACAGAGATAGATGGTATTGAACCAGGTGTGTTCAAGTAGAGCAGTCTGTGTTGGAGACTAACAGAAAGAAGACTGGTAAGGGAGGTGGGGAACAGTCTATGAAGAACCTTGAATATCAAGCAAAGGAGTTTAGACTTTCTCCCGTACCCTCTTAGGTTCTGAAAAGGTAAGTGATGGAAAGAAAGTCCTATTTTAATAAGATTCATTTGTGAGGTGGGGGTGGATGGGTGAGTGTGGGTGGGGAGAGTCCAGGAGCCTCTAGACAAACAGCCTAGAAGCCAGTGTAATACTAATTTTGGCTCTAATTCTGCCTCTGCCTCTAACTCTAATTCTGATTTACAATCTCAAACCTCTGTTTGTACTGGTTGGCTGGGATTCCAGAGGGCAGCTGCCATGCCTATTTTCAGGGTTCTAAGAAACCCTAAGGACTTGATGGCATATTTCTAATGTTTATAGCTCATGAGCCCCCGCCAGTGTGCCTCTATTGATATAAATTAGATTTAAATAACTTTTAGAAAGTGCTGTCTACTAAAGTGGCATAGTAAGAGTGATTGGTACAAAATATCTTCCCAAAAGTCTGCACACAATCTCCTACTGGTACATACAAAACCAGGCAAAAGTAGACGGACTCAAGCTCACATGACACATATGATAAGTACATGTGATAAAGGGCAGCCAGGTGGCACAGTGGATAGACAGTGTGACATGGAGTCAAGAAGACCTGAGTTAAAATCCAGTCCCAGACCTTAGTAGGTGTGTGAGCCTTGGCAAGTCACTTAACCTGTGTTTAATTCAGTTTCCACAAATAGGACAAACAATAACTTTCCTCCCTGGATTGTCACAAAGATCAAATTACATAATGTTTGTAAAGGGCTTTATGAAACTTAAAGTGCTGTAGTAATGCTACCACCCTCTCAATGGTCCTAGTAGCAGGAAGCCCTTCCCTCCCTTTCTTAGGGCACCAATGATGTTCTGTTTAGGTATGATATGTCTTTCTGCTGGGCTCCTTGTAGAGCACTTGATGTTGCTTATCCTCATTCTAATTTGTCCTCTGCTTGGGATGCAGACTCTGCTGCTAGTTGCTCCAGGGCACTGGTGGGAAGTCCAAAGTCTTCTGGATCTTTTGAAGTTTTTTAGTCTTCCTCTGGTCAAGGGGTAAGAAGAGACAAAGGTTCTTTTCCTCCCTCCAGCTTTAAGAAATTCCAATGGCTCGTCTTCACTGCTGAACCTTTGATTCTTTAGTTTCATCTGCTGCCTTGTCACTTTATAGAAGATCCCCAGGGGAGTGACTGAATTTCTTTAGCTGATATCAGTACATCTTTGGTGGAGTATTACTTCACATAATGGCTTTCAAGGATTTATTTTGCCTAATCTAGTGCTCTTGATTGATTGACTGAACATAGATGCTCTCACCTGGTTATCGTACTTACATTAAGTAGGGCAGAATGATTTAGTAATTCAAGGAGGTATTTGGTCCTTGTTCATAATTAGTTCATATCATAGCTAGGACTGATTAATTCAAATAAGAAGTCTTGGTGAATCTTGCCCTTAAACCAAGGAAACCTGGGTTTTCAAGTCCTGCCTCTGACCTATGTGGCCATGTCACCTAGTGTCCATGGCCATATTTTCCACATCTATAAAATGAAAGCCCTGCACTGGAAGATCTTGGGGGTTCCTTCTGGTTCTAAATATCTATAGTTTTATCATCCTATGATTAGATGATCTCTTGAATCTTTTTTAGTTCTAACTCCTTAAATGATTCAATCTAACAAATATGCTGAGTGCCTATTCCTGTCTAGGCAATTCTGCCCTCAAGGAACTTCCACTCTATTGGAGGAGACCAGCATATACAGAGATAAGTAATATGAAATATATACAGAGAGACTAAAAAGTCAAGCTTTTGTCCATCTAGTGCAATGGTTCTCAACCTTCCTAATGTCGTGACCCTTTAATACTTGTATGTGGGCGTATCTGCATATGGGCCACCCGCCTGGACACGGATAGAGGAACAGTGTCTCAGTTCCTAAGACCATTGGAAATACGTGTTTTCTGATGGTCTTAGGCGACCCCTGTGATTCCTGGGAAAGGTCATTCAATCCCCAAAGGGGTCGCAACTCAGAGGTTGAGAACCACTGAACTAGTGCATCTACTCATTTCACAATTGAGAAAAAGATGCCCAGAGAAGTCACGTGACTTGTCTGAGGCGAGACAAATAGTAAATGGCAGAGCCCACACCGTACTTAAATCTCCTGACTCACCTTTTGGGGCTTTCTTTGCAAATCCATAACTGTATCCCAGCTCCTCATCTACTTCTTAAATTAAACTTGAACCCTCCCCTCCCCCAAGGACTTTTTCTGGTATGATCATTAATGAAATTCCTATTACTTTTACTTCAACTGTCCTCATCCCACCTTTTAATGAATTCCCTTCCAAACTGGCCAGATTCTCTGGATTCAAACTTCTTACTCTCTCCTCATTGCTCCTACTCCTTACTGTTCTGTTAAGACTAAGTGAGTTAATACCACCATGCATTTCCTTCCCTTCCTTTTTTCTTTTATTAATTTGGTATTTTATCCCCCCTCCTTTCTAATAATAGCTTTTCCCTGGTCATGGTTATCATCTAGAGGTGTTAACTCTTGAAACCATTAGGGAGCCAACAAGCTAAAGCCAGCCTGCTTGTCTAAGAAGCTTGGTTCTATCTGTGCCTAGTGTATTATTGACATTCTTTTGGGTCAAGACTGCTAATGAAATGGGTTTGTACCATTTGTACTTGGGGGAGGGAGTCATATCTTTCGGGACCACTTGTGATGGACATTGTACAGAGGATTCTTGGTCAGTGCCTTCCAAGGCTACTTCCAGCTCTGAGATTATAGGGTTAATTTCTTCAGTGTGTTGTCACACCCAAGTGGTCTGAAAGCATCAGTGAGATGTGCTATGGAGGGAAGAGCATGGATTGTCTGTCAAAAGCCCTGGGTTCAATCCTAGGCTTAACTAATGATTCTCTGTGACTTTTAGAGGTGACCAAGAACTAGAGTGAATTCACTGAGAATGTGTCATGCCAGATTAGCCTTATTCTCTTTTAGGACAGGTGTCTAAGCAGGTGTGCATTGCATTACTACCTGCTCACATCCACCAGGTGCTTTTCTATTGCCCTTTGGTTGACCTTCATTTTCACTTCTTCAAAGTCTGTCCTCTGAATGAAAACCATCTATCACCATGAGATGAATCCTAATATTAAGAAGATGGACCTTTGTTTTAGGAGAATCTTAGAGTTATTAAAATAATTTTTTAGCTTTTCACAGACATTCAAGCCCATTCTACTCCTGTTCACTTTTGAGCCCAGCTCTGTGTTTGTCAGGATCTGTCCCAGGCACATGTACAGATTCTTCTCTATCCAGTTATGTACCATAATCTCTACAATAGTTATACAAGCAATTGGTATTTCCTGGGTGGAAGGTCATTCTACAGAAAGGACAACTAAACTTTAGGGAGGCTATCTCACACACACAGTAAGCAGAGCAGGACTGAAACCTGTTTCCTGTGAGGCCCTGCAATGACACCACCTACCTCATGGAGTTGTTGTAAACAATAAATAGTTTAGAAATATAGGTTGCTATTTTTATTTTTAATGATAATGGGCCTCCAAGAGGGGTCTTCTATTGGGGTTGCCATCATCCTCATATATATAGCCTTGGAATTCATCCTTTACCCTCTCCTCTCTTATTCCCCATATCTCATCAGTTGTTGGCAAGTCTTGTTGACTTCATGTGTTCCCATCTGGGAAGATAAAATTTAACAAGTGTGAGGTGCTTTGTAAATATTAAATCACTGTGCGAATTTCAGATATTTTTGGGACCTCGTCTTTTTTTTCTCCATTCACACAGACAGCACCTTAGTTCAGGCCCACATGAACTCTTATCTTAGAATATTTTGACAGTTTCTCCCCTTTTCAATAGATCTCTCACATAGAAATAAAAACAATCTTCCTAAAACAGAAATTGTACTACATCACTCCCCTGCACAAAAATCTTCCATGGCTCCCCTATAATCTCTGGGATAAAATGCAGCCTCTTAGCTTGATCTTTCACATACTCAACAGAAGAGCTGCCCCAGACACTTAGTAACTTTATGTGATCCTGGGCAAGTCACTTCCTCTATTTGCCTCTGTTTCCTCATCTATAAAATGATATAGCAATAGACCCTACCTTCCAGGATTGGTATAGGGACCAAATGAGACAGAATTTCTTTTCTTTTATTATTAATTGATTTATTTTCTTGTTTACATAATTCATTTCCACGAGATTTTGAATTACAAATTTTCTCCCCATCTTTCCCCTACTCAACACCTCAAAATAGCCATCCCACTGTATAACCCCTCCCCAATCTGCTCTCTCCTATGTCCTCACCCTCGCCCCTCTGACTTTCCGATAGGACAGGATGGCTCTCCCTACCACAGTACCTTAATTCCAGTTGGATGTAGTTAATAATAATAATAATAGCTGTATATATATTTTAACATTTGATTATAGAACTTTAAATTCTAGATTCTTTTTCTTCCTCCCTCATCACCCACCCCCACTGGAAGGACAAGTAATTAAACACAGGCTGTATATGTGTAATTATCGAGAACCTCTCCATAGTGAGCATATTGTGAGAGACTGATTATATATCCCTACTTCCTATCCTGTCCCCTCCCACCCATTCTATTCTCTACCCTGACCCTGTCCCTGTCCCTTTATAGAAGTGTGTACTTCCATCAACCCTCCCCCCCACCCTGCCATCCCCTCCATCATCCCACCTCTCATCCCCATCCCCCCTACTCTCCTGTGTAGCAAGATACCCAGTTTAGAGTTTATGTCATTCCTTCCCTAAGCCAAGTTCAATGAGAGTAAAGTTGACCCTTCCCATTTTGCCTTCCTGTTCTTCCTCTCCATTGTAACAATTATTCTTTGCCCCTTCTATGAGATGATTAATG
>CM053589.1:203456507-203473191 GCA_028646515.1 Pseudochirops corinnae
CAGCACTCTACTAGGGCCTGCCAAGGACTTTGCTTCCCTAGCTTGATGATTCCAATGTATCCTGTCTGTAGCTTGTTTGCAGCAGTTTTGAGGCTGTCCAGTGTGAGCCGCTGGGACTGTTTCCTTTCTTTGTATCCCTAGTTAATGCAGGGAACTTCATAGGTACTTAATAATTGCTGATTGATGGCTTTGAATTAATCTTGTGAGTGAAGCAAATGTTATTGCCCATATTAGAAGGGGGCAAACTGAGACTCAGAGTGCTTGAAAGGATTTGCTCAAGATTGCACAGCTTGCAGTGTTTGAAGGACTTGGAGTTTTCCTGACCCCAAGCAGAGCCTCCTGTCATTGCCTCTGTCCTCTAATATCCCAGAAACCACCACCCACAGGCAGGCTAGAAATCAGACCTTGCTGTGATTTCAGGGGAGTCCAGAAGACCTGAGGGTCCTTCTTCCATTCACAGAAATCCTACCATTTGTGCTTCATTCTTGTAGCTCAAGACTTTGACCCCAATTAAAGTGGAGATACTTCTCCTTAACGTGGGTAAACTTTTAAACTGTTTGTTGTTAGCCTTAACAAATGCCATTTATACCTTAGTGTGAAGGAAAGTACTGGAAAAAAAGTCAAACGAGGAGGCCAGGGCAGGAATATATGAGGGCACAGGCAGCATGGAGGGGGATGGAGGAAAGGACAACAACATCAACAACAGTTACTGAGTAACAATACCTCAGAGGCATCAAGGTGTAGTGAGCAGGGAACCCGCTCCAGAGTCCTTCAAGGCAGCTCAACTCAAGTCTTGCTTCTGACATAGACCGGAAGAGTGACTGAAGGCGAGTCACTTGGCCCCTTAGGGATTCCAGGAGTCTCTTGAAGATTGTTTTATTTCTGAGGGGAGGGTCTGCATGGAGAGAGCACCTACCTTATGAGTGTCTCTCTGCAGGGATGAAATTACTGGTACAATTTAAAAATAAGGAAACTTTACATTCTTTCAACATTTTAGGGTTAAATTTTTTTTACATAAATGATTTTTTCCAATTCTTATAACATGAGTGTGGGAGCAGCATCACTTCCATTTTGCAGATGAGGAAACAGAGACTTGGAGGGAAGACTAATTCCCCCAGTCTGTACATTTAGTAGTGGGTGGTTGAGCTGGGACTCTAATCCAGGTCTTTTTCTAAGATCCCAAACTCAATGCCTTTTTCAAAAGGAGGGTTGATTCTGAAGAACTTGTGTAAGGGAGTGTGGCACCCAACACTTTGATGCCTCTGCATGTTGCCCTCTTTCCTTGGAGCAGATAAGGGAGACAGAGAGAGGAAAGAGGAATTTCTATGTCATTATGTGTCATTTAAATATCAAGACAATTTGGGTTGAGGGTGGTGAGAATTTAAGGATTAAAAATCAGAAAAAGTTGTAAAGACCTCCTGCTCCAAACTCCTCATTTTTCAAAGCAAGAAGCCGTGGTCTGTCACAAAGGTAGGCAGGATTTGAAACTAGGTCCTTAGGCTTGAAGAAGTCAGAAGGCAAATTCAAATTTCTCATCCAGTTCTTAGCTCCCCCAAGTAGAAACCATTTGTATAGGTCAGCTGTGATCTCTAAGGGATGAAGTGATGCCTCTGGAAACAGTCAGTGGTGGGCAAGCTTTCTATCTTAATTTATCCCAGAGTCCACAATGGTGGGTCCTTTCTAATCACACCCCGAAAAGTGGTAAAATTTATGGAATTCACCAAGCAAGACCTCCTAGTTCTCTGTTCCTGAAGGCCTAGTTTTTCTCAAGACAGAATGTCAGACAGCTGCCCACATTTAAGAAGCATGTGCCCCCCTCCCTTCTTAATCGTTAACACATACCTTTTATTTGGATCCTTTGCATCCCATTAAGCCTGTGTGACACTGCACATCTGCCCCTCAGCAGGCCTCTTCTGCAGACGAGTGAGTCATTAGTCGAGATGAGATGAGCCCCAGATGTTAAAGAAACATGGCGGTACTTTGTGGATTACAACTGGGACAGATAAAAACGGGAAAAGTTTGTGAGTTGATTTCGTACCAGAAGTTTGGCAAGTTTATTCAGTTATGAAAGGGGGTGGGGCAGAGCAGGAGGGGACAGTAAGAAAAAGAAAAAACAAGTGGGCTTTGTCAGAGGTGCCAAGCGAAGTCATTTTGGGTGGAAGTTCATGGGAAGGAGAGTCCTGAAGATGGCAGGAGGAATCCACTCTCCTTTTGTGGAAGATGGCAGTGAGTCAAGGCTGTGCTACAGATACCTTGGCTCCCCAACTCAACTTTCCCCACCCCATTCCTTCTGGGCTTCCCCCTGCCCATGTTCTCCCTCCCACTTCTCTACAGTCCTGGGAAGGATTGAGGTTCCAGGGTGTGTGGAATTGTTCCTCTCTCCACCCAAAAAAGCCCTAACTCCCACCTCTAGGCTCTGGTCAGAGTGGAGGAGGCCAGCAAGCAGAATGGAAAGCATTAGCACCTGGAGCTCCCAGGGAGCAAGACCCTTGGTGGTCAAAATTCACAGCTGGAAAAGCCAATGCTGGAGAATTTATTGAAAATAATAATTTTAGGCTTTTAATAACTCATTTTGTTATGGTTTTGCATGACTCAGAATGATCATTTCCTCCCACAAAGTATTTTTCTTTTTTACAAACATGTGCCAGAAGAAGTATTAAGAGAAAAAAAAATTTTCTCATTCCTCTATTTACAACTAGACGGGACTTGATCATAGGATCATTGTGCTGGGAGGAATGCTGGAGGCCATAGGGTTCAACCCTCTCATTTTACAGATGGTGAAACTGAGGAAGGGAGACCCTTGGGGATGAAGAGATTCAGACAGGGCCACCCAGTCAGCAAGCATCAGAGCTGGAATTCACATTTCAGAATCTACTTTAAACCTCCAGCTCATGTTGTGGTCTCTCCCTTCATGTTCTCAGCAGGATCACCTGTCTGCCCTCAGGAATCTGGCCAAAATGGGGAGCAAAAACTGAACCTGGTGAATGGCTGGAGCACAGGTGAATGGCCCCAGAACAGGCATGCCTCTACTACCAGGAAAAATGAGGACTCAGAACACTCTCGAATGTTGTATGCACCTGTAACAGTGTGATGTTGGGAGTGTCAAGAGACCCGAGTCTGAATCCCATAACTGACACTTACTGGTCACTGCTTCCTCTCTCTGAGTATTAGTTTCCTCATCTGTAAAATGGGTGCTCACAGACTTGTGGAGAAGATATTGCTGTATAAACCTTGATGTTTTCCATGACTAGGAATCACAGCTCACATTTATATGTGGTAACATTTATTTGCTGCAGTCTTTAAAACACAAGCCAAAGAAAGCAGGACACTGTCCTGCAAAGTGCCAATTTTCATTTTGAAAAGTAATCGAACCAAAGCCAGAAATACTGAAAGGGGTAGGAATGAAGCTGCCCGAATTGCAGCCTCCTTTGCCTGTCTGATTGGACAGAAGCTCTCGCTTCTAATGCTTGGGTGACCACCGAGGGGGATTTCTTATGTGTTGGGGTGAGCCCTTTGGGACCCTGCCCCCTATCTTTGACACAGCCTACCTCCTGTGCCTCCTTCAGTGCCTTCCTCACACTAACACTGCCAGAAAAATAGGGTCTACAACAACAGAATTCATTTTTACTCTTTCTGTTCCCAATTTGAATTCACCATCAATAGCCATTGAAATTAAATTCCTACTGTATGACAGACACTGCACTTTAAAAAGTGAGAAATATGGCAGTTTCCGTCCTCAAGGGGCTTATGTTCTACTGGCATTTGGGGGGACAAGTCACGCCTCTAATTAAGGTCCAAGGCCAGAGTGAGTAAAGGAGAGATCCAGGTAAGATGCTGGAGGATAAATGGAATGGGGAGAGCTCACTTGCCATGGAGGAGAACTGGGAAGATGTCACAGAGGAGGGAGCCTCGGAGTCCAACCTTTTCTTCTGAGAACTACAAGGATTAGCAGTGTAAGTGGCCAGAGGCTGGGCGTGCTTTGCCTTTGTCTCTGGATCCTTGGCACCCAGTGCAGTGCCCGGGATAGAGTTAGTTCTTAATAAACGCTGGTTGATGGAGGGCTTTGCAAATGTTTTTTGCGTGATTTTCATGCAAATAAATATCTGGAAAATTGGATGGGCCTTGTAGACATGCTGCTGTGGCTGTGGTAACCCAGGGAGATTTTCGACAGTGGAGATGCTTCCTCAGTTAAGGTAGACAGACTAGGGATCCTGATGTTCATTAACGTCTCTTGACTGCAGGAGCCAACTGTATAACTCCTACTCCAGAACATCTCCCAGGCAGGCTGTTATTTTTGTCAGAAAGTGAAACTGTCTCTTTCCCATGCTTATTTCATGCTCTTTTGCTTCAGTGGGGTCCTATGATAGAGACTTTGTGACACGCTCTCCTTCTATTCATGTGCAATTGGAATCCCAGAGACGGAGGGAGCCTCCATCCCATGCCTGACCATGCCTTCATCCCTTCTCTGACATCGAAGTCTAGGGCTGTGGAGACCCCCAGGGAGGGAGATCTCCCTTCCTCCTTCTACTCTGGGCCAGCTCTCAGGCTCAAAGAAGTTCCTCTTTCCTTTGCATGTGTCATGAGTAAGCTGTAGATGGAATCCTTTGGCAAATGGTCCTCGAGAAACGATTTTGACTTTGTATTTCTCAAGTTGGGCTGTCAACAGGTTTGCTAGCAATGCTTCAGCAAAATACTCACGGGACCTTGATTTTTGATTAAATCCTTGTTGCATTCAGCAAAAGAGCTAATGAATTTTCTTAACATCCATTGCCATCCCTACAGGAAGCAAAGTGGTGGAAACAGCAGATTGTAAATGCTTTGGAGCCCTGGAAGACAGAGGGAGGCAGCATTTGGGGACGGTTTCAATGGTGGCTGGAGGGTCACGACTGCCTTACCATTCCATTCCCCCCAAATTTATTTGTGTGAGTTTCAGAAAGCTACACAGCCTCCCCCTGACATTGCTGATTTCTGCCAGGAGTCCCCAAAGGTCCCCCCAGATCATTGCAGACAGGCCTTGGGTTGGGGATGGAGCATCACACAGGCGGCTGAGCCTTGGGTCTCTGTTCTCAGAATCTTGGTGAACTGGCCTGTGGTCCAGCCCTGTTTTTCAGAAGGGAGGCAATCTTCATGAACACACAAATCGCAACTTTCATGAAGTTGGGGAAGGGTTTTTCCTCCACAAAATGAGAATAATGGGTAAGTTGTAAACACCGCCTCTTCAGAGGGAGGGCAGTGCTTTAAATTGGAGCCGTACATCACTGGCTACTGTGGAAAATGGCTCTCGTAATTGTTTCCTTAATTTTCTCTCTTGGTATTATGAAGACCTTTATTACAAGTGACTCAATTACCACCTTTATTTGCTAACAAAATACAAGTTGGGGGAAACGTGGAGTTTCCACTGTGACTCACTCTCAGATGCTGCTGCTGCTGCAGGGTGGGAGGCTTCTCTGTGGGATGAACCATCCAGGAGTGGACCTGCTGAAATGCCCCATGGACAGGGCATCCTCAAAGCTGGACAGCTGTTCTGGGAAAGGCAGGATGGTTTGTTAAAATGGCCATGAAGGACGACTGGGTTTGGATGGAAATCGGAGGGCTATTAGATATTCAGTGAAGGAAAAAAATGAAGTCATTAACAGGCCCAAATTTCTGAGCTCTCTTTTTACTAAGGGTCAGAACCAGCCAAGAACCTCAGATAAGAATATTCTTATCTCCGCTACTGGGAATTCTGGTAGAATGTGTCATTCTGAAAGGTATTTTCTCAGTAATTCAAACTATTCCTCAGATTAGAACTGTAGGTCTAGAGCTGGAAGGAACTTCAGAGCTCGTCTCATTCATTCCACTCGCTTCACCAATGACGAAGCTGAGATCAGGGACCTTCACAGAGCCAGCGCCAGCGCCAGCGCCAGCGCCAGCACCCCAGGCCCTCTGAGCCCAGGGCTGTGGCTCTGCCCACCGTTCTGCCTTTCCTCTGGTTACACTGAAGACGGAAGGCAGCGGACACCTGTGGCTCTGTTTCCAAAGGAAGCATTTCCAACCCTTCCCGAGAGGGAGAGGTATGAAGTGGGTTATTGAGGGAAAGGCCATGAAAACAGGGGTGGGAAATGACCCTCTTATTGACACGATGTTTGAATAAGGTTTGCAAATGCTTCATTTATCTAATGTCGTTTTTTTTTTTTTTAAACCTTGCAACAGCCCTCTCAGATAAAGGCTACTGCTTTATAAAAATTTCCACGAGGAAACTGAGCCACAAAGTGATTTACTCAGGGTTGTGCGACTCACGTCTGAGGTGGGATTTGAACCCAGGCTTTTCAGACTCCACTCTTATCTGCTGTATCATCTACGTATGCGGAAGCGATCAAAAGTCGGTGACAAAAGCACTAGTTTTGGAATTTGGGGTTGACTCTTAATTTCTCTGCTCCCTGCACGACCTTCTTCATTTTCGTCAGCAGTAAAACGGGAGGGGGTGTGTGTGCACGGTGGATCAGATAACCGAGGTCTGAGGTCCCGGCGGGCTTTAGGTCTCTGTTCCCGAGATCTCTTTGATTCTCCGTGACAAATTCTTTACCTGGCCATTTTCTGGGAGGAAGGGGATCCCTGATCCATTTCAGGCCGGTGGGACTCTGTGTCTGGAGACTCTCACTCAGCCAGCCAGGGCACATCACCGGAGTGGATGTGGCTGCACTTTCTACCCGCAGACTAACCTCTGTGTCCCCCAAATTGAGTGAATGAATATTGGATGTGCAGAGAAATGAAGCCTCTCCAGATCATTACCCGAGGTCAGGAGGTTTGCTGTTAAACTCTCCTGTTCAGCCCCCCAGAGAATTGGTCTCAAAGCATTCTTTCTCACGAGGCTCTCCAGAATGTGCTGGACTACCGGTAAGAGCCTTTTGAACTGTAGAATTCCAAACTCTTCATTTTAACGAAGTCTTTAAGGCAACGACTGACAGGACTGTGTACTCAGACTTTCCCTTTTAAGTTGTTTGTGCCCCTTAGGGCACTACCTTCCTGTCTCCTGGCCTCAGTTTCCTCGTCTGTTAAATGACTGGGCTCAGGCTAAATGATTTCCAAGGTCAATTTCCGCTCTGACATTCCATGCATCTATGAAAAGTAGCAGTTTGTTAACTGGCATTAATTGAGCATATGGCATTTTCCCAAGTGGCTTCTCAGTATCTTAGACCTTAGCCACACTTGACTGGGGTAAGTGCTGATAATTTTAATTGCCCAATGATGAGCCTTGTGTGGAAAGGTTTGAACTTATTTGTGTGAGGGCATGATGTTTTCCTCTAGGGTGGACCTACAGTTAGCTGGTGGACTCCCACGAAAGGGCGGCACCTCGGCAGCCCGCTTAGCTTTCTTTGGGGCTGACCATCCTGTCATTCTTTTGAATACAGATTGATGTTCCCCACATCATCTGCTGGGTCTCTCACCCAACATGGGTGATTCATAGAACCTTGCTGAACTAAGCTAAATCTGTCCTGAACCTTTTTACAAAACAATAGACTAAAGAAATCCCTCCAACTGTCCATTTACTTTTTTATACTTGCTTCTATCTCTCTCATCAAGGCACAACTAGAAACTGTTAGTGCTGGTTCAAAGGAGGTGTGTGTGTGTGTGTGTGTGTGTGTGTCTGTGTGTGTGTGTGTGTGTCTGTGTGTGTGTGTGTGTGTGTGTGTGTGTGTGTGCAGCGGCAGTGTGAGGTTCAAACCTGTTCTGGGACACAGTGAAGTTTCTATTCCATTGCCAGACTGGCCACTGTCAGGGTAGAGGAGAAGGCCAAACTGGGTACTGTCATTTTGGTAGTGCATACACCATTGAATGCTAGAGATTTCTAATTTGTTGAAAGGAGAAGGAAGTATTCTTCAAGATGAAGTCTTGACCAGGAGTCAGGCTGCATAGGAGAGGAAGCATATCTCAGGAAAGTGCTGTTGATGCCCTTGAAATTTTCCACCCTGGCACTAAGCCCTTGCAAACATAGCCTAGTTTTTATTGTATTCTTCCACTTAAAAATCCACAGATGATTTAGCAGAGAGCTCCTAATCAGTCATAAGCAACAAAGAGGGATCAATATTTTGGACATGCCAATGGCTGCTCATTGCATTTTATTTTGGGGGCTCCATTTGTCTCTTCATACAATGCCTTGCTCAGCCCTGATTCCTATTCCAAGAAGAAACCTGTGGGGGGCAGGGTTCAGCCCAATTTGACATCTGTATTGAGCTGAAGCTGTCTTTGAAGTATAGCAGAAGAGTTGATGGGGGTCAGAGGTTCAATTCCAGACCCTGGCTCTTACTATCCAGGAGGTCACTCTCTGGGCCTTCATTTCCCCCCAGTTCTAATATGAGAAAGGGTTCTAGGTGATCTCCAAGGTTCCTTCCTGGGTTTCATCCCGTATTCTTTGAAGTCTTTGCAAAACAGCCACAGGATTTGGGGTGTTGGGCCCCCATTGAGCTCCCTGACTCTCCTCCTCCTACCCAAATTGCCACTAATGCCAGCTTGTTTTTTTTTTTTTTTTAATTTTTTAGCTTTTTTTGTTCAGAGCAGTTTGGCTAATGGAATCCCTCCATTATGGCAGTGGGGAGAAGGTGATATGAGTGAAGTATGGGTGCTTGCCTGTTTGTGTTAAGGGAGATAACCAGATTGGTAGTGGCCTATTAAATGGTCAGTAATTTAACTTGGAGCAGCCCTATAGTGGTGGGCCGGGAGTCAGGAAGACTCATCTTCCCAAGTTCAAATCTGGCTTCAGACACTTCCTAGTTGTGTGAGACCCTGGGCAATTCACTTTACCCTGTTTGCCTCAGTTTCATCATCTGTAAAATGAGCTGGAGAAGGAAGTGGTGAACCACTCCAATATCTTTGCCCAGAAAACCCCAAATGGGGTCATGAAGAGGCATTCATTGCCTTTGTTCCCTCAGCTGTCAAGTAAGGAGACTAGCACCTACCTTACTATTTGTCATGAGGACCAAATGGGATAATGTGGGTAAAGTTTGTTGCCAACCTGAATGTGCCTTAGGAATAT
The DNA here is from genome assembly GCA_028646515.1 of Pseudochirops corinnae. Taxonomy (NCBI): domain Eukaryota; kingdom Metazoa; phylum Chordata; class Mammalia; order Diprotodontia; family Pseudocheiridae; genus Pseudochirops; species Pseudochirops corinnae. Next base: position 203,465,521 of record CM053589.1, read on the forward strand.
TCACCCTGAGGATGTCCGATTCCAGTCCGATGAGATTTCCATCAGTCAGTCAATCACTTAACGGACAATTATTAAGCACTTACTGTGTTCGATATTAGGATTTTCCCCCTTTCCCCACCCCTTGCCATGCTTTCACATCTAACTTTCAATTAGATTTTGCTTGTTAATCTTAGGTGTCCTTCAGGTTTCTGGCTCCCTAGATTGGCACCCTGAGCTTGCTACATTTTGGTTTTAAATCCTTGGCACTAAGCATCATGCCTAGCACACAGCAGGCTCAGAATAAGTGCTTATTGATAGGCACTTAAAAAGTGTTTCCAAAAGCTGGAGATGCCTTTTGTTGTATTTGCACCCGGGATGGGGCTGAAGCTGGTCGAGGAATGGGAAGTTTGTCAAGCTTTGGCTTCTCCCAGATGGCTTCTCTTACTTTTTCTTTCTTATCCAATGCCTAAAAAGACATTCTGGAAAAAGATACAAAGGATTGAGCCTCCTCGCTCTGTCGGTTGGAACATTGTCTTTGAGATGATGTTTTCTCTTCCCCAGGATACTGAGCTTTCTGTCAATGTTTCTTGTTCTTCTTGCTCCAAGTAGCCCCTCCCATGTCCCTTGTTAATGAGAGTAAAAGTGGCATAAGATAAAGGCTCTTCAATCAAGTGGCCACCTGAAGACACAATAGCTCAGGAAACTTTGGACAGAATTTTGTTGTAATCAGGGCCTTCTTCCAGAGAACCAACTCGATCCTCAAACACAGTTGGATTTTTTTTTTTTTTTTTACCAGGGCCAAGTGACAGGACCCAGCTGGGTTACAGCCATTGGGGGGAAGTAGGAAATACAGCCCTGGTCAGCTCGATATTCAGAGACTGCTGCAGGGTTGGTGATCATGGAGTGGGTAGGGGAGAAAGCCTGACCCTGGAGGACCCTTAAAATCACGTCCAATATCCTGGTCGCATCACCCTCCTTACAGTATTGTCTTACACACAAAGTTGGGGGGATTGTCCCAGCCCATCAGGAATATACATATCTGGAGGTGCTTCTTTGCATACAATCTGGCTACTTCTATTTTCCCTATTGTTAGGGTCATGAGGAAAATGAGTTTGTAATTTCTCCTTCCTGAGAAAAGGTTTGGGTATATTGCTTTTAAAAAAAATCACGATCTTAAAAGGTTTTAATATCCATAGACTTTCACATGTGATTGTCTCAGCAATACAGCTGGGAAATTAATTGCCTGATTCTTTAAGTTTGAGAGCACGAGGAACATAAAGGATATCGGAATGGAATTCTATTTGGTGACTCTTGAGTGAGACTCTCAGCCTTGGGACTGAAGCTAAGGTAGAAAGACCTCAGGCAGGGTAGTGGGCATGGAGCCAATGTGATCCTGAGGTGGATGGACGTGGGAAGTCATCTCTGTGGGAGGTAGGGCACACACCCCTTGATGAAAAGTAGGGAGAAACACTCCAGCCAGTCAGCTTGTCCTTTGCTCTCTCTGCTTTTTTTTTCTTCCTTTTTTTTCACTCAGTGAATCCTGTAAAAGACTAACCTCACTACTTGTTGTGAGGTTATAATAAGCATGGTCGGGAAAGATTTCCATATGGTGTACTTTGGATAGAGCCCTTGACTTAAATTTGGAAAGACCTGGCTGGGTTTGGATTCCTTTACACTCTCTAGCCCGGTGACCCTGCGCAATGGCTCACAGTCTCAGTTTACTCATCTGTTAAATGGGGATAATGATAAATCACACTTCCCAATGGTGTTGCAAGGAGCAAAGGAGGCATTTCAAGTGCTGTGAACATGGGAGCCAGCACCATGATGGCATTATGGAGATAACGGGTCTGGTAGAACAGAATGAAGCAAACCCCACAACGGGATTTCTTATGCATTCTGTGCCTGCAGCAGGGATCTTTTCTGGGGTTTCTCTCGCAATTTCATTGACTCCTTTCAGTGAACTAGAGGAAGGGAAGGGGGCTGATGGTGCCAATCACAAGGCGGATGCTTGGCTGTTTGTGATCAAGCAGTTCCTGCCCGCATTTCAGGGTTTGACACTGACCTTCCGTTCCGTGATTCTCATCTCGGGTCAGATTCGGTGCTGGCAATTTTTCCCTCTTTCTCAGAAATGAGCCCTTTCCTTCTCTCAGAATTGCCCTCTGTGGGGCGTCTTCTCTACTGCATCCAGCAGATGCTGGTGTAGATGCTATGTTCCGATGCACTTCCAACAGTAGCCACAGCAAGAATTCACGTTTCTCCCACCCGTGAGGAATCCCCGAGTGCTTTCCTCAGCCCCAGCACCATCCGATGCAGGCAGGATAAGTCTGACTGATCCCATTTTACAGAGCAGAAAACTGCTTCTGAGGTGGAGCAGCTTGTCCTTAACGCTTATTTAACACGTATGTGTATGTGTATGTGTGTGTGTGTGTGTGTGTGTATGTATGTATGTGTGTGTGTATGTATGTGTGTGCGTGTTTCTGGTTGGTTGCAGGCTTTCTTGACTACTAGAATATAAACTCCGCAAAGACATTGTTTTTGGCTTTACCCAGTGCTTCGCACAAAATGAACCTTCACAAATAATTGTGGACTGACTAGCTGATATACAGCTCATCCAGGTCTCAGGGGAGATTTGGAGCCAAATCTTCCTACTTCAAGCCAGGTTCTTTCTGAGGTCACTGGTGGTGCAGTGGGCAGAACACCTGACCTGAAGTCAGGAAGACAAATTCAAATCCAGCCTCAGACACTGATTCACTGGGGGACCTGGGTAAGTCAACTAACTGCTACCTGACTCAGTTTCTCCATCCATAAAATGGGGGGTAATAATAGCACCTACTTTCCAGGATTATTGTGAGGATCAACTGAGATAATATTTGTAAAGCACTTAACACAGTGCTTGGAACACAGCAGGCACTTAAGGTATGCTTATTCTGTCCCACCCCCTTCTCCTGCCTCATACTGCCTCTCAACAAAGACTCTCATTTGTGTGAGTGGTCGCATTAAAAATTAAGCGTGCCTTTGGTTTTTCCATTATGAATATTTCTGTATAAGTTCTTCCTCCCCTACCCCCTTGCCATGGACTCTTCTGTGTATCCCAGGAAGTTAGGAAAAAACAACTCCTCAAGAGACCATTTGTGACAATGCCCCTGACATCCTCCTCCTTCCGTCCCCACGAGCTCTGCTTCTTCTCCGGTTACTGAATTTACTCCGACGTGGATTTCCATTTAGTGTTCTTTTCACTTACATTACTATAATAATGGTGTATATGATTCTTCCCATTTTTCTTCCTTCACTCTGCATTAGCACATACAAATGCTCCCAAGTTTCCCTAAATTCCTCATTTATCATTTCCTATTGCTCAATAACCTTCCATCACATTTATAGATCACTGTTTGTTTAACCATTCTCCATTGATGGGCACCCACTTTCCTCTCCCCCTCTCCCCATTCTTTGGTATCACAAAAATATCATGAGTGTTTTGGTACACATTGGATTTTTCTTTCTGGATTTGAATTCCTTGGGGGAAGTGCTCAGCTGTGGGATTTGATCTTGAACATTTTGGTCATTTGTCCTCAAACCCTAGTAGTGGCTTTTCAGAGTGGTTGGGCCAACTCATCACCTTGTGCCTGTATTTCCATAGCCTCTCCAACACTGACTCCAGTTTTGGTCATCTTTGTGAATCTTCTAAGTGTAAGGTGAAAGCTGAGAATTGTTTTAATTTGCCTTTTCTTGTTTGGAGCATATGGCCTTTAATAATTTATTATTTTTAGGAACTGGACAAAGGTTGGAATTGCGATGAGGTCCTGTCAAGCGTTCTAAACTAAAGAGTAGAAAGTCCTTTAGGGCCAGTATTTATCACTAATTTCAATTCAGATAACATTTTTACACAAGTGATTTTTTAAAAAATTCTTTCTAATAAATGATAATGCGTTATGACATGACGATAGGCAAATATCAAGAAGTCCATTAGTAAATGCTTGATGACTATGTTTTGTATCATCTTGGAGACTTTTTACTATACACACACACACACATACATACACACACACACACACATATATATATATATATATACATATAAGAACAATTAATTGAACACATACTGAACACTTACCTATTGAGGGCTGACCCTTGATCTAACATATTTCTCTCACTTCGCTATATATCTTAGGTGTCTAAGACTTTTTAGTGCTAGTCAATGCAAAGATTCCCCCTCTCCACATTCAATGTTTTCTTTGATTCTAAATGTGTCAATTTTGTTTGTGCAAAATCTTTTAGGTTTAAGACAAACTTGTTTATTTCGTCCTTTGTGATCAACTTTTGGCTAAGAAATCTCCCTGCCCCCCCAGCTAGGGGAAATTCATAATTTCTTAGATTATTATTTATTATTATTTAATTATTAATTAAATTATAATTTATAATTTCTTAAACTTTTAAATGAAGTACCTTTTGACATTCTGTTCATCTCTAAGGAACATACTGTGGTATACGCTGTAAGCTGCTATTCTAAACCTAATTTGTGCTAAATAACTTTATTACTTTTCTAGCAGTTCTTATTAAATGGGGAATACTTCCCTTAGTAACTTGTGTACTTGTTTTTAACAAATACAGGGTGATTAATTTCATTTGTTTTTGGTTCATGCTTACCTCATCTTCTCCACTGATATACTTTTCTAATTTTTAACAAGTATAAAATAATTTTGAAGATGACTGCTTTTACAATATAGTTTGAAATCTGGTAATGCTAACTCTTTTCATTCTAATTTTTTTTTTCATTATTTCCCTTGAGATTCTAGACCTTCTGTTCCTCCAAACAAATTTTGTTATTGTTATCTGGTCCTATAAAGTGTCCCTTTGGTAATTTGATTGATATATCATTAAATCTGTAAATTAATTTAGTTAGTAAAGTCAATTTTTTGTGGTGCTATGCCCCAAACTGAGTACTCTATGTCTTTTCAAATATTTCTCTAATTTTTTCAGTTTTAAGAAAAGTGTTTTTTAGGTCTATTCAAATAAACCTGATATGGCTCATGATAGATTAATGCTCAGGTGTTTTATGCATTTTGTAGTTATTTTCAATTCATTTTGACATATTATTATTTCCTTCTATTTTGTGGGTACTTCACAGACATACTGATCTTTTTTTGTCAATTTTTTTTTGTTTTATAGTTTTTAAAAAATCTATTAATGGTCTCAATTCTATCTTTTCCTGTCTCCCCTCCTTGAGTTTTTCCAAAGAAAACATCATGTCACCTACAAAGGGGATAATTTTGTTTCCTTATTACCAATGTTAATATCTTCAATTTTCCTCTTCTATTTTATTGCTATAGATAGTATCTCTAGAGTTAGGAAGGAACATCCTTTCCTCATCCCTATTTGCAAAGAGAATGTTTTCAATGTTTCTCAATTTCAATTAATACCAGCTCTTTGTTCTTGATATATCTTTAGAGCATATTAAATAAGAGGTGTTTTCATAATTTTTGAGTTTTATCAAAAATGAATGTTTTTAAAATTTTTTTCCTTATCTATTGTGTTTTGCCTTATTTATTATATTAATTGTTTTCATAGTGTTGAATAATTCTTGAATCCCTAGTGTGAATTATTTTCTGAATATTTTGTTGTAGTTTTCTTGGTAGGATTTTATTTAAACAATAAATATTTATTAGTGATATTGGTGTCTAGTTTTTCTTTTTCTGCTTTACCTCTCCCTGGTTTTGACATCAGAACCATATGACTTGTCTCATTAAAGGCATTTAGTGGAGTGCCACTTTTTTTTTTTTCCAGTTTGGAGAATTCGTTTTGTAACACAGATTTTTATTATTCTTTAAATATTTGATTAAATTATCTTGTAAATCCATTAGGAAAACAGGACTTTCACTCCTTTTGTGGTTTATTTATGGCTTACTCTGTTTTCCTTTTCTTTTTTTCATTTTGGATTGTTTGAGTTCCCCATTTTTTTTTTCATTTTCTTAATTTTGTTATTTAATATTTTGGTCTATCCTTACACACTTTCCTCAAATTCTCAGGTCTGCTGACATATATAACTATACAGTACTTTTCCAGAGTTCTTGAATTTGTTTTATTCTCATCCCCACTCTGTTTTTTTCCTGTATTCTCTCTCCCCCACTCCTTCCTAATCTTCACTTCACAGTTCAGTTCATATGTGTGTGTGTGTGTGTGTGTGTGTGTGTTATGTGTCGCTTTGTTCCTTCATTGGTCTCTCTGTGGCTCTCACATCATTTGGGGTTTTTGGGGGGACACGAACTTTATTTTAATTTCCAGCAATCCATTTGTTAGGTCTGTTAAAGATCATTCTCCCAACCTCTACTCCTTTGATGCAGTTTTGACCAGCTCTGCTTTTTAGCATTGTTTTCTTGAGCCATCTCACATGGTCCATTCAATATGGTAGTTCTCTATAAGGTAGAATTTTGCAAACAGGAGTGATGGGAGTGGAGACACAGGGGCGTCTCGGACATGACTCCTTTAAAGTGTCACTCCTTCTGCATGTAGCATCCCGTATTGTCTCCTATACAACTGCAGTCGCTATCCCCATTATAACCTGCTTCCATTAATTTCAAATTTCCTTGCTTACCTGTGCTGGCAGGCTCTTCATTAGTCTTTGTTTCTACCCTCTCTTGGCCAGGAAAGATAGAAATCAGACTGTGCCATTAGTGTCTCAAAAATGTGGTCAATGCCCATTGTCACCTTTTGTGGGGAGGGGTTGGGGAGATTAATTCCAAAGTTTGCTGGGCTTCATTCAGTGAGGCAGTGGATAGCTTTGGAAATACTCGAGAAGAACAAGTCCAAAGAAGAGAAGGTCAGCCTAATGTCTCCTGGTGTCTGCAGGGGATGGGAATATGACCGAGAGGCAAGGTACCCAGAACTGAACTCAAAGAGCATCCAATTCAATTCAACAATTATTTATTATGTGACTACTGGGTACAAGGAACCCTGTTAGACCCTGGTAACCCAGAGATGGAAAAGAAAGGAAAGTTCCTTTCCTAGAGGAGTTTATAATCTGAGTCATTTCATTTTATTTCAATCCAATTTACTGAGCTAAGTTCTGGGTGACAAAATCAACAGCGCCTGCCCTCACAGAGCTTACATTCTAATGAGGGGTTATACAATACATATGGAAATAGACTAAAGTATTGTAATACCTGTTTGAAAGTGACAAAGTGCATGCACGATGCCATCATTTCCTCTTGCCTGGACTGTTGCAATAAGAGCTTCATTTTTATCCTGGTCCCACCTCTTTCTTCTCTGATTCATCTTCTATGCAGGTGACAGGTTGAGCTTCATAAGACAAAGGACTGACCTTGTCACTTTCCTACTGAAAAATCTTCAGTGGCTTTTTATTGCTTCGATGATAAAAGATGGGCTCGGCTGCCAGAAGTGCCAAGGTTCCCAAAGTCTCCCTTTCCAGTCCATTTTTTATGACTCCCCCTCCCATAGTATATCTTCCACTGTTGCCCTGCCGTTGCTGAACTCCACATGCCATCTCTTGCTTCCTGACCTGGATTGCCCCTCTTTCCCACCTCTTCTTAGATTCCCAAGCTTCCCTCAAGCTTCATTTCAGGGATCACTTCCTACCGGCAGCCTTCCCTGCTCACCACCATGCCTATGACTGTGCTCTTCCTCAACTTACTGTGCATGTGCTTGTCTGAAACAGGCAGCTGGGACAGTAATCAGAGG
>CM053589.1:203473691-203497791 GCA_028646515.1 Pseudochirops corinnae
TATACATACACATACATACACATATATTATGTACATACATAAACACATATATACACACATACACATATATACATACATACACACATGCATATATGTATATATATTTATATGAAGGGATTTGCAAACTTTAAGGCACAGATATTGGCATTAACAAAGGGTGGACAATCTGTAGCCTTGAGGTCACATGTGGCCCTCTAGGTCCTCAAAGGGCCACACTCGAGGATTGATACATTATGCATCAATGTGCATAAATTTTATCCTCATGGTAGACCATTAGTTTCTTGAGGGCAGGGCATTTTTCATTTTTGTCTTTGTAGCCTCGGCTCTGAGCCCAAGGCTTGGCACACAGGGACAGGTCCTAGATCTCTGATTTTATTGGTAAGAGGCACTCCTCCATGAGGAAATTCTCTCCACCAAAACAGGTGAACATCTTCTCTACTGTTACTGCAGCACAAGGTTACCTAGAGCCTGAGACACTAAGTAGCATGTCCACAGTCTTACAACCAGGATGTTCCACAAGGAACACTGGACCCCAGGCCCTCCTGGCTTTGTAGTTGGCTCTCTATCTCTCTGACAAGGCTTTCTCTTGGTAGAAACTTTGGCACTTGGTAGGAACTTAATATGTGTTAAATTGATCCTAGTAGAGAACAAGAAATGACTTAGACAGTATTTGAGTTTAACCTTCTGATTATGAAGATTTGGAAAGGAGCCCCAGAGAGGCTGCATGATTGTCTAGGATCAGACAGCTAATCAGGGTCTGAGGTAGGACTTGAACCCAGATCTCCCTGACTCTAAGACTGACCCTCTAAGCTCTGCATGTGACATATTGAGATGATGAGGGGTCTGCAGATTCTGGGAGGTGTAGAGTACCAATACTAAGGCTGTGACTGACAGATCAAAGCTGACATTTTAAAGCTGCTTTAGGTTGGCGAAGTGCTTTATACACCTTATCTCAACTGAGCCTCAGAACCTTAGATACAGGTGGTCATATCATCTCTTTTGCAGATGAGACTAAGAGAGGTTAACTGCTTTGTTAAGAGTCACACAGTCAGTCAGTATATGGGGGAAGGTTTGGGTCAAGGATCCATGTTTGGGTGAGCATCTTTGGGTGAACATCAGGAAGGAAGTGGTGTATTTGAGCTCAGCCCAAAGGAGGAGGATCCTGGCTGTCAATAGACAGATGCTGGGGTAGGAAGGGGAAAAGGAGGAATCCTTTCTTGGCACAGGGCATGACATGACATGGGCAAAAGTCCCCTGTCCCACAGAGCCCCAAGAATGTTCAGTTTGGCTGGAATAGAGAGAGCAAGAAGGAGAGCAGTATGAAATCCAACTGCAAAGGGAGCTTTTGGTGAGAGTCTTAAGTACCAAACTGAGGAGTTGGCATTTTATCTCATGGACGGGGGATCCAGGGAAGGACCATGAGCAGGGAGGTGACAATGACAGATTTGAGCCTTAGGAAGGTGATTTTGGTAGCTATGTGGGGATGCACTGGAGAGGAGAGGAGCTGGAGGTAGTGAGGACCAGTTAGGAGGGTATTACATAGAGCTCAGAGGAAAGAAGATGAGAGTCTGGGCTGGGGTACTGGCTGTGTGGGGGGAAAGCAGGGGACAGGAAAGGCAAGAGATTCTATTGAGGTAGAACCAATAGGTTACAGCTTCTGGTTTGGTGTCAGAGGTGATACTCAGAGTTGCCACTGATCTTTTGAGTCTAGATGGCTCAAAGGAATGTGGGTAAGGAGAATATCATAGAGATAGTAGGATTTTGAAGTGAGACATGAGAAAGAAAGTGAAGAAAAAGCAAAATGGGAAATCTGGAGGGTTCCATGGAACAGCACTTGGTCTTAAAATGAAGAAGAACAATGTGGTTGTTATTGCACCCCATGGGAGGTCTGCTCCGGACATGCCATGGAGTCAGTAGGCAGATGTTTATGCTGCCTAATTTTGGGAAGGGAGGGTGAGGAAATGTCTGGAATGGGCCAGCCTCTCATACCCATTATCAGAAACTTCTGAGCTACCACTTGGTGAATGGACCAAAGATACGAGAATGCTGGTGGGAAAATACTGACGTTGTCCACTTGGTGGCAGCACGTTGGAATCCGTCATACCCTAAAGCACATCATTCCTCGCAGGCTTGTGCTAAGGTCCAGCAGAGATTTCCAAGTTAACAAATGACATGTCTAGTTTTAAATATTTTTGGGGGGGACAGAATCCCCCTTTTACATTATATAATATTTTCCATTTAAATCCATTTTTGAAATGTAATTTCTTAAAGAAAACAGTACCCTCAAAGAGCACACTCCTGAGAAATGAATGGCTAAGGCACCCAGCCTGCCGCCAGCACATAGAGACGCCCACCCCGCACGGCAGCGCCGGCGGCCTATTTTCTGAGCGGATGAAGCTGGGCTTCGAGTGTACGCGTGCGTGACTTGATTTAAATGATGTCATGAGAGAAGATAATCCGACGTGCCGTCATTTTAAAGTAATTTAATCATGAAAACTAAAAATTTGGAAGAAAACAGATATTTTACTTAATAGAAACCATCTGTACTGTACAGTAGGCAAATTGTGTAAAAATGAATAAAACTGTCTCTGGAGGCAGATGACTCAGGCCCCGGCTCGGGTAATGAAGATGTATACGTGCCTTTTAGCATTTGCATTGTCTATTAGACGAGGTAAATCGCACTGCCAGCGTAAGCCCAGCCGTTCCCAATGTTATTACCGTCGTGTGACCGATGACAAATGCCACTGCAGAAATGGTGCGTGGGCCATGGCTGCTCACGCAGCCTCAGGCAGCTCTGGGCTCCGACCCGGCCCGCGGTGCGCCCGCTGCCAGGGATGCGGGCATCCTGTGGCTGCCACTGTAGCGAACAACATCCACAAGGACAAGCTTTTAGCTCGGTTAGTGTCCGAGAGCACCGCTTCGTTTGGCTCGGCTCCGCTGGGGAGGTGGCTAACGTAACCACCTTGCCGCCAGCTTTCATCTTGGACTTGGGTCTGGAGATGCTGGCAGATGAGGGGTGAGGCCCCCACTGTGAGGGGCAGCCCTGATCCGACGGACGCTCCAGGCCTTTGGTGATGCTAGCCAGAAGGACGCGCTGAAATTACCGATGCTTTGAGCGATCGGCTGGGGGCCCTGCCCGTATCAAGAACGGGATCTGAACGCGGCCTGAGATGGTCAGCGATGACCGCTCATCCAGGCTCGGTATGTAGACTGGCCTGGACTCGGAGCACAAGCAGCTTTGAAACTTAAATTGAGGACCCCCCCCCCCCCCCCCAGCTGCTGGAATTCAATAATCTCCTTAGGTTAAAAAGGGATTCTCTCTTACGATATTACCTGCATTGGCCACTGGCTCTGGAGTCAGAGGCCCCGGGTTCAGATCCCACATTGGATGCTTCCCAGTGTGCCCTCAGCAATCACTGAGCCTCCCCGGCTTTGGCTTCCTCAGATAAAAAATGAGAGCTCTCTGAGGTCCCTCCCAACTCTGTGTGTGTGTATGTATGTATATGTGTGTGTCTGTGCGTGCATGTGTGTATGTGTGAATATATACACATACATATATGTATACACACACAAAGCCCTCTCCTGAGCATTAGAATGCAAGCCCTTTAAGAGCAGGGAGAGGTTCATGAGTTGTTGCATTTATGTCCTTTGTGCCCGACACCTAGAAGACACTTGATAAAGATTTGCTGATTGACAGGTCAGTTGATTATCCTGTGGTCGCAGAGCCCCGGATTCTGCAGAATGAGAAAACAGCAGCTTACTGCCTGGACATTTCCACGATGAGTAACCCCCGGAGTCCCCAGGAATGGTTTTAACGCAAGTCATACTGTGACCACAGACTCAGAGCTAGAAGTGACCTTAGGAACCGTTGTAGTAATGACAATAGCCATGAGGGCATCAGCTATCACTCATTACTTTGGAAGGTCTTCAATTGGCCTTACCAACATCATCTTAGCTGATCTTCACAACCACCCTGAGATGTGGGGGCTCTTATTAACCCCATTTTACAGATGGAGAAACCGAGGCAGGTGGCAGTGACGTGAAGCATGCAAAGTCATACAGAGCCAGCAAGTGTCTGAGGACAAATCTGAACTCAGGACTTTCTGACTGGGTTCACCTAGCTGCCTCTGGTAACATTTATTTTATAAATGAGCTATATATATATGATATGATTAGTGTATGTCCCTTGCTATTACGTTATAATTTATGCACGTCCCCTATTAACATGTTATTGTTTATACTTTCATTATTATTTGTATAAGTCCGTTAATAGTGTATCTGGAAACATGTGTCTCCTTTATTAGAATGTAAATTCTTTAGGGGAAGCTAGGTGGCACACTGCAAAGAAGACCCAAATTCACTATGACCTCAGACCTTCACCAGCTGTGTGACTCTAGGCAAGTCACTTAACCCCAATTGTCTGAAAAAAAGTGAAGGATGTAAGCTCTTTGAGAGTAGGAACTATCTCATTCTTGGTACTGGTCTGCTTAGTGCTTAGCACAGTGTGTGACAGGTAAAAGATGCTTAATAAAAGGGATTGGTTAATGAGGAAACTGATATTCTCTAAGATTGAACAATTTATTGAACAATGTTCACAAAAATAACTGACATTGAGATAATGCTTTTAAGGCTGCAGAGTATGACATGTACTGTCTCATTAGGATCTAGATCATTTCTGTGAGGGAGGTAGTTGTCTCCATTTGCAGATGGGGAAACCAAGAACCAGAGTGTTTAGGTAACTTACCCAGGGTCACCCAGCTACAGCATACCTGAGACAGGTCTTCTTGGCCTCAGTCTGCTATGCTGGGACTTGAGGGAGGAATGGGTGACATGCCAGTTCCATGGCTCATTCTTAACCCTTCCTGTTTGCTACTCTGAAGAAGAACCACAAAATAAGTGCTGCTTTCACTGATGTGAAAGGTTTTGGGCCAGAAGAACACATCCCATTGACAAGTATGTGAAGGGGAAAATGCACCATTAGGAATGACATTTTCACAAATTTGAAACAAATTCAAAGCAGTCGTGCCCTGCCCAGCGGGCTCTCTTTCTCCTGTTGCCGTCAAGCTCTCCAAGAACCGGAGTCCCCTTGTCCAACCTGGCTGTGGGATGAAGGAACAGGGCCACGTTCAGCATGACGCCTTCAGCCAGATCTTTGGATGCATAGTCCCTGGGCTCTCCAAAGTGCCTGGATCAGCTGTTTACTGGGTCTGTGCTAAAGGAGGACCCGAATCGGGGAGACAGCTGGGCTGCCAGCTTCTCAGAAAAGTCCAGAGGTGGGTGCAATATGGCAGAGGGGAGGAGGCAGAGTTTGGAGTGGGAATCACCCCTCCAAAAGCCAGATCTTAGCTTGAAGAAAGCTAAAAAAGGTGGAATGCGGTCCCAATTCAGGGACATGGAAAGGTAGAGGGGGCGACAGTGGCGACCCCACCCTCCTCCAGTGAATGCCCTGCAGGTTTTTCTTCCGTCCTCTGACAAGGGTAGTAGGGAAGGGACCCTCATGCATTTAGTACACCAGCCATCCTTCCACTCCTACCTCTCCGAACATCAAATGATGAGAAAGAACAAGAGTCCAAACCAGGTGTCCTAGGAAACTAGTGATCTGGATGCTGGGGGTAGGGGCAGTTCCCTAGTGTGCTGCCCTTCCCTGCAGGCCCTGGGACCCCCTTCTGGCTCCTCGTGGTCTCCGTGTATGCTGTGGATGCCAACTTTTCAGACCTTTCATTTTCCCAAATCTCGCAGTATGGTTATTAGACAATATTGTGAATGTCTAAGGCATGAGATTAAACTGGATGGGGGGTGGTGGGAGCACGGGAACTGAATTCCTCTGAAAACAAGGGCTGCTGCTTAATAATTTGAATGGATTTGATTTGATTATTTTTTTAAATTGATTTTTTAAGAGGCACAGCACAACCACATGGGCCCAATTCTACTGATGAGTTTTTGTTAGGGCCTGGCAGTGCAGTTATGATGACCACAGAGGTCATCTGGCCCAGCAGCCTCCTTTTACAGAGGAGGGAACTAAAGCCCAGAGAGGCCGAGTCAGCCAGACAGGGCCACACAGCTGGCTAGGATGTGACATACTTTATTTGGGCAGGGCCAGCACACTTTCAGTGACACAGACAGGCTCCTTCCAGTCAAAACCGCATCTTTCTGACGGAGAGCGTGGGGGAAACCCAGAGTTACCTACACAAGCCACTCGAGGTTCTCTTCCAAGAGACACACATATGCACCATTTACAGTGAACACAAAGCCCTTCCCTTTCCTGATATCCGAGTGGGCATTAATATTTGTGAGCCGCGAGAAAGCATCCACATGGTGCGTGGGAACTGGCTGTCAGTGACTTCATCTGCAAAATGAAGATGATGGTGCCCGCAGGGTCTGCCAGGCGGGGTGTTGCCCATGGCCAAAGCAGGAGGGCAGCACGGCCTTTCAGGCACCTCGCAGGTGGCAGCCATTCCCGGTCACTGGGATTTAACCCGGGACTGATTTACTTGTTTTCGTCATCCTGCCGAAGGCTGGGAATGTTATTTGGTGGAGCTGGTTAGTTATTAGGAAAATCTTAAAGGATGAGAGGAATGCGAGTATAAGAATTAAGGTGCGCCAACGACTTGACCCCTCGATCCAAACCTCCCCTCCCCTTTCTCCCTTGTTTTTGCTCTTTTATTTTTTCTTTCTCTCTTCTTTCCTCCTTTTTTGCTCTTATCCTTTTTCTAGTTCTCTTTTCCTCTCTCTACATTTCTTTTTTCTCTCCTTTCCTTCTCCTCTTGTACCCTCTCTTCCTCTCATCTTTTATTTTTCTATTTTCTTTTACTCTCTCCACATTTAGCTTTTCTCTTTCTTTTTTTCTTTTCTCCTTTCTTTTTCTTCCTTCCTTCCCTTTTTCATTCTCTTTTTCTTCCTCTCTTTAGTTTTTGCTCTTTTGTTCTCTTTCTATTTTTCTTTCCTCTCTCTATTTCTTCTCTTTTACTTTTTTCCTCCTTCCTTGTTTTCTTCCTTCCTCTTTTCTCTCCCATTCTCCCCTTTTTCTCTCTCCTCTCTTTTTCCCCCTCCCATCCTCTATTCCTTTCTCCTTTCCTCCTTCCTTCTGTCCTTCCTCCCTCCTTCTATTCCTTCCTTCCTTCCTTCCTTTCTTCCTTTCTTCCTTCCTCCCTCCTTCCGTTCCTCCCTTCTTCCCTCCTTCCGTTCCTCCCTTCCTCCCTCCTTCTGTTGCTTCCTTCCTTCCTTCCTTCCTTCCTTCCTTCCTTCCTTCCCCTTTTCCTTCCCTTTTTCCTTTTCTGATACATTTTAAATTTATAGTCTTTTTCTCTTTAAAGTTCATAGCATAAACCCTTCTCCATCCCCTGGGAATGCAAACTGTCAGGTTTGACCCAATACAGGGGGGAAGTGGAGGAAATCAGCTGGAAGAAAGAGATGAGTGTTTTTAGGAGGGCAACTTGAGAACTGAGCTTTTGCAAGACTCTGGCCTCATGGCCTGGTAGAGCTGCAATTCACTTATCCTGACGGTCCATAGAGGCTCAGGCCTTGCCCTCCCGGGGATACTCCTAGAGATGTGAGTGGGCAATGGGCTTCGTTGCCTGTTCAGTCCTCTGTTGGTGCATGCTTGCAGAGGCAAAAAAGAATCAATGCAACAAGCCACAGGATTCTTTTTCCGGAACCCTCCTCCCTCTACCTTGGTATTGGTCCTGAGAACAGCTCAGCTCACTTTTCTATCTTGTCCACAAGATGGCATTCTTGAGCTGTCCAAGGACTCTGTGTCTTCATCTCCAGGCCCTTCCCCTGCGCCTTCCCAAAGCAGGAGGGAAAGGCAGAAAGAAAGAAACCAAAGTTGAGTTCTCTTTGCAAGTTGCCCTTCTAGGCCTTCCCTGGCAGGGTGGCCTGGTAGAATCTCCAGGGTGTCAACCCCCACCCAACTCAGTCAGCCCCTTGTGTGCTGGAAGTAGAGTCTCACCCGCTGAGGGTTTTGTCTCCTGGGCAGAGCAGGGAGGAAGGAGGCAGCCTTGGAGAGGGAGTCCTTTGGGACATACTGGACACCCAAGAAGGGCGGTCTGGAATCATCACAGAATCTCAGCTCCAAGTGGAAGAAACCTAGACCAGTCCCCCTACTTTTATAGAGGAGAAAACGGATGTCCAGTCTTTTGGGACTGGCACCCAAGTTAAAAACAGGCCAAAGCTTGACACTCACCTGATACAAGTAAGTGCTTAGCCAGTCCTATTTCAGATATCCAGAATCACAATTTACATGTACCAGCACTTGCCCCCCCCCTCACTCCCCCCTTTCTGTCTTTGCCTTTCTATTTTCGTCTCTTCATCTCTCTGTCTTGCTTCCCTTTGTCTCTTCCCCTTCTCTCTTTCTCTTTCTTTCTCCCCCTCTCTTCATTCCAGTCCATCCTCAGCCATATCTGTGTATGACCTTCTGGCAGGAATTTCACACATGAACATAGTTCTTAATCTGTGCAGGCTTCATGCCTGGCATCAGAGATCTCCCTAAATGTCCGTAATTTGGCCATGATAGGAAACACACATTGAGTTTATTATCATCACTTGTCACTTCCCTCATGAAGGGCACACAGGAAGGCATCTTGTTTCACAGAATTGTAAAGAATCACTGGAGGAGACCCTGGAGACCATCAGTGCAAAATCCCGGGTTTCACAGGCTTTTGGTGAAATGAGGAGCCAAGGGGGCAGGGCCTGAGGGTCAAGGCCATATAGTTCAAAGGGACCCCAAAGGCCATTTAACAGATGAGGAAACTGAGGCTCAGGGACATGAAAAGACTTATCCAAGGTCACCCAGCAGCAAATGCCCAAGCCCAGATGTGAACCAAATTCTCTGCCCTAGAAGTGAATAATTTTTTCTAATTTAGTTGTGTGATAAGTCAAAACAAACAAATTTAGTGTTTTCAAAGGGGTCCTACCTTTGCTGACAGTTTCTTTATAACAGGGATTATTTTTTGGCAGGCACTCTGGTTAAGCCTATGGATTCCTTCTCAGAAAAAAAAAAAAAAAACATTTTTAAATGCATAAAATTAAACATATAGGATTACCAAGGAAACCAATTTTATTGAAATATAGTCACTGAAATATTAAAAGCAATCAAGTTCATGGACTCCGGGTTAAAGCCCTCCTTATATGCTCAGTAATTTTCACCCGTTGTAGGTTTTTTTTAATTATTTATTTTAAGGGGATGGTTTTCCATATACTTTGTCTCCTTCCTAAGATTATATGCTCCTAAAGGGCAAAGATCAAATCGAAAACGTCCATCTGTGTCTCCTGCACGTAGCGGACACTCATTAAGTAATCAGAGACTAGACAGCCAGGTGGTATGGGGATGAGGCCCCAGTCTGGACCCCTCCTTTCCTCTTTTTGGCCTCCCTGCTGTGAGATGGTGTCTAGAAAGAACTTTGCAAACCTGAAAAGGGCTATAGAAATGTGTTTGTGATTCAACTGATAATCAGGAAGTGGGATCAGTGTAAATCCAGCTTGCCCTAAACTCCGTATCTCCAAGGGCCTGGTGCTCCTAGGGGGAAATCCAAGGCTCTGCCAAACCTCCTAACCCAGGACAAGCACGCCTCACATGGCAACATTCTGGTCCAGTGCTGTTTCTGGAGGGCTCTTCAATGCCTAAGTGGCCGGCTTAGTCTTCAAGTGGCTGGCTGTGTTTGGCCAGTGTTCATTCTGAAAAGGAAACGGCCAAACATCATGTAGAGTTTGGAGATGTGTGGGGTTTTATTTTTTTGTGCATGGAGTGCGTATTTCCAGAGAAATCTGCTTTGGAAGTCCGTCCAGCAGCCCCTGAGCATTGGCAGGAGGCTATTGGCCATCAGGGTAGCTTAGTTTCAGCACATCAGCTGAGGCTGCCATGTCTAGCCACAGACATGAGGTTTGCATGTCCCCGAACATGTACGACTACAAGGAAACCCTTAGAACTGCCCCCCCAAAAAGCCACATATACTCCAAAGTAATATACTCTTGCTTCTACAGGTCATTCTTACTCTGGGATACTTCCATGGGCATTTTCATCTGTTTGCTAAGTTCTCTGTTTGGGGTTGATATTTAAACTGTACATAGGATTGTAGATCAGGGCTGAAAAGTGTCTTGGAGGCTATCTAGTACAATCTCATCATTTTCCAGATGAGGAAAACTAAGCAGGAAGAGGGAACGGACAGGATGTTCCCTTTACCCAAATGCAGGCCTTTGGCCATGCTGCCTTCCTGTAGTACACGGGCTCGTGGTTCTTACTCCCCCACCTCAGGATCTCAGGCAGCTCTTCTCGCCTCAGGAAGATGGTGGCATCCAAAGGGATGCTATTGCATCATGGAAGGTCTTTCTTTTGGAGGGTGAAACTGCGCAAGGCATCTCTGAGCAGGCTGGTAGTTTCTGTGCATAGTCTCCAGCCATCAGTTTTAAAAAGAAGCCCTGCTGACACTACACATGCAGAAAGCCTCAGATGTGTAAGGAAAGGATGAGCTCACAGGAAACGAATAAACAGAAACATCCCGCCTGATTGGCCGGTGAACACTGCTGTCATTTGGGACCTGGGCAAGTGTTCCAAAAGATGCAGAAGTCTGACGCCCTTGACCTTGAAGGACTGCCCACCAGTGTTACAGTTCATGTATACAGACACGGTGGGGAGCCGTCTGCCTTTGCCCACTGACTACAGGGTGAATATTTCAGTGATGTTCCTTTCACTGGCCATTTTCATGTAAGTTCTGAGGTTTCTTCATATTGAAATATGAGTCTCTGCTCATTTGAAAGTGCAGTCGGGAGGAGCTGAGGTCCCTTTTACAATAAGATCTATAGGAGGGAGAAGCCATCACTCAAAAGCTATCAGCTCAATTTGGGGGAGGGGGTCCTAAAGGGCATATCCTCCAGGCAGATTCCACAATGCACTGCATATCCTTGGCAGCAAACAGGAGCAAAGACCAAGAGAGAACAGAAATGCATCACAGAGGATAAATGGGGAGGAAGGGGAGAGCATCTATTTGGAGGAAGTACCAGCCCATAAATTCAGGTGGGAGGGTGTAAAACTGAATTATGGCATTAAACAGGCAGAAATAATCTATAAAGGCACGATCAGGAAGAACGTGCAGGGGTAATTGTGAATAGCAGCCTGTGCTCGAGAGGAGAAAACTGGAAAGAAAATCCAAGTTGTTCCAGGCTGTGTGTGAAATGCATCCTGGGATGCAGAGTATGGGAGATGGGCAGGGATGCTCTCCCCTAAATGTCCAGGCCTGCTTCTCCACCTTCTTCTCCCACAGTTTTTCTAGCTTGGAATGCTCTGTCCTCTTGTCATCATCTTTTGGAATACTACCCATCCTTTCACGGCCCAGCTCTCATTTCAAGTCCCCTCCACTCCCTTCCCCTCAACTCCCCTCCGCTCCCTTGCCCTCCCCTTCCTCTCTTCTTCTCCTGTTCCTCCCCCTTCCTTCCCCTTCTCTCAGCTACCCTTACATTAGTTTTCTATACCACCCACTTGATTCTAATCATACACTAACTTTAAAATGCTATCATTTTATAACCCCCTCCCCGCTTCGGTAGGAATGCAAGCTCCTTGAGGGCAGGGACCATATCTATACATCTTTGTATCTCCTCTAGCTCCTGGGACAGTGCCTCATATATGCTAACTGTTCAGTGGAGAGTCAAACAATGAATAAACTTATGTGATTTTGTGTTGTACAGGGAGCTAGGACAAGGAATTCACTCAAACAAGAAAACATTTAAGCCACCTGATGTGGTGGAAACAGCACGGAACTTCTAGCCAGGAGACCTCCCTGGGTTCCAACCTGGGTTCTTCTCAGTGAAGTGGGGGCAGGGTCAGAATGGCAACCAAGCCACAGAGGGGACTGCCCGGGGGACTTGTCATCCCTACACACACCTCATGCTGTTTCTCCCACCTGACCTTGGTTTGAAAGTGAAGTGCTTTGTGCCCAGTCTGGCTGCTTCCTAGAAGGGTACGGACACATGCATGAAACATGTCTGTAAACTGACATGGATTTTCACACCTGGTCAAGAGTCTCAGCCTCCTTTCTTCAAAACACTTAGGGGTAAATCAAGAGGCAGTTTCTGAACCACAGACAATCAGCTGCAGTCCAGTCACTGGCACCCTGCCAGTGAAAACTAGGGAATATATAAATGAATAAAACACAGTTCTTTTCCTCCTCCTCCTCCTTCTCATTCTTATTTTTCTTTTCCTTCTTAAATAAATCAAAAGAAATTTATTAAGCACCAGTTATGGGCCAGGCACAGTGCTAAGTGCTGGAGATACACATATCTATCTACCTGTACCTAGACCTCCCACTTCTCTCTCTCTCCTATAATCCAAATCTCTCTCATATGTATGTAAGTATGTACTCATGTATGTATGTATGTATCTATCTATCTATCTATCCATCTATCTATCTGTCACTAGTACCTAGGTAGCACTTTCAGGTTTACATATTTCCCCATTTGAGTTTATAATCTAACAGGGAAGAATAGACATGTACACAAATTACTATTTGAATATTATGGAGTGCTAGAGTGGAAAGAATATTAGGTTTGGTCTCAGAACTCCTGCTTCTGGTCCTTACTATCTGGGTGGATTTGGCCAACTCACCAACCTTCTTTGGGCCAGTGAGAGCATGAGGTGAGCTTGAGACTCCCTCTAGCCCCTTCCTCATCCCTACACCCTAAGTGCTCAAACGGTCCTTTCAAAAGTCTGAAAATGTTCACTGCATTACATTTGTATGTAATATGTGGGTATTTATAATGCATGTACAACATGGCCAGATTTCTCACATTGACATGGCATTTTAAGACTTACAAAAATGCTTTCTTTGCAATACATTTGTGAGAAAATATAAATAATTTATGAAGGGAAAAAAGGAAACTTTGGGAGGGAGAGATTCTTTTTTGTGGGGGATAAATGGAAGCATTTACTGTCCAATGGGGCTCTTCCTTACAAACAGAACTCTTCAGAGGCCAGGCCCAAGAGAAGCTCAGTCCTTGGGTCCTGTCTTCCCTGGGACCATGAAGACTCTTCCTCACCCCACCTTTTTCTGCCCCTTCACCACCTGCATACTCTCCCTCTGTGACACCCCCAGTTCACTTCTGGTTCTGAGGACTAGGATTGAATCCCCCCTTCACCTCTACTTTTCCCACTGGAATGGTCCATCAATGGATGACCACCTGAGTGGTGTTCACTCAATCCACTCATCTCCTTTGTGCCTTCCCCATCCATAACTCCCTTCCTTGACTGTTGTTCTCCAGATATGGCCATTGGAAAACAGGCTTCTTGAGGGCAGAGCGGTTTTGTTTTTGTGTTTGTACTCTCAGCTCTTAGCACAGAGCCTGGCCATAGTAAACTCCTAAAAACTATTATTTACACATTCATATTATTTATTCCATTCGTTCATCCATTTGAAGGCAGACTCTGTAACAGGGCTAGTACCCATTGGGAGAGATGCCCATCATAAGCAGGGAAGGGCCCCTCTTTGGGGTTTTTCTTCCCTGCTCTAGAGATCTAGGTAAGAGATGCTGATAGCTTCCTTGTTTCACAGAGGCTGGAGCCGTGGAGCAAATTGCAGTCTCATATCTCACTTGAGAGAAATTGACTGCCCACACTTGCTGCTTACCCTGGAATCCCCTCCATGGGTCTCTGGGGGGAAAATGGCTTCTACCCTCATGAACTGGTAATTTCCAAGGTGACCCATTTCACTCTTTCTAATCACTTTCTTGAAAGCAAGACAGGGAAGGGTAAAAATCATTCCTTTCTTGTTCTTCTAATTGCTACGATCAATAGCGGACTATTGATATGAATGGAAGCATCATCTCTGGTTAACTCTATTCGAAGTCATTAAGGATGAGACTCTTGGCCATATTCCTATTTCAAATCTTTGTTTCCTTCGGCTGTAGCTATCCGTGGGCTGTTCACATGCAAGGGGATTGGGCTACTTGGCATATCCAGCTCCACCACCTGTCTGACTAGGTAGACAGATGTGAGCTTTTGCCATTAGCTAAAAGTTATGACCACAGGATTCTGAGCCTGAGCACATAGACAGAATCCTTGACTGTGTTTTGAGGTGGGGCCTAATTTCTTGGGTGGATAGAACTCTCAGTGAGGAAGCTCCCTTCATCAATGCAGATCGATAACTGTCCTGCAGCCCCAAGAAGGCAGCATAGCAGAACAGGAAGAATAAAGCTGAGGGGTCAAATCCCACCTTCTGCCAGTCTCCACTCCTCTAGACTTCAGTTACCTCCTTTGTACAGTAAGATAGCCTAGAGGACTCCTTTCTGCACTGACCCGATGCTCTTGTGATTTGCTGAGTCCTCCTGGGACCCACTAAGAGGTCAAGTGACTTTCCCAAGATTATACAGTCAGTCTATGTCAGAGGCAGCACTTGAACTCAGCTCTTTCTGACTCCAACACCACTCCCCTAGTCACCAAGTTGCACTTTTTCTCAGTTAGGATCATTGTCTGTTAAATATTATCTTATTCCAAGACAGGGACAGTTGGGTTCAATTCCTGCCTTGGGCACTAGATGTAGGATAACAGGCAAGTCTGTCTCTCTGGGCTTGCACTTCCTGATAGGTAAAATGAAGGGACTTGGAAGGTCCCTTCCAGCTCCAAATCTGTGATTTTGTAACCCATCAAAGACACTTGCTAGGAAAATCTTGCTCAATCCTTTCCCCTTGGAGAAGGCTGGATGTGTGTGCATGTGCACTCACTCTTGCACCAGTATCGTGGGGCTTAACCAGCTATCCATGGTGAGATGGGGCATAGGGTTCTACCTGTCAGTCCTCACTTCACAGGGAACTTTTCATGGGAAGTGAATGGAGCTAATGAGGAGGTGTGGTGCAGTCAGGTGAGACAACTCTGATTTCTGCTTTCATGAGGGAGGTCCAGTCTCCTCCTTCCAGCCAACTGATGTGACCATTGTGGCCCCGACACCATGGTCTCTGATAGACAGTGAACCTTTTTCTTTGGACCTCTAGCTTATGGATTTCAGTGGCTGGGGGAGAAGGCAGAGGTTTCCCATGGCTATAGTAATTCTTGATAATCCTCTGACTGATTCTTTTTTGGGTTCTGGGAAGAATCTCTCCTCTTCTAAACAGAGATTTGGGAGCTTGGTCTCCTAAGAGAAAGCACTTACTGGATTGATACTTGGGGGTAGAGAGAACTATTTTAGGGGAAGCTCAAAAATCTGTTGACTCTTAAAATCCTGCTTTGACTGGACAGTTCATCAATAGGAGAGGGGTAGAGAAATGATCTTTTACTTATCGGGCAGAACATTCGATGGATGGCAAAAAGTGCTCTGAAAGGGGGCCCGTGGAACAGTTTGAAAATATTAATTAGTGTGTTGAAGCATTCTGCATAGCGTATCATAGTCAAACTGCTCCAGGGGGTTGCTTGGAATGAATTATTAATATGAATTCCTTTCTCCCTTATGCTTCACACCCTGATTTTATGGGATTTGGCGGAGGTTGGGGTATCTGTTAGATTCATTTACTGCCTGCTTAGGAGAAATGGTGAGTAGGCTCTGCCACAGGGTCACTATTGTTGAGGTCCCCAAGTGTCTCCGAGAAGAGAAAATAGCCTAAAATGTTAAAAAACAAACAACTGGTGTGTGCTCGCCCATGTGCACACAGGCAAAACAAACCCATTCTTAAGTAGCTATTTGAAGGTGAGTTTGGTGGTTTTTTTCCTAGCACAAAATCAAATGGAGAATGAGAAAAACTTGCATAGTCCGAAGGTGTGAATTTAGCACAAGTTAAAGGGAAGAAGAACAGATCCTCATATGTCAATGCCTACTTATGTGTATTTGTACAACACTTTCACTAGAAAGGAAAACATTGAAGAGTTTTTTCCCCCCTTTGTTGTATTAAATAATATCTAAATGTACTTGGCATGAAGAGTACAAGATTCTTGTCTTTCCAAACTAGCATCAACACTCTTCACAGAATGAGAAAGGGGGGGAGAGAGAAAGAGAGAGAGAGAGAGAGAGAGAGAGAGAGAGAGAGAGAGAGAGAGAGAGAGAAGTTATATAGCTTATGGGACTTGAATCTCGCCAAAACAAACAAGTTTCAGAATTCCAAAATGCGGGAGAAGGCGGCTTCCCCCTGTTTCGTTAAGTGTGGATTTGTAGAAATATAAACATATTAGTAAAGCAATTTTGCTTCAAATTTTTGCACTAATTCAATAAAGGATTATAGAAATATTTATAGGTCTGTGAAATTGAACAATGAGGATCTGGGGTTAATCCAGTTATTATTAACACTTCTTCAATTGGAAATGCGCCAGCTCACATATTTACAGGAATTCATAGGAGATGGCCTCTTTTTGCTGTGTTTGTCAGGGAAGGTCCTCTCTCTTTTCCTCTCCTCTTCTCTCTGTCTCTCTCTGTCTCTCTCTCCCTCTCTGTCTCTGTCTCACTCTGTCTCTGTTTCTGTCTCTCTCTCTCTCTTTCTCTCTCTGTCTCTGTCTGTCTGTCTGTCTGTCTCTCTCTCTCTCTGTCGCTCACTACAAGGATGCTCTATCTTTTTCTTTGAAAGAACCTCATGCAGAGATGAGTTAGGTTGCTGCACCAAATCTTCAAATCATTTCTAGTGAGTTTGATTATGATGGAAGGACAGTACAGATGATTTAAGGAAAAAGATCAGTGCTCAGAGTTCCTTTTCCTGAGGCTTCACGTTACACATCACATCTAAAAGAGCTGGCTTTTTCAGGTGAAAAGAATAAGAGCAAGATGAACGGGGTGAAGAGTTTGCTGAATAGCCGTCCCCAGGATAATGTGGGTCCCCCAGGCATATTTCCTGAACAAGCTGGAAGGGTGAGATTGGACTTCGTTTGCTGCATTCTCCAGGGTCAGAGACAATCCTCAAACTTAGTGTGAATTTTCTTGTGGACAGTAACCTGCAATTGGGAGCAGCCCATTAGCTCAGTGTGAGCAGGATGGAAAGAAAACAGCTGGACGAACCTTATTTACTCCAACAATAGTCACTGCTTTTATGGACCAAACAACAGGACACATTTCTTGGAGGATGTCATCACCCCCCAGGTCTTCAAACTGCAATAGCATTGACTTTATTCATGCGCCAGTCCTATAGCCAGCTGATTAATATTGGAAACTTCTATACAACCTCCCCCCCACCTCTTCTCTCTCTCTCTCCCCTCCCCCAACAAAAACAACAAAAAACATCCTGCTCAAAACATCTTTCTTCACTTCCCCTTCCCTGGTGAACCATTATTATTTTATTCATTTTATTTAATCAAAATTAAGGCCAGAATGAAACATGGGAGTTCTGCAAAGAGTTCCAATATTCTTTGACCTGGGTGGTTGGGGAGCTGCCATGGCCCTGTGTTTTTTAGGGGCACTCTACGGGGCAGTGTCATGATGTGGTTAGCAGCTGGGTACACCCCCTCTCTTTCTCTTCACCACAAACAGAGCTCAGAGAGAAAAAGTGAATGGGAGGGTAATAGTCCAAGATGCCACTTTCCTCATTTAAGACATAGGTGAGGTAATTGGCAGCAAGTCATGGCATGCCAAAAGCTCTCCCCCTGGAAAACTGCTAGGACTTGATTTTTATTTATTGCTGGAAGTTTAAATATTCCGTCGTCAGTATCTTACATAACCCCCCCCCCAAAAAAAAAAAAAAAAAAAAAGAAGTCTAATACTCACCCCAGCCTGGCTTTAGGATTAGAGGAAGGAACTGAAAAGATTGTTGTATATTTTTTTTTAACAGCCCTAGTGTCTTGGCCAGCTTCCAGTTCAGGTAATTACATTCTGTCTACCTAAATTCCCCCTCAACTCCAGTTGGGTAAGCTATTCTTCACTTTCCTCCTAAAAACTGCTGTGCTGCAAGGCTGGCACCGAATGGGGTGGCATTCCCATAGTGGATCCCAAGGTATGCCTTTTGAAATGCATCCTGAGCTCCTTCTGGATGGAGGCATGTGTGTGCGCGCACACACACACACACACACGCGCGCCAGCTTACATGTACACGAACACGGAAAGGATGATTATTTATGGCTATGTCCCATCAGCCGCTGCCAATGTGGGATGTCTCTGAACGACATTTTAAGTATGATTTGAAGGCCAGGGTCATTAAGGAGATTATAGCCACAAGGCCATTTTGCTCACCTTTCAAATCAATGGGTGGCTACAAATGAAGTGGGGGGGGGGGGGAAGGGAAGAAAAGGTGCCTAGCCATCCTGTCAAGAGGCTCATTCATGCTCCTGGCCTGATTTGACACAAAACTATTCACTGTCTGTTTCTTTGCCTGAGAAAGCTCATGTCCAAAATCAAGGAGTCTAGTCCAAAGACAGCCAAGGGGTAGGGATAGGGAGGAGATGATAGTGGGTGGGAAGCACTGGCATTTACAGGAGGGGAGGGGCAGCCAATAAAACATTTTGTTCTAAGATCCAAGATCTTCAGAGTTTCTTTGCTCTCCCTCTGTGAAGGCTCCCTGCCTTTGTCCTTTAAGCTTGCCTGTTTCTTTAGACTGAATCTCATTGTTAGCATTTAGCTTTAAACCTAGTGTGTTTTTAAGGCAATTGAGGGTGATGGCTTTTAAAAAGTCCTATTTTAAAACTGTATCAGTATTGATACAAGTGTCTATTGCTGTAAAGTAACAGCTGTGCCCTCTTTGATGTGATATGTAATAATACCTAGATTAGCCATTTTATTTTAGTGGGAAATGCATTCCCTAAAGAGGAAAAATAAAAGAATATGCTTCGTACAAGGCCCAGAAAATATCTGAGTTATTAAAATTTTTCTACTTTAATGATAACAAGGTGGGATGGGAGTGACCTTGTTCTGGTCATTGGGAGAAATGAAGGGACATCGTCATTAGTACTTGAATGTCACTAATGATCTTGTTCTATAATGTTTAGCATAATAAGAAGCTGGAGCTTTTAGCAAAGGGGTCCCAAGAAGGAGAAGTACCAAACACCCAGGCCAGCCCCTTGGGTTTCTAGAGAATTTTATGATTAACCACATCAAAGATTAACCACATTCTTGACATGTCAAAGTATCTCGGCTGAAAGGTCTTTCCCTTCCAGAGTTGTGACCTAGGGTTATATTATCATTGGTCTCCTGGCTGTTCCATGCCCAAGACCCTCCATTCCTGGGCTCCAGGCATTTTCTCTAGCTGTCCCCCACACCTGGAAATACTCTCCCTCCTTTGTTCTGACTCCTTGCCTTCCTGGCTTTCTTCAAGTCCCAGCTAAAATCCTGCTTCAGGTAGGAAGCCTTCCCCAACCCTTCTGAACACCAGGTTTCCCCCTCCATTATTGCTGTGCAGTCCTCTCATTCCTGTCTGACTCTCTGTGCCCCGTCGGGGGGGTCACCCCTTTCTTGGCAAGGACACTGCAGTGTTGGCCATTGCCTTCTCCAGCCCTCAGTTAATTACCTCCTGTTCATCCTGTGTTAGGCGTGCTTTGTACGTATTGGCTTGCACGGTATCTCTCTCATCAGACTATAAGCTCCTTGAGGGCAGGGACTGTCTTTTGCCTCTTTTTGTGTCCCCAGTGCTTAGCACAGTGTCTGGCATTTAGAAGAGGCTTAATAAATGTTGATTGAATTGAATCACTGTTATTCCCATTTAATTGACAGGGGACTGCAGTTCAGACAAGTCCAGTGACTTGCCTACAGTCACACAATAGTGACTTTCGAACTCAAACTCACACCCACCCTTCTGACTCAAATGCCAGCAATTTTCCCAGTGGAATTGACTTTAGGGGCCAGTTAGTCAAATCCCTTTCTTTTAGGGGTAGGGAAGTTAAGGGTAGGGGGGCCTCCCCCAGCGGAGGTGGATTTGATCAGAGGCCCTTTGGTTCCAAATCTTGTTATCTTCCCCCTGCACCAACATTCTGCCTTCCTTTAAGTCTATACAGGCACTTAAGACTCACAGATGTATATATGGAACATACATGTACATGTATGTATACATGCATGTATATGTGCATATGACTTCTGATGGTCAGGAATATGCCCCCATTTCCTGAGTATCTTCAAACATCTGGAGTCAACACAAACCTTCAATTTATAATTTTTGTGTTCTATTAGCTTTGATCTCAAAGGATTTTGCCTAATGGTGCAGCTTCTTATCACATGAATCCTGCATGTAAGATGATGAGGCCTTTCCCACTTGCTGTGCCTTACTCAGAGAAATGGAGAGAGAGGACAAAGTGTCAGGTGTTCTGACTCTGATCTTTGGACAATCCCTTCTCATCTCCCTTCCTCACCTCTGGGGAGTTCACGCTGAAAAGATAGTGGCACAGTGGGGGACGTAGGCCTGCCCCCCCCCCCCCCCACCACCACGTACATCTTCTGTCCTGCACGGAGTGGGTTGGTCCCTCGGCTTTCCTCACCTTGGCTGTTTTCTCGGGATTGTTTTATCCAGAAAGGGCAAAGCCGGCGAGCGGTCAGTGTCAGAGAGCCCTGGGTCTACCCCGTTGATTAACGAGGAAGAGTGTGGATGACTTTACAGCTTAGGAATTCGGTGAAACAAATTTATAGTTTAAAACGAAAATCCTGCTTTTAATGCGACCCAAGTCCCTTTACTTTTAACAAGCTTCTCTTGTCAAAGCACTCAGTCCTTACACGTAAGGAGCCGTTCACAGCTGCCACAGCACTGATTTATCCCTGGATGGTAGTTGGGATTGCAGACCAAACCATAGGAAAAATCAGCTCTTTATTTTCTTTTTCCAGAACTGATTAGACATTTGTTTATGCATATTCGTTTAGAAATCTCCAGAAAGGTTTGTTACGGCCAAACCTTCCACCATAATATTTTCCAGCGTCACTTGTGTATTTTGAAAAATATAAATGTTCACACTGCACACACACGTACACAGGTACACACACATACACACACGCACACACACACGTGTACACACACACACACACACACACACACACACACACACACACACACCCCTTCCTCACTCAGAGTGTTCTGAATGAGTATTTCCTCCAGGCACCTGGACGGAGGGCCCTTAGAATTCCCCTTTCTGACCTTTGTGATGCAGGACCAGAGGGAGCTCAGGCACAAATCCTACTTCAGATTTTTGAGATGATGTCATTGTAATTTAGTTTCACAGAGCGAATCCACTCTTAACGGTTTTCATGGTGGAATTAACAGGTTTGTTCAGTTCCTGAGTTTTTTTTTTTCTTCCTTTGAGGCTCTTTCCTTAGCCCTTCTTCCATTTTCATTTTTGAGATGCCATGGGCCTCCTCAATTCCTTTCTGAGTGCAAAGGAAGGGAGGGATCAGTCCCTCAGCTCCTCTACACTGCACCTGGGACAGGCTCCGCAACCCTTTTGGCAATGAGTTGGTCCTAGAACGGAGAAAGAGAAAGAAAAGGAGGAAGAAGAGAAGGAGGAAAAACAGGAGGAGGAAGAGGAAGACCATGAGGAGGAGGAATTCTGAGGGCAAACTATGGCACGTGGGGATGGGGGAGGGACAGGCTCATGACTGTCAATGAGCTCAAGATGCTCCTGGACATTCAAGGTCATTTTAATTTCTCTTTGCAAAGTCTGTTAATACATTTAATTTGAACCCATCTGAACGAATATAACGTACCACATTGTAGCATTGTACAAAGTCCAGCCAAATCATTCTGATGTTTACAGCGGACTTCTCTTCTCTACTTTGCCGTTTGTTAAGATGAGGGGTGGGCGTGGGGAGGAGCAGCTTCAGCTTTGATTGACAGGTGCTTACCCTGGTCATCGGTTGCGTCTTACCTGGATTTTGCGGCCACTCCCAAGCGTTACCTTACCCAGAGATGTAGTCGGTGGGTGTGTTGTCACCTGGGCTCCCCTCTTTGTCTAGTATTATTTCACACAAGTCTTGCCATGTTACCTGGAATCCTCCCAATTTCCCCCTCCCTGGCAGGGTTGTTGTGAGGAACAAATGGGTCACTGATTGTAAAGTGCTTAGTGAAAGCTGTAGAAATCCGAGCTATTGTTATTCACGTTACTATTCCCAATCGTGCAATCAACGGGCACAAATTCTAGGCAGTCAGGGATGGGCGTGGAGTGAAGGCGCAGCAGGGATGCCGAGACGGGACAGCAGTGAGGAGGGGGTGGGCGAGGCGGAATAGGCAGCATCTGGGACCTTGGCCACAGGAGGCTGGGGAGGGGGTGCAGTGAATTGAGTCTCATTTTGATTTTGTGAACCCGGGGCACTGGAAAGGTGTGAGGAAAGTTTCATTGACAGAAATGGGCTCATTGGTATGAAGGGAAACAGATTTGCTATAAACATCCTTTCTATAGATTTGCCTTCTTCCTGTCTCTGAGCCTTTCGGGCTCTCCTTTGCATCTGCTGCTCCCCCCTGCTGGGGACCCCCGGTGCCCCTCCCCCTTTCCTGGCTCCCTTCCAGTATTGTCCTCTCCCATTAGACTGCAAGCTTCTTGAGGACCGGCATTGTCTTTCTTATTTGTGTCCCCAGCTTAGCACAATATCTGTAACACCCAGGCATTTAATGAATGTTTGTTAGGTTGAATTGAAATGGAGCATAAACCTCAAAGTTGGGTCGGAGGGGTGTGAGGTGCAGTGACCCTTTAAGATGCCGCCATTTTAAAGCCCAGCTTCGCGGCTTTCCGAGGTCCTTGACTGTGAATATTGGGACCCTTGATCTCCGGAGCGTCCAAGCTGTGGCTGACCAATAGGCAATAGCAAGAGAGAGACAGTTTCTGCTTCTCAAAATGTTCATTTATTTCTTTTATTTGTAATTGTGATTTTAGTGGTTTCGGGAGCTCCTCCTACCGCTGCTCTACACCTTGGCGTCTTAGAAGGCGACCAGAGCAATATGGAGTGAAAGGACTCACAGAGTCCCTACGGGCATGGTAGGACTTGAACCCAGGATTCCCCAACTGTGGGAGAGGCTCACTCTCCGCTAGACTGGGCTGCCTCTCAGAGAGCTGCTGTGTACGGTGAGTGTAAAGAGGCTTCGCCCTAAGATCGACCTTGCCTTGTCCACCAACAGCATGAAATACATTCTCAAGGTCATAGATGACTGCCTGGGAAAGGAGGTGGACTGGTCCTGGGGGAGGAAGGTACCCTTTGGAAGACTTAGAGAGGGACGTGGACAAATGTAACACAGGGTGAAAAGGCAAGAGTGAGCAGCACTTTGCACTGGTGGAGGCACAGACTGGCTGTCCTGTGTGCACCACTTCATGGTGACTTGGGGCCTTCCATATACATTGCGCCAGAAAGGGTTTGTTTGTATGTGGTTTAAAACAACTAATGATAAAGGGCAGAGATGAAAAATCCTTTAGTAGGTTAAGGAGAGTAGAGAATCATTTTAAAACTGCAGGTGCCCAATATTGGCGTAAGATCAGCACACTCTCTATTTCAAACAGTGAGCAATAACATTTACCGAGTAGGGGATGACTAGCAAGAAAAGCCATCAGGCTGTGTGGTCCACTGGGTAGAGCCCAGAGGAGCCGGTGTTTGGAGGCAGGGAGCCTGGCTTTGAATCCAAGCTGGGTCAGGTGTTCGATGAATGACCCTTGGGAAGTCACTTAACCTCTGGGTTACTTCAGTTACTTCAGTTACTTCAGTCTGTAAAATATGGAAGAAGGCTATTTGTAGGACTCCTCTCCCAGGGCTGTCACAGGACAAGCATCTTATAAGCCACAGACCTTTGTAGAATATGAGGCACTAGGACAAGGCAGCCAGGTGCCCTCATTCCCACCCTGGTGCCTTTCCTCACCATTTCCCTCCAACAAAACCTACCTGTTGTATTGGCCATTTCCTCAAGGACTTCAGTGCTAGTCAGGAGGCTTGATAGCTAATGTCAGTGCTGTGGTGGCCCCACTCTTGGGTCCCCATGTTTCTACTGAAGTTAACATTTGTGTTTTAACAAGGTTTAGCCATGCCTGAATCAAAGCAATAAAGGCCAGAATCATTTAGTGTTGGGAGAGGTGGCCAAAGTTGTCTTATCCAATCTCTCTGATTCATCAACACTAGTTATGCACAAACACAGTGTATGTATGTATGTATGAATACACATACATAATATTACACATATGATATATACAGATACATTATTATGTACATATATATGCATATACATACATACATACATATATATATATATATATATATATATATATATA
>CM053589.1:203498291-203563293 GCA_028646515.1 Pseudochirops corinnae
AGAGGTGGCCAAAGTTGTCTTATCCAATCTCTCTGATTCATCAACACTAGTTATGCACAAACACAGTGTATGTATGTATGTATGAATACACATACATAATATTACACATATGATATATACAGATACATTATTATGTACATATATATGCATATACATACATACATACATATATATATATATATATATATATATATATATAAAACACACATGATTTATGTCATAATTATTCTCATAAAGAGCTCCTTTCAAACAACATCTAGCACTTGCCTGGCCAGGCACCGTATAGCCAAGACCACAGAGGTTGGTGATAGGTGGCACCCTGGGTTCATTTACCTGAAGTCACTCTTCCTTTCAGGAGGGAGTCAGGCTCCCAGGGCTTCATTCTCTTTCAACCTTAGAACAAATCTTTCCTGGGCTCCAGCCTAGGATCCCCTTTAAAGGGAGGAGTAAAGGAAGTAACTAATATATGACCCCTGTATGGAATAGGAAGTTTTGTTCCCAATAGAAAAGGGTATTCAAGGTAATATCAGATCATAATGATGAGAGCAGAACACAGCCACTGATCCCTCTCAGTTTATTGGGTAAGAGGCTGATGCTGGAGTTTCATTGGTACATTTGTAAACCCTTCTTCACCATCTTACATTTTCAGCTCCTCACCAACAGGGTTGTTTCTTCCTCACGTCTCTCACTCTCTCTTCACAGGAAGCTCTTTATTTTACTTTACTTTACTTGTTTATTTTATTTCATTCATTCATTCATTCATTCATTCATTCATTCATTCATTCATTCATTCTTGCTTCCATTGCTGGTGCTGTCCCGATCTCTCTGGTGCTGCAGCTTTGGTTCCTATGAGGAGGAAGGTGCTGATTGCCTTGGAGGAAGCATTCCAAGGGCCTTGGAGTTACTTGGAAGACTTTGGTGCCTACGTTAAGAGTGTCCCCAAGGAAGCATTGTGTATCAGGCTGCACTGAGAGCTTCCTATGATTTTGGGCACAGAGATCACCAAAGGAATGGACACTGATCTTCTCCATGGTAATAGCTGTGTCCTTGACGTCACCATCTTTGCCTTACCCTTTTCTCTCAGGCAGACCTTTACAAGAGGTCATGGGATTCTGACGTCCTCCATGGAGTGAGCCAGACATCGTTTATACATTGGTCTTGACCGAATTATGGAGTAAGGATGATAGAGCAGCATCACTGGTTGGCATTTCACTCATTGTTTGCACAGGACTGTAGTCACTCGCTATGTGGCCCTGAACAAACCTGTTTCCTCAACTGTAAAATTCAGGTGCCAGTATCTAGTTCCAAATCTCTATCACTTTTCAGGAAGATCTCTAATTCCATTTGTTTGACATCCAAGAAAAAATATTATTTTCCCTTCACATCCCATTTTAACAGAAGCACTGGACAGCAAGAGATTTTCTCTGATATTATGTAAAATTGAGGTATTTTTCATGGCACTACCATTCATTCTAATCTAAGGCTTGGAGAGAGCCATTCTTTGATATAAACTGGAATGCATTATTGATACCTTGCAACAGCCTCTCTAGTGAATGCCTGAGTGCTGATAGGATGACAGTCAATAAATCCTTGATTACTTCAATCCTTCAGGACCTAGGGTTTCATCTGTCTAGTGCTCTCCTACTGACGCAGAAGGCAAACCTGCCCAGCCTTAGTGGACAGCCTTCTTGAGGTACTGGGATGGCCACAGCCTGGTGAAGAGTCTGTCCTTGCTCAGTCTGGTGAACCCTTGAGCTTCTTACAGTATTATTTCCTACCCATTCTTGGAGCTTTTCCAGAGTGATGGCACCTCCTTCAAGAACAGTGTTACATTCATAGTTCAATGAGGCTGGGGAGGTGAATGCTCAATTCGCATCTCCTTGGCTATACTCCTGGAATACTTTCTCTCCTCACCTCCACTGTTAGAATTCCTGGCTTCCTTTAAGGCTTGGCTCAAATGCCACCATCTTTCTTTTTCTCCTTTTGCCCTTGCCCAGCTTCTAGGGCCCTCTACTCTAATGTTACCTTTCTTATTCTGGGTAGCTTACATTTATGTATAAGTTGTCAGCCTAGGTAGAGAGAGTACCCTGAAGGCAGGGGTTGCTTTCACGTTGTCTTTGAATCACCAGAATTTATCAGAGTGCTTGGCATATAGTGGGCACTTAAGAAATGCATGTGTATTGGTTGTCAGTGGCGGCAATAAGTCTGATAATACAGATGGGCTTGATTGGGGAGACTAAGCTGGTTTTCAAAGGTCCTAGTGTTGAGAGGTTGTGTGGTACAGTGAATAGTCAGTCAACAAACATTTATTAACAAAAAGAAAATGAAACACCCTCTTTCCCCCAAGAATAGGCATTTACTATGTTCTGGGCACCATGCCAACTTCTGGATTTATAATCAGGAATGAATTCCTCTGGTCATGACTAGTTGTGTGACCCTGGGCAAGTCACTGAACTGCTCTGATTCTCAGTGCCCACATCTATAAAATGGGAACGTTAGTACTTGAAGTACTTTATCTCCAGTTTCCCTGGAGGCTCAAGCAAGACAACATACACCGTGCGCCTGGCTGACTCTAGATCACTACCTGAATACAGGTGTTATCATGCCTGTTGCAAGTTTGAGAAGCTGGGGAAGAAGGATGTGTGCATGGATTAGCATCCTGGATTTCCTGTTCACCTGGGATGTTATATCACATGCCTTACAGCTGCTTTTATTTTCCATGTAGTAATCATGAGCCAGGCCCCTGTGGGTGCTCAGTTTCCCTGGGTGAGGTAATCGGAAGCACAGAGAGGGAGACGTTTGGAGTGCTGTGCCTTGCGGTTGTGGCCAGGCCATACAAGAGCTCCCTAATCCGTTCTGCTCAGCTGTGCTGTCTCTCTCTCTCTGAGTAACCCTTTCCAACAGCGACACATAAGCCTCAGGGCTTTATTCATTCTGGATTTGTCTTATATTTGGCGCTGCTGAATTTTACACAGTTCACACAAAAGCCAAAATTAAATCCTAGCCTTTCTCTTCACCAGCTTATTCTTCAAAGGTTTATCGAGTTTCAGGAATTTCAGAAGGAAATATCTATTTTATAATAACTCCAAAAACAAGGTCTGGGGCTAGCCTGCTGCTTCGATGCACACAGCAACACAAGGAATGTGCTGGTGTTTAACCCCTTGATGGAGGGGGCTGCCATCTCCAGAGGTTTCTCTTGTCTTTGAAGGGTCAAATAAGAAGAATCAATATGATTAGCCATTCTTCAGGATGCTTTGATAAGGAACCAATGGGATGAAAGCCAAAGAAGGTTCAGTATGGGCTGAACAAGGTCATGTGTTTTAGTGGAAAGGATTCTGGATTTGGAGCTAGAATGTGTAGGATCAACTACTGACTCTTCCATGTACTGCTTGGCTCACCTTCAGCTAATTACAAAGTTCTCTCTCTCTCTCTCTCTCTCTCTCTCTCTCTCTCTCTCTCTCTCTCTCTCTCTCTCCTCCTTCTCCTTTCCCTTCTCTGGAATATGAGAGAGAGAGAACCATGGCATGCTTGAACTAGAATGATCTTTTTTGAGCATCTTGGTGAAGTTTCCCATTTCTCAGATGAGGAAGCAGAGACCCAGAGAGGTGAAGGGAATTTTCTAAGGTCATGTGACTAGTAAGTTTCAGATGTGTCGTCCAGAATACTAAAAACTCTGAGTTGGAAAAGATTTCTTAGACCATTTTATCCAATAAATATCCAAAGAGATGAACCCATGCCCTCTGCAACATACCCAACCAGGGTCATTAAGCCTTATTTCCCCCAGGCAGCTCCTTCCACTTTGGGGTACTCCATATTGTTAAGAAGCTTTTCCTGGTATCAAGCTCCAGTTACTTTCTTTGTAACTGTCTCTCCTTGTTCCTGGTTCTACCTTCTGGGGGCAGGCAGAATAATCTGATCTTTCTCTCTTTCAGATTCTTGAAGACAACTCTCCTATATACCCCAAGTGTTTTTCTTGTACAGTTTAGACATCTGTTGGTTTTACCAATCATCTCTATGTAGTATGATTTCAAGGACCTTTACATTCAGATTGCACTCTATTGGAGGCTCTATTTTGGAGGCCTTCCTAAAACATGCCAACCAGAGCTGTAGCACAAACAAGATGTTGTTTAGCTGAGGCTATATAAAGCAATGTTATTCTTCCCTTCTTTTTCAAACTGCCCAAAATTCTATCCCATGAACTCTCATTTGCTTCCTTTGCTGAGATGTCACATTGTTAACTCCCATTTACTTTGTATTCTACTAATATTTACAAATAACACAGATTTTTCAAATAAACTCTTGCATTTAACATAGGAGGCTAGACCTCCTGCATTCTGTACTTGTGAAATTCATTTTTCGAGCCCAAGTATAAGACTTCATATTTATATTTATGAAATACATCCTAATTCAATCTGACCCAAATGGTCTAGTTGCCCAAGGTCTTTATG
Source organism: Pseudochirops corinnae (assembly GCA_028646515.1). Classification (NCBI taxonomy): domain Eukaryota; kingdom Metazoa; phylum Chordata; class Mammalia; order Diprotodontia; family Pseudocheiridae; genus Pseudochirops; species Pseudochirops corinnae. The sequence continues at coordinate 203,502,740 of CM053589.1, forward strand.
AATCCTACCTCCATATTATAACCTGTTGCTTATTTCATCCAGCTTTGTGTCATCTGAAAATTTGATACATATACCCAGTACACCTCTAGCTAAGTCATTGATAAAAATGCTCAATGGCATATGATAAAAATACTCAATGGCATAAGGTTAACCATACAACTCTTCACAATGTTCCACCAGAATCTCTTTCCAAGTTGCCAAGGAACCATTAATTACTCTTCTTTGGATCTAGTTATTTAATCAGTTCCCAATCCACCCAGAGGCATTCTCATCTAACCAACATCCTTCTGTCTTTTCCATAAGAAGAGCTTTCATGGATTTGTCAAATGATTTGATAAATCAATAGCGATTCTTGATCTATAAATCTAAGGGTTTCTTCAGAGAAGGGAATAAATTTAGTTCGGCATGAAATTTTCTTGTGGAAGCCCAATTGGTTCTTTGTGATCACTGCTTCCTTTTTGGAATGTTCATTATCAGCCATCCCTTTAATATCATGTTCTGGGGGGCAGCTAGGTGGCACCATGAATAGAGAGCACTGTTTCTGGAGTCAGGAGGACCTGAATTCAAATTCAGCCTTGGACAGTTGACACACTTACTAGGTGTGTGACCTTGGGCAAGTCGCCTAACCCAAATTGTCTTGCCTTCTCCCCCTCAAAAAAATATCACATTCTAGAATTTTTCTAGGAACCAAAGTTATGCTCATTGACCTGTAGTTTGCAGAGTCCATTCTTTTCTCTTCCTCAAAATCTGGGCTGGCATCTGCTCTTCTCTAATCCTAAGGCATTTCACTGTATGTGATCTTTTATGTGACTTGGAGTGAACTGACCAGTTTTGTCAGCACCCAAAGATGTAATTCCCCTGGGCCAACTCACTCAAACTCACCAATGGTAGCTAGTCACTTTAGCAATGGAGCCCCAAACAATTTCTTATCTTTTTACCCACCAGTCTCTTCTACAAATCTTTCAATCAGAGAGGCCAGCTTGTTTCTCCCAGATGTTCCTTCATCTGTACCTTTACATCCTCCTTTCCTTTTGTTCTTGATCTGAATGATGACTGAATCAAAAGAATAGCCACGATTTTCCTCTCAACCTACTTGTGATGATTCACCAGCATTACAACATTGCTGCATCACTTTCTAACTCTCAGCTCACTGGGCATCCAGAATTTCTGCCTCTAGTCCCTGGGAAAATTAATTTCGTAATTTTTAAAATTCTGATTTGGGGGTTTAGCCATTTTGAATGGTAATTGAGTTAATGAAAAATTTTGTTGCTGTTATTCTGCCATATTGGGTTTTTCTTTAGAAAAATACTAAAGAGGTTGGCCATTTCCTTTTCCAGCTCATTTTACAAATGAGGAAACCAAGACAAACAAGATTAAGTGACTTGCCCAGGGTCACACAACTACTAAGTGTCTGAGGTTAGATTTGAACCCAGGACAATGAGTTGTCCTGACTCTAAGACTATCCACTTTATCCATCATACCAACTAGCTGTCTAAGTAAAAGTTTGCCTAGCTCATTCTGTCTCCATGTCTCAGCCAGATCATGCCTCAGCTTCACATTATATTTAGTCACCAGCTCAGGCTATCTTACCTTTTCTCCAACGCACTCCCTTACAGCTTTTGTTATGGACACAGCAATTAAATCAATAGCACCAAAGCTTCTTGTCAAAGGGTATGACAAAGGACTGTCCCGTGGCTCTCTTCACCATCCCTGTCAGACAGTGACCACCACTCAATATGTGTTGTATTCCTTTAATAAAATGAAAGTGTTTTGAACATAGAGACCATTTCAATAAAAAAAAAAAAATGTATACCTTGCACATAGAATATCACCAGGAACAGTTAAGAGCTTAATAAAAGTCTGCACTAATTAATTAATTAATTTATCTTGAGTATCAGTTCTTTATTAGACATTTTTGCTCTGTACTCAGTGACTGTTGACTGACTTTTCAGTCAAAGGTTGTTCTTTTTTTTAATGGGAAAATAGAAACAAAACAAACATTGAGCAGCGATGTCTTATCTTGGCCGTCAGTTTTTATCATTCCATTTCCTGTGGGCAGGGTCCAATCTCTTCTTTGATTCTGCTCTTATGTTCACTACAGCTTGAAAAGACAAAAACAAGAAACCTTTTTGTCATCTTTAGCTTTTCATTCTGAATTCGAGTGCTACTGATGCTATTCTTAAAGGACCATAGTATGCTTTGGTGGTCATTCTCGTAGAATGTAAGATCCTTGAGGTCAAGGGCTATTTTGTTAGTTGGCCTTTGTATCCCTAGTGCCTTGAAAATGATAAATATTTACTAAATTGAAATCTCCATTTCTGGTTTTCACTTTCTATGTATGCATTTTTAAAAAAATCTAAGTTGTTTAATGAGTTTCCTATGCATTGACATAGCCACTTTTCCTCTTAAGGGGAATTATTTCTTTTAATTTCTTTGCTTTTTTCTTCTTTGACTATTTCTCATTTATCTGGAGCCAACTTCCTCTGTAGAATTTTAGACCATGAGACTCTCTTAATCCTTTTTCTGAAGCTTCTGAAATCTGCTGTCCCCAAATCTTGGTATTCCCAATATTTATCTTTTGCTCTATCTCCTATTCTAGAACAGAGTAATCACTTCCCTTTTAACGATCCATTTATTTTGACCTTACCAATGATTTCCACTTTCCTTCAATGATTAAAATGATATCTGAGATAGAACTTTCTCTTTTTGGCTCCTCTACTGTTTAAAGGATTAATTTATAATTAAAACAAATCAAAGCATCATTCAGTTCTGTGGTTTGGACAGAGAGACAAGTCCAGAAGATTTCTCAATAATTGATGTTCTCCATCATTATGATGTCATGTCTCCACACCAATCTTCTGATTCTCTCAAGCTATTCATCTACTTCTCCTTTCTGTCCAGGTGGTCAGTAGTATATACAGATGATAATATTGTTTCTCTTTCTGCCTTTGTTGATCTTTATCCATTTTTTCTCCATTGTTTCCTTCACTTTCTCCTTAGATTTCTTTGCTTGAATATGTATATGTATACGTAGGGTCATTTCTTTTTCCTCTTCTCTTTTTAGTTAACATGGATGGCTGATCATATTGCTACATTCCAACCTAGCTCAATGAACTTAGCCTGCCCTGATTTTCAGGATGGTGAAGGGAATGTCAGCAAATAAAGAATTTTGTAAATGTCACGTTTTCAGCCTCAGTCAGAAGTAAACCCAAAGGATGCTTAAGTCACTGACAATGATTATCATTTTTAGAGGTGAAAGGGATTTCAGAAGCTGTCTAATTCAACTCCTTCATTTAAAAGTAAACTGAGAGTCAGGAAATGAAAAGACACTTGCTCCATAGAAGGAAAACTACGACAAACTGGACACATACTAAAAAGCAGAGACACCACCTTGCTGACGAAGGTCTGTATAATCAAAGGTTTTTTTTTTTTTTTTTTTTTTTTTTTTTTCCCCAGTAGCAATGCGTGGCTGTGAGAATTGGACTATAAGGATAGCTGAACACTGCAGAATTGATGGTTTCAACTGTGATGCTGGAAAAGACTTTGGCGAGACACTTGGACAACAAGGATGTTAAATTAGTACTTAAAGAAATTAATTCAGGCTATTGACTAGAAGGTCAAATGCTGAAACTGAAGTTTAAACATTGGCCACATAATGAGAAGACAAAACTCATTGGGAAAGACTCTGATGTTGGGAAAGACTAAAGGCAAAAGGAAAAAACAAAAGGGATGGCAGAGGATGAGATGGAGGGAGGGTGTCATGGAAACAATGAACATGAGTTTGGACAGACTTTGGGAGATGCTGGGAGATAGAAGGGCCATGGGGTCACAAAGACTTGGACACGACTAAACAACTGACCACCATCACCTACAAGTAATGGAGCTTACTTGACTTGCCCAGAATCACTCAACTGGTAAAATGTCTGAGTTAAGGTTTGAACCCAGTCAGGATTATTGTCAGGATTATTGGTTTAGAGTTAAGGAAGAATTGAATAATAGTAATAGTTAATACCTAACATTTGCAAACCAATTCCCTAATTTCACAGAGAAGGAAACTGAGGCCCAAAGACATGAAATAACTTTCCTAGGGTCACACAGTATTTAAATGACAAGGCTGGGATGTGAACCCAGGTCCTGATTCAAAATCTAGGGTTGTTTTCACTGAAAAGAAGTCTACATCTATGTTTATGTCTATGTCTATGTTCATGTTTATGTCTCTGTCTATGTTTGTGTGTATGTCTATCTCTATGATGTCTATGTCTATATCTATGTCTATGATGTCTATGTCTATATCTATGTTTATGTCTATGATGTCTATGTCTATATCTACATCTATGTCTACGTCTATGTCTATGATGTCTATGTCTATATCTATGTCTATTATGTCTATGTCTATGTCTATGTCTATGTCTACATCTACATCTATGTCTACATCTACATCTATATCTACATCTATGTCTATGTCTATATCTATATCTATGTCTATGATTTCTGTATCTATGTCTATATCTATGTCTATGCACATGCATATATGTATATGTATATATACACACATATGCCTATGTTTATATATTCAGTTAAAGTATGTATGCTTACTAGTCACTTCTCTGTGTACAGGTGTTTCTTTAGCCCAGTGTAAGCTCTGTCAGGGCAAGGGCTCTTTTGTTTTTGTCTTTTTTTATCCCTAGAACTTTAAGAATAGTAAGAACTGAATAAACACTTATTGAAATGTCATTCTGCTTTGCAAACCTTATTGTGCTCTAGGAATGTGAGTTATTATTGACAGGATAGATATAATTATATCCATTTTACAGATGAGGAAACTGAGGCAAAGAGAAGCTAAGTGACTCTCTTGGTACCAAACAACTTTTGTTGTTCTGTTGTTTCAATTGTGTCTGACTCTTCTTTTGGGGGTTTTCTTGGTAAAGGTACTGGAGTGGTTTGCTATTCCCTTCTCCAGCTCATTTTATAGAAGAGGGACTGAGGCAAGTAGGGTTAAGGGAAGTACCCAAAGTCAGACAGCTAGTAAGTGTCTGAGGCCAGATTTGAACTCACAAGGATGAGTCATCCTGACTCCAGGTCCAGCATTCTATCTGCTGTGCCACCTAGCTACTGCATATATTAATATGCACATGTGCACACATACATATACATAAAATATGTAAAGTATTCAGTTATGAATGTGCATGCTAGTTCCACCCAACGGAACATAAGCTCTTTGAGGACAGGGACTGTATCATTTTTTTCTTTGTCTCTCCAGCATCCTGAACATTCCTGGCACATACCTGATACCTAACAGGCACTTAAAAGCTCGTTAAATCGAATTGACATATATCCATAGCTTGCTGACTCTGAAGCTCCAGTAATAGAAGGAAGCATCCAAGATGTCAAGTGAAAGCTGCCTTCTCAATTTGGAAGCAATTAGTCAATCATTATTTCTTAAGCATCTGTTGTGCAGCAGATACTACACAAGGTGTTGGAGATCACATGAGGAAGGAATACCTTGGATGGTCAGTGTCTCTAGCCACAATTATCTGCCCGAAGCCTCCATGAAGTTACTGATGCCATTGGAAAGTGGGGTATCATGGAAAGCTGGGGCTCCTAGCTTCAGTGTGCAGCTGCCGGACTAGATCACTGAAACCATGGTGGGAAGTGCCTCCAAAGACCTCCCTAATGAAACGGCTCCCGTAATGTAATCCAGAGGAGCCGTAGACAGACGGCAATCCTAAAAAGAATCAATGAGCTCTTCTGTCTTTAGTCTACCAAATTATCTTTGAGTTTCAAAAATTTTCTTAATTCTCTATATCCATTTAACTTTATTATTATCATTATTGTTAATAATAATGCTTAGGGGAAAAAAAATCTCCTTGTAATTTGCTCCAGGGGACTCTCATACCTGTTGTGAAGACTTGCCATGACCTCCTTTTTAGAAGGGAAAAAAGCATTATCATTTCAAAAGCGCCCAATTATGAGAGCAAACCTCCCTCACTTATTGAGGGTAATTTCGGAAACGATAAATACAGAACTTGAGACTTCATCAAGGAATTGAGTTTGTTATGGAATTACCAAGCATGATCAAAGCCAACAGGAATGAATATTAAAAGGGCTTTATGTGTTTATGATCTGGATATTCTTAACAATCCCAACAAGAACTGTTAAAGAACAGAGTTTAAATAAGTGAGGAAACTTTGCCCAACCACATCGAGTCTGTTAGACATCTGGTAGGTTTGCTCTTTCTAAAGTCAACATGTATCTATCCAATTCTGGGGGTGCTTAGAGTTTGCCCTTCATTTATTGGTAGTGATATTTTCAAGGACACATTTAGTGCAAAAGTAAAACTTTGAAAATGCTCCTCTGTCTCCTGGAAATGTGATTTGTACTCGGCATTAGTCCTTATTAGTCTTCCTGTGTTCTGACTTCTTCGTGCTTGTCATTTCCTAGGGCAGGCTAAGATCTCATTCTAACCACACAACCTTTTGTTCAGCCATTTCCTAGTTCGAGGGCAGGGTGAAGGGGGCAGATCAGGAGAACAACACACCGTACTCAGGAGCTGTAATAATGTTGAAAATGAAAAGAACAGTAAACCGTCTCTGAACTCAGCAGCGGTGGTGACCCATCTCGCCAAAGGAAAATCAGTGATGAAACCTCTTTCCCTCTGCTTGGTAAAGAGGAGGGGGTTGCAGAGACGGAGTGTTGTGTGCACCGTCAGATAGTTGCTTTGACAGCTGCTTGTGATAGTTTTTCTTTGTGACAAGGCAGTTTCTCTGTAACAGAGAGTGCTGGGTGGAAGGGTGTATCTGGAAATGCACAAACTAAAGGCGAGAATGATCCTTTTTGTTTGGTTTGGTTTATTTTGCTTTTCGGAGGGGGGAGGGCGGGGTAATTGGTGTTAAGTGACTTGCCCGAGGTCACGTGGCTAGTTTTTGTGTTAAGTGTCTGAGGCCAAATTTGTGCTCTGGTCCTACCGACTCCAGGGTCAGTGCTCTATTCACTGCGCCACCTAGCCACCCCCAATGAATGATACTTATTGTAACAAAGTAACACAATTTTCATGCCTGGACAACATTCTTTGTTTACTAATGTCTCTTCTCCTCTATTATTCAGTTTCATTATCTGTAAAATGGTGATAGTCGTATTCCACCATTTTCACTTCAGTACCATCGTGATAAATGAGAGAATGCATGTAAAATACATTCCCAGCAATATATAGATGGCAACTGTTTTTAAAAGTCCTCGTGTCCCATTGACTTGGATCAGAGTACAGAGCTGGGAGAGCCCTTGCCTAGAGAAGGGAAAGGACTGGCCCGAGGTCACTCAGGTCACAAGTAGGTGACCCTGCATGGAAGCCAGGTTCTCACACGCCCTTCAGAGCTACCTTCTGGCTCCTGGTCAGCTTCAACTGATCAGGCATCCCTGTTTACCTTGACAGGCCCAACAGTCCAAGGCATTCTCCCTTCATTCTGTGTCCCTAAGCCAGGGATGCTCGATGGGAAAGCCTTCACTTGTTGTTCAGAAGTTGCCCTCCTGGGAAAAAATAAAATAAAAACCCTTCCGTGCTAAGTAGGTCTAATGAGTTAATGTAAATACACTGAGTTTGGGCCTTTTCAAACAGACCCGTTATGTAAAGTGTTAAGTTATGACAAGAAAGGGCTGATCAGCATGTGGGGAAATAATTGTCTCCTGCCGCTGGGGGATGCAGGGCCTTGAAGATGTATTCACAGCCACTCCTGTGTCACTCACAGGGCTGCTGCCTTCTCCAGCATCCCCTCCCTCATCATTCTCCTCCCTCCTCCCCCTTCCCCTCGTCCCCCACCTTCTACACACCCATGTACTCTTCCTCGGACTCTCCTTGTAAAGACATGTGGCCCTCACCCTTTCCCCTGGCACCTGTGGGAATTGAGGCAGCCCTGCCAAGCACTTCAAAGGCTGGCCCCCTCAAGTCCGCTGGGGGGAGGGGCAGAGGGAGCTTTCACCAAGGGATAGTGAGTCTGATTTCTCCATCCCAGACAGTAAGCAGGGACAAGGCGTTTTTATCAGTTAATTAGAAAGCTGAGCCAGTAGGAGCTCACTGCGTACTTAGGACCCAGGGCCCAGCTGCTGTACACTGGGCCCGTCCTCCTCACTAGCCAGCCGAGTGCACGCCTCCTCCCATCCAACTGGCTTCCTTTGATCTCATCAATATCAAACTCTCGCTGGCCTCAGTAGGACGGGAGGCAGGCAGCGGGCACCCCAGCAGTCAGTGGTGGCATGCGGCTCAGGGCACGCACCTTATCTCTCTGCTCTCCAGTCCTGCTCCCATCGGCAGCGTGACATCAAGGCCCCGCCGACCAACTACCGCTTTAATTAGGAGCCTGGAATTATAATATTATGTTAAAGAACAAAGCTGCGCTGCGGAAAAATATGTGCTGCATATCCAACAAAGAGAAATTGGATTATTCAAAATATTCCTGATGAAATGTTACACTTTGCAACTAATTATCAATCTGTTTTATCTCCAGACCAGCTGGGCATTTTTGTGTATGCAAGACCTGCCTCACCAATGATCTTAAGATGTCACCGTCGCGTTTACATCTTTTATTTCAAGATTTAAATAAGTAGGAAGGAGCTAATCTAATTCACTGCTGAGAAGAAAGGCAGTGAGTTGAATTCTTTCCAAAGTGATCTTCTACTAATGAACTTCGGTAGCTATGAGTAATGAGGCTTTGTTCAAATAATGTTTAAGAACAGCTCTTTCGCTCAGTCTAATTTTTATAGAGGGACCAACGTTAATGCATTTGAAATATCCCTGTCCATATCCTACTGTTTCATATACCTGGCTCCTGGGATGATGGCCATCATTATTCTGGTGAGATTCCATTAGTGATGAGAAGGGTCACCCTGGAACCAGGCTACAGGATCAGTGTGTCTGGCCCTCTTCTGGTCCACCCTCATTTGGTTGATTATGTTTTGGTGTTAAAATGGGTGGAAACAGGATGAAATAAGATGAAAAAGGAGGTGAGAGACAGACTAGGAAGGATTGTAAATGCTAGTTTAAGAAGCTGGTGTTTTGTTCAGTAGGTAATAGTGAACCATTGAACATTTCAGAGCAAGGGAAAGACATGTTCAGATCTGAGCATGAGGAAAGTTCCTCAGCAATAAACAGGGACAATTGATATTGGAGGCAGTGTGGGTGGATACAAGTTTCTTGTACCATGGGGTGACCTGGGGCTTCATTCATTTACCTGGATATCAGTTTGTAATTTAGCTGTAAAAGTGACTACTATTCATGCCCTTTAACCCAGCAGTCCTCCAGGAGATCAAAGACAGAGACAGAGGTCACATATGCTGAAAGTTTCTTAGCCACACTCTTTGGAAATAGCTAAGGGCTGGAGACAGAATTACTTAAACCCCCCAGCCTAGGCCCTGTAAGTGCGATGGAGTATTGTTGTGCAGAAATAAGTGCTGATCGTGAAGATTTTGGAGAGATTTATATGAACTCCACAAGCACAACCAAAAGAAAAGCTATACCACGACCACAACAATTTAAAACAAAATGACTTCTGAAAGGAGATCAGACTGGGTAACTGCCAAAGCCAGCAACGGTTCTGTTGAACAGGGAGCACTGCACTCCCCACCGAAGACATCGGCTACTTCTCAGGCAAAAGGTCACACACATTTTCCAATAGACTCAATATGTAAGATGTGTGTGATGAATTCTTCTTCTTTGTTCCAAAAGAGCCTCCGTGTGGTGAAGGAGGGGTTAGATCGTAGCAGAAATGCTTGTGGGTGAAATATGAAGGCACTAACGACATATTAAAAAGAGGATGAGCATCCGAGGGTTATATTGGAAGGGACCTCAATGGTCATCCGGGTCCACTCTCCTTTTACAGATGAGAGAACTGAAGGTTAAACAACTTTTTGAAAGTCACACATCAGAGAACTGAGGATGAAGTAGGTGCCTGTCAGTTGGGGAACAAGTGAAAAAACCAAACCCTGTGGTATATGATTACAATGGATTATAATAGTACAAATAACATTACTTATAAGTATGCATGGGAAGTGACACTTGAACCCAGAATTTCTATGGCAAGGGTCTTTTCCATTTACACATTATACATTACAGTGCCTGATGACATAATTTTAGGAATAGGTGACTAGGAGAAGCATGAGATTGAAGATGGAACATCATCAGAGTAGTGAAGGAGAGAAAGAGTGTATATATACATCTCAGGAAAAGGATATTATTACATTTCAGTTGGAATGGAAAGGAGGGGATTGACTTGGGAAAAACTGTGGAGGGAGAATTAATAAAACTCATCAACTTCTTGGATAAAGGGAAGGATCAGGAGAATGATGCTGAAGATGGGAAATGTTGGGGAGGGAGAGTGAATAGAAATCTTTAACTTCCTGGATAAAGGGAATGAGGAGGAGAGTGATGCTGAAGATGGTCGCAAGGTTTGGAACTCAGCTGAGCAGAAGGGTGTTGACACTGGATCCTTGGGAAACTGGAAGCTGCTGAGGGATGCCTGGCAGTTGGGTCATTCACTGGACCTTGGGAGAAACCACCCCACCTTGTATAGCAAGCAATGTGGAGTCCAAAGCAAAAGGGCCATCCCTCTGCTCAATGCTACTTGATGGGGTAGGAGAGATCGTGCCAGAAACCAAAGTTTTTATTTCTTTCTTTGTCTCTTCAGCACCTGGCATAGTTAGTGCCTGTAATAATGACATGATAATCACTGTTTGGGAAATGTTTGTTGAATGACTGAGTAAAAAAACCCTGTACTTGGGATGTTCATCGTTATTCTAATGGGACTATTTCTGAAGGACTTTCCTCTGTCATGCTTTTTCCTTCCCGTTATTCCTTTGGCAACCATGTTTGCAGTACTCTGTGTAAAGATCCATGCTAAGTTTTGGAATAATTCAAAGGCAGTTGAGAGAAAGGTCTACCCACAACAAAAGTACAGTTTGCTAGGGCAATATAAAGAAGCTTTTGAATTGTGATGCCAGAGAAGACTTTTGAGAGTCCCATGGACAGCAAGGTGATCAAATCAGTCAACACTTCAAGAAATTAATCCAGGCTATTCACTAGAAGGTCAAACACTCATGCTGAAGCTTAAATACTTAACAAGGAGACAGGATTCACTGGGATAGATCCTATGTTTGGAAAGTTTGAAGGCAAAAGGACAATGGCATGGCAGAGGATGAGGAGGATGGATGGTGTCCTGGAAGAAATGAGCACGATCTTGAACAGAGTTTGAGAGAGAGTGGAGGCCAGAAGAGTCTGGTGTGCGTTATGGTCTATGGGGTCACAAAGAGTCAGATATGACTGAATGACTGAGCAAAAACACAACGACAACAGACGAGACAACAACGAGACGACAACAGCCCAGTAACTCCAACGTAAGAAAAACATGAAACAAATAGGAGAGTAGCTCAGAGAGCTCTGTGAAGTTTGGAAAAAGAAAGAGAATTTCCAGCCCTGGGGGAAGGAGAACAACAGGGGAGTTGCTGTGGAGGAGGTGGCCTGGAGGTCAGCCTTGAAGGTTGGGGGAGGATTGACTGGGTAGCAGAGCACAGATAGGAGAATCTGCTGTGAGGATGGATTTCGATCACTGAGCTTTCTTGGATCCAAGATTAATGGCCCTGAGCCCTAAGGTACTTTTGCCTTTAGGCTTTTCTACAAAGGGACTTTTCTCTTGGACTGCCTCAGTGCAAACTTCACACATCTGGATGAAATGTGAAAGGTTCCATCCATCTCCCACACTCTTGGTATTCCTGGTGCCGAGTACTCGGCTATACGGATACTGCCTTTTGGTCAAGTGCTTTTCTTCTTAGGAGTGGACAGCCTATATTTTTGACACTCAGCAATTCCCTCTTTTCTTCTACGTTCCTGGGGGAGAATTGTCATAATTGTGCCTGAGATTAATTATCTCATTTAGTAGTAATCTGAGAAACTTTGCCCACATTGCATCCCAGACATCTTCTGGAGGCCTTTTTGTATTCTTTGGGGAAATTTGGAGTGTCTTTATTGCCCAACTAGAAAATGAATTTGTCCCCAATTTTGTGAGTCAGGAAGGGTTAACAGGGGTGAATTTTATTCAGAAGGGCGCTAAATGCTCTACTCAGAATAAGCCCCTGGACCCACACTTGTTCCTTGGGTCCTTATTTGTTGATTCACCTTTTCAGTAACAATTTTTATTTGACCTGTATAATGGAGATCTGGCCAAAGGGGGCGTCATCCTCAGGGAATACATTGCATGCTCTACCTGCTTCAATCTGCCCAAGGAAGATAGGATGTTGTTGTGAGGCAGCTTCTGGAATCATGCACTGGGAAGGCCCTCCTCTTTGACCCAGAGCATCCATGGGTATTCTCTGCCCATTTTTCTTGGTTTGTCCTGCCACAAGGAAAGGCTTGGCTACTGAGCTGGAACATAGTGTGCATGCAGGAGACCCCCTCAGGAGCATGTCGATCACTTTTCCTTCCCTGGTGGTAAGTGGAGAGCTGGATGGACTGCTGCTAGCCTCTTGTCCCACCATGAAGCCATGGACTCATGGTGAGGCTGCTTCCTCTCTCTGTTATGCCTCTTCTTTCAAAGCTTGCAAGGTCATAGCAATCTCCAATATAGCTCACTTTGCATCTCTCATGGATTATCCTCATACAGTGGTCTTTTGTAGCATTTATGCAGCACCTTACAAATCTTCCCTCATTTGATCCTCACACCAACCCTGGGAAATAGGCAATATTATTTTCCCCATTTGATAGCGGAGGAAACAGACCAGCAGAGGCTAAGTGACTTGCCCAGAGTCACCCAGCTGTTTTGTGCCAGAGGACAGATGTAAAGCCAGGTCTCCTTGACTTTGAGGCCAGCTCTCTCTCCACTACCCCAGGCTGAAAGCTCAGATTCTAGAGCCCATTCTCAATCAATACAGGCAACAACTATCAAGAAAGTCAAGCAGTACAGTGAGAGAGTGAGGCTTCATTGAGAACAGGCTGTGCCTCACTCAGGGATACTCGGCAGGTAGATCTCGGTCTACTGTCCTTGTAATTTAATTGACCTAGATTCCAACAAAGCTCTAGGTGCCATAGCCCATGCTGTGTTTGTGAACAAAATGGAGCCACACAGACTAGAAGATAATATGTGATCGGGAATGTCTGGGACATGTTGAGGGACCCCTTCTGGGGATTGCACCAAGCTGAGGCCAGGAGCTCACACGCTGGAGGAAGAGTCAGAATCCAAAAGGATCTTGACAGGCTAGAATGCTGTGCCAAGTCAAACAAGATCAAATTTAATAGGGCTTAGTTAAGAGTCTTATGTTCAGGTTCTTCTTAAGTAAAAGGCAGAGGAGACATAATAACTGCCTTCAAGTGTTGTCATGTGGAAGAGGAATTACAATTATCCTGTGTAGCCCCAGAGAGCAGAAACTGCAGGAAGCCCATTCTCCTTCTTGATTTTCTGGACTGTGAAGAAGGACTTTCCTCAATTCCCTGTGTTTCTGGATTAGCACCAGGAAAGAGGCACAAGTCCCTAGCCTCTGGAAATACATGTTCTGGAACTGGGATCCAGAAAGCAGCCAGCTGTGTGACTGAAAGCTGCCAGAGTGGATTTTATCCCTTTCCATCAGTGGGTTTTGCACAAGCTCTGCTTGGGAAGCGTACAGGCGAAACCAAACACAGCTACGAATCAGATAGCTGGGTCAGGGAGGAGGCAGGGCTTTTTTGTGCTGTCCACAAGGGACTAAGGCTGGCAGATGGAGGGGAGCATTTCCTAAGCCCGGAATCCATGCCTTCTCCAGGGTCTGGAAGTCCCTCCAGGGAAAGTGGTTTCAGAGATGGAAACTGAGGCAAGGAGGTCACCGTGGAGGGAGGATCGAGGGTGTGGTAAAGGAGCTATCAGGACCGTTCAAGCGGTGTACCCAAAGCCTTAGTGTCTCTGTGGCAGTTGCCAGGCCAGGCATGCCATAGCTTCTCCTGACTGCCGATGTTCTGTGGGGTCCCGAGGCTCCTCTAGGTTGGAGGCAGATTGGTATGTGAGTCTCTCCTCCATTTTTCTTTTGTTTGGTTTTCTATTGATTTTTTTCTTTTGGTAAGCACTGGGAAGGTATCTGTCTTTACTTGATAACCCTAATTCTGCTTGTATCTAGGCAGGATGGAACTGTGGGCCCAGAGTCGGGAAGATTGGAGTTCCAATGTGGCCTTAAACACTTAATAGCTATGGGACCTTGGGCGAGTCACTTACCTGTGTGCCTCTTCCTCCTTTGTAAACTGAGGATGTTAACAGTACCTCCCTTCCAGGATGGTTGGGGGGTCAAATGAGGTGAAGATTGGAAAATGCTGAGCCAGAACCTGACATATAGTAAGTGCCATATAAATGTTATTAATACTGTTAGTCCTGGGAGCAAGAAGAGCAAGTAGGAATGGAGAGGCGGCAGAGAAGACTGACTTGTGAATGTGCCCAACACCGCTGGGAGGGCAGAGAAGCATCTCTTGGTGACCCTTCAGTTTGGACAGGATATGGTCGGACTGTGCTCCTCTGTATGCACACCTGTGAGCAGGCACAGGTGGCCAATCTGGTGGGCTGGACCAGCAGGGGGCTCTTCTGAAACCCCTCTCTTCACTTCCCTCTCCTAGAATGGCTCCTTTTGTCAGGCTGAAAGTCCCAGTGGCATGGACCCGAAGGCCTTTGGCAGGGAGTTCTGGAAGGGGGGCTGAAAGTAAACTCCTGCTTTGGGGGCCAGAGCAGGAGGGGAAGGAGCAGGGCCTTGATGAGGAGGAAGTCCTCTTCCCTTGCCTTTGGCCTGCATCCAGAAATGGTATTTCACCCTCCCCCCCATCTCCATGAGGACAAAGGTGAGCTTCAGAGAGCTCACTGTCTGGAGCAGGCAATGAGCCAGCCCGGTGCTGGAGGGGGTTACATTCCTGGAGAAGGGATGGATTCTGGGCTTTGAAAACGACCCCTTACATCTGTCAGGGCAGCTGAAACGGCAACAGTGACAAGCAAATTGTCCTTCATTTTTCTTGTCAGTCTTTCCTAATCAAGGCTGGTGTGTTTAACACTATAGGAAATGGCAGATCTGGGGGGACAGGAAAGGGGTCACTTGGGAAAGTGTAGAGACCTCAGGGCTCCCAGAAGAGCACAGGTAGCTTTGGGTTCGTTCCTTTTTTTCCTGATTTGGGACACCTAGCGCAGTTGGAATCCAGAGCTGAAATTATTTTTTTTAAATTTAGAATGATTTGTGCACTGATTGGGGAGATGGGGCAGGCATTCCCTTGTTGTAAGGGCTGGACTAAATGACCACTGAGGGCCCTTCAGTTCCCAAATTCTGTGATCCTGTGACTGGAGGTAGAGAGTGGGGACAGGATTGGTTGGCTGGGAACTGAAACCATCCACATCATCTTCCCTTCTTCCTCCCTTGGTAGCCTGTTTTTCCTCATAGTTAATCAGAACTGGTCATGTTTAAAACTGGATCCTTTTTGGAGGCGAACCTAAGGGCATTCATTCCTGCTCCCATACTTGCCCTCTGAACATTAGTTCTGTTTCAGCTCACAGGCTGCCTGTCCTTTCTTCCCCCTCTCCCTCTTTGTGCACGGAAAAGCTTACCAATCAAGATATCATATTGAAAAATACATCATGTTCCCTGAAAATATAACAACATAATTTAATTTTAAGCATCAAGATAAAGTTCAGTTTTTTATGGCTCTTTCTGTCAACAATCTTTCCTAGTGAGAGTACTTGGCTGAACATCCCTGGTCAATCAAAGGTTTTAATCTCAGGAGGAAAAATAGAGGAGGGGGTGGAGTGGGAGAAAAGAAAATCACTTGAAAATGGTTGGCAAAAACCCCTGGTTCCAGGCCGAGTTTTGCAAAGGTGCACTGAAGGTCAGCTGAGTACTAAATGCTATTCCTGACTGCTCCAGCCCTCCCTGGGCACAGTAGTTCATAGGGCTAGCTGATTAGAGTAAATGGAGTTGACGACTTTTGAGATAACTTGTGCTGGAGCACCAGGAGGCTTTTAGAATCATAAAAATATATTTGGAATTTTAGGGGTAGCTGGGGCATATTTCTTCAGATGGTTTAAGAGGCAGAAAACAAGTTCAGCGTCCTGTAAGCTTGTGCCCAATTCAGTTTAAATGCTAAACACTGTGAAATGATCTTAAGCAGAAAAAAATCAATTTCCCAGAAGGCTCCCATGGACTATGTAACTTTCATATTTGAACTAAATCTAGGCAGAGTTAAATAATTGAACTAGCTGCCTTTAAGTGATACAAATATATTTCAAACCAGAAATTATTCATGGGAGTGGAAGTAGCTTTGAGTTTGCTCTACTAGTTATGCTAAACGTACAAGCCTGAAAAAGCAGCATCAATAGTGAAGGTGCACTGTCCATTGTCCTGTCCTCTAGGAAATGAGGAAAAGTGTGATTGCTGAGCTGAATGTCTGTGAATTGCCATTGTCTGCTGGTGGACAGTTCTTTTCATTGAGACTAAGGAAGTAGAAAGGAACACAGACAAGAAGGTTAGCTTTGAAATCTACAGGTAGAAATTCTTATGCTTTTAAAAACAACAACAACAAAAATTGTGGCTAATAAAAATATAAAACTTTGGGTATGATCCACTCTTTCCTTTCTTCTTTGTGTATAAAAATGTTCATTCTTTGGAGTGTTTTTCCAGTTCAGGAAAGAATTGTAATTAAGAAAAAGTTAAATCTATGGAACTGATCATGTAATTATGAATTGATGGCCACGCCTCTGTGGATATTAAACTCACCAGAACTTTATGAGAGTGACCGAGACTTTGGTGGCTTTGATGAAATGTCTTTGTCTTGAAGTGGGAAAATGAGGAAGCAGTTAGAATGTTTTCTCCTTACCATCATGACCATGTTCCTTGCCCTGATACACATTTCTGGCCTCTGGGTTTGGGAAAGAATCAGTCATCAATCAGCAAACATGTATAAATCCCTCCAACATGCCAAGCCTGAGGGGAAAAAAGGACTGGGTTTGGGCCTGAACTTCAGGCTTCTCTTGTGCTCCCACCTTTCTATGAGTATGACTGTCTGAGGGCATGGCCCGTTTTCCCAGTTGGAGCTAGTGGTGATTCAGTCCAGAAAGCAGTATAGATCAGGGGCAAAGAAGAGAACTGGAACTTTAGAAGATCAGTGATAAGTCTGCCAAATTTAACCAGAGCAGAAGCAATGACAAACCAAACACTCTTTATGTTTCCCTGTTGGGTTTCTTGCATTGAAGGTCCACAATAAAAAGAAAGAACAGGGGCTGATGAGAGAGGAAATGGGTCCTAAGTGTCTACAAGGTGTAGTGGAAAAATACGTTTTATGAGAAGTCAAAAGACTTGTGTTCAAATTCCTGTTCAGACGCCATGAACTAGGTGTGTGATCTCAAGCAAGTGAGATGCCTTGTCTGGGGCTGTTTCCTCATCTGTAAAATGAGGTAAGGATCTCTAAGGCCATGTCCGGCTATGCATTTTGTCAGCCCTCTCAGAATTAGGTTATGGTTTCAGAAATGTTCCTCTGGTTGTGTATCTTTCTCCAATCAGTTAAGAATTTGCCGCTATCAGGCAGTGTAAAGGGATGTGACTGTGAGCCTGTATATCCCCTGCTTCTCCACCCCATTTAGCCTCAGTGGCCCCTGCAAGGCAGAGTGGCATCTGTGTTTATGCCCAGGAGAAATCTCAGGCTTGATTGCCTCTGTCTTTGGTGGGCTGCCAGCCACAGGGGGCCTGTGGGGATAAATTCCGTTTGCACACACGTGTGCATGAGGTTTTGAAGGACAGAATGAAGGAGCAGCCACCACGTGCACGTGTACACACACACACACACACACACACACACACACACACACACACACACACACCCCAAGTCACAGGCACGCATCCGTGGAGCTGGATTTTCCCAAATCTGACCCTTGGTGTCCATTTCTGCTGCAACGACTTCCTTGATTTGCTGTGGCATCTGCTCAGTTCTCCTGGCCTCCCTTTAGACGAGAGAGCAGTTGTTATTTGTCCATTCTCCCTCACATCTGTATATTTGCATTGCCAATTTGGAATCCATGGGTTCCCTAATGAAGGCATCGATAAGCAGCCAGAAGGGCAACGTGACGAGTATAGATCTGAAGGATGGGATACACACAAAGGGGCTTTAGAAGGGGAGGAGATATTTCATAATTACATTCCTGGCCTGATTTGCAGGACTTTGAATCCCAATCTTCCTAAACTGTTCACCCTCCCCTCCCCCCCAGGTTTGCTTGTGTCTCTATGCTCCTTTCCCCAGACACATCAAAGTGCCCTCTGACATGGATTTGCCTTTTTGAAATAAAGAGGACTCAGTTAATCTCATTTTGAGACTGATGACACCCTCTTGACATAGGGGAAGCCTATCCAACAAGCATTACTTAGGCATCTATTATGTGTAAAGATGCTGGGGACACAGGGACAAACATAAAAGCAGTCCCGCTCCTCTAGGGGCTTATGTTCTGCTGGAGACAGAGTTTGGGCCACGAGGCTGGGGGAGAGGGCAGGAACTGGTCTAGAATCTTCTCCAGAATTTTGGGCAATGTAGACATCAGACAGAGTTACTGAACTATTTTGTGTTTAATACCTCACTTAACTTCTAAACTTCATCTTTGAATTGTTTTAAATTAAAAAAAAAATAAATCTAGCATTCCCCAAAGCATTAAAAACCACACAAACTCACCACTGGCCAATATTTGTGGCACCTGCACTTTCCTTGGTATAGTAGTCCCTTCATCAGTGTAGCTCACATCCCTCCTTTCTTTAGTAGAGAGCCTTTGCAAATGGTTGTAACTGAAAATAAATCCCCCCTGCCTCCAGCCAGGCTGGACCTTGGAGAACAGACCCCTGGTCCACCACTGTGCTCATCCCTGGGCTTGGTCCAGAGCCTGACCTACTCAGAATTGGCTGTCCAGATCCCCTCCCCACCACAGGGAGCCTGAAATGGGGCAAAGGGCCAATTAAAACTAGACAATTTCAACTACTTACATTTTGGTGGAAAACCCAAACCCAAGAGAAACGGGCATCCAGGTAATAGCGTGTGCCCTGCGTCTTCTTGTGCTGTTGTGTTAACTTTGTTGCCTTTGTCAGCTCGGAAGGGTGAAGTGTCATCCCAAACAGCATGGCAGGCAGGACTTAACTCCAAGTCTGCCTGACCACAAGTCCCGCTCTGTGTTTGGTATAATAGTTGGATGGTACATTGGACAGAGCGCTGAACCTGGAGTCAGGGAGGTCTGAGTTCAAATTTAGCCTCATTCCTTATAGCTGCTTTAGTTTTCCTGCCTATAAAAAGGGCTTAATAATAGCATGTGCCTTCCAGGGTGGTTGTGAGGATCAGATGAGACAGTATGTATAAAATGCTTGGCAAACTTTAAAGCCCTGTGTAAATGATTTTATAATAAATGATTATTGGTAGTAGTACTATTATTAATATTAGACCACAGTGTCTGGATTTACGACTTGCCAGTAAGACGCCATGTTGGGCCGCCCTCCACAAACATGACAAGTAACTCTGAGGAGCGGAGCCCTGAGCTGAGCTCTGACATTTGTGTGCACTGTGGTAAATATTGGTCATGGGGGCCCTGAAGTTGTAATAAACGCCTTTGTGACGGATTTTATTCTAAATTATTTCTCGACATTTCGACTAAAACAAACAGCTTCAGTAAAGGATCTGATGGCAGTGCTCTGCATGTTCACAGGTTTGATAAATCTCTGGCTAAGAGGACCTCCATGAACAAGGGACTCTCTCCAGGCCTGGGAAGAAGATTGTATGTTAAATAAATTAATATGTCGGGGAGGGCTCAGGCCAACATGGGGAGGTCTGGGCTGGGCTACATAGTCTTGCTTCAACCTTGATCGCTGTGCACTGAGCCTGAGAATAATGGTCTCCTTGGGTTTTGCGTCTTGGACTGGACCACACTAAATAAACTTCATCACAGAAATGACTTTATGGTCGTTCTGTTTTCTAATGGGAATATTGACTCAAGAAATCTGGGGAGGGCTGGGGAGAAAGAGAAGGGAAAGGAAGGAATGAATAAGGTTCTGGAGCAAAGGATGAGTCTATTTTTCCTCTTCTGGATCTGCAGGTCACTGGGGCATCAGGGAGGCAAGGAACTACCTCCTTTCTTCTGCCTTTCCTTCAAGGCTAGAAGGGAGGGAGTATGTCCCCTGACCACCATGGAAATATGGGAAACATTTCCTTCCATGCCTTCTTATTAAACCAGTCTCTCATTTGGAGACAGTAAAAGCTTCTCTTTTGTCTACGTCCCAGAGCCAGACACAGTGCCAGACATATAGTGGGGCCTTACTCAATGTCTCGGCAGGAGGGATGTCTGACTACTTCATCTCCAGCCGTGTCACTTCTCCAGGGTCTTTTATTTCTCACAAGTGATGGTGGAAGTTAGAATGGGCGTCTTCACAATCAACATGTGCGGATAGTTTGGGACAAACAAACCAAGCCAACGTTACGTACTGTGACAAAAGCTTTTCAGATTATGCCGACACCATGTTCACAAAAATGAGGAGTTTAGCTCATTTGCTTCTGCAACTGTAATAAAAAAAAAACAGCACAGGAACATCCAAAAAATTCCGAGTCACTTCTCACAGTTGCTTGTGTCTTCTCCTTGGCCTCACTTGAATTTGTTTTGTGTTCATTGGGTGTAACCTCCATTATATCTGTGTTGTCTTCCTGACAGACAGTAAGCTTCTTGAGGACAGTAATGATTGCCTTTCTGTCTTTGTATCCCCAGTAACTGGCAATGGGTATTTAAGAAATGATTGTGTGGTATTATTAAAGTCAGTTTATTGTCTTATTTGCAAACTTTGGATTGTCAAAAATTTCCTAGGTTAGAAAATATGATATGATTTTCTTTGAATGTCTTTCACCAAAGTAATAATATTCGCACTAATAACTGGTATTTATTCAGCAAAGTGTTTTACAGATGTTACTTTATTTATTCCTCACATCACTATGAAGTTCCACGGGAGGCTCCAAGAGGACAGGGACCAACTTCTGCTTCCTTTTTTTATCCTCAGGGCTTAGCACATTGCCCAGCATATAGCAGGCACTTAATAAACATTTCCCTTTTTTATTTTTTATTTTTTTTGTATTTTTTTTGGAGTAGGGAAGGTAGGGCAATTGGAGTTAAGTGACTTGCCCAAGGTCACCCGGCTAGTTTTGTGGTAAGTGTCTGAGGCCAGATTTGAACTCAGGTCCTTCTGATTCCAGGGCCGGTGCTCTATTCACTGCACCACCCAGCCGCCCCTTAAGAAATATTTCTTGATTGCCTGAGGTAGATACTGTTATTTTCCCTATTTCACAGATGAAGAAGGTAAAGCTGAGAGGGTTAAATAAATGCCGAGGCCACAGAGCTAATGTGTGAGGCAGAATTGGAACTCAAATCTTCCTGATTCTAAGTCTCACACTCTATCTACCAAGCACTGATTATAATGTGCCTGGGTTTTTGTTCTGTGGAGAGCAGACGAGATTCTGACTTAATATGCTCTTGGTGGAAACAGAAATGAAAAAAAAAAGCCTAGGCATCTCACTACATTGGGCTGATGTAACTCAGGATTTGGTTGGCACTTGTTTCTTTGGGAAGAATGAATTTCCTCTGAGTACAGGTGGCTGATTCCCTGTCTGAAGGTCATCTTGTTTCTGGGCATTGGGTTGCTGCCTATGGATGTGGAATGAGTTCAACTTTTGTGTTTCGGTGGGTTGTATCGAGCCATCTAACACAGCATCAAGCAGACCCAAATAATGCTTGGTCTTTGCCTTTGATGAGTTTCTGTACCATTGGGTTGGGAAGATGAGATCCACATGTAGGGAATCGTTAAGATCAATATAAAGGCATAAATTTGAAGTGGTAAGAAAATTACAGATAACCATGACCCAACAGGAAGAATAACATGACTGACACCTATAAAGATGCCCACCAAAAGAGTTCTGTTACCTTCTTCTGGAATATCCGGAAATTTTGAGCAGCCACTGGTGAGGGGCACTTGGGTAAACAGCTAAAGAAGCACTCCTTGTCCCCTGGCCCAGCAGCCTACCCAATAGATCAGTGTCCTGACAGAGTTTGCAGAAATAACTTTGTAAGGGAATATTCCCTGGCCCACAGCTATGTCCCTTTCTCTTGCACACTGAAGGCTTATTCGGGTTTGTTGTCTCTACTAATAAGGAAGGTCTAGTCTGAGGCAGTAACCTTGAGTTCCTGTTTACAATTCACTATCTGCTGCCCTCCTTGGGCACAGAGGTAAAACTCTTGTACTCTGTTTATGTACCTGTTTCCTTCCTCATGAAAATGTAAGCTCTCTGAGAGCAAGGACTGTGTTTTCTTTGCATCATCAATGCCCAATACACAGTGAGCACTTAATAAACATTTGTTAATTGATTGATAGACTAAAGTGTATACAGAGGACAAGCAATAGTGAAGGGGCACAAACTCATGCTATGTGAAGACCATTTGGAAGAACTGGGAATGTTTTCCTCAAAAATCAAAGCTGGGCAGAGGTGGGAATCAGACATTGGACGGACTGTGTAAGGGAAGGGAAACCAGACGAGGTCTGCTTCTCTCCAGAGGGTCAGGAAAAAGGGAAATGGAGGGAGACCGCAAAGATGCAAATCTAGGATAGACACATGCAAAACCTCCCCTGCCATTGTCCAAGTGGAGACTAGGCTCTCTGAAGGGCAACGGCTCCCACCACATTGGCGGGTCCTTGGGAAAAGGCTGGATGACCCTGGTCTTGTATGTTGTGTGGGGATTTTTTTGGTTTTGTTTTTAGTTGTTGCTAGAGTAAGATGATCTCTGAAGTCCCTTCCGAATCTGAAATTCTGTCCTTCAGATTCCTTAAATTCCCCAGATAAACTCTGAACACTGACCCAAATGATGCAATTAATAACTGTGGAGTTCAACTGCGGCCCCATCTCCACTGGCCTGCTCCAATTCTGGTATCCGTCCTTCAGTGGCCTCTTGAAAAAGTCACATGTTGGAGCCCTATTACCAGCCCTTATTTCCATGAAGGATTTCTTAAACCTGCCCTAAATCCCTCATGGTGCAGCATCTCCTTGTTCAGGAAGGTCGAGAAGAGGGCGTCCAATGGGAGAATGTGGAATTGCTCTTCAGCCTTTGTTTCCTCAGCCATCTGTAGAGTATTATATAGATGATGGTTTGGACTTTTCTGGTGGGCCAGAGAATGCCTGAGACCCCTCCATAACTCAAAAAAATTCCAGAATAACTGAGCCATACTGTGCTCTTGAGCGGTAGAATGTAAGTTTACCAAGGGCAGAGGCTTTTGTATCATTAGTCCGCAGCATAGTGCCCAATAATTATAGGAACCTGTGGAATTTACTTGAAATGAATGTACCTCTTGGCATCATGGGAATGGGAAGGTTTGAGACTAGAGAGAGTGGACTAGGGTGGTTGTCCATTGCTTAGGAGGAGACCAAGGACCAGTGAACTACAGGGAGGGTCATAAAAAGCATAAAAACCCTTGGATTCCAAGAATTTATGGATGAATCACTTTCCCTGTTTGGAAAACCACAAAATGCTGAAGGTGGGCGACAGACTTCAGATGCTGTGGGGGCAGACCTTTTGCTGCCGCACCATCTTGGAGAGATCCTGCAAGCACATTCCTAACACTGCAGTAATGCAGTTATCTGGCCTGAATTAAATTGTTATTAACAGTGGGTTTTCTGATGACCCCAAGGAAAAGGTCAGAGTGGCCAGGAAAAGTCCCTGCCGTCAGCTAGGCTTGGATTAATGAGAAGGAGGAAAGTAGTTGATCCACATAGAAACTCAGGGGCTCAGACCAGCAGTGAGGCTATGCAAATGCAGCCAGGTGCCTTCCCCTAGTGTTGGGTTTTTCCAGGGGCCCTAATGAAATTGCAGGGAGAGATTCATGTGACTGGCTACCTTGTGCCTATACTGTTCCTCCTCCCATTTTTCTCTTCCTTTTTGTAAGCTCAGTCTCCCTTGAGAATAGCACTTGGCAGGTTCCTGGGGATAGCAAACTCTAGGAGAGTAAATGCAGAGGTCTTGTGTAAGAAATGGGCAAATCTGTAACTTGGACTTGCCCTTCTTCAGGTATCTGAGATTCCCCTTTGCCTTCAGTGAGGAGGTAATACCTATATTAGAGCTGTGCCTCATCTGCATGTTGGCTGAAGGGCACCCAAACTCACTGGCCCTCAAGTGCCACTCTTTCTGTGAAAACTTTTTGAATTCTTATTCCCTGTATTGGGAACAATCTTCCTTCCTCAGACCCACTTCCTATGACGTTCTGTTCTGTAGCTCCTTAATGTACCATGCAGTACATTGTAGATTAAGGTTAGAGGTGGAACTAGAATGAGGTCAATAGAGCTTTGTTTCAGAGTGCCAATATTTAGAGTATGCTGACAGAACCCTTGTAGACCTTTATCAAGTAAACAATTGACCCTAAATGCTAGTAAGAATAATTAAAGAAAGCTGCTCCTGGATGGCTTGCTGGCAGTGGTATCCTGGATGTGTTTTCTCCAGATCATTCCGCTATTCCAACCTGCTCAGAAGTATTTGACAAAACATCCCATGATTCTTGTCCTAGGCACATTTAGTGCCATGAATCTTGGACATAAAAATGGCTTTTGATTGGAGGAAGCTGTGTTTGTGGCTGAATTGTCTCCTACACTGTGAGTTCCATTACAATAGAGTCATGTCTTAGCTAAAGCTCTCATATCCACCTTTCCCTGCAACAGAGCTTAATTCATGTTCATGGAATGAACTGATGAATCAATAAAATAATGGGTTGGGACTAGAGGGTACATTTAAGTTTCAAATAGATCTGCCAGTATCAAAGTGGGTCGGTCCTTCCTTATGTCCTTTAGAAAGGTTTCTTATCAGTATTGGATCCTGTGTTTTCAGGATAACCTTCACTATTCTCTGCTCTTTTTGTTGGCTTTTATCTAATCAGAAAAGTCAGTAGGCAGGGGCGCTCTCTTTTTTTAATTGTACAGGCAGGTTTTGATTGAAATATTTTGGGTTCAAGAGTTTTATTTATTTTATTATATATATTTATTTATTTTATTATATATATTCTGCAATAGAAAGTCAATATAATGCATTAAGTGTCTACTGTGTGCTGGACACCGTGCTAAGAACTGGGGATACAAAAAGAGGCAAAGGGAGCTCCTGCCCTCAAGAAGCTCACAGTCTAATAGAAAGAACCTATTAAGCTTAGGTATTTGCAGCTTGCTTGGTATACCTCTGTCTACTGTCTCCCCCACTGGACTGTAGGGTCCTTGAGGGCAAGGGCTCTTTTGTCTTTTTTGGTATCCCTGGTGGGGGCCACTCCAGTCCTCCTGATCTATAGGTGGCTCTGGAGGAGAAAGTGAGACTGGTGACTTTGCACATTCCTCCCTCACTTAATCTAGTTCACCTGCATGTCATGACATCACCTCCATGATGTCATGGTCCTCTTCAAAAATTAAGGGCAAACAACAATAATGGCAACAACAACCCTTGGCGTGTGGTGTAGTGCCTGGCGCATAGCGGGCATTTAGTAAATGTTTATTGAATTGAAAAATAATTGAAAGTGGAGCCTGCATTTATATCTGTTCTGTTTGGTTTTTGCCATGGGCAGAGGGAGGGCTGGTGCGTGTAGGACAGGACCGCCAATGGCATCAGGGAGTATATGGTGCACGTGGCAAGTGTCTCTCCGTTGGATCTTACCTTTCACTTTCATTCAAGTGAATATAGTCAATTCAACCCCTCCTTAGGATGCACCGATTCCTTGCCAGGCTCCATGTTAGGTAGGCGTTGAGTATACGTACACAGAATAAAGCAGTTCTAGCCTTCAAGGTGCTGCTACTCTGCTGTTGCCTTGGCAAGAGAGGGCAATATGGTAGTTCCAAGTGGATTATGATATAATAATTATGCAAACCTGCACAGCAAAAATGTTATTAATCATATCAGAGATACATGACTGAAAAGGAGCTAGTCGGGTTGCGAGTTAGTCAGTCAGCCCCAAAGTATTTAGTAAACACTGTGTGCCTGGTTTAGGGTGAAGCATTGCAGATATGAACACACAAAAAGAAGAACCACACCTGCCCATACATCATCCTGGGAGGAGAAAACACATAAGAGGTGGGGGCAGGGCTGAAAAATCAGGGAGGAAGGAGTCCAATGATTCAGAGTCAGAGTTAAGAGAGAAATGGGGAATGGATGCCTAGTCCCCTCCCCAGTGGAGGCTCCTAGAGAACTCTGCAGTGGAAGAAGGGGGCTGTGGGGCCGAGGGAAGTTCCAGATAGAGCAGTGGGGGAGGTGGTAGAGGGAGTCTGGATAGTCAGAGGTGGAGATGAGAGAAGAAGTATGGGCATGAGACACAAATAGAAAAGTCAGACTCTCCCTGCCCTCTAGAAGTTCCCAGTCTAATGGGGGAGACAACACATAGGGAAGCTTTTAGCTGCCACTCAGTTGAAAAAGTCCCAGCGGCCTCAGGGGCAGTGCCAAAGCAATGGGCAGGCTTCTTTTTCAATGTCTTCCTCAGTGGTAAAATGGCTTCAGTATCTGGTGTTGAGCCTTTTGACAGTGCCAATGACTTTATGGCAAGCACTTTTCCTCCTGGGTCTTCAGGAGCTACCCCTGCCCCTGCAGGAGCAGTCAGTCCCTGCACTGCATCTTCCCAGGGGCTGATTCCCAAGATGATGTTGAGGGCACTGAGCTAGAGGCCCCAAGGACTGAGCGGTCCCCAAGCTCATGGACTCAGGGCACTGGGCTTTCCCCTTCTGGGCCCAAGAGGAGACCTGGGCCAAGAAGGTGGTGGTTTGACTTGGCTCACATATGCTGGCCCCTGTTTCTCCCTCAGGGGAACTTGCTGCTTCTGCTAGGCTGGCTTACCTGTGCTATGGGTGGCAGTTAGTGATGAGGACTAATCCCTTCTCTATAGGAGTTGATTGCTTGGATGAGGACTGTACAAGAAGCAGGACCAGTGATCTGGGAAGCCGAGTGCCAAGGAGGATTGTGCTTATCTGTCCACTGGTGGCAGCTGGCAGTAATGAGGAATGTGGGCCACCTCTCCACAATGATGTCTCCCTTCAGTGAAGTCCAAAGCAGCTTTGGCTGCTGATGGGGGGAGCCCTTCCTATTCCCCCTCCACCTGGCAGCATCTCAGCCTTCCTGTTGTCCCCGTTTAGAGAGGGATATTACCACTCAGTGATAATATCAAGGGAAGTGGGGCTAACAAGATCAAGTTCATTTTATGGAGTATGAATTGGTATTTGGGGAGGATAGTGGAGGCACAGCGGAATGGCAGGCAAAGAGGAGAGGGCAGGGTGCACAGGCATTATTGGTCTGGAAGCTGCTTTCTGTTGGTGGTGGATGGGAAGGGACTGGAATTCCAGTTCTTACCTACTTTAAGGGGAACACTACTAGAGCCCTTGGGAGTAACTTGTGTTTTTAGATAGGGAAAGAGTTGTTTTCAAAGTGAATCAGGCAGGACCAAAGGTGGAGGGACAGCAGATCTTCACACCCAACCCTTTGCTTTTATATCTGTTTACCAAGCTCTGACCCTGCCAGAAATGAGAAACAGATTTTCTGCAGCCAGAAAGAATCAGCAGTAAGTCCATGAATTTCAGCGTGTCCAGTGAAGATTTGCTCTGAGGAGTCTTTCATGCTCGTGTTGTAAAAGTGAACCCCAGATCTCCGGGCCAATGAAGGACAGTTCTAATGGGCCCAGGAATGGACTCTGGGTAGAAGTCTGAGGCCCAGCCTCACTTAGTCCTGCAATGCCCACCATCAGAAGGCTGGTTATTGGTAGACTCATTTGTTTTCAGCCACAGTGACTCACAGAGGCTGCCTCCAGGTGGGGAAAGGTTGTCAGGGACTTCAGTTGAGGGAGGATGCACAGGACCATAATTAGCATTAAGGGGCAGCTATGGAACAGAGCTCAGTAAAAGCAATGAATCTGGTGTCAAAAGTCCTGGGTTCAGATCTCACTTTGTATGCAATAAAATGGCAGCATAATACAACCCAACAGATAAGAAGTGCCTGCTGTGCTCTTGGCTCTGGGTCAGTCCCTGAGAATTCAGACACAAAATCCATCAGGGCCTGCCCTCAAGGCTATGATGTCATACTATAGCAGACCAATGAAACCATCATCATCATCATTGTCACCTTCTTCTTCTTCTTCTTCTTCTTCTTCTTCTTCTTCTTCTTCTCCTCCTCCTCCTCCTCCTCCTCCTCCTCCTTCTTCTTCTCTTCCTCCTCCTTCTCCTCCTTCATCTTCTTATTCTTATTCTTCCTCCTCCTCCTCTTACTCTTCCTTCTCCTCCTCTTCTTCCTTCTCCTTTTTTCCTGTCTCATGAACTTAGGATAGTTTCTTAAATCTTTAGGCCTGTTTCCTCAAGTGTAAACCCAATGTCCTCAGAGTTCTCCAAGTCCTTCGTAGCTCTAAAACCTGTGATCTTTACCAGAAGAAGTCTTCTTATGTTCCATTTGAACATTGAAGCCCGAATGTCATTTGTAGGGAGGCTTTCCTCAGAAGTATTCCTTTATGCCTTTACTAACTGACACTTAAGGCTTTCTAACATGTCCATGCAGTTCTGGGTAAAAGATCAGGATCATCTTTGTGAGACAAGAAGCCCAGTGTTGCCAGGCAAACCCAGCGTTGCCAGGCTCAGCCCTCCAGTAGATTAATGTTTCCCTCAGGAAGGTCACCAAGTCCATACAGATACCTGTGGGGATGGAAACTCAGCAGGAGTCTATCTCGCACCATTCCTGGCCCTGAAACCACCTCCACAATTCTGCTTGCTTTCCTGCTCATCTGTATATCTGAATAAGGGAAGATTCCCTTGGAAACCCATGTTGAGCAGAGTCCTTTCACAAGTCTGAGAGATTTATCCGTGCCTGAAATGCCCTCCCTCTCCAACTCTGCCTCCAAGGTTCACTGGGTTCCTTCAAGTTCCAGCTCAGTCCCTGGCCAGTCCCTTCCCTTGTGTATACCTGCATTTCCACAGTCATTCGTGTGTTGACTCCCTCATCCCTTAGAATATAAGGCTCTTTTTTTGCCTTTCTTTGTATCTCCAATGTTTAGACCAATGCCAGCCTTATGGTAAATGCTTAATAAATGCACATTGATGGAGTAACTGACTGCCCTGGGTTGTTTTCTCGTCCCTTGAAGAGCTCTGACAAAAGGCAGGCAGGACTGGCCAGATTTACAATCCAGCAGCAGGAGTATCAAGTTTCCTTCTTCTTAAAAGCCCAGCGAAACTGTCCCTCCCCAGAAAGATTGGGCGATTGCTTCCAATGCAGGTCACTGGTTTCCTGCATCTCTGCTGGGTCTCCCTAATTGCAGAGCTAACATTGAGGCTGGTTGGCTCCCTGGTGAAGGAAATAGAAGGTTTGTGAAATTCAAATAATCCTGTGAAATGCAAACACAATTTCATTATTATTGGTCACCAGTGGCCTCTAATCAGTTTGTGGGATGGAATGGTAGATGTGTACTGCAGGATGTCAGACTGTGATAGAACAATAGAAATCTTCTAGTCTAAGTCAATCAATTTATAGAAGGAGAAACTGAGGCTGGGAGAGAAGGGACTTGCCCACTTAGTGAGACAAAACATTTGTTAGCTTATAATCAGAAGGACATTCTCACATTTGCACACTGTCTTCTTCTCTTCTTCCACCTCTGCCAGACTTGGTTTTTCTACAGAATCTATCCCTTTCAAAAATGGAGTTTCCAAAATGTTTGCTGCATGGTAACGACTGGCTTTCTCTTGCTTTGTGCAGTGTGAAGAGTACTCTGCCTCCTGTGAGCGCTAGCCATGCTCTCGGGTTGCCAGCCTTGTGAAACATTTCCTATGGGTAACCTCTCGGAGCTGTCCTCTGCAGGAATGCATTTAGATTTAGTCTCTGAAGGGCTTTGACAGACTGGCAAAGGAGAGTGATTAAAATGTGGACGGAGTAAGCTGCCAGTGTGTTTTGTATCACCAAAAGATCTCTTCCAGTACCTATAGGGAGGTGATGCCCAATTAGTCATTTCAATGAGAAAGAGCAGAATGTCTCCATCTGACTTTAGCTTCAGTCGCTTCTCTGGTCCGGCCCAGGAATTCTAGAAAGTGCAATGATAGATCTGCCCTTTTAAGATGCCAATTAACTCACTCTTCTTTTAGATCTTCTCTCTGTTTTTGGTTGACTGAGTTACCCTGCCTTCCTCCAACTGATGCTTAGTGATTCTCATCGACTGTAGAGATACCTGCTGGGATGTGGTCAACTCATCATAACAGACCTCCTCATCGTGAGCTTTCCTACTGCTGCCACACAGTTGCAATTCCTTATCCAGAGGCAGCTCTCCCAGGAAAGTTCTGAAAGAGAGCCTTGTTATCTGCCTTTTGATGTTGAAAATGTTTTGTTTTGCAAGTTGGTTGAAAAGCAGGCCAGTGTTTTTGGAAAGAACAGGGCTGGCCCTAGGCAGAATCACAAAGAAGGTAAACTTTCATTTCCAAGTCTGTCCTCCTTCCCTTTTTTCAGTCTCTTCCTATCTCGTACTGAGACATCTCCACCCCCTCCAAACTTATTCCTGCAAGGGCTTAATGAGCGATGATGGCTTAATTTGTTCCTTCTCCCACACTCCAGCTCTGCTTAAAGCAGGAGCCTGAGACAAGGAACTAATTAATGGAGGATGGTCAGAAGGGATTTGGGAGGTCATAAGATTATGGACTCAGAATTGGAAGGCATCTTAGAAGTCATTAAGCCCAACCCCTTTATTTTACAGATGAGGAAACTGAGGCTCAGGTAGGTTAAGTGTCCAGGAGGTTATGTAATTTTAAGGGTGAAGATTTTTTTGTTACTCCCTTTTAGATGACTTCCCAGTCATATCAACTGATGATTCCCTAAGATCAGAGCAGAGTACTGGACAAGGGAGAGCCAATCCTCTGGGGATAATCTGTTCTCTCTGCTTATTCTGTGTGAGATGATGGAGTGGGCGTCTCTTCAGCTCTTCCAGTGAAGGAAAAAAAGTAACCTGTGTGTCCAGATGCTTCCTGGGAAGAGGGGCAGCTTTCTGAAGTGGAAATTAAGATATGCTGGATCTAGAGTAATAACAGTATTATTATTAATAACTAGATTCCATACGGTACTTTAAGGATTACAAAACACTTTACATATGTTTCATCTCATTTGATCTTCATAATATCCCTGGAAAGTAGTTGCTATTATCCCCATTCAGCAGATGAGGAAGCTGAGGCAGACACAGGTTAGGTGGCTTGCCCAGGGTCACGTCTGTAAGTGTGTGAGGCAGCACTTGAACTCCCTTGACTTCAAGTGCAACCCTCTGTCCATGGTACCTACCATCTAACTGTCTAGGTTCAGTCTCACTCTACCACCTTCTGCTTAGGTGACCTTGCACAAGTCACTACCTCGGAGTCAGTTTTCTCAAATATAAAATGAGGAAGGCTGGACAGGATGCCCTCTAATATCTTTTCTAGGTTGGAATTTATGATCCTAATACTGCATCAGGGAACAAGCATATGGCTAAAGACAATAGGAAAGTGGTGCCTGCTTTGGGAAAACCCCCTTTGGGCAACCTGAATTTACAAGAAGACAAGTCTAAGGATGATCAGTCATTCTAAAAGAAATGACTTTATTTATAAAAAAAATGAGTCACCATGTCCTCCATCCATTTCTCCTTAGTTTGTTCAGTCATTTTTCAGTTGAGTCTGACTCTTTATAACTCTATTTAGGGTTTTCTTGGAAAAGATAGTGGAGTGTTTTTCAATTTCCTTCTCTAGCTCATTTTACAGGTGAGGAAACTGAGGCAAAGCGAATTAAGTGACTTGTAAAGGTTCACACAGAGAGTAAGTGTCTGAGGCAGATTTGAACTCATGAAGACAAATCTTCATTGGCTCCAAGCGGGGCATTCTATCCACTGTGCCATATAGCTGACCATTTTTCCTTATACCTGCTTCCAGATTCATCTTCCAAATGCCAAGACCATCAGCAACTTCATAGTTACTATAAGAAAAAAAAGTCCAAATTCCTGAGCTTGGCTCTGAAGGCCCTCTATAACTTGAAGCCAACCAACCTTTCTAGCCTGATTCCCACACTCCCCATTCCTTCCTTTGGTCAAGCTGATTTATTTGCCAATTCCCTGATATGTTTGGGAGGACCCATCCCATATCACTGGCTGAAATTTTATTCACCCTTCAAGGCCTAACATTAAGCCTGCCCTTCCAAGAGGTCATCCCTGAACTTGCCAGACAGGGGTGATCTGCCACTGCTCATGTCACTTGGGCACCTGTGTTTGTAGAGCTTAACATCATTGAGGACTCATCTTTGTACAACCACAGCATACAGCACATGCTAAAATCTACCTCATGCATGCTCATGGATTTAATAGAATCACCCCAGAGGTTTTTCAGGAGCAAAATTAGCTAATCACATTCAGGATGGGGTTTACAGTATGATTTGATTTGGAAGATTTAGTAAGCACATATCTTTCCAAGGGCATCACTTAGGCCCAGAAGAGGCAAGAAACATTCTGACATCTAACTCTTCGACTAATTTCCTTCAGCTTATAGCACATTTTCTAAGATTTGAGGGTGTGTGGGCTTACCCTGACTGTTAAGATCAAAAGCTTTTGGTTCATGACTCTAAGAAAGAGAATTCAGAGGGAAGATAGGATTTCTAACATTCTACATAGTGTTCCTTAGTCTGGATGCAGGAACAGATCCTGGGCTTTCCAAGGGGGCAAAGCTTCCAGCAGGTTGTTGTTATTGTGCTATCAGGCAATGGTGGTGATAACCACTGTGGAATCTGTCTGTCTGTCTGAATCTTTCTGCCTCTCTCTCAACTTCTGTATCTATTCCAACCTCTTAATCTCTGTCAATAATTTCTCTCTCTCCTTTCTTATTCCTTTGTTTCTGTCTCCCTCCCTCCTTCTATCATTCTCCTTTATTCTCTGCCTCACCATCTCTCTCTCCATTCATCTTTCTCTCTCTCTACCAGATTCTCTCACCCTTTTCTCTATCTCTTGACACTCTGTAAGATTTCCCCTTTTCTCTCTCGAGGGAAAAAAAGAAGATGGACAAAGGAAGAGACTTTCAGGAGAAAAAGAGGCTCATAATATACAAGGCAATTACCCAGCAGTCTCCTGGGAGCCCTGCATCCTGGAGCTTGGTCTGATGCAGCCAGTGTTGCCCTGTCATTATGGGCCCCTGAAGCTGTTCTGTACAGCTCCCATCAAGGGCAGCTGGCCAGTTATACTTTGCTATTTGTTGTACTTAGTGGTGAACATCATTTTTGTGCTGTCTGCTCTTAATTCAGATACCAAGTTAGTTGAATTTTTAGCATTTTTTTTCTAACTACTTACAAGCAAATCAAGTCACCATTGTTGCATTTTTACTTTGACCTCTGTGCTATATGTGTACACACATATTTGTGTATGTATATGTTTGTGTATGTGTGTGTATATATACATATGTATGTATATATTGCACATGCATCAGTAATCTTCAGACATAAACAGGTTTCCCACTCACCTGTGATATAGAGCTCTGCCCACCAGAATGTCCAGTCCCCTGGCAGATACATTAGTGTAGGGTCCACCCTGAGGCTCCTTTGACATACCTATGGGTTGTGTGCATGGGATGTCAGCCAGCCTCAGGAGACAGCTTCCTTTTAAACCTGATATCACTAATAGAAGCAAGGCTGATCCTTTCCAAGTTAGGGTATGTATGAGGCTCTTGGTTAGGAGGCTGCTTTGGCAGAGCCTGGGATTCACATGGCCCTCTTAACAACACTGCCCGTGGCTGAAACCCGATTAATCACTCATTAGGTTCCAGGATTTGTACTCTCAGAAATCCCAGGCTCTTGTAAGACAGCACAGGATGAGCAGAATTCACAGGAGTGTGATTAAAGCAGCATGTCATTAGGACCCAGGATGGGGCAAGTCTGGCCTGATTTCTCTCTTTAGTGTCCCTGAATAAATTGTGCACTTAAAGTCGGTTTTTGCACTTCACAAATGAAGCCAACTCTTAGCACAGTCATTGACTCCAAACCTGGGCCCTTGGGGATGGTACCTGCAACTGATTTTCTACCCTTGTTGCTCACCCTCCCCAATCTGATGTAGCATAGCCCTGGGAGATGGGCCCCATAGAAACAAGAGCAATCCTTGGGATCCTAGCAAATTTGAACTATCCAAGTGGTCTATGTCATAACAGGGACTCAAGACCATGAATACAGTGAGTGCTTAATAAATGCTTCTTCATTTGTTCTCGTAACATCCCAAGGATTGTAAGGTACTACATATATGTCACTTCCTTTGATTTTTATGAGACTCCCCCATAGAGAAGATCATTTGTTATAGATACTACGCCCATTTTATAAATGATAAGGCCAAATCTCACAGAAAGGAAGTGACTGGCCCAGAATCTCAGAGCTACAAAGTGTCACAGGGGGGATTCGACCACGATTCTGCCTTGTCTCCAAGTTCAAGCTCTGGAGACGATGGGTTCCTGCTGATTTTTCATCAGTATGTGCAGGGAGGTTAGAATTGTGGTATATTTCAAAAAGGAAATTAAAGATAATTCTTAAAAAATAGCTGTCAATGGGAAGAATCTAAGCATTTCTGGTGGTAGTTGGAAAACTCATCCTGGACTTAGGAAGGCCTGGGGTTTGAACCCTCCCTCTGACGCTCACTATCCGATGTCTTGGAACATCAGCTTCCTAAACCGTAAAGGGGGATGATAGCGCCTTTGGGTTGTTATGAAACCACACGAGGTAATTTACGTAAAGTGCTTTGCAAACTCCCAGACATGTTATTTTCATTATCCATAAGACGGTCCATTGGATTTTTTAGCAAACAGACTTTTGCTTACCCATTCAAATGTTACAGTGCAAAGATGGGAATTTGGAGGCTTGGACTCACAGATTCTTAGATTCTGAAGAGGCCACTGAGTCTAACCTATCCCTGCCCAGAAACATCTCTACAAATCTTGGGAATACTGAGCCTGGAGGAAAGAAGATTCAGGGGACCCATGAGACCTGCCCTCAAATGTCTGAAGGGCTGTTATATGGAGAAAGAATCAATCTCATTCTGCTTGGGCTCAGCTGGAGGAACGGAGGGAGGCAGGGGACCAGGGAGGGATGGGGCCAGAACTAAGAGCAAACAGGCTGCTGAAAAGAAGCCAAACAGGCTCAGAGTCAGGGAAAGCTCTCTCACAACTAGAACTGACCCAGAGTGGAATAAACTGAGCTTCCTCAAGGGCCACTGTCTCCCCTGCCTTTGAGGCCACAAGTGGAGGCTGGGGCACAATAGTGAGCATTCCTTCCTTCCTGGGCAAGCCAGACAAGAGGCCACTGAGGTCCCTCCTAACCCCCACATTCTAGTAGCATGTGATTCTTGAGGTGCCATGGATGCACCTTGTTTAAATCTCAGGTTTCCCACTAATGATCCACGTGATTTTGGGTTTTCTTTCCCTGGCTCAGCCTTTCATCTCTATCAATACAATGACGTAGTAGAGGTAGTTGGGACACATATCTCTCTTATCTTTTCCTGTCCTAAATGCTGCAAGCCTTCAAAATAGACCCCCTGAAGGACAATACTTATTCCCCAGATGCTACTGTTACTCAAAGTCTCTTTCATACGTATTTCAGCGCCAGCCTCCTGTTTTGGGGACCATCCTTACTGGTGGATAATCTTTGTTATTCAATTATGGGTCTAACATTTGGAACCAACCCAAAGTCATTAGGCACTGAATATCCTGAATGATCTGCATGACCAAGCTGGGCAATATTGTTTCGTTCTGTGATGAGGCATGTATAGAGGAATGTATCATTGTAACTCCAAGGTGTGACTTAAATCCATTAGGGCAAGATGGCATCTTTGGACCCATTTTTATTCTTGCAGTAAAGAGAAGCAGGAAGGTTGCTTTATGCGCATTTCTTCTTTTGAAGCCATGGAAACCTCCGGCTCAGCAGATCATGTCTGTTACCCTCACACCATGAATGTGCACATCAGTGGAGGATTTATAAGCCACTAAAAGCAAAGAGACCCAGTATCCTAGGACCATCAATAAATAATGGGAGAATTGATTCACAAATGGCTTCATAACTTGGCCGTCACAAAACAAACGAAAACAAAACAAAACACCAGTAAGTACCTTGTGAATGTTTGGTACCAGAGGGTGCAGGGATAAGGACCTACTAGAAACCCTAAAACCCACCCAAATGAAGTTTTACATAAGGCAAACATTTAACCCCTTTTTCTCTAGAGCTGACGTCTTGATGGCAAGTGCTTTAGGTTAAAACTCTTGGGTTCAGATGCCGTGTCACTGATCCAGCGGAAAGAGCCCAGGATCAGTCTAGAGCAAGAGGTTCATAACCTGGGGTCTGTGGTTTGGGTTTAAAAAAAATACATATATTGATAACTATGATTTAAGCCAATTGACTTCCTTTGCATGCCTATGTTTTTTATCTATTTAAAAACATGATTCTGAGAAGGGGTCTGTGAATATCACCAGACTGCCCAAGATCTCCATAACAGACAGTAAAGCTCAAGAACTTTTGATCTAGATTTGGGAATCCTGGTCTTGAATCTTGTATCAGACTCTTATTCACTATGTGACCATGACTGGGTCTCTTTCTCATTCTGAGCTTTGGTCTCCTCATATGTAACAGATCTCACCTCCCTGGGAGGATGCTCCTTCCATCCATAAAGGCTGCAGTCCTTCAGTGACTTCTCTTCCTATGCAATCCTTGTCCACGTTATTTTTGAGAATAATTTAAAGAGATTCCATTCAATATCCCAGATGCTTTCTTCTAGTTTTTTAAATGGAGGCTGTAAGCCCCTACTTACAACTAGACTTAGTGGGGACCTCAATGGCTACGTAATCCAAAATTCACGTGAGGAAACTGAGGTTTAGGAAAGTCAGGTGACTTTCCCAAAGTCGCGCAGGTCATAAGTATTAGGGGCAGGATTTGAATCCAGGTTCTCCAACTCCAGGGATCATAGACTTCAAACCAGAGAGGGCTTTAGAGGCCATCTAGTTAAACCTCCAGATTTAATGGAGGAGAAAACTATAACCTATAGTCCTTCTCCCTTCCACGAATATTTGTCATGAGAGTGAAATGGGTTCACCGGTATGCAGAGTTTGGTACATTGGAAGTGTTCCAAGAACACCAGGGATAGAGGCCATAGACAATGGCTCACAGTGCCCCCACCTGTGATTATTCTGGTGGTTGGAGAGCCTTGGCTCAGAGTGGGGCCCTCATGCCCCCCTCCCAGAGGAGCCACCCTGTGGCCAGACATTTCCAAGATGGCAGTCAGAAGTTCCTGACTTTTTTTCCTGCAAATACCTGGTTTCCTGGTGCTCCAGGATGAAATCATCAGGCCATTGAGGAGCAATCCTCTTATTTCTTTGGGTTATCTGGGGGCTCTGAAGATAAAGGAAAGCAATGGCTCCAGTTTATGTCTTTTTTTCTTTTGTCCAATCATATGTCGTCACTGGTGTAGAAAATTCTTGGAGTGGGAATTTCTCCTACAGCCCAGACTGACGACTTGTCAGGAGCTTTGACAGAAACTGCTCGGGGCTGGGCCATTAAGTGACTTTCCCATGGTCACGCATGAGTGTGTCCAGAGGAGGTTTTCCTTTTCTTCTTTTTAAATTTGCATGTTAACATTAAACTGCTTCTGTGGAGCCTGATTAGTCTAAGTGTGTAGTGTCCTCTCTTGCTGCCCTTCCCTCAACATCAACAAGAGAGGGCCAGGCTTCAGGGGGACATGTGAGGGAGGGTTTTTTCCTCAGCCAGAGACCCTACAGCCAGAGAGCGGCTTTTGTCTGGAGAGCTATTGAGGTCTAAAGGTGTCTTCCGTCACATTTTCCACCTTGACCTTTTTCACCATTTGGAAGGACCCTCCTCTACTCAGCAGCCAAAGCCTAAGACTTTGTGGGTTCCCGGCTGTTCTCCCTGGAGGCGGGAAGAGGATGGAGCTGCCTAGGAAGGGCTTGGACCCTGGGCTTCGATGAAGGGTGAGGAGGAATCTTAGGAATGTTGCCTCTTTTGTTTCTTTTCATCAGGGAAGCATATACAAAGTGTTTAATAAATGCTTAGCAATTAAGTATGCTTCCTGTATACCAGGCATAAGGGCATGAGGTCATGAGAGCTGGGCATGCAAAAAGGCACAGAATCACTCCTGTTTTCAAGGAGCTCACATGGTAATGAAGATAACTGATACACGTGAGCGTGTGTGTGTGTGTGTGTGTGTGTGTGTGTGTGTGTGTGTGTGTAGGGGATAGCAACTGAAGGGACAAGGAAAGTACTCCTGAAGAAGCTATGCCTTGAACCATTATTTCTGGAGCAATTTCTTCTTATGTCTGGAAGAATTCTTTCGCTGCCTTAAGAGAAAGGAGGGTCTGCTTTCCCTGGAGCATCAGGCCCTGTTTGAATAGCAACCTCTTTCGATGAACTGGGCAATCTCTGACCTCCTCTGCTCAAGTCTCAGCTAAAATCCCATCTCCTGCAAGAAACCTTTCCTCATCTTTCTTAAAGTTCTTAAATTTTCTAAAATTTCCTCTGAGATCAGCTCCAATTTATCCTGAACATGGGAATGTATGTCATCTCTGCTCTATGTCTCTATCATTTTTCTCTCTCACCCTCCTTCCCCCTCCCATCTTTCTCTTATCATGTGTATATAATTGTTTGCATGTTAAAGTGTGGGTTCTTTGAGAATGGGGACTGTTTTTGCCTTTCTTTGTAGCCCCAATGGGCCTGGCACAGAGTAGCCCCTTAATAAATGCTTGTTCATTGACTGCCCTGGGATTGCTCCTTAAATGGCAATCTTTGGTTCATTAAAAGATTTACATATTTTAAAAAATCATTGCTATCTTTGAATTTTTTTGTATCGCCTTTGTTTCCCAATAAAGCATTTCCCTCCATTCAGTGAGCTATGCCTTATAACAAGTCATAAAAAAGAAAGAGAGAACAGCATCTCCGTAAAACTGTCCAGTGTAGCTGTTAAGTCTGATAGTGTGTGAAATATGCTGCGTCCTCAGTCCTCTGCATCTGAAAGGAAGGGGAGGGCAGATATTTCTGTATCACTTTTTGGTCTTTATTCAGTTTCAATTTGCTTTCTTGTTCTTTCCATTTACATCATTGGTGTCATTGTCTGTAGTGTGTTCCTGGCTCTGCTTCATGTCACCTCACATCAGTTCATGGAAGTCTTCCCACGCTTTTCGGACTTCTTCATCCATGGTCTTTCTTTTGGCACAATAATATTCCATTATATTCTTATGCCACACTTTCTTTAGCCATCCCACAATTGATTGGTGCCTGTCTGCTTTGTTTCCTGTTCTTTGTTCCTACAAAAAGCAATGATTTTTTTTTTTTTTTGGTCTTGAATACTCTGGTGTTTATTTTCTGTTCCCTTTTTTGGCCTTTTTGGGGTAGAAGTTGACAGTAACTCAGGGTGGCTCGAGCTTGAGAAATAAACCCCTCTTAGAGACCTGTCCTCTTTGTCCAGGTACGGAAAACTTCTATTTAAACGGCGTCTCTTCGCCTCCCCCTCATGGACCAACTCTCCCCATCTGGAAAAAAAAAAAAGAGCAAAAACCTCCACATCCTGGGCTGGGAGTGGGTGTGAAGTTTCCTATTGCTAGGATTGTTGTCTGAGCCCTGAATGCTAGAAATCAAACCCCAAGGCTCCAAAGCCACATCCTTTGCATGTTGGATCTTTCAATACATTGAGTGGCCGAGCTGGCATTGTTTTGAGAGGGTTAACTAAGATTAATGAGGAAAGAAACATGAAGCATGAAGGATCAGCATTTCCAATCAATGAGAGAATAAATTCAATGTGCGTTCTATCTGTAGTTTCCTTGGCACCCAACTGCCTGACTCTAATTTTGAAAGGTTTTGCCTTTTATGCCTCTAAATAACCCACTAAGACATGAGCAGTGTGCCCTTCCAGTGTGCTAATGCTTTATGTAAGGTTTAGACAGCCGTCGATGTATTGATCAGGAGGAATTTGTAGAATGCAGAACGGCGTTTAATAAGAGATGGATAGACTCCTGCAAAGCTCCCTATTCCCAGGACTTCAACATTTCTGAACTGCAACTTCAGCATCTCAATTTGGGGAAGAAAAGAAAAATAGAAATAATCAGAAAAGGAACAGAAAGGTAGAAAATGGAGATGCAAACCCCAAAGTCTGCCTGGTGGAGGCAAGTTTATAGAAGGGTGAAGCAGTCCCTTTGGTGGTCAGCTTCTTAGAGGGGAAATACTTAAAGGTCTGGAAGAGCACCTGAAAAGGCAAAATGGGACCTGGGGGCTCCAGATTTTGTCATTAGCCCCAGATTGGGGAGATGAGTTTCAATCAACCAATTTGTTCATAATTGTATGTTCCCTTTTCTTGATTTTACATTAGAATAACAAATTCACTCCCTATACTTTTGGGTTGGGGTTTGGGGGGTTGAGTGGGGTACAGAAAGGGGGAGAGAGTCAAGCCTTTTAAATGTCTGAATGGCTTCACAGTTCAGTGTCATAATCAGATTCCAGACATTGAACTTGGAGAAAGTTTGTGCTAGCCTCGTGGATTTTCATTTCAGATGTTGTCAACTCAAGGGCATTTGGACCAATCAATATCTGTCTGTCTTCTTGCACATAGAAAGTTGGCTATTAGAAAAGAGAGGCTTACAGCAGGCTCAGCCAATACCATTAGCCCTAGCCTAAGGGCAGTTCTATCCATGTGCAGGGGAGACACCTGCCCCCTCCCCTCCCCCACCATTAAGAAGGCCACTGGGGATGTCATTTGGACATAGCGGGCAAAGAGCACTTCTTTATTCTTTCTCTTTTTTACACCCAGACTTCCCCAAAAATCAATAAATCTGTTCTTTGCTTATTTTCAGAACTTTACTTCAATATAGGCAAGGACTTTCCTTCCAGCTACAGACTCAAGTAACACCATGTCAGGTTTCTGTGTGTGTGTGTGTTTTCCTGCCTCTGTTCCAATTTGAAAAATAATTGGAAATAATATCTGATTGATGTTCATTTTTTTCCAGCTAAAGATTTCCTAGATGAAAGACCTTGATCTACTGACTCCATGAATCAGCCCTTGATTTTCTGTTCCACACCTTCCTTCCCATTCTAATGATTTTGTGAAATCAAGGGATAGGACTTCGTGGCCTCTTTTCTCCCTCTAAGAACTTCCTTCAAATTATGTTTCATTTGCTTTCATTTCTTTTTCACCCAAGTATTACTGATTGTTCTCTAATGATTTTTTAAAGTTAAATAGCTCCCTTGCTGAGAGACAGACAGAGACAGAGACACAGAGACAGAGACACAGAGAGAGACAGAGAGACACACACACAGACAGAGAGACAGAGACAGAAATAGAGAGACAGAGACAGATAAAGAGAAAGAATAAAACTTTCAAATGTTGTGAATTTGGGAAGATTTTTTAATATCCATCCAAAGGTCTTGGTATTTTGTATTTTGAAATTTTGATTTTCTTTATTCTCATTCATGTGTGTATGTTGCCAGATTAGATAAGAATAAAAAATTTGAGCTTCTCATGAGCTGGCACACAAGACAACCAGTGAAGATGGAGGAATTGAGGCCAGCTTTCCATAGCTTCATGTAAGCCCTAGCATGATTGGGATGATGGACAGGAGGTGCTTTGAAAACTTCACAGTAATCTAGAAATATGTTATTGTTGTCATTGTTTCATTTTTCTCATCCTTTTGATAGAGTTCAGAGAGAAACTCTCTGAAGATGGGCCTCATATCTTCCTTAGTCAACTATATTTAATATTCTTCAGAATGCTCTGCAGAGGAATGGACTGATTGCTTTTTGTAAT
Source organism: Pseudochirops corinnae (assembly GCA_028646515.1). Lineage (NCBI taxonomy): Eukaryota > Metazoa > Chordata > Mammalia > Diprotodontia > Pseudocheiridae > Pseudochirops > Pseudochirops corinnae. Next base: position 203,544,554 of record CM053589.1, read on the forward strand.
TGAATAAAATATTTAGATTTAAGCTCACGTTCCATAAATTAACTGAAAACAGCTTTGGGCTACCTGAAATGTCAGATAGGATAATGGAGATGATAAGTGCCCCATCCTGTTTCTACACGACTTTAATTTCTTCTGCTAGGTCTCTATATGTTGAAAACTTTTCATTTCATGTAGCTTGGAGATAATGACTATTATTTTATCATTGTTAAATGTTTATTATTTTTAGCATTATTAGTAGCAGAGTTGAAGAGTGAGTAATATCCTTAGTGGAGGATGAAGATTTTATTATCACTGTCAGCTCTTTCCAGGAGAAAAGACAAAGAATAGACATTAAAAAAGAGAGACAACAGCCTCAGCAGGGCTACGGCCCTGGCAAAACAAGAGACCTCAAGTCTTACAGGTGAACCAAGGAAAGTTCAGGTTTAATAGTCATGGTCCAACTTGGCATTTTCTGACCAGAGCAATTTAAGATTAATGGGCATCTACAAGAACTATTATCCATCTTAAGTGTTCTTCAGGTAAATTGGAGAAATGTTGAATTAGTTGGTAATGTCAGAATTCTGATCTCTTCCTCCCAACCTTGAGACTGAGAAGGACATCGTGCACACTAAAGACATCTGTTGGCAGACAAAAGTAAAGATGTTAATTTCTTTCTTCCACTTTCCTCAGAAAGCACAATACTTTCCCATCTTCATTAATGCAGATGCAGATTGCTTTTTTTTTTTTTTCTTTGACAGTTACTGGAGAGGAAGCGTAGACCCGCTGCTTGGCTAAACTCTATTGTCTTAGAGGTGTTCTTTATTTCATGATAATTAGCAAGGGTAATTTTCTGGCATGACTCCGGAATGGTCCATGAGGGGATTTCATGTTTGATAGCAGAGGAGAACTCAAGGTGAGAACAGGAGCCTCTTCCTGGAGGACAAGCCAGGAGCTCAGAGGATGCCAGAACAGAGGGGCAAGGCAAGGGAGGGCAGATGCCACATGTGACAGAGCTCCATCGCTGTATCATCTCAGTGTTGTCAATGAGCCAGGGCTCTTTGACTATCTCCTTTTTTTAAGGGAGAGCCAACTCTTTGCCTGGTGCTCTGGTGAGCCCCTGCAATGGATGCCTGGAGTGGTGCTCACTGACGCTTCTGTTCTCAGAAGTTCAGGGGAAGCGTCAGTAAGTTATGGACACATGGAGGCTTCTGACCCCCCTGTCCTCACAGCAGGTTTCTGTGTTCCCATGAGAGATTTTGTAGGTGCAATCAGATGGAATTGTCTTCTGCCTAACGATTGTCATCTTCATCCAGTCTCCCCTCATTTCTGGGAGGGAGAAGAAGGGAGGGAAGGATACAGGAGACTTGAAGAACTTCCTGGAACATACCAAGACCCACATTTTTAGCTCTTCTTCCTGGGAAAGGACCCTCCCTCAGATAGGTTCCCATTTGGTCATACTTATGCTGTCAGTGGAATTGCCTCACTGACTATAGTCAAATGCATACTCAGAAGATCGTAGCTCTTCTCATCTCACCCCCTCCTATTGCATATGAGGAAACAAGTTGAGAAAGGTGACATGATCAATAAGGCCATGAGAGCAGGATTCTTGGGATCTCCTGTGCCTAAAAATAAATCAAGGCAATAAGCAATCAGCCCACCCACAAACACTTATTCAGTGCCCGCCATGTACCACATCCTATGAAGACTGCTGGGGACACAAGTGGAATGAATGAAACAAGCCTTCCTCACAAGGAGACAGAGCATACTCAGACACCTCTCTGTGCCAAGCACTTCTCTAGCCATTGTGGATACAAAGGCAGAGTGAAAAATCACTGCCTTCAACAGTGGCTGCCACACATGAGACTGGGGAGTCCTTGAGTGTTGACTAAGTCAGTAGCAGAGCTGTGATGCTCCAGATTCAGCTTACCATGTGACACAGAGGGGCTTTGGTAGCTGACTGATGTCTGGGCACCCTCAGAGTTTGATAGGCGTCCCCCCATCCTGAGGGTGAGATCCTTGGTGATCCCTTTCCTGAAGGAGGACCTGTCTTGTCCCCTTGTTGAGAAGAAGACAGCCAGAGAGGCGTGGAGCAGTCCCATGTGAATCTCAGAGGGCTGGTGGCATGGAGAGACAGTGAGATTTGAATCAGAAGAGTCTGGTGGAGTCTGGTTCTGTCTTTACCAGCAGGGTGACCCTGAGAAAGCCAAGACATTACTTGGAGTCTCAGGCTTATCTTCTATGTATGAAATGATGATAATCAGGCTTGCCTCACAGTGTTGTTGTGAGGCTCTCAGAACCGGGAGTGCAAAATGCTCTATAATCCTTAGGTCCTGAATAAGTTATTTTTATTGTTTGGAAAGGCAAGACTCAGACTTGTGACTTGACCCTTGAACCTTTCACTGACATGTTTTTCTAAGGCCTGATGATGGCCCATAGACAACCTTGGGTCTCAAAGGCTATGTGTATCCCGAGAGTCCATGCTCTGGTAGGATCCAAGAGTCAGTCACTTGGATACACATCTCAGGTGCCTGCTATGTATGTGTCAAGTGCTGTTCTGGACATTGAAAATCAAATGACAAGAACAGATGAAGCAGCCTTTGCACTTAAGGAGTTCACATTCTGCTGGGGGGAGAACATGTGCACATATGAATGGACACCAAACAGACCGGAACATATGGTCCCATTGATAGCCTAGATGCCCACGGAAAGGGAGAGGAAGAGAATGAACATTCATTAAGATATGTTCAGTGCCTGGGTGGTTAGAGGATGAGGAAGTTTTCAGTCTCAATGACTTTCAAAACGTCAAGAGAACTGAACAGGGTCAGATCAGGGTCTTTTAGGGGATTTCTGGTTCTACATTCTCTGAACTCTGCTCAGTAAAACATTTTTTAAGCTCCAAAAGTATTTATTTACGAAAGTGAAAATACTACTAAAATAAATAATGCTCTTGATATACACTATCCTTGGTATGTTTTCTTCCCTCCGTCCTTCCTTCCTTCCTTCCTTCCTTCCTTCCTTCCTTCCTTCTTCCCTTTCCCAATTTGTTATTGGTTAGCCTGGCACTGTACCAGGCTTCATCGCCCCCAGATAAACATAGAAGACCTTTCAAGGAGAGGGATAGTTATGCCATATCCACATGATTTCATTCATTAGATATGAAATGTGCCCATATGGGAACTTTATTGGTTCTTCCTTCAATAAATAGGACAGGAAAAGGCAGTTCCCCAAAGAGGGTGGTTGAGCAATATTCTGCAGAGGTCACCAGGTGAAGTCAGATAAGCAAGGGGCATCCCTGAGCTTAGAGATGCTATTAGAGGCTTTGACAGTCCTGGATCGTGCCTAGGAAGAATTCCCCTTTCCCACTGTTCTGCAAACCCCACTCACTCCCATTTTCTTTAGGGCCTCGGACAGAGTACAAAAGCTAAGGCTTTCGGCTCCATTCAGGACTTGTCCTGTAAAAATAGAAGTCCAACTGAAAGAGTTTCTGAAATAAACTTGGGCCTTATGCTGTATGCTCAGCAGTTGCTGTATGTGAAGCATGGTGAGGGCCAACATGGGCACTGAGCTTTACTCAGGATCCGTGTCTGCTGAGGGCACCTGGCAAGCTCAGTCACAAAGGTGAGCATCCTTTACAGAGCTCTATTTGGGGATATAATGAGGGCAGTTATGAGGAAAGTGTGGGGGAGGGGAGTACAGTAGCTGAGCCCCAGAAATCCTGCTCAGTCTTCAGCTGTCTCATCAGTGGCCAAGAGGCACTTATCTACTTCCATTCTATCTCTTTCACACTTATTAGGCACCTACTATGTGCCAGGCAATGAGTTAGGACCTGGGGAAACAGAACTAAAGAATACCAGGGCCCTACCCTCCAGGATCTAAGTGTCTGATAGGAAACATATCACACACACACACACACACACACACTCACAAACACACACACACCAGACACACATCACACACCCATACTCAAACATACACACACACACACACACACACACGACACACACACACACACACACAGACACACACACACACACACCCGATTTAAGGCAAGTGCAAAGAATGTTGCATTTGAAGCCAGAGGATTTGGAAGGCAGAACAGTTCTGTGGCAGGGAACCAGGCTGGGGAGTAAGAAGTGCATGGATTCAAATCCTGCCTCAAACACTTACTCATTATGTGATCCTAGGGGAATCATCTAACCTCTCTGTGCCTCAGTTTCTTACTCTGTATAATGGAATGGGAGAGACCTGGTGGCCTTTAGGGCTAAACACTGTGCTCCCAAATGCTCTGAACTGGTTCTGGTTCCACTTCTGCCATTCGTTTCCCATATAATCACAAGCACCTCACTAAACTTATATGGGGATCAGTCTCCTCATTTGTGAAGTGATATTGCTGGCCTCGGTCATCTCTGAAGTTCCCACTGTATCGGAGCCTTTGGCCTTGGGAGATGTGAGAGGTAAAAGTGACCTGGGAAGATACGAAGTTACTCTCCCCTGGGGGCTCACCACCTTTCCGAGCAGCAACAAAGTCTTCTTCCAGCACCTTGCTTGGCAGGGAGAGAGGACCCTATGTTGATAAAAGTGATGCCTGGAAGGCACGAGTAAAGGCTCAGAGGAAGCCTCAGGCATGGACCTAATGACTAATTCACCTGATTTCAGTGAGGTGGGTCAAAAATGTAAGCTTCCTGAGGACAGGCAGCATGCTTGTTTTGCCCACTCTCAGCATGGTGTATGGCACATACTAAGCACTTAATAACTATCATGGACAGATAGATGGATGGATGGATAGATGGATGGGTGGATGGATGGAAGAATGGAGAGATGTGTGGATGGGCTGATGGAAGGAAGAATGGAGGGGTGGATGGGTGGATGGATGGATGGATGGATAGATGGATGGATGGGTAGATGGATGGATGGATGGGAGGATGGATGGGTGGATGGATGGATGCTTTTTCTCAGCACCTCTAGGAGACTATTTCCCCAGAGGAAGCATCTTTGTGCTCTGTGATGGCAGAAGGTGTCCAGTGCCATCACAGGTCTTTGAAGGATTTCAGCAACTAAACACGAATATAGGTCTACATTATTACTGGCTTTGGTTGTGCTGAAGGTTGTCAAGCAAATAGCAAAATCAGACACTTTCAGGGGAAATTTATGGGCTAGATGAAGTCCTCAGGGGCCTGTGGCGTCCAGCTAACCAGGGCCAATGGTATATTGGCTCTGGCTTATGGTTACGAACTGAGCCAAGGAGTCCCAGTCCTGCTTGCAGAGGGATGGGCTTTTCAGGAGTTTCTCTCCATTTGTTTCATAGAATCACTGAATTTCTGAACAGAAGGGGACCTCAGAGGCCACTAGTTCAACCCCAAGTCCGCACTAGAATCCTGCTGCTGCCTGCTCCCCACGTCTGCCCAGCATTTTATGAAGCCTGGGTTTTTCATGGGCTTTGGACAGGTGCAAGTAATAGGACAGACAAATTAGGGAATAAATCCACTCTGAGATGTGTGTGCTGGGGCTGCAGATTGGGCAGGGCCCCCACCCTCTCCTCCTTCTGCATTAGTCTTACCTTCATGTTTAGATCCAGGCTTGTCTGTCAGAGAGCGAGATGAAATGAAAAGAGTTATTGGCTCTGTCCATGGAAACAGAGATCGATCACTTCCCTTTGGCTTAGGATCCTAAAGTCCAACCTCTTTTTAGAGAGGATGCCAGAGGAGGTCAAATGACCTGCCCAAGGTCACACAGGGTAGCAATGGTAGGGGCCATTGCCAGGTCCTCTGATTCTAATGCCACTACTTTTTTTTTTCCTTCTGCATCATAGGGGCCCTTTGAGGCTTTTGTTAGAGAAGAGCTTGGACTTAATGACTGTCTAATGGTGCTTCTGGCTTTAATTTTTAGTATTCATTCTCTCTCTTCTTTCCTTACCTCTGTTTGTCTCTCTCTTTCTCTGTCTCTTTCTTTCTCTCTCTCTTTATCTTTGCTTTGCCTTTGTCTTTCTCTCTCTTTTCTCTTTCTCCATTTGTCTCTGTCTCTCTCTTTTCTGTCTTTCTCTGTTTCTGTTTGTCTCTGTCTCTTTCTCTGTGCCTCTCTCTGTCTCTTTAGTCTCTGTCTTTCTCTGTTGCTGTCTTTCTCTCTCTCATAGACACACACACACACACACACATACATACACATACACACCCCACACATCCCTCACTACACCCTCCCAGCTTTTTGAGTTCCTGTTAGGGGTTCAATAGAAGGGACCACTGGCTTGTGCAGGTGGCTGGACAAATGCTAAGGCTCCTTCCAACTTTGAAATTCTTTGATGAGGTGAATGATGGGGAGGGGGAAGAAGGCAGCATGGGAAATTCCCCAGAGCTGGGACTCACTACCTTGCAAGAGATACTTTAAAAATTCCACTCTGGCTTCTGCTCTTGCCTTTCATCTCAAATCAAAGAGGTGGACACCGGGTCTGCCTTCTCCAGCCACGCCAGCCGCTCACTTGGGCTGACTCCACTAGCCAGCTGAGCCTGCGTTACTGCAGCTGTGCTGGAATCAAGGTGGGTGACCCATAAGCTCCACTTTGTATTTGGTCTCTTGGACAAAGAGCCGTGGATGTGATATTGCAGGGCCACCGATGCCTGGGAGAGGAGAGGGAGGGAGGATGGAAGAGGTCATCAAACAGTTCCTTTGGAAAGGAAGTTGGGAGAAAATCTCTGGGTGGACAAGAGGGGAGAGCAGAGGCAAGCTTTAAACCTGCTGGGTTTGGGTTTTGCCCGTCATCTTCCAGCCTGCCTCTCTGCTCCAGATAATGTGTGTTGAGCGCCTTGTAGAGTGGAGCATGCTGTATGAATGTCAACTGATTATTGCCACTGTTTTCATTTTTACTATTTTGTTTAATATTCACAGCAGATACTAATAAATAAATAATTAGACCAAACGTTGAAGTAATTCTCAAGCTAGAAATGGACAATGTGACCTACTTACGTTTGGACTAAGAAAACCTCTTGTAAACTCTTTGGGTGATGCTGTGACGGCTCTGCCCACCTGCATGGAGAGCGGTGCTCTCTGATCCTACGGGCACGCTTCTCCTCCCCACGCGGGAGCTCCGTCCCATGTGCCGGGGACGCAGAGAGCCATCCCCTCTGTCTCTTAGCCTTGCATGAGTATTGCTGAAGCCTGCAAGGCCTCCATGCGATTCCTTGCCTTCACTGTGAGACTGGCCCACATCGACTTCCAGTTGCATACTGCTCTGGTGACTTCCCTTAAGCCACCTCTCCTGGACCTTACTTCACTGATCACATTCTAAAGCCATCTCCTTCCCACCATGGCTCTCTCCAGGCCTCTCACCATGCCTGGCAAGCAGAGTTTGTCTAAGACTGTAGTGCCTGTGATCTGAAGCCATATAGCATTCCCTAAAGAATGCTGTTGGGGTGTCAGGTCTTCATTCTTGGGAGAAGCTTGGGGCCATTAAAAGGGCTGCCCACCTTCTCAAATGCAATGCAGTCTGCTGCTCCCTTACTACAAATTCTGGGCCTGTTTATCATTTATCTTTAGCTTCTGTCCAAGAGGTGCATAGTTTTGGGCCACCCATATGACTCATCTGTCTGACTGATAGCAAAACCTGGGCAAAATGTCTCAAAGATGTAGTTGAAAGAAATCTTACTTTTAGAGTTATTTTCTGTCTTCCTGTTACCTTCATTCTGAGAATATCTAGTCCCCCATCTCGGCCAGGGAGCCATCCCTGACAGTAATGACTCAAAAAGTGGCAAAACAATTCAGCAAAACCTATCAACACATTGATCACGCCTGATGGTGTATGTAATATGCCACACCCATTGTCCTCCGCCTCTACAAAAAGGGAATGCATTTTAACAGAGAAAAATAAATGCATTCACTGTGTCTTTCCAAATCAGTCTATGAATTTGTCAGGCTTTGCTTTCTTGGCTAAAAGAAGGGAAAATGTCCAACTGGTAACAGAAATGCTGGGTTTTGAAATGACACTTGTCTTACTCTGCCTTATTCTACATAACTTGCCCGATTTTCCTACATTCTTCACACACACATATACACACATATTTAACTAGGCCATTATATGCCATTTTGAAAATAGATCACAGTTCATCCATCCGTTCCCCAGCTGTGGGAGATCTAGGCTATTTCTTCTAGTCTTTTGCTTTTAAAAATAAGGCAACTATGGCCTTAAAAAATAGAGCTTTTTTGTTTCTTATTAGTATTTTCGGTTCACATAAATTTATATATTTCAGTTCACATATATATATTTATATGTTATATGAGTTATTAGTACTTTTCCAGAAAACTATAACTTTCCCTGTAAGGTTTACTGTTCTCCTGAGTATGATTTTATAATACCTTGGGACTATATATATATATATATATATATATATATATACGTATTCAATAGGAATACATTTTCAATTTTTTAATAGAGGTTGATAGAAGAATCTGATTCAGTATTTGGATATTTACATCATAGGTTACCTGCTTGGGAAATGCAGGCTTTCCACATATTGAGGGTTGCCTAGCATGGATTTCCTCATTGCCTTTCTCATGATAGATGGAGATTCCATGACCAAGGGGCACCCCTCATTGGTTTGACACAGGGCTTCTGCAGACTGATTTTTCCTCAATCATTAGGCTTAAGTAAAATGAAGCAGGTCCTGCCATTGAAATGCCAATATGTTCTTTCCACCGGCACCATTATACTGCTTGTCAATTCATTTGGCCCTGACCTCCACCCATTTCCTTAACTTGATGTACAAGAAAAATGGAACATAATAAAGATTCTTTCACAATTATTGATTTTCATCAGAATGCTCCCTAAACAACTTCTGGAATGTAAATGGTATTAGTCTGCTTTATTCTCTTGCCAAACCTTTGTAATATCTTTTTAGTAATAAAAAGTCATCTTTTTTTAATTTAAAATATTCTGAAACATAGTGTATTGCTTAGAGCAATATGGCAGTATTTTGGATGCTGGTCTTTAGGGTCCTTTCTATTTCTTGGTCTCAAGGCTGATTAAAAACCACTTCTCTTCTCCCTTAGAAGAAGGCATCTCAGTCAGAACCATGGTTTGAAGTTAGAAGAGGGTTCAGCAACCATCTAATCTAATCCATACTTGGTAATGAATTCCCTCCAGAACATCCCTATAATGTGCCCCCTCTAGCCTTGGCTCCCAAGGAGGCAGGATGGACACCCCCTTCTAGAATCATTTATGCACTTCAGGGATACGTCTAATTGCTAGGAAGCACATCCTTCTATTGGGCTGAAACTTGTTTTCTGTAATGTCAATGGGATTTAAGATCTTCCCTGCTAATTAATAGGCTTCACCTGAAGTCCACTAAGGGAAGCTTGCTTAGGGGGAGGCTTTCACACCTTTTGCTAATTTCTAATCAGGCACTAAGTCCTAAGGATTGTGATGCCTTCTGGCTCTGAGAAGAGTATAAACACTCTGAGTTGTTTTGCTTTGGGGGCTTGCTTATGAGAAGGATCATGTGATGCCCTGGTCAAGATTCTGTGTGGCCATATGTTCAGAGCTCCCCGACTGCTCAGATGTAAAGGCTCTCTCAACCCAGGGATGTCTGTAAAGTATATAGATGATTCAGGCCATCAGAGCCTTGTCTGTTGGTCTTTATTTCTCTGTTTACATATTCTCTATTTATATTTTCTCTGAGGTTCAGGGTGCTGACTTTTCCTCTGAACTAATTAAAAAAGATTGTTGACCCCTTAAACAGTTATCTTTCCTAGTAAAGCAGATCTAAGAACCTGTGCTAGCAGACATCCTGGGGATGCTAATGTGGTTGTCAGTATACTTCCCTGTAGCTTTTGCTCATGAGTTGTCATCCAACTGGTTCAGAGCTAAGGCTATTTACTATTTACTAGTGCATGATCTTGGGTGAATAGCTCACTTTCTTTAGGACTTGATTTTCTTATTTATAAAAAGAATAACTTGGATTAGATAAATTCTAAGACTTGTTAAAATTTTTACATTCTCTACTTTTCAACTATATCATAGAACATTGAAAGTAAAACCAACAGATACATTGATTTTGTAAAAACAATCCCAAAACATTGACATGGGACAATTTTCTGTCAAGATCATGGGCTTGCAACCTGTTTTGGTGCCTGTATCCTTTGGTTTTCAGTAAACCTTTCCACCTCCCCCCCCCATTTAATATAAAACCAAATAAATTGGAGGGTTTACTGTACACCTGAACATAAGGAATACACTGAAGATGGTAATTTCAGGAAGATAACAGTTATTTACCAAATACTTCCCTTCCACTTTTGATACACTTCATGCGCCCTGCTGGGGCTGCATACCCCAGGCTGGGAATCCCTCAAGGAGCTATCATTGCCTGATCATCCCAATGTGCAGCTCTTTCTCTGGCTTGACAAATCCACCTTTAGCCTAATTTGTTAAATTCAACAGTTCTTTAGTAATCCAACAGTCATTTATTCATTCAATGAGCAGTTATTAAGCCATACCCTGCACTAGGTATTGTGATTGAAACAGGAAACTCAAAGACAATCTAAGATGGTCCCTGCCCTCAAGGACCTCACTTTCTATTGACTCTGAATAATGATAAGGTTTGAACTTGTAACCCAAGAAAATTTCAGCGGAGGCAGACCAAGAACCAGTCAGGGGATGTTCATTTGATGCATAGTCCCAGAAACAAGGTACCTCTTCTATCAACAGTCAACCTTATATCAGCCTCTCTGTCAGTCTTGCACAGGTTATCTGTGCCATGTCCCTGGGATGCCCTCTCTCCTCTCCTCCGTCTTGCAGAATTTCTGGTTTCCTTCCAGAAGCAGATCCACCAAAAGCCATCTGTGGTTCTCAGGGTGCTGGCGTCCCCCTGAACGACCTTGACGTTTGCATTTACTCTTGGGTGGACCTGATGTTTCCCTCTCATGGAAGGTAAACTCTTTGGACATGCTTTGGGTTTATTTTTTTGCCTTATGACCCCAGTAGTGAGCACAGTACATACAGCAGGTGCTTAATGAATGCTTTTTGCATTGAAATGAGACTCTCTGCCCATGTGTTCAATTAGCTTTGGAAAGACAGAGCAGGTGGTATTCCACAGAGCCACCTCCTTACAGCATCAATTTTACATAACTCAGCCCAGCGCCCAGATAAACTGTAGCCTCTTCCCAGCTGGAGAGAGCTACCACAAACCTTTTGTGTGGTCGAGGGGTGTTACCTTTGGAATGGCCTTTGAGGGTCTCTTGGAGGAGTCTCAGATGATGATTAATAAGGGAACTACCTGTTTTGTGTGAGGGCACTGCTCTCAGAATGCTGCTATGGATTTGTCCAGATGGTGTAGAGTCTTCCCTCAGCATCATCATGAAATCAGGAGAGTTTGCTTCTGGAAAATTCACCCTCCTCTTTCAGTTCAATCCAGTAAACTTTTATAAAGTTACCCATAGAGCATTTTTCTGTCACCTGGTAGAGATTCAAAAATAGGTCATCTATGTCCCTTGCCCTCATGAAGCTTACAGTCAACTGGGAGAATGCAAAACATACCCTGGTCCACTTAAGCTGAATCTAAATTGGTGCCCCTGGTTTCCTCCCAGTGGGCCTGGTTCTTTCCTCTGAGGTCCAATGGAACAAATCTAATTCCCTTCAGTACAATAAAGCTTCATATACTTGAAGATGACCATCACGCTTTGCTTGAGTCTTCTCTGACTTAAATATCCCTGGTTCCTTCAGCTGATTCTTGCATGACACGACCTTGAAACTGTTCACCATCCTGATTGTCCTCTCTTGGCCATTCCAGAGATCAGAGGGGCTTTCTTGGATGCTTTATTAGCCACAGCCTTATTGAGCATATAATGCATTCAGATATTTGAGCATAAGGTCTTCTGGAAACATAATGCTTTATTTCAGAGGAATGATAATGGTGGTGAGAATCCTGGACCATGTGGTGGGCAGACATCTACACTCTCATCTATACTGCTCATTATCTACACTGGTCTAACTCTGCTCCTTGCTTTGTTCAGTTGTTTCAGGCATGTCTGACTTTTTTCTGGCCCCATTTAAGGTTTTCTGTGCAAAGATACAGGAGAAGTTTGGCCTTTACTTCTCCAGTTCATTTTACAAGTGAGGAAACTGAGGCAAACAGGTTTAAGTGACTTGCCCAGGGTCCCATAGCCAGTAACTGTCTGAGGCCAAACTTGAACTCAGGGAGATGAGTCTTCCTGACTCCAGATGGGACACTCAAGGGCACTATGGTGCGCCCTGACTACCAACATAATTAGAAATGAGCTCTGTTCTTCTGGGGATATCCTTCTCTGTCCTAAGTGGGACTGTGTGTCCCTCTCCTATATGTTATGTGTGCCACCAAGAGTCCAGGTGCCAGCTTCCCTTAGAGGCAGATGAACAATCTTGGCCCAGCTGGACTTTATTAACTTATAAAAAGGGGGCAGGATGGCTCCCTGGATTGGGAGTCAGGGGGACTTAGATTGAAGGACAGGCTCAGTAGGACCTCGGATAAGTCATATTGCCCCCTCGAAACCAGAAAGCAGTAGGTTCAAGTCTCACTTGACATACCAATGGGCTATGTGCTCCTGGGCAAGTTCCTGGACATCTTAGTGCCCTGGACAACCATCTAACACTACAAGTCCCAGCTTAGGAGCTTGGGATCCTGTGATCATATGAGTGGGTGGGTCAGGGAGCCCTGGGAAGGTCTGGAGTTTGCTTCTAGAATGGCATCTGCCACTACATCTTCCCAACCCTCCCATCCTATCCCACCCACACTATCATCAGTCTGACCAAAGGAGACTCAGGAGAGACTCTTAGGGAGACTTCCATTCACTTCCACTTATTGAATCCAGTTTCTCCTGGTTTGGTGAGAGGAGATTGCTAGCAGAGGTCACCAGGAGATCCAGGATATGCTGGGCAGGCTGGCTCCAAGGACTGCTTGCTCCCCTAGACAAAAGGTGCTGAATGGGGACTTTGGGGGTATCCTTTGGGACAGAAGGGCTCCTAGCTGTGTAACATCATTAGTGCAGAGGGACCCCACCAAAGAAAGCTTGTTAGCCACACCAAATCATACCTGCTCAGTAATGTAGGGGCTCAGCAAGTGGCCTGAGTCACCAACAACTTAAGATACTTATCCAAAGTCACATACCCAGAACATGTCAGAGGAGAGATTTGAACTCAGGTCTTTGTTACTCCAATGCCATTGATTCACTGATTCTCAGCTGCTTAATAATTTCAAAAAAAAATTCCATATGCTAGAATATTTCTATGCCTTCATAGAACATTTTGTTTTAGTGAAATGAGAAAAGCATTGAACAGACATATAGTGTATCCATATACCAACAGACACACAGGAACATGTGTACGTATACCAACACATAGGCAAATAAACACATATTCAACCCCACGGCAGCTCTGTGAGTGAAGGGCTGCAGGGAATGTCATTCCCATTTATGGCAAAGGGCACTGAGCTCCAGAGAGGACGTGCCTCGTTCATGCAGGTGAGCCTGGGTCTCTGAGGCTCAGTTAGCAGAGCACACGAGCTGGCAGGGTATGCCTGGCTGGAGGCGGCTACACATCGGTCATCAGAGGACCAAGTGACCGCATGCAGTGATGTCCCTCAAAAGTTCAGCCTTGTGGGATGGACATCTCATTCAGGACCAGTCACAGAGAGACCAGGCTCTGCCTCAGGAGAGGACATGCCACACGTTGGTGAAATCAGAGCTTGCCTCCCATCCCTGTCCTTTCTGGGGGAGGTGTCAGGGGACTGACTCCTTGGGCTCAGGGCCATCTGGATAGTGAGGCCAAAGCCTTTTGGATGGTGAGCTCTCAGTCCAAGGCTTTAATCTGCCTGCATCCAGGGCATGCTCTGCTGTTCTGCCCACAACCATGAGGACTTGGTCCCTGCTGCTTGGGTCTCTCTCCTCATTTTCTTTCCAGTGGTGCTTGGCAGAAGAGGGTTTTGGAAATTGGCCCTGGTGTGTGTGGCATGAGGAGCAGGGGATTTTTCTGAGGGTGACTGGCTAGAGAAGTCCATTTGAAAGGTCTGCATCTGTTCCAAAGACAATGAATTCATGACTAGTGTTTCATAGACTAAAGGGGAGGTGCCCTCCCTCCCTTTTATAAAAAAAAAAAAAAAAAAAAGGAACCAACCAAAAAAAAAATACACATTTTAAATAATCTGACCCAACAGGGGTCTCTGAGGAACAGATTCTCAATCTCGGAATTTCAAACTCCTAATAAATATTGGCTCTGGCTTCTGGGCATCACTGCCATGTGATTTATTATGGACCTGGGAGAACATTTAAATTGCTTATTTACAGCACTAAAATCAACAACGGTTGGGGGCGTTTTTGCCGGGCTTAGTACACTGCGGTGGTGGTGGCTGGCTTTCTCCCCCCACCCCATCCCGCCGCCCCTCTGGGGCTGGGATCCTTCCTCAGCTGAATGAAATGAGTCCATTAGTCGAGCAGTGTTCTCCAAGTGCGACGTGCTCAGCCCGGCGAATTTTCGAACTTCTGTAATACCTGTGGCTTCCTTTCTGCAGGAACATTTGACTGCAGGCCCTCCATCAGATGTGCCATTTGATTGGCCCTGAAAGGCCCCTGGCCTCTGTGGCTCTCTGAGTCACTTGGTGGCCTGGCTCAGATCTCTGAGGGGGGCATGGCCACCACAATGCCTGTTAGAGCAAGGAAGCCCATGACAGACTTGTCTGGCCCACAGGGCCAGAGAGGCCTCAGGTAGGAAGGAGGTGAGCAGGACTTTGGATCTCTTAGCTGGCATGGGGCTGCTGACCTCATTACACCCCTGGGATGGGCTCAGGTCCTATTAATTAGGCTCTATAATTAGCAATGTGAACAGATGGGGGTGGGCAGAAATCATCTGGGGGGAAGGATGCGTGGTCAGCGCTATACCTAGCACGGAAGCTGTTTCATTGAAGGAAGCCTATAATGTATGAGCAAGAAAACAAGGAGAAGAAGGAGGAGGAGGAGGAAGAGGAGGAGGAGGGATAGGAAGGGGAGGGGGAGGAGGAGGAAGAGGAGGAGGAGGGGTGAGGAGGAGGGAGAGGAAGAAGAGAAGGAGGAGGGGTGAGGAGGAGGGGTGAGGAGAAGGAGAGAGAGGAAGAAGAGGAGGAGGAGGGGTGAGGAGGAGGAGGAGGAAGAGGAGGAGGAGGAAGAGGAGGAAGAGGAGGAGGAGGAAAAAGCCCAGCAGCCTGGCTTGGTCGCTGCAGCATCTCTGCTTCCAACAGCTCCGTTTGATAGAGTGACCTCTCAAGTGCAACATTGCCCTGAGGGCTAAGGGCAGTCCAGCAACTGTCAAACCCCTTGGGTTGGTAATCTTCTCCCACACTTGCCCTTAACACCACACACAGCACCATTAGCTGCAGCTCCACCGTGCTCATTAGAGGTGATCGATCGATGGAGAGAAGCCGTCCAGCGCAGGGCTGCTGCTACCCTTCTGTTGTATGCCACTGGCGCCTGGCCCGCTCTGCTTCATCGGCAGCCCCCCGAAAACAGGGCTGCTTTAAAAAAAAAAAAAGCAAAGCAAACCAAGGGCCAGAAGCAGAGACCCGCACCTATTTATCTGCCCCGTTTGTGGTTTCTCCTTGGGGTTCTAGAGCTGCTGGGGAAATGTGATTTTTCTCGAATATAAAAATAATTAACATATGGGGGGGGGTATGCTGCCTAAGTCAGGAAATACAGGGGATGCAGGTTTCCTGGTTTGGGAACACTTAACCCCAGATTTACTACAGGGGCTTGTGGAATATGTCCCCTGACTCGGTTTACCCATGACTGCCTTCAGCAAAAAGTGGTGGAGAAATCTTGCAAAACTGGCTACAGAATTCATGTGTCTGGCCAGCAGGTGTTGCCACAGATCAGGTTATTTCTTAGACGGGGGAACAATGTGGGGATTTGAAGGGCATCTGTGTCTGGATGGAAGGTAATACTGTTTTAGAGGACAGCATGCTTTCAAAAGTGGCAGGTCAACTTGCCCCTGTTCTAGGTCAGGGAGGGATTTTGTGGGTGGGGAAGAGATTGATGGTACTGCTAAACCTTATGGTGGGGGAGGGATGGCTGGTAGTTGAACTCCGGGACATCTTACAATAGGATCTCAGAAGTAGAGGATTAGAATGACCTTGGTGGTTATTCAGCCCAATTTATACATACCTACAAGGATATGCCGCTATCATATACAGGCTGAATGATCACTCAGAGAGCTCATACACACCTGCTGTGACCACTGGCTTACCTACTACTCCTTGGAATTTGGCACAGGGCTCTTGAAGATCTATGGAATCATGAGACCAGTCATTCTCCATTGTTCTCAGTCACCCGAGGTGGGATTGGCAACCTCCCTGGCTTCCACTTGGCACTTCCAAAATAATATTATCAGAGTGAATGGGAAGGACTGTCTGGATTTCAGACACTGATGAATGAGTTGAAGGATTCTAACCCACTATCTTCAGTACATTTATATTCATTTATGCCAGAGAGAAAGTACTGGTATCATTTCGTGAGCCTCAGGACCTTCATGACTGAACGGTGGAGGAGGAAGGCAATTGACAGGGAATAAAAAGACCTGGGCCTAGTCCCAGTTCTACTTCTAATGACTTGCGTCAGCCACCTCCTGCTCTGGACTGTAGCTTCCTCATCTGTAAAATGAGGGTATTGGACTCAGTTATCTACAAGGTTCGTTCAACTTGGCTGAGAGTGATACTGGGACTCCACAAGTTCCCACTTGGAAAGTAATAACCTGGTAATCCCTCCCACTTCCCCAGGGCCATACGGAGCTTTACCGAACCGTTCTCTCCCAATAACTTTTTCTCAACAAGTCTTATTTTCCCCATTATGGCCTCCAGAGAGGGGAAGTCACTTGCCTGAGGCCACACAGCTAGTCCATCTGAGAGCTGGATCTCAAGTCCAAATCCCCTGAATTTATGTTAAGCTCCATTTCTGTTGTCTTACACAGTCCCTCACCCATAGACTGGAATCAGGTCACTGTATATTCGATTTATTATGAAGCACGTCTCAGGACAGAGTGTCATAATGAATGTTAGGAGAGGACACACAGGCTTCCCTCCACCATCCAAGAAGTAAGTGAAACCAAAGGAAAACGTTTCACTTGAAACAAAAAGTTACTCTTGGGGAAACCTGTGTCCTGTCTGTGCCTGTCCATTGCTTCTCTTCTATAGCTATTGTCCATGGCTCTCAGCCTGGTATATGCTAAGTGTTTAATAAATCCTTGTTGATCAATTCCTGTCTTTGTATTTATTCTCTGTGCTTAGCACAGTGCCTGGTATACATTAAGCAATTAATAAATGCTTATTAGAAAAGCTGTGTGTCCTCATATTCCCCAGGTGCTCCATTGTCTGATTTGTTATTTCCAGATGTGATATCATTAGGTCCACACTTGCACCTTGTTCAATGATTTTTTGTAGTTAATTTTATATCTGCCTTAAATTGTTCATATAACATTTGTACATATGCCTCACCACCAGCTAGGAGTCCTCCCTTGTAACAAAGATGAAAATAGTTCATCAAAGCTGCCCAATCTAGTGGTTGCTCCTGAGAATGCATGCTCCATTCTGTCCCCATCACCCTCCGCCGTTGGACCTAAAAGAGAGAGGTGGGTGCAGCATTCGTTCTCCACGGCTGAGGGGGTCATTACAACCAATTGGAGTTTGACTCCTGTTTAGGGGTCTTCTTGTTTCCATATTGGTTTCCTGGTTCTTCTTCCTTCACCAGTGTCACGACTAAACACTCCTCACATTTCTCTGGACTCATTATCTTGCCTGTTTCTTTGAGCGTGATACTACAGTGGTACCTTGACATACGAGTACATCAACTTAACTTAACGAGATTTCCGAGATAACGAGTTGTCACTCCCGTAGATTTTTTCCTTTGAATTGCAAATCAAAATTTGAGGTACAAGCTGCTGCTAGTTGGCGCAGCGAATGCCACAACGTAACTCCCACTCAGCATCCTGTGCCTCACTTGTTTGGTTCACGTGTTTACGTCGTCAGTGAAGAAAATTAAGTTTTACCAAAGTAAAAAAGATATTGTAGCAATGAAGGTCAGGGATCGAGTGTAGCGTTAAGAGCATAGCGAGTAAGTGAGCGAAAGTGACCGAAAGAGCACAAACAAAACTCCTCTGACCTCCTCCATCTCTCCTCCACCCTCCGCCTCCGCCAGGGTCTTCAGTTAGCTCACGTCCTCTGATATCCAGGCTAAATATACACTTTCTAAAACCAGTTTATTTCTTTACATGCTCTGTTATTATGTTTTCATACAATATTTGTTATTTATAAATACTTTTTCTTTTTTTTAATTTTTTGACTTGTTTATTTACTTTTAATTCACAAGATTCAGTTCCACATTCACTTGAGTTTCAGATTTTCTCCCCTCCCTTCCCCCCGTAGCGTGCAATCATGTATAGGATCTGCAAATACTTTCACACTGTACAATAGTTTGGTTGTATAGAAGGGTTGTAACCAATAAGTGATCACTGGGAAAAGAAAAAAAAAAAACAGACATGAAAGAGAACGATAGCATGTTTTGCTTCAGTCTCCATTTAAACTATAGTCTTTCTAGATCTTTCTCTGAGTTTAGAAATCTCCTTTCATCCCGAGGCTTGTAGAGGTGTCTTTAGCTGTGTGTTGTTGAGGATAGTCCAGTTTATTGAGGCTGGTCATCATATGTACGATGTGTCTGTGATTGTGTACAGGTTTTGCCTGGTTCTGCTCTTCTCACTTAGCATCAGTCCCTATAAGCCTCTCCAGGTAATT